>CM075868.1:33558953-34179696 GCA_038021265.1 Cyprinella venusta
TTAAAATTATAATTTCTGCAATGTGTTTTATACCCACCAAATTGATATCAAAAATGAAGATTATGCACTGGGGAAAATATTTAGACCTACCTAGCTTAATTTGAAATGTCCTAAATACATGGAAGTGCTAAAAAATATTAAATAAATGTCATAGAAAGGATAAAATTTTACTTTCTAACACATGTTGAGACATTGTTACAACATTATTTTTTTAATTTAAATGTTCAAATAATGTTTTGTGGGATAGAACCTTATAATTCTAAGCGAAAAGTGTTTTTTTAGAATTAGAAGGTTCTATCTGCATTTGACCCATTCCAAAAATCCCCATTTACAAATTTCGATATTGTATGTTTAGAATACATTTAGGGTCCCTGTTATTTTCATATTTGAATGAAACTTGTTCCCCATATAAATTTTCCTATATGTAATGCAAAAACTTTGAAGCTCAATATCTCAAAACTGCTCAGAACGCAGATAGAACCTTATAATTCCAAGGGGACGTAATAACACAATAGGTTCTCTTTAAATGGAGATCATCAAATTGAGACTTTTGCTTAAGTCTACTACAACTACTAAGATTGTTCTTCTAAAAAAAGATCTCAGATTTCAGGAAGAACTTAGAGAACTCAATATGAACACAAACATGTCTAATCAATTATCTTCACCAAAAAATCTGAGCTGCTATTGAACAGTACATGTATATTTTTAATGGATGTCAACTATATTTTTATCTCGATGTATTTTTTAAGAAACATCTGAGAACTCAGTTAATTCTCCCTGCTTTGAAATAGCAGCCTTGGAACAATAAGCAACTGCGAGCCGGTAAACGATTGTAAGCATTTTGTCTGGATATATAACACTCACAGTACCTCCAATTCTTACAGTGACACTGAAAAGCAAAAAAATAAAACATCAAAACAGAAGCAAAAGCAAACAGAGACGTCAGCTGGATACTACAGTCAGACTGGATCAGCTAAATGAGAGTCATATTTCACACAATTTGCCATCGATGGAGCCATTTCATGGCAAATTTGTGATGCTGTGGCACTTATTTATTTTGTGCCGCTATGCTGCGCCGACAGTGATTAGCTACCCGGTAAACCTTGCCTGTCACCGGCGGTTAAAGAGAATGAGGGGGAAGAAAAGAGAAGGGAAGCAGGAGGAGGCGGGATGAGTCTTCTGTAACGTTTGACGCTTGGAACACATCAAGCTTCAGTAATGACTGCTAATGTGCACCAACAAAACGCTGAAGCTAACTGAAGCTAAAAGAAGAGAGAGAAAGAAAAAAAAAAAAAACACGATCTGCTACACAAATCCAATCCATGGCTTATATCAGCTGGTGCAGGAGGGTGGTCAAATTATTTATTTCTGTGCTCATGCCTGCAGTATGTGGCTAGCAAAATAAACCCGCTGAAAGACGCATGAGAAGTGCTGAGTGTTGAAATCATGTGGATTGAGAAGGACTATATAGTCGTGGCCCCTTTTTGGCTTAATGTAATTTCTCACTTCACTAACTCGACTGCTGTCGCATTAGGAGTCAAATTAAAGGGACTTAAGTGAATTTTTATCTCTTCTTGAGCTGTAGGATTTTTTCGATAAAAAGCAGTTTTATATTAGTGAGTCACAGTAAGGATTGTTTGATATATAAGGAAATGCACTGGGGCTCAAAATGGCTAATCTGTTGAGGTTCATCATTTGGAAATTTGCAAGGATAGTGCTAGTAACACAAAAATTCACCATTAAAAAATGAAATGGAAAAAACACTACAAAATAAAAGTTTTCATTTCATTCATTTTTTGCTAACGACAGTACTTGTTGACTAATCGTTTGAGACTGATTATTAATTTGACTGACCAATTGATTTGATGGTCTTACTGTTGCCATGGTTTCCTCAGGTGAACGTGACTTTTGTTCACAAGCATTTGTTTAGCAGCAGGGAAAATACACACTAAATTTTAAATGTATATTTTGTTTTGATGCTGAAATGTTTGAAAAGTTCTTTATAAAATTTAAAAGTATTTAGTCAGTCATCATCACAAAAAAATAAACCCCAACATAAGATCAGAAAGCAAAATTATTTTTTTATGAAAATATCATATGTATGTACACACATCATCGCTGTTGGGCGCAAACCTTGTTTCTCCATATTTTGCCTTTTTTTTCCTATTGGTCACCCAATGATGTTGGTGAATGAATAGTATTAAAGGGAGCATGAGACTAAACCTCAAACCGTAAGTCAAAACTCGTAACTTTGCCCAGCTTCAATCTTAAATGAAGTGCCTTTGGACAGTCTCTGCTTATTTGCAATGCAACGGTTAATAAAGAACTTGTTCTTTGAGTGTTTACAGTAATTCTTTACTCAAGAAACCTACATAAACGCTTATGTTTTGTGTATTTAAGGAGAGAGGAAGAGTGTCTTACTCTATCTTTTGTCATCAATTATGGCCAAACTGCCTTAAATGGTCTGTGCATAACACTTCATCATTAATAAAAGATGCAAGTTGATGAAAACATATTGCAATGCACGTCCTGCCTCAGATGTCGCCATTCTAACGATGGACAAAACATGTCAGAAATACGCAGGTCAAAAACCTCTTAACTCCATTTGAGCTTATATGATATAATGACACATGCACGTAATATTTGCACCGTGACACTGACAACACTCTGACAGACCTGATTAGACCTTGTGGATCAGAAAAGGATAAAATGAACACATTTCTGACTCAGTCACGGAGAGTTATTAAGCATTCGACAGTCCCACTCCCTTCCCTGTGCACTGACCCCACTTACTCGTGCCATGTTGCAGATCCTAAAAATGCGATTGATGATGTCCTCGTCAATGTCGGCGGAGATGAATTCAACCTGAATGGGACCGTAGCAGCAGGAGCCTTTCTCTGGCCAGTACTGCATGCAGAGCTGCAGCGGGGGCAAGAATTACAGCAAATAAGAACACAGAGCAGTTGTTCACATCCAGACAACGTGACTCAATAAAGTGCAGGAGAAATAGAAATAACTCAATCATTTTAAAGTCTACTAATTTGAACTCAAATTGCAGTGTGCCAAAGAAATCTGTTCCAATGATCCCTCACTCAAACTTACATGAGTCACATCATGATGAATCAAACTTCCTTTGATCGTCTAAGATAAGAGTTTGTTATACTATGAACATAACTTTCAGAACTTCAGACCATTTATTGAAACTAAACAACTGAATTATCTCATTCTTAACTTCTGCACATTTCTGACAGCAAAGTAAAATGCAGACAGTGATGGAAACAAAATTCAAATATGTTATGTTATCATATTAGTTATATATTTTATATACACTGAATGCTTATCATCTAAACACACTTTATAAGATATTTATGCTTTCGAGGCATTTATTTGATCAAAAATACAGTAAAAACTGTGATATTGTAAATATTACAATTCGAAATAACTATCTGAATTATGTTAAAATGTAATTTATTCCTGTGATCAGTTTTCAGTGTCACATGATCCTTCAGAAATCATTCGAATTTGCCAATTTACTGCTCAAGAAACATTTCTGATTATTATCAATGCTGAAAACAGTTGTAATGGTTAATATTTTGGTAGAAACCAGGATTATTTGATGAATAGGAAGTTCAAGAGAACAGCATTTATTTGAAACGGAAATATTTTGTAAAGGTATAAATGTCTTTACTGTCAGTTTTGATCAATTTAATGCATCCTTTATGCTGAATAAAAGCATTAATCCAACAGTAGTGTACATTTTTTATATTATATATAATTTATTATTAGGGCTGTCAAACGATTAATCGCGATTAATCGCATCCAAAATAAAAGTTTGTGTTTTCATAATATATGTGGGTGCACTGTGTATAATTATTATATATATATAAATACACACACATGCTTGGATATATTTAAGAAATATTTTCATATACTGTACATAGATTTATATATAATTTATATTATATATAAATATTAAATATCAATATTTTATATAAAATAATATTTTTTTTTCTTAAATATAAATGCATGTGTGTGTATTTATATATATATATACAAAATAATTATACACAGTGCACCCACATGTATTATGTAAACACAAACTTTTATTTTGGATGCGATTAATCGCGATTAATCGTTTGACAGCCCTATTAACACTTTTTGTTTTAGACTGCAATTTTGGATTAGCCCTCTTATTAGTTTGAGAATCATTCGAAAAAAGCAATCTAACAATATGAGGAAAACGAACCCCATCGTCCACCTTAAGAAGTGCAATGGAAAAGGTGAGGGTCAAGTACCTCACATACCTGCGCAGCGTCCATTTCATTCAGCATCACAATGGTGGAGCAGTTGTAGTCGAACACTAGCCTCCAGAAGTCGGCCACGGTGTTGGGCAGAGGGTGCTGTGTTACGATGAAGGCCGCCGGCTGTTTGTGGCTCTAGAGCAATCAATAAGAGAACAAGTTAACTCTTCCTTCCAGCACTGAAGATGTGCCTGGACCCAACACATCCCAACGTGCCTCACATATGTAATGACCAGAACTAAATGGAGACCTGCAGAGGGACAGGAAACACAGAGGCTGAGTGATAACCTTGCCAGGGGATTCATTGACATGGACTGCCGAGGCTCCGTGTGAGACAAACACACACACACTCTTCTACCACGGGTTGGCCGTTCAATTCATTTGCTGCTTATCTTCTCTTTTTTCATCTTGTTGTTCTTTATCTGAGGCGCGTGTGTTCTGCCTTGATTATCCTTTTTGGATGCTGCGTAAAGATGCTGCTGTGATTATGATCTATGTGAGGAGATTACGGAGATGTGATCTAATCTTGTACTTGTTAAATTGGCTTGTTTGTGAGATTGTCACTGTGTGATCTCCTGGGCGTTCTGCTTCACTTACCTGGGATTTATCAGAGCACACTATGGGAAGTGATGTAATATAAAGTGTTTTATTTTTTTACTTTAATATACTGTAAAAGTATATATCCATTATAAGCGTCTACACTAGCGAATGATAACGCTCTGTTTATAAGTGATCTGCAAATTTGTCGTCTTCAGCTTTAAAGGTTTGATCTCTTAAAATCTGGATGGTTTCTGATTGGCTGGCAATGTTTTTATCATTCATCAGCTAGAAAAAATAATTGCGAAAGTGATTCCAATGATATCCATTGTTATAGTTGTGGTGTGAAGTCTGCAATTCTTTACATTCACAACGATTTTTAGAAGTCAATCTTTATCGTTATGGTTTTCGTCCTTGGCGTAAACGGGCCTATAGTCCAAATAAACTATTTCGAATATGACGTTCTTAAATATTCACATCTGTGACTATAAAACTGAAGGATGAAACAATGCAAACTAAAATGAATGCAAAAAACTCTAGATTCCTTCTAGTAATTTAGCTCATCCTAAATGCTCTTGCATTTGAAACATCCGATTCATAGTGAATGCCTTTTAAATGCCTTTATAGGGATACTCCACACAAAAATCATCACTTACTCACCCTCAAGTTGTTGCAAACCTGTTTGAATTTCTTTCTTCTGCTGAACACAAAGGAAGATATTTTGAAGAACAATTGGAAATTTGGCACCATTAACTTCCATAGTATTTATTTTTTTCTACTATGGAAGTCAATGGTGCCAAACAACTGTTTGGTTCCAATCGTTCTTCACAATATCCTCCTTTGTGTTCAGCAGAAGAAAGAAACTCATACAGGTTTGCAACAATTTGAGGGATGACAGAATTTTCCTTTTTGGGTGGAGTATCCTTTTAAATCCAAAAATGACTAAACTATTCAAGGCCTTACATGTCATTTGAGGTCTTTCAAATATGTAGCATTGTAGTATATAGTGTGAATGCATCAGTTCAAGTTTGATCTTAACCTTCAAATGGTCTTCGTTTCCTGTTTACACTTCTGGGCTTCGGGGTCTATACGACCCCAACCGTTGATTGAGTAATTGTACAAAAATATATATTTTAAATCATACAAATAATATATCATTTTTTTGTTTACTTCTCATCTATTCATTAATGCTGTGGTTTTGAAGATATAAAGTACTTTTGTATCCATATACCACACAATTCCTCAACTACTCCATTAGCTTGCATATGAAATATTAATATTTTATGATACATTGCATTTATGCTCTATTACTAGGCCTTCATTTCTGTGTAAAAAATTTCAGATTTATGCCGGATTTTTTTTTGACACATGAAGAAAAAAAAAAAATATATATATATATATATATATATATATATATATATATATATATATATATATATATATATATATATATATATTTTCACATTTCCCATTCATATCAATGTGGGGTCATATTGACCCTGAAGACCAGAAGTGTAAACATTTTTTTACATGCCTTCAGAACAACCGAATCAAGCCCATTTTTTGTGTGTGTATAGATAGATTATGTATGAAAAGTCATAAAATCTTATTCCACTGAGATGAAGGGAATCTTTTTTTTAATTAAGTAAAAGTCAATTGGGGTTGTATAGACCCCATGACCTGATTGAGGGCTACATGAGTTTATTCGCTCAAAAACCCCTCATTCTCTGATTACATTATGAATTGCATCATTGTAAGGTTATATTTAAAAAAAAAATCGTCTTTTATTTAACTTCAGAGTTGCCAGCTACTTGTTACCGCCGATTTAATTGCAATCAATGTAACAAAAAAGCCTAAATAAATACCTAAATTATGACTGTTATACCACTATAAGTAGGAAAAAATATTACCCCTTTAAATTTCAATGCAAGACTTAATTTTTTTACATTAAACAATGTAGGCCAGGTGACCTCTAACAAAGCTGTGAAACTTACGTCCATCAGCGCTGCATTGATGTAATTGCTGGACTCGCCGTCAACAGAAATGAGGAAAGGCAGGCAGCGGTCCACCGCGAGGACGTCCATGCTGCGGTTCTTATCGTGGTTGCGCGGGAGCAGACCAACGCTGCAGTCCTCCGGGCGAACACGCGGTGTCACTATATTCAGAGTCTGAGGAAGAACACATGAAACACCTTCAGAACTGCTCACTTGAATTGGTGCATTTATAAAAACCAATTCGCACTGCTGGTCCAACCACAACCAACGCTAATATTTGAGTAAACTGAAGGTCAGTCATTACTTATGCATAAGACACACTAAAAAACATAGAGACATTGAGAGAGATGCAGACGGAGAGAGGGAGAGATGCAGACAGTGAAAAATGGCTTACAAGAGAGAAAGATGCAACGCTAGATAGAGAACGAAAGATCTGGGAGGAAAGAAAGAGAGAAACATATTCATCATATTTTATGAGACGCCTCACAGATCTGAAGCTTTGCTTCCCCTCAGACGGCAGCAGCTCACTCATTTCACAGGGAATACAAAACATAAAGGCACCATGAAAAGAAACCGCTCAGCTCTGGGCTTTATGGGGCTCTTGCAGATCGCCAATGGCTCGTAAAAAGAGCTTTCTCCCCTGACGTCTGAGTCACTGTCTTTACTCACCTGCCTCATCTGAATGCATTAAGGACGCCACCACGCTTTGCAGATTGACTTTTTTAAAAGCACTTCGAATTTAGGGGAAATCATGCTGAAATCACACCAGAGAGCTTGATAAAGTTGTTCGAAATAGCCGCGAGGGCTTCAGCCATAATACAGCGCTGCCAATCGACAGCAGAAAACCTTGGAGGATTCAGTAAATTAGGCCTCCATGTGGGCTGCTCGCTGATTATAGTTTAAGAGCCGCAGGAACACGAAGCATGAAGCTTTAAAAACAGGTATGTTTCAACCGTTTTTAAGATCAGTCACAAATGAGATCTCTTCAGTGTCTCAATTGTTCCTCCTAGATTGTAATTGGAGAAATATGATGTTCTTTTAGAGGAGATTTCAATTCCACAAGCTGTTTCCAGCCACCTATTAAGAAAATTTTAAGATATTGCATAATACATTAAATTCTGTTTTTAACATTCAAACACAATTATGCACGCTCAATAGGGGTGAATAATTTTTTTATTCAACAAGAGGATATAAGGATAATCTACGTTGGAAACACATTTCCTCAACGAATCGCTCGATGCGCAACCAAAAATTGACTTTGCCTCAACAGAGGATGTGATTAGATAGCTGGACTAATTAGCAGACCAATTTTATTGCACAGCATCTCAAATGTTGGTTCGGTTATTCTTAAATGCCAGCGCCAAAGGTTTTATGTGGTCCAATTTTGTGCAATTTTGTCCAGGCAAGTTAAATTCTCAGCTTTGGATAAAACATGGCTACATAGCTACAACTGAGATCTCAATTATGAACTCCTGTTATTTCTGGTCAAATTCTAATAATATCAAATGATCTGAGCTACGCTACTCACAATAATGTTTTAGGTCTGTACTTTTACTGTAATTATCTCATTTGTGTCTCCTGAGCTACAAAAGAGCAACCCATGAGAAATAAGATTTGTAATTTAGACATAGCACTAATTCTTGTCAAAACATTACATTTTTCTTTTGTAAAATAATACCTTCAAAAGAGATTTCCTGGGGTACGAATCAATTTCAGTTTTTTTTTTTCATAATGTTTACATTTTTGGGGGTGTGTGGTGGCTAATACTACATTTTGTTGGATCTACGGTACTTTCTCAGCTAAGAAGTTATCTAAAAAAAAAAAAACAATGCTATTTTGGTTGAAATGGTTTATCGTGGTCCATATTTGTGTGGATTTCTCACCTGAAACTCATCTTTAATCTGGCTGGAGTTGGTCTGAGGGTCCAGTCTGCTGATGTTGTAGTAGATGGCTCTGAATTCACACACTGGGATAGCCGTGTTCCCACACAAACACGCTTCCAGAATGGCATCATGCACAAAAACATACTGCTCCTGCAGAGAGAGAGAGAGAGAGAGAGAGATCAACACTTACAAAAACACTGTGGTACAGTCTTGGTAAGAGATGCTAATATCATGCTTATGAAATTCAGTACCATGGTGTGTGTGTGTGAACTATATATGGATGCACTATGTTTTTTTATGAATCATGCCTTGTGCCTTGTCGTTTCTCTGCAATTCTTTTGAATTTTAATAATATTTCACAATATTACTGTTATACAGTATGTGTGTGCGCTAAAAATATATTTGAAAATTATCTAATAAGTTTAAGATTTAAAAGCAAAGCAATATCTCGATTTACAAGTCAACCATATTGAAAGCGCTTTTAATGATCTCATGATTGTAAATGACTACAGCGGCTGGTGGTTGGTAGGCCACACGAGAAAACCTCCCATTGGCGTTTTAGCGCTAATTTTTTAATGATAAAAACAATAATCACAGCTCTAAAGTAATTAAGGATTTGATTTAAACTTCTACATCTTTAAATCAGCCAATGTACATAATTCATGCGCATCCAAACACGTACGTTTCAGAAGCCCGAACTCAAGCTGAGAGTAAACGCCGCACAGCATCATTGCAAATCATCAGGGGAAAATGGAGTCGATACCACTCACAAATGTCCGTATGGACGTTGATGCATGAACCGCAGTTTGCTGAAGGGGAATGACTCCTGCCTCAGGGACGTTTTACATGGATATAAGTGTTGCAACTTCTGATGCTAAAGTCCTGCGGCGACAGCAGCATCCCTCGAAACTGCTTTTACCGCTGCCTTAAAAATGAGATCAAGCAGGCTTTCAAACAGCATCCCCATCCTGCAGCTAATATTAAACTCCTTCCTAAACCCCAGCCCCACACATTGGCCGGAATTATCCATATTTTAGCTCAACAATGCCTCCGGCTTAAAGGTTTGAATGCTAATGTAGGCCTTTGATCCTCGCTAAGCTACAGTCAAGCTGAGCTGACCTCTCGTACCTATTACTCCATAACCTAGTGAGCACTTCTGCAGAGGTCTGAGGACAAAAGATGAGGAAAAAGCCTTTTAAAAGATTAATTGCTGTGTGTTGTGTCTGTGGAGGATTATCTTTGAATGGAACTGCAGGCCGACACAAAGTGCCTCCCAGAAGCCATTATCACGGCCACTGTGTTTAGTGTTAGCCCTTTAAAAGCATGCTGTCCTCACTGCAAAAACCTGCAATATCTGAATAGGTCGAATAAAACGGCGCGTTGATTTGATGTAGTATGTGATTAGTTCTTTTAATTTTTATAAAAGCAATCAAATATATCTAAAATGTTACATTATATATAATAATAGTCATTTATTATTAATCATAGGCTAATGATAACTATAGTTAGTAAAACAGTAAGAAGGTTTTTCATGTCAAATGCTTGAAAATCAGAATTTAGAAACAGTTAACACTGGTTGCAAAATATGAAATTTAAATTAATTAATAAATACATTTATTAGTTTATACTTACAGTGTAATTATTGCTTTGTTGCATTTAAAAAAAAATCAAACACCACTAGGGGGCATGAATTAAATTCCAATATTCAGTAAATTCTGCCTGTCATGGTCTAGGCAAGTTCATGTTCAGGCTGTTTTGATGTTATAGTGTGGGGATTAAAGTTGGGAAAATAAAGGTTATCTAAGTTTAATATCATCTTCAATATCATCTTCACAGACTGGAGAGCTTAATAAAAGCTATGTGAGTAAGCGAGTGAGGTTGCAACCGAGTGTTGAAAGTAACACATTAAGTTTCACCACAAGTAACACCACAAGTTTCTTTGTTTTCCCATTTATTGACTGGCAGCTGAGAGAAATGTTGAGAGAGAAGTCAGGAGTAAGTGCAGAGGCGTTGTGTGAGCTGTGTGAACATGATGATTATTGTAGCTATGGACTAAATGTGAGCAGGCATTTACTCATCTCACTCAAACTTATTGAAATCAGTGAAATGCAAACTGAGAATATTACACAAACCTGCAATTATTAAATATGCTAACTTACAAAAATATACTTTATGTATTTAATCTCACTCCATTAACCAATGTGTTTGCTGCTGACTCTAAGTTACTTCATTTGGGAGTAACACAACATTGTAACGTATTAAAAGTAACTTTCCCCAACACTGAATAGTGAATAAGATTAGTAAATGACTGCATTAGTGTTCAGTGAGTGAATAATACAGAAAGTGAACGAATTGTTAATTTAGCAAATGATTAAATAATTAAATGAGTGAGTATAAGCACAGTCTGGTTGAGATATACAGTGTTGTTCAGGGCTGTTCACCTCAGTCTGGACCATGTTGACTCTCTGTGAGCGCAGCTCTCTGATGCAGTTGAAGATGTCCACTACACCCTCACTCTCTGCCATGTCCAACATAATGTCCACTGCAATGAAACAGCCTGTTCTTCCAGCACCAGCACTGCGGAAATGACAGAAGTATGAGTAAGTATGACTGCATGATGTAAGACTTCACTGCGATGGAGAGGACAGAACGAAATTCTCGAAATTAAATGAAAAGATAACTTAATAAATGCATATTGAATGATATGAACTATATTATATTAAGACAATATTGATAAATAACTCATTCATTAATTTAATAATTCATTCTGTGTTGTTATTATTACAGCTGAAAATTAAAAATGCATTTGGTTTGATGGAGACTTTCCATTGAATACTGAATATTTCGATTGGCACTGTAAAAAACAATCCTGTAAGAAAACGGTAAACTACTGGCAGCTGTGGTTACCAGCATCATACTGTAAAATTACAGTGTGTTACTGTTTTTGAAACCAACAGCTAAATACTGTATTGTCAGCTACAGTATAAAACTTTAATTTAACAGCTATATGTTCTAACACAAAAACAGTAACACACCGTATAGTTACGGTATGATGCTGAGAACCACAGCTGCCAGTAGTTTCCCGTTTTTTTTTGCAGGATTATTTTTTACAGTAAACATTAATAATAATCAGAAATGTTTCTTGAGCACCATATCATCATATTAGAATGATTTCTGAAGGATCATGTGACACTGAAGACTGGAGTAATGATGCTGGAATAAATTACATTTTATAATATATTACAACAGAAACCAGTTCATTTAAATTGTAATAATATTCACAGTATTGCTATTTTTACTGTATTTTTGATCAAATAAATGCAGTCTTGGTGAGAGAGACCACTTTTAAAAACATTAAAACACCTCAATGTTTCCAAACTTTTAACTGGAAGTGTATATACACACACACTTGTTCAAAAATATGGGATATTTTTTTATATAAAATAATACTTTTATTCAGCAAGGATGCATTAAATTGGTCAAAAGTGACAGACATGACCTAACCTACAGAAAATGATTTGATTATTTATGAAGGCATTCTTCTCGCAGGAACTGCTGTTCTCCACAATGTACACAATTTAAGATTTGACTCTGCTTCTGGGGACATTTGGTCCTCACAACATGAATAAAAGCTGACCCACACACATAACACATTCATAAGGAGGAGATTTCTGCTAGGATCCAAATGTTAGGTGTTACGAAAACAAGGTTCTGGCAGACCAAGATGCTTGTGTGTGTGAGAGAGAGAGCATTTGGACAGAAGATGTGCTATCAGTCACTCCAAAACGACTCACACACACACAAATACAGAGCAGCTCCACGGTGCCACAGATTGGCCGTCACTCACAGTGATTAATGGTGCGAGTGGTAAACAACTGACAGAAAGAAAGCAAGGGACGGGGGAGGATGTCCTTTACACCTCACATCCAGTCACTCATTCACTATTATTATCATCCCCGAATTGCCATACGAAGATACGAAGTGTTCATTAGTTCAATGTGCACATTTCATCTTACATGAACTTACATAAACCACATAAACTTAATATGTATTTTTTTGTGTTCCCTTTTAAAGGGATACTCCACTTTTTTTGGAAATAGGCTCATTTTACCACTCCCCCAGAGTTAAACAGTTGGATTTTACCGTTTTCGAATGTACTGAGGCGATTTTTTGATATTTAGAAGAATATCAGTAACCAGACAGTTTCTGGTCTCATTGACTTCCATAGTATATTTTTTCCTACTATGGAAGTCAATGAGACCAGAAACTGTCTGATTACTGATATTCTTCTAAATATCTGAAAAACGCCTGAATGGATTTGAAAACGGTAAAAATCAACTGTTTGACTCTGGGGGAGTGGTAAAATGAGACTATTTCCAAAAAAAAAAAAAAAAAAAAAATGGAGTATCCCTTTAAGGAATAATACATTTTTCTGTCATTTGCTTATTTTCTTCAGTGGAACACAAAAGGAGATGTTTAGTAGAATGTCTCGGCTGCTCTTTTACATACAATTTAAGTAAATGACAGACACTATCAAGCAACAAAAATGACAATAGGGCTTTAGTAAAGCACCATACAGCAGTCCATATCACTCGAAAGACTTTAGACGTCATATGATAGGTTCATGTTACAGTCCAAAATGTAACATTATTCACTGGTAATCTTCCCATTCTCTGTAAATCTTAAATGGAGTTAAATATGGCATATCAGATGGTTGGGTTGGGTTGGGTTTAATATATTGACCAACATTATTGGTTCTCAAAATACCTCATTATTGACATCAAACCTGTTGTGAGCAGCCAAGACATTCTGCTAAAACTCCTTAAGATTTCCTCAGAAGTAAAGACGGTTTGTAATGTTCTGAAAAACTATCTTGAATCAAAATCTTAATCTCTGCACCAGGAGCACTTGACACTTGGGCTAATCTGTTCTGGAAGTTTCTTTGTCACATCTGCTTCGTCTCCGGCAATGGCAAGGCTGACTGCAAATTTACACTGCCACTTCACAGTCTCCTGCTGTCACCTTTCATTCCTAAACCTTCTTCCCACACGGCTCCCAATTACTCTGTTTCTATCTATCCATGCTTCCATGTTGCGCACAGACTTTTGGGTGAGTGTGAATACATGTGCCGAAACATTCAACATTTGTGAATGTGTCCGCTCATGAATATGTGTGAACATCATCTTTTCTCTTGTAACTCCCTGGGTTCTTTTCCTGTTACATGTAAAATGAATATTTATTGGCACCTTTCAAGACAGTCAAGGACACCTTACAAATAATAAGATGCATGAACAATAAATAGAAAAAGAAATGAATACAAAAAGCTGTATCAAACAAGTTATTCTCTGTTAGATGAGAACAATTTTTACCAATAATTTAGAAAGAAAACGTAAATTAGAAAGGGGTCGAAAATGTTCTGGGTAATTATGATCCGCACCAGGTTTCTTAAAGGACTTGTTCACTTTTAAAAAAAACTTTTGCGGATAATTTACTCACCCCCATGTCATTCAAGATATACATGTCATTCTTTCTTCAGTCGAAAAGAAATTAAGGTTTTTGATGAAAACATTCCAGCATTTTATTCCATATAATGGACTTCAATGGGAACCAAATGGCTCAAGGTCCAAAAGAGAGTCAGTGCAAACTGCAAACTGTTCAAAGGGCTTTAAATGATTCCAGGCAATGAAAAAGTGTCTTATTAAGCAAAACACTTGATTTAACAAACCACTCATTTAAAAAAAAACAAAGCTTAAGTTTATAAGATCAAATTGTCACCTTGCTCTGTTCTGTGATGCGCGTTCGTGACTGTCCTGTTCGAACTCATTCATCAAAAAGAACAAATCTTTTTTCGTGTCATTTGGTTCGTTCAACGAACGAAATGAACGAATTGATTTGAAAAAAGATTAGTTCATTTTGATGAACGAGTTCGAACAGTAGAGTCACACAGAACAGAGCAAGGCGATTTGAGATTATAAAACTTAAACTTTGTTTTTTTTTTTTTTAAATGATTGATCGTTTCTCTTGATCAGACCCTTATTCATCATCTGGAATCGTTTAAAGCCCTTTGAACAGTTTTTAGTTTGCACTGAAACTGTCTTTTGGACCTTGAACCGTTTGGTTCCCATTGAAGTGCATTATATGGAGAAAAATCCTGGAATGCTTTCATCAAAAACCTTAATTTCTTTTCAACTGAAGAAAGAAAGACATGGACATCTTGGATGACATGGGGGTGAGTAAATTACCAGCAAAAGTTACTACTATTACTACAGTAACTACATGTAACATGGAATAATGATACTGTAAAATAAAGTTTTACATTTATTTCTAACAATTAAAATGTTTTTTAATAGTTTTACCCTAGCAACTGTATAGCCTTAATCAGAAACAAGTTTAATTTAAAAAAAATAATTAATAACAAAATAATTAATAAACTTACAATAATAAAGTTTTAAATTATTATTTATTATATGTAATGAAATCCATACTAAAAATGACCGTTTATGACATCACCTTGAAGATCAGCCTAAACAAACTTAACTCTTCTAAAATGATGACAGGATATTTGTAGCAGCCACTGAAAGGCCTCAGAAAAAATGTCTAATTTAAATAATCAATGGATCCCTCGTTGTACATTCATAATCACACTGCTAGCCCAATTTTACACCAGAACTTTGAACTTACAGTAAATGTATGTAAGAAAAGTGAGAAAGGGACAGAAAAAAAACGAAAGAAAATCAAGATAAGAACACACCTGCAGTGCACAACGATGGGCCCTGCGTCTGGAGGATTGAGGAACTTGACCTGGCGGATGAAGCCCAGCAGGCCTGTGGCGTAGCAGGGAACGCCGTGATCGGGCCAGCTGGTGAAATGGAACTGCCGGATTTCCCGGATCTCGTGGTGACCCTTCTGCAAACAAGAGCATGTGGTGAGCTTAATATCTACAGGTGTCATCATCTGAAAGTAACAGGTATGTGATTATGGTAGAAGATGGGTAGGATTACGACACCTGATAAGTGCATGTCAATAAAAGTCAACACTGTGTGGTATATTTTGCAGTGTGTGTAAATACCAAGGTGTAGTGCAAGGCTTAACAATTTGAAATAAAATAAAATAAAATTCAATTAAATTAAATTAAATTATAAATCAATTAAATAAACAGATTGTTGAGCCCTCTTATAATTAAGGTATCATAAAATGTATATTTTAATGTAACACTGTAACTAAGTTTAGAAAATGCACTGAAAAGTCAGTCAGGGCCTGATGGTCAGTGTTTGAACCACAGCACACATGTGGTTCGATCTGTGTGAGCGCTGAGGCTTGTCCACACACAGTGTTGTGTTACAGTAGAAACCTTTTCCCATTACTTCCTTACTAGCACTTAATGCTCTGATAAGCTTTTAATTATAATTTGGGTTTGAGAGCGGCGTAATCCATGCCTGGAGGTGCTGATACCACCAAGCGAGGACCCATGTAGCCGTTAAATGCAGTGTGTGTGTCTGGAGAGTCGTAACTGAGCTGCTATAGATGACGAGAAGCACTGAAAGCTGGAAAAAAAGAAAGTAGACGCTCTAATGTCCATCACTTGGGGATGAAATGCATAGCTAGTAACACTCAACAATGATCTTAAAGGACTAGCTCACTTTAAAAAAAAAACTTTTGCTGATAATTTACTCACCCCCATGTCATCCAAGATATCCATGTCTTTCTTTCTTCAGTCTAAAAGAAATTAAGGTTTTTGATGAAAACTTTCCAGGATTTTCTCCATATAATGGACTTCAATGGGAACCAAACGGTTCAAGGTCCAAATGAGAGTTTCAGTGCAGCTTCAAAGGGCTTTAAACGACACCAGACGATGAATAAGGGTCTTATCTAGGGCCCTTCGAGTCATGACTCGAAAAAAGATTTGTTCATTTTGATGATCGAGTTCGAACAGGAGAGTCATGAACGTTCATCACAGAACAGAGCAAGGCGAGCATTTGTGCTTATAAAACTTAAACTTTTTTGTTTATTTTTGAAATGGCCGATCGTTTCGCTTGATAAGACCCTTATTCATCATCTGGTGTCGTTTAAAGCTCTTTAAAGCTGCACTGAAACTCTCATTTGGACCTTGAACCGTTTGGTTCCCATTGAAGTCCATTACATGGAGAAAAATCCTGGACTGTTTTCATCAAAAACCTTAATTTCTTTTTCGACTGAAGAAAGAAAGACATGGACATCTATGATGGCATGGGGGTGAGTAAATTATCAGCAAAAGTTTTTTTCCCTCCCCCCCAAATAAATAATTAATACAAATAAATAATATTTCACTTCAAGAAAATTATAAAAATGTTATTAACGGTCATTAAAATAATGACACAATGCAAAAAAAAAAAACTGAATGCAAAATATAATTGATAAAATAAAATATACGTATAAATACACTTAAAAGCGTTTATCTATATAAACTATAAAATACACATAAATCCTTAATAAAATAACTTTTAAATGAATTATTATTATTTGGTATGCAATTCGACCCAGGCATGTTTTCGTTAGATTTAAGGCAAAATTTGGGAAAATTTGGAGGAAATGTTCTCTGGAGAAATATCTGAAAATCAGCGATTTAAGCAAAAGTCCCCATTGGATATCCAGAAAACATCTCTTGTCATTTTCTGCTCGCACTCATTATGAAGCACAACTATGCGCTGAGAGGAGGATGTACCCTAACAACTCTCTTTCAAAGTTGAGGAAGAGCGGCAGCAGCCTCGTGAGACAGATGGATTGAGTGATTTAGGAAAGTTGCTGATGACATGCTGTTCCATACTGCTCTCACCCCCTCAAAAACGACTCTCAAACACTAATTTCACCCACTATCAAAGCTTCCCTACATCTGTTCTGTTTGGATTACAACATTCGACAACGAAACTCTACCGTTCCTAAGAGCTTTCTTTGCGATTCGCTTTCATTGGAAAATATTGTCTGTTGGCTTATGTTGAGATCTCGGAAAGTTTGTTTGTTAAAACATTAGGTTTTTATTTTTAAATTTATGCAGATCTGACGCCAAGCTGTTCCTGTATAATAAGAACAATAAAAGTGATTGAGTGAGAGATGCATTATGAGCTTAAACACAAGCTGATGGTTCATATGGTATGGATGAACATGCGTCTGGATGAAGAGATGCCTGCAGAGAAAAGTTTTTACTTCTTAATGTACTTGCGAAACCAAATGCATGGTTTATTTTTCCTATTCCAATGGCAGTTTTATTGTTAAAAATGGTTATATATATACACACAACCTCTGAGCAACTTATGAGACATTTCATTTGAATGGAGTACAGATGGAGGATGAGGTTTTACCTTCTGAACAGTAAAAGTCCTGATCACATATTCTGCAAGAGGCTCCGTTTCGATCAGCGTCACTTTGATGTCTCCGTACACCTCGGTCTCGTCAGGCCAATACCGCACACATTTCACCTTTACGAACACATACACATTATTACACAACACCTGCATCTTAATTTGTTTCAGTATTCCTCTATTTTACAGCAAGGTCTAAGTCAAATTGGCATTTGCAGAAACAAGTCCCCGATGACATTTGAAAACACAGAGAGGTGTAATTGGCCACCTGTCAGGGAGGATGTTATCTCGGAATGAACAACCCCTGTGGTCCGAGTTCACTGGAGCCAATCATTGAACACCGCTCAATTATACTCATTGTGACATCAAACAGCTCTCATTGGGGATATAGTGAAGGACTTATGCACCTAATTGTGCTCCATTTTAGGATGTCCTCCAAAATGCTCACTCGTTTAAAGTTCCCCTTGTTTAAACCGAAACATTTAAGTTGAAATGACTTCAACATCCAAGTTGATTGTACTTAAAAATTGAAGGCAGCAACCTTTTTTTTTTGTTTGCCATTTAATTATGCCATATAACAGCCCGGTCTAATCCCAATGCGGTTTTGACATCCGACGCACATGGCACCCTTTAGCGTCAATATATATATATATATTTTTTGCATTTTAATAATAACAAAACATTTTACATACAAGAGTACATATAACCATACATGTCAGGGGTAGAGAAAACAAAAAAAATAAATGAAATAAAATAAAATAAACAAAATAAATAAATAAATAAAAAGGCTACTGAAAGACTTTTTACAAAAACAAACAAAAAAAGCTTGTACTTGTCAAACAGCTGTTTAGTTTTCATAGCTTTCAGATTTTTACTTTTGGAAATAGTTTCTAAATATATCTTAACATCAATTTTAAAATGTTCAAAATTTGGTATTTTTCCATTCCATTTGACCTTATGAATATAGTAATGGGAAATTATAACAATTAAATCAAAAATAAACAAAATGTTTGTTTTTTTTCACCCTCTTTAGCGTCAATATGAAACGCAGATATATATGGGCCAGAAGGTGCCTCCAAGTGGTCTAACCCCAGACCTAAACCTACCCATAACCGAAGGGTGTTATATTAACGCTAAAGGGTGCCATGTTTGTCGGATTTAGATGCAAATATCAAAAGCGTCACTATATGATGCTCTACGATGAGAATGCGTTGCATATTTTGTGGGATGGAACCCACAACCATGACGTTGATTGCTATTTGAGATACAGAACAAAAGATTTCTTGCGAGATGCTACTTCTAAAATACATCGCGCAAGCATGCACCTACCTCACAGATTTATATATTTGCGCGTTGTATTTAATGTCGACACACTCAGTTTAACTGCAAGACTGTAGCAGTTAACTTTCTCAATCCTATGATATTTATTAAGGAAAGAGATAATTACAAGAACCCTACCCTGCCCACTTCCACCAGGTTGGTTACCATGACGATACTGGCAGAATTCTCTTGCCAAATCATCCTCCAGAAATCCCTCACGGTCTCCTGCATGGGGCCTACAAGAGAGGAGGAGGGACAAATTTAGAAGCAAACTACCACTAAGATCACGCAACACTCACAAAACAACTAGAAATAAGATGCAATGTTTCTTTATGGATTCACAAACAGTCTCTGAGGGAAACAGCAGTATATCAGCAGTATATGGTGACCAATACAGGTGAAGTTAATTGGTGGAATACAGCACACTAACAGTGAAAGCTACTTCAAAACTAATCTAGTTAGTAATTTACATTTTTACAGTTGTACTAAAATCGAATGAATTTGAATAACTAATTTTTAAAAATCCTTAAGTTGCAGACGCACTAACTCCAGTAAAATATACTTAAACTAGTAAGCTACACTGACAACTCTGATACTATTTAAGTGGGCAATATTTTTTTAAATATGAAATGTTAAATAGAAAAATTACTACTTTCCAGTAATGCTTTCCTGATATTTAAAGGGATACTCCACTTTTTTTTTGGAAATAGGCTTATTTACAACTCCCCCAGTGTTAAACATTTGAGTTTTACCATTTTCGAAACAATTCAGTGGATTTTCGGATATTTAGAATAACATCAGTCACCAGACAGTTTCTGGTCTCATTGACTTCCATAGTAGGAAAAAAATATACTATGGAAGTCAATGAGACCAGAAACTGTCTGGTTACTGATATTCTTCTGAATATAAGAAAATCGGCTGAATGGATTTGAAAATGGTAAAACTCAACTGTTTAACTCTGGGGGAGTGGTAAAATGAGCCTATTTCCCAAAAAAGTGGAGTATCCCTTTAACAGTGCGTACCTTGCAAGGATCTCAATTAGGGTGAATGCTTTATTCTAGGATGTTCTAATTAATCATATTGTTATTTTGAATATATCAACATAGATGCGTAGATTGTCCATGTCAGAAGAGTTCTCTTGGTTTTGTTAATTACCTTGTGTGGCTATGTAGTGCCTTGGTCTGTGGTAGCCCTGGGAAACAGAAAGAGAAAAGGAAGATGAAAATTATTCAAATGAAACTAATTTCTCTACCTGCTCAAACCACACGCAACAATGAACTTGCATAAAGACTTTGTTTGAATCCAAATCGGCACTCAATGAGACATTATAATTTCACCTTTCTGATGCATTGGGTTCATTAGCATTTTAACCACCGTGTAACAAACTGCCAACCGATGTAGCTTCGCTCCTGTCAAGCTTAAAAAGCACCGCTGCAGTTTACGACCGGGTCTGTGGTACGACGGCGAGCGTAATTGTTTTATTATCAGGAATAAGATTGGGTGGCCTGATTATAGCTGCTGCGGGGCGAGAAGCCTCGCGCTGAAGCATATCTGCACATGTTTACTCTCCATTTTGTAATGATCACAATCATATCGACTGTGTCTTTATGGTGTTTAGATCAAGTTAGTGGATTTAGAGGAGCCAGGGAAGCACTTTCATTCGAGCTGTCGGTAGCTGTGGACATGGAGCGTAGAGTCATTTCAGCAACCCAGAAGAGCGTGTAACCGCAGAAATACACCATAAATGATGAATTCATCTATTAAGCCCATCTTTGACAGCAAAGGTTGAAGTTGGGAAGTTATGTCAAGACACATTTTAAAGGTCATCAATACTATATTCAATCTTTATCAGCATGCTTGTTTGATGTTTAAGTCAACTTATACATATACAAGAAAAAAACATATACTGTACCAGAAATCTGGATTTACGTATGAATATACCCCACCGTTCAAAAAGTTTGGGGTTGGTTAGATTTTGTTATATTTTTGAAAGCAAGTCTCTTATGCTTGCATAGTAGAAAAAAAAAACACTAATAACACAGTAAATAACAGTAATATTGTGAAATATATATATTTTTTACAATTTAAAACAACTTTTCTATTTGAATTTGAATTAAAAATGTAATTTATTCCAGTGATGCAAAGCTGAATTTTCTGCACCATTACTCCCGTCTTCAGTGTCACATGATCCTTCAGAAATCATTCTAATATGCTGATTTGCTGCTCAAGAAACATTTCTTCTTATTATTAATGTTAAACACAGTGATGCTTAATATTTTTTTGTGGAATCCATCCTCATTTTTTAAGGATTCTTAGATAAATAGAAAGGAACAGCATTTAAATGAAATTTGATCAAATTTGAAGCTCAGAAAACGAACAGTTATGCCAAGATTTCACCAAGTACAACATGTTTCTTGATCAACAACTTCGTTAATCCTGGAACAACACTCCAACCAACCAATCAGATTTGAGGGACAAGTTTACAGTTTATGTCAGGTTTAGGCTTGCAACTATAGTTCACATATCATTTCCCTCTGATTTTAGGTTTAGGACTACATTTTCGGACAGGAATGTTGACAACAACAAAAATTGTCGATCCAGGAATATGTCTTAGCAAAATCATGATGACCGTGAATGCAAATGTGTCATACTCACGTCTATATAGTTGGCGTTTATGTAGTCAGAGTGGGGGTCTCCCTCCAGCAGTTGCAGTCTGACACGAGTGTGATCGTCTGTGGGGTCAAATATTCACAGAAGAGCCGGTCTAAAGTTACACATACACTTTAAAGGGGAGCTACACATACATGAGCGGTCCAAGAACCACAACTCTGGTATTCACAACGTCCTTTACCCATGGCAGACGTTTTGTGTGGGAAAAATGACAAACTCTACAAAACGAATTAGCCGATTTTTTGTTTTTTTTTTGTGTGGTTAGGAGCTCAACATCTGTCTCGCATGCACGCTCGCCAGATTACCGGATATTTTAACTAATTTGCGCTAAAACTAATCGATCACGAGTGGCTCAACAGGTAGATCTATAGATAAACTCATCTTTCTGGTATTTCTGGAAGAAATCGGGGGTGTGAGAGCATGAGAATTGGCTCAATTGCGTGAGTCTCACGCTGAACGCATGAGAGTTGGCAGCCCCTGACATTTAGTGTGATTTACCAATGGGGCCAATGAATTGTGTTTTTTTGAAAAGACCTGCAAACCTCAGCATCTTCTTTATATATATATATATAATGATGAGGAACTTGTTTCTTTAAAGCACTAGTTTCTAAGCAACTCAAGTCTGGGTGCCCCAAGTTCAGCATTGCACTCTGAATTGAAAATGAAGATCAGACAATTTTCCCCATCCAAAGAAGTGGATGTACTTTGTTACAAAAAAAAGAAAGTCAATGATGTAATTGATTTAATTACTCCAGAACCGCCAATCTTCATCTGGTCTTCGCTATCAACACTTGACCCGCTCGTGTTTAACACGGGTACCATGCCTTTCCACCCTTGAAAGGTGAAGCTGCATGTCTTGGCAAATTTCGACGACACTTCTTGAAAAGTGGAAGAGGGTGGAAACGGAAAGAGAGGAGGGGTAAAGGAAAGGTCTGACACCAGCTCCGCAAACCCGTGTGGCGTTCTGCTTTGATCACATGGAGAATGCAAATGCGCCGTTGAGGCATGTCGGCTCCAAGCCAACGGATGTTCTCTGATGGCAGGCGGCTCCACAGAATCCCCCCAGATTTCTCTCCGTCTTTCAGTTTATTTCATCCCGAGGAGAAGTAGGCCCGTGTCTAGAGCTGTAAGCGGGTCGTGAAGGTTGTTTACTTCCGAACAGCCCCTCCTTCCTGTCCAAACTTGCTGCGTTTCTTATTCTATCTGCTCAAAATTCACCAGCTTATATTTTTTAACTTCACACTTTCTTTATTTGCTCCTCCTCTCTCAGACATCTCAGCTGTCTCTCACCGGCGCTTTGGTCCGCCTGCTGACCTCTCTGCTCCCCGAAAGGGAACGTGCGTGAAGGAAGCAGAAAAGGGATGCGGAAAGAGAGCGAGATGGGGCTAATTAGACGCCGCCGAGTCAGTTGTCATAACAGCGAGCGCTCGGCAGGGTTTTTCTCCGCAGTGAGGGGCCAGACACAAAGCTCTAATTGGGAGAGAATGTCCAGACTACAGACGAGTGCTGTGATGCATGGGTACAGTAGTTCTGAGTCAGCCCTGCAAAACTATCCAGATGTCTGGATGATGTCTGGTGACGTATGACGATGATCAGGGTTGCGTCAAAGTTTGAACTTTGTGATTTTTGTACAACCCGGTACTTCTGTTCGTTTCAAAGAACCACCCCAAAAATGTCAGCAGTCTCATAATCAGCGCGTCCTCTCTGCTGCTCTTATATATATAACTTGAGTGTGTGAGTGCATTATACACCTAAACAGCCTATTAAATCCCTGCTTGGCAGAAAAGAGTGTCAAATGGGCCAAGTGCTGTCGCACACACCTCGTGGCGTGAGAGCTAGGCACTCTAATCCAGTTTAATCCATTTCCATCCCCTCTGGGATAAGACGCTCTTGCTCATGAAGTCTACCTGAGAGGGTTTAAGAAAGTAGCAGAAGTGTTTATGCCAACGCTTGAGCTTTGAGAGCTCGGTGTTAGGACAAGTGTCATCCTAATCTGAAAGAGATTCATTTCGGATGGTTCATTTGCACCACTTGCAAAAAAAAAAAAAAAGAAAATATATTTCCCCACATACAAAGGACTTATTATTAAAGAAATCAATTTCCATCTTTTATTCGGACCATTTTGAAACCTCAGATTGTAATGAAGTGATCCTATTAGCTAATCACAAATGAGACCCGTTTAAAATCTCAATTTGTTTCTTGATTAAATGGAGCTCAAACAGAGAATCTTGCTGAGATTTTTCACTTTTGGAATGAGAAAAAGACCCCATCTCACACGTCTCTTCTAGAGATCTCTTTAATATCTCAAATGCTTCTCAGTTTTTTCTCTTAGGGAAAAGTTGATACTTGAATAAAGCATTAGAGAGTTCTATGAAAGAGAAACCTCTAAATATTGATGATGCCTAAATCGACTTATCCTTTTGATGTACAGTAAATAAGGTATGAATCTGACTTGGTGTTTATTCTTGGTTAAGAGCATTAATCGATGACGATAAACAAACAAACAAAACCAAGGGCATAATACACTACACTACACTACACAGCCCAGGTGAATGCTAATACTCTTGCTTTGGTCAATACATCAGAGGAGGTTTTTTTTTTTTCCCACCAGAAAGACTTCAAGGGAACATGATGATTCTGGCAGGACTACGTGAAGGGAATACATGTCAGAATTTTAGGGAGCTCAGAGAGAAGAAATGAGAAGGTGTCTTCAACCAGACACATGGATCCACACATGCAGAGCACTTAAAAGAGCAAGACACGCTCTCTTCTGTGTTTGGACTAATGAAGACGAACAACCTGGACATTTATTATTCAGATGCTGCCTTACCTTGCATATTTTAACCTCAAATCCACAAAGGGAATGATACTAACTGGTTAAAATGAGTGACAGTTTGGATAATGAGCCAATGTGTGCTGGTTATCCGTTGGGGTTTCATCCCTCTTCATTGGATGATAGTGTGGTGTTAGTGTTAGCTACATGAATTGCATCATGCGAGAGTTTTATTCTGTAAAAGAACCGAAATTAGCTCATACTATGACATAAAGGACCATTTCCTCTGCAAAATGATGATGTCATCATGTGCTCACCCCTCATGTTGTTCCAAACCTACTGTATAAGACTTATGCAGGACACAACACAAAGATCTTTTGAAGAACGCTGCTCCAAGCAACATTGGACCAGTCGACTATCACTGTAACAACACATTTTTCAAAACATCCTTTTTGATGTCAGACATGAAGGTAAGTAAATGATGACAGAAGATTCATTTTTGGGTGCACTATCCCTTTAACTATCCCCCTTCATTCTGGAAAATATCTAAGCCAGCATTGCATGCATGCTTTTTTGATAAGGCATCGTGACAAACCCTTTCAAAAATATATATTTTTATGTGTGCTAAAACAAAAATAAGAAAGTAAACTTTCAGTCTGCTTTTTAAAGTACTTCTCAGAAATATACTTATAAGAATACTTGAAATATACTGACAGAAAAGTATATTTGGCCTATACTGTAATGCATATTTTGATTAAAAGTATAATTAAGCATTCTAAGTATACTTGGCTTAGTTGTGTTTACTCTATTGATTGAATAGCCTAAATAATCACTCTTAGAAAAAAGGGTTCATTGGGGTTCTATATATGAAGCACAGGGTTCTTTACTCAACTCCAAAGAAACCTTTATGCTAAAAAAGGTTCTATATAGGCTATTATTCATTCATATATTACATTATTCTGCAACATTTTGTGGTTGTAATTAAATTATTGTTTATTAAACTGTTGTAGTAACTTAATATCACCACTTTAATCGTGCTGATTTTTGGAGGAGAAAAACTGAAATGGCACTCTTCATGTGATATTGATTAAATACAAAATTTTTTATAAATATATACATTTTCTTACCTCCATATCTTGAATTTTGGGATTATTATGCATACATAAATACATTTTAGGGTCTTGATGTTTGTCAATACAAAACAAAAGATTAAGAATGAACCCAAAGGGTTCCATATAGAACCTTTTTCCAAGTTATAAAGCACCCTAAAGGGTACTTATTATTGAACCCTTAAAAAGGGTTCTGTATAGAACCTTTTAGGGGTTCCAAATACGTAGCGCTGATAGAACCTTTTAAGCTTCTATATAGAACCTTTTCTTCTAAGAGTACTTTTTTCAACATATGAATGCAGACTTATAACAAATCATGTTTTGGCATCCAATACAATAGATTTGTTAAGAAATATACTAAAAAGTGGGTCAATTTAGTCCCAAATAGTAAACTTACAAGTATACTTCTTGTAGATTGAGATTAGTATACTTACTCCACAAAGTATGCTTAAATATACTTGAACTTATCACAGCAGCAAATGTACCTATATTTCTACAGATAAAGTATTGATTGAAAATCGCTCCATGCAATGTTTGAATGTATTTCGCTCATGAGAATATTTAAGAAGTTAGCTTAGCAACAGGTTTAGGGCCAGGCTCTATTTGTGTTCCTTTTCAAAAAGAATGTTGTCTTGGCAACTCACTGAAATAACTACTAAAATTACTAGAACTGAAACAAACAAAGTAATATAACTAAAAATGACAAAAGCACATAACAGAATGACTCAAACTTATGAAAACTAAAACTATAAAAAGTATAAATATTAATACATTCTATAACACTTTAAAACTCAATACTAAAATAACTATTATTGGAGAATTGTGATGTCAGTGCCTAATTTCTTCTGCTTTAAGATCAGGTTTATCTCCCAGCGAATGTTTATATAAAAATGAATGAAATTCCTGTATAATACTTCAATTTCAACTCAGTACAGAGCGGTTAGGTGTCGCTTTAACATTCCATTACCAAGCTCTCTCTGTTTCACTTTCTGTTGTGCACCATGATGTCATTGTCCTCAGCTTTAGGATCAGACCCTTAGCCATGCTGTGACTCATCCGTTCATTTACAAACCTGCTGCCAAAGCATTTACTGCAATCTCAGTCCAAACAGAGCTTGCAAAGATGCTCAACAGCATGCATCTGTCAAATGCACAGTGCCAAATTATAGTATGCTCACTGTCCGTACATACCTCCCTCCCTTTCATAATTGCCTAAATATAATAATGAGGAATCATTTGGAAAAGATACAAAAATCTCAGTGTACACAGGGAAGGAGAAATTGGTTTTGAAGGTGAGCAAGAGTAAATACGAGATGTCGTCCCAACACCCCTCCCCCCTCCCCTTCTCATTCTTTGATATGTAAATGTTTGCCAATAACAGTTTATTTTGGGTGTAGAGTCTCGTGAATTATAGATGACCATATGGGCTTGAATGGCTGACACTGCCTGCAGAAACACTGAAGGGATGAGCGAGACTGGACAGATGTCTCTAATTGAAACGGCTTTCCTAATCTCCCATAAATTGTCAAAGTTAATCAAGCAATGCACGGCCAATTTTGTTTGTGGGTTAATTTTTTTCTTGGCTCAGTTTGTAAGACATCGCTCCAATCTGGGGTGGTTAAACATGAATTCACATAATGAAACGCTTCACAAAACATCTTCCTCCTTTGGCTGGTTGACTTAAGACTTTTAAGTTACTTAAAAACCCATTTTCCAAGTCCACACGCAATACAGTTTGATTAAATGTAGTCACAAGTTATTATCATATATAGCAGGACTGGAACAATCTTCTTCAGAATATATATAATCATAATTACTATATAGTTTTCATATTTTGAGCTACTCTTTTAGTCAGTATGAGACATACTTATTTAACTATTAATGGGATGTTTTGTTAATTGCAATATATTATTTCTGGCTAAAGTCACAGTTACAAGCAAACCAACGCCCTAGGCACCTAGTGTTAAATAAAGCCATCAACATTTTCACTATTTTTCCACAAAAATGATCCTTTGTACTGATGAACAGCCTGATGGACAGTTTTCATTAGCAACTCGTATAATTAAGCGGGTTTAACTAATAGCAAATTCATCATAATACCCGCTGGCCATCAGCGACTGACAGGTTATTTCATTTAGCCCACTGTTTCATCTCGTGTTAAGAGCGCCGTGGCAATGACAACTAAATGATGAAGAAGAAATATATGTCAACAACTAGACATTACTGAATGCAGCAACATTAACAAAAGAATTAACAAAGTGTACCATTGCAAATACTTTTACGTGGTCTCGGTCTTGTCACGGCCTTGACGGTCTTTGGTCTTAGGTCTCGCTGTATCAGACCAACATAGTGGTCGGGGATTTAGCAATACAATACTACAATATCCACAACGATATCTGCAACGGATTGAAGCGCACCGCCATTGGTGTGTGTGTGTAACCATAGCAACAAAACCACCAACTTTCGGATCCTGTACTTAAGCTTGTAATTTCGTTTTTAAAAATATAATTATGTATTTTAAAGGTGCAGAATGGATTCATTCGGAGACTTTGAAATCGGCAGAGATAGGCAGGCAATGCAAAACAAAATCTCACAAGTTACTCGTTAGCTTCAACAAAACAAGTTTGTTTTTCCCGTCTTGGTCTCGGTCTCTGTCTTGGTTTCGACTTAGTTTCGCTCTTGGTTGCGACTTGGTCTCGGTCTTGGTCTGGTCTTGGTCTCGTCTTAGTCTCGACTTGGCCTCGGTCTTGGTCTCAGTCTTGTCTTGGTCTCGGTCTTGGTCTCAATATTGGTCTCAGTCTTGGTCTCGACTTGGTCTCGGTCTTGATCTTGGTCTTGGTCTCGGTCTTGGTCTCAACTTGGTCTCGGTCTTGGTCTCAATCTTGGTCTTGGTCTTGGTCTCGACTTGGTCTTGTCTTGGTCTCTTACAAATACCTTTTTGTAAGAAGTGGTACAATATTTGTACAATGTATTTTTGGACATGGCAATATGGTACCTTAAAGTGCTAAATGTTGTAAATGAAAACGCTAACAATTCAGTATCACACTATTTATCAAAAGTGCCATGATATTACTTTCTGACATCCTCACTGTTGCAGTGTACTTTCATAGTACTTTTCTTATTGTAAATATGATATATTAAAAACAGGACTTCCACAGCGTATAGAAATAAATAGACATTTGTGTGTTCGAGGTGATTAGGTGAAAGAACCCCAAAATTGGACTTTTTAGAACACTATTTAGAACCCTTGTTGTTTCAGTACTCACAAGCGATGATATTGCCGTAGCGATTCTTGTTGCGGTTCTCGTCCTTCTTGGCAGTTTCCCATGGGGCCGTTTGTCCCTCAGCCAGACCCTGGAATCAAATCAAAAATACTGTCAAATCCAAATGTTCATCCATTACAGAGACTGCATATACATTTACAAATAAAGCTAAAAGACATTAGAAGTTCATCTTTTTCCCACTTTGAGATGCTTCTCTGAAAGCAGGTCAGGCTAGGTGACTATTTTCCTTGATATCACTGAAAGACTCTTGAGTGTGGAAGAGTCTGGTAATTGTAGACTCATTATTTTGCCTTGGGCCAAAGACAAGACTCTGAAATTTCTGACAAGAGTGCTGAATGGTGGCCACTTAAAGTTGTGGTCCAATCTTCATCCTGTCCACCACACACACAAGACAAGCCATTTACTGTGACACATCAAGAGAAACAACAGGGGTCTGTGTCTGCATTAAA
Organism: Cyprinella venusta; assembly: GCA_038021265.1. Classification (NCBI taxonomy): domain Eukaryota; kingdom Metazoa; phylum Chordata; class Actinopteri; order Cypriniformes; family Leuciscidae; genus Cyprinella; species Cyprinella venusta. The sequence goes on from CM075868.1 coordinate 33,588,608, forward strand.
TAAAGACTTCATGGACAAATTGATTCAAAACAAGCCCATTTTCAAGATGAATTTGAGGGTTGATGCCGCAGTTAACTGAAGGCCTGTGAAAAAACAGAAACAGAGATTCGGACGAAGATAAGAGTTCGTTCACAGAGCTCATGATGTGTCTCTTTTCTTTGCTTCTGTTTTTCACATTTAATTCATGGCAAAACAATATAAAAATTATGTTAATTCACCAAAAGGTTTCCATAATTGATAAAGTTATTGACATGAGCTGACATACTGTCAGTCAAAGAACTTATTATAAATGTATTACCAGTTTGTATAATTAAGCGAGTTTAACTAATAGCAAATTCATAATAATATAACATATAAAACATGCAGGATATTTCATTTGGCCCACTGTTTCATCTCATTTTAATATTGACACCTCTTTTAGGAAAATCACATAGTGAATTGTGCTGCTGCATTAATAAAAAGGCAATACTATATAAATACATAAGAAAAAATGAAAGTATTAAAATAAAATATATATATATATATATATATATATATATATATATATATATATATATATATATATATATATATATATATATATATATATATATATAATAGATCAAAATTCAAAGATCACACACAAAAATATATATATAAAATGTCTTAATCTTATATAAAATGTTATAATTTTTTTATAACACATATAAAAATATCTATTTTTGTTCTTTTTTCATATAGATTGTTTTGGTTGAGTGAATCAATCTGCATCAGATGGGGTCGTGTATGTAGAAGAAATGTTTCTCTCTCCCAAGGCTGTACGATGTATCCCATCTGGAACGAGTGAAGCGTCGAAGCCTGAACATACAGACTGTATCATCTCTGCTGTACTGTTACTTCACGTGCATTAAACATGATCTGGCACCTGTGAAAGTACAAACCTTACAAAACCTCATTTTTGTTGAACCTCTCTTCCATGATTGCAATAAACATGATCTGGCAACCCTTCCAATAAATCAGTCACATTCCACTGCAGGGATACTGAGATCTGGCAACCCTGTCCATGGTCTCATTATAATCACGGTACATTAAGGGAAACTGAGTCAGTTATAGCCAAACTCTCTGTCTGCCTGTCAGAATGTCATGCTAAAACTGTTTGAAGGCTTCTTAATGATACATTTTGAGACATCTAGAGAGAATCGCTACACAAAAGGCCTTAAACCTTTGTCTTTTGGTAGTGAGCCAAACTTATTCATTTGTTCAGTACCGGATTTCTCATGCAACCGCCAAAAATGTTCTCACTGGAGCCTCTCTCGTCTTGTGATCTCAACGCTGAATTTATATGAGTGATTAAAAAGTGGCTAATTCGCACTAATTCATACGACCCCACTCGTAAGAATTCGTACGATTTGTCTAAATCCACGTGATGGGTAGGTTTAGAGGCAGGGTCATTCGTACGAATTCATACGATTTTGGTCAATTCGTAAAATTTAGCAAAAATCTTACTAATACCTACGCATGAGATTGTACGAATTGTTACGAATTAGCCACCTCGAAAAATTCATACGATTTGCCGTGAGATCGAGTTGGATCTTCTGTTTTTGTTACTATTAAAGCGGTCATGAACTGGCTTTTTAAAAAAAATTATATTGTTGTCTGAGGTCAGCTTATAACGTTAGCTTGATTTTTACATTTAAAAACATCAAAATTAATAAGTAAGTTGTAATATATTTGTTACTATGACTGTCATGCTTGTGTTATCGAGTTGATCATGATAACTTTGTGTTTTTGGGATGGGTGTTGAGCGTCGTCCTCCACGTGAAACGGAGCAAAACCACTGACGAGTTAAAACGCATATTACTACCAAAACACATTCGACATGGATTAGTAACTCATTGCTTTCACTTATTGATGACATCATACCCTCGGACGGCAGGTACAGCAGATTCCATCATAGTCGTTGCTTGGGATAAGGCCATAGACCTTATTCAGAGCAACGCCATGACAGGTATGAGAGTGAGGCTGTGAGGGGTAGACTTACCGTGTTTCCAATGGCATCCGCTCTAAAAAGCTGATTAAAGCTCAAATTACTGACGATTTTTTCACAGCTTACATTGTAGGGTGTTTTTTGTCAACGGAAATTTCTTGGAAAGATATTTTTCCAGTGTTTCATAAACAGAACAATCTGAAAACACGTTAAATAACAGTACAGCCTATTGAAGAGATGCAAGTCTATCCCTCACAGCCTCGCTTTCATTCTCATTAAAAATCAAAGATGGCGCTGCCGTGAATAAGGCATATTGCACACTGAGTCCGAAATTTTCAAATGCATTTTTTTCGTATTCGTGATTCGGTGACTCTGAATTGTCAACACACCATTCAAACTGCTTGCTACGGATGCAAAAAACGCAGAAAATCGAACCCAATTCGATTTTTTTTTTTTGTCACAGACGAAAGTTTCTGGGGCAGTGTGCAAGCGTGATTGTCATAACGCGAGGTCGTATTTATTTTTTAACATGCGTAAATTCGGACGCAAATTTCGGACTCAGTGTGCAATGGACTTTACTGTCGCATACGTAAGTGTGGGGCGGAGCTATCGAATTAAGGATGAGATCCTTTTGGGGTAGTAGGGGCGTGCCTGTTAGTGATGATTTCAAATATCAACATTGGCCAAAAGTGTTTTTCAAAAACTACTGATCCCACTTTTAATACTACAAAAAAGTGACGAAAAGACAGGGAACAAACAAACAAACACAAACAAACTGCCGTCACACTGTGTGTGTGGGTACAAAGACAGCAAACAAACTGTCAGAACTCTTCTAACAACATAAGATAAACACCATCTACATCTCCAATAGCAAACATTTCATAATCCTTCCACACTTTATATTCATCACTTGTTATGATTTTAGCTAATGCAATGCCATTCACATATTAAATGTGTCTTAAATATCCACTGTAACCTTCTCCATATTTAACGTACCATTAACGACTCGTTTTTTCTTCTCTTTCTACTATGAGCACAGATGCAGGATCACACATCTGTCAGGCTGAGATTAATGATGCGATTGTGCTGACATACACACAGGTGGCCATCATCAGCTTTTACCAACATCATCAGATCTGCATCATTCACTCCCTGTCCATCATATCTCATCCGGTCCCTCTCCATCCCTTCAACTCTCTCTCTCTTTCTATATATATATATATATATATATATATATATATATATATACAACCACATTAAATTTCAATTCAGAACTAAATATTCTTTTAAATGACTGATATACACACTTGATATATTCATAACTGGGAAAATGATTTTGAACAACAGCCAACAATTTTAACTAATAACGTTAAATATTCAATTAAAAATATGAACTTAAATTAAATTAACTTAAATTTAAATATAAAATTAAATGAGTCAGATGATCTACTGATGAATCATAAAGTGCAGATTCAAAGCATTTTACAACACCTATTTGTCATTGTGAGTTGATTTTAATTCATTAGCTAATTAGCTCATCGCTCTATTTTAGAGCGTTAAAAGGCAAAGTTAAATTATTGAGTAGCAGTAACATTAAAATCTCATTTGCAGTAAAAAAACAGCTCTAAATTCACAGTAAAACACGCAATATGGGAAATGCAGTATTTGCCCCTAATGTGCTCTCTCGCTCATATCAGCCAGTCACAAGCCAGTAAGCAAACACTCCATTCAACTCAGTGTAAACGTATTGAGTCTCTCCTCCTTCGCTGCATATTAGGAAAAATGACTTATTTCTGAGTCAAGTATAGAGAACGGCTGATGCAAAAAGCTGCCAACTTCATTTGCAGGAGGCTGAGAGGAACTTGTGAGGCAATCAGGTTAGAAGAGAGAGGCGATAACAAAAAGGTGTTATAAAAACGTCTGCCTTGATGAATGACCCTTTAAACAAGGAGGCACGAGCTCTGCTGCTTTCCGACTGCCTATGACAGGCGTGAGCCGCCAGCAATACATCTATCTAATGTTTACCTCTACACTTCGGACGGCCCAAAGCAGCCTATATAGGCTAGTCCCATTCCGATTGTGAAATTAGGCTAGACCTATCCCAATTCTTAATAATCAAGTGATCCTGAGAAAGAGAAGAGGTTAGGGTTGACCTCTTTCTAGATTTCCTTTATGTGAAGCGCATTATTTATTTCTTTATTTGTGAAAACGTAAATTGGATAGGCATTCTGTTGTCTCTGAATAGTAAATCAGATGTGTGACAGACATTTCTTCTTTAAAAATCCAATCTCTTTGACCTTTTAAAGATGCTCTCTATCCAGGTGATTGAAAATTTGGACGCAGAGAGCATTCCGCCCACTATAATTCTAAGATATCTCTTGTTGCCAGAGCTATCCATCAAGACTGGTGGTCTGAATACACAATAATAAGCAAACTATTATTTATACACTTCCTCAAGTAAATGTCTCTGCTGAATCATGTTTATACACTCCTTTAGCCTACCTAAGACTATACCTACATGATTAAGCATGCTCAGAATAACTGATTACAGAGAATAATCCATATTACAATTCTGAATAAGATATTTACAAGCCAAAATATTCAGAACATGCCAACACTGCTTTCACTAATAATCTAATAAGCATGATCATACTACAGTATACTCTTAGAAGAAAAGGTTCTATATAGAACCTTAAAAGGTTCTATCAGCGCTACGTATTTGGAACCCCTAAAAGGTTCTATACACTCTTAAAAAAAGGGTTCCACTGGGTTCTATATAGAACCCTGGGGTTCCATACTTGGCCAATAGAATGGTTCTATATAGAACCATTTTGGAGTTCCATATATGAAGCGGGGGATGGAACCATTTCTGGTTCTAAATAGAGCCATTCTTCTAAGAGTGTCTCATCTTGGAAGGCAAAAAGATAAACTTTTTAAAAATTACTTACTAAAATCAAAGGAACATATGGCCCCAAAAATTCAGAATTGTGCATCATCTTTTACTCACCCTCGCATTTTTTATAGTCTGTTTGTCAAAAAACCTACTTTGTAGCTTCAGAAGATTTAGCTCAATATTGAATTCATTAAAGTGCTTTATTTGATGCTTTAATTTTAATTGCACGGACAAGAGCGGACAGATATTTCAAGCTTGTTTTTCACAGAAGAAAGAAAGCGTTTAGTATGACACAAGGGTGAGTAAATGATTACAGAATTGTCATTTTTTAATGAAAACAAATCACAAAGTGAAACTGGAACTCACACAGAGCAGCTATTTCCAAGCCACAACTGGTAGGAAATACATTTAGAGGAAAAATAAATGACCTTATCAAAAGTCAATTTTAGATTTATTGTTAGCAGTATTCTTCCTCTAGCCTAGCGCACTTCAACTTCTAAACAAAATAACAGAGCCACAACAATGTCAATGCACACTTTCCAATCATAAAACGGTTTACCCTATTAAAACATCTGCAACTAAATAATGGAAAAAATCCACACACAAAAAACACAAATTTTTCTTTTCAAATGACAAGGAGATAATCTAACAGACGCAGTTTTTATGTTGGTGACCTTCGTGAATAAGCAAAGGAATTCGGTATTTGTATTATTACAGTGAGCAGATCAATTGTAAAGACTGTATACACAAGGTTTCCTTCAAACTCCAGGTTGGTGTGCTTTTTTATAACTAGAATACGACATGCTATTGACACAAAGCTCATATTTACATATATTGACATATAAAGCTCAGCACTGACCAGACACCGTCGGGACTAATAAAAACATAGGGACCAAAACAGCCAGAAGCTGGTTCATAGTTAGGGATAGTGTGCTTATGTCGAGTCTAATCATAAAGAAAGGACCTTCGCCTGCAGGCGAGAAGCGATTATTAAAAGAAAGCAATATTAAAAGTTTCATTTTCGTTGATGTCAATCACTCAAGCTCAGCACACAGATTTCGTTCTTACCTCGTACTCCTCTTTAAAACCGTAACCCTGCCCACATTTCATCTGGGTGATGTGCTGGAGTAAGTCTGCCACTCTGATGGCCGGTTGGAACTGGCCGGCCTGGTAGGACATCTCCACTGACTCACAGCCTCCATAAGGGTACGTCTGGATGGTCATCGAGGGCTGGGACATCTCACTGTGGCTGCCATCTGTGGAGGAACAATTCAAAATCCTTGAGTACCCATCACCAATGTCCGATTGCCGAATGGAAGTTTGCTGGTTTGATCCCCAAACCATAAGCAAGGCACTGATCCCTAGGTTACACATCCTTTTATTTATGGCATAGAGCAATGCAAAGAAGCTCTACCACCCTTGGTTATTTTGTATTATGAATAAAAATGAATGGGTCTGTAGTGTATAGTTACCTTAGAGCAGTGTGTTTCATTTACATTTTATCTTGAAAAGGCATAATTCACTTTTACAACCTGTTGGATTTACAATCTCCCACTTATGCTACAATCTATAAATGTTAAAGCCTTAGGCCAACTAACTAGAAAATTTGCAGGTTGAAAGGGATATCTGTTTCAGCCCATCTGAAGATCAAATATGATTATTTTAATTGTTCCTACTGCTAATATTATAAATAAATACATCAATACATAAATATAGTGTTAAATGTAATGACTCTCCTAATATCTACATAAATGTAGGCTATATGTTTTTTTCTGCACATATATATATGTATATAAACCATGTACAAAAAAAACCCAACAACATTTATATCATTTTAAATGTGTGTAATTGCTGAAGTAGTCTGTATTATCAGTGTTAAACGGTTTCCGGCTGTACACCGATTACATTACTTGCCCACCACAACACCACTGAAGTCGAGACTTGACTTGATTTAATTTTACAAATGTCCTCACCGTGAGATCCCTAGTGTATACTTAAAGGGATACTCCACTTTTTAAGGAAATAGGCTCATTTTACAACTCCCCCAGAGTTAAACAGTTCAGTTTTACCATTTTTGAATCCATTCAGCCGATTTTCTGATATTTAGAAGAAAATCAGTAACGAGACAGTTTCTCATTGACTTCCATAGTATATTTTTTTCCTACTATGGAAGTCAATGAGACTAGAAACTGTCTTGATACTGGTATTCTTCTAAATATCAGAAAATTGGCTGAATTGGTTCGAAAACGGTAAAACTCAACTGTTTAACTCTGAGGGAGTTGTAAAATGAGCCTATTTCCAAAAAAAAAAAAAAAAAGTGGAGTATCCCTTTAATTTCATATATAGCTTTTAGGAGTATGCTAGCTTATAGAAGAGCACAAAGCAAACAGACGTGGGCTAAAATATACAAAATATCATTTTGTTTTTATGGGGTTTAATTAACCTAGCCAATGACAGCATACAGATACCACAAATTCTGTAGAACTGCAAAATAAATAAATAAATGACAAAGAAAAAGCAAATATTTGCAGTCTAGGATCTCATGTTGCTCTCAAAAAAGCACAGCTTTGTTTACTGTGCACTAATACCTCTCAATCAAGACCAAACCCACGAAATCTCAGCTAAGACCAAGACTACTGTGAGCAACTCGGCTTCACTCAATCACAGACTTCAGAGGACACTTATGGATGACAATACACTGAGTCCGTCATTGCAGACTCTTTTATAGGATAAGACTGGGAAGTAGTTTATTGATGTTAATGAGTTCATTAGCAAGTGGAATGGGGGGAGAATTTTTTTCATTTGGCCTCCTTTAACCAGATAAAGCATAATTCAGATGTAAAGAGGGATGGGATATTACTCAACAAATTATTAATGTGTCTATTTGCATCTTAATCGCCTTGAAAATTCATTATACACTTAAAGTAATTCTGGGGCTGAAAAATTTATAATCCGCACCGAACGTCTACGCTTCCGACATGGCAAAATATGAGTAATTTTGCATGACGTGTCAGTGCCATTGCATTTCTAGCGCCAGAAGCAAAAAGTTGAAAGTATTAGCGAAAGACGATGTATTATGAGGAAAACGATTATGCCAGAGTCATAGCTTCAGGAGGGTCTTTATAAAGCGCACAAAAAAATAATCAGCAAAGAGATGCTGAGACTGCTCAATGATACTGAACGAGTTCACAACCAGCACACACACTGACTGATCGGTGCACTTTGACATTCGTTTAGCCTTCAAAACAGTACATAGGCGGCTACTGAGTAATGCGGCAAAGAGATCCGGTTCCTGTTGACTTGTACGGGCAAAAAAATACAATGGAAGTCAATTGGAACTCTAATCAATTGGAAGTCTATCCCATTAAGTAGTGTAATTTCAAAGTCCAATATTTTTCTTTTTTTTTCAGATATTCACACTTTTCCAACAATAAATGGTCCAGTGGATCTCTAAAGAACAATGCAATTACACCAAGCAAACAACTAAACCCAACCGCCTCAAGTGAGAAAAGCTTAAAAGTAAGACCCTGACAACAGCAAAAACACTATTGAGCACAAAACCGTGATACTTAAACATTCCAAGTCATGATATTGATTTCAGACAATATGGAAAATATGTGCTTATGACTTACAGTAGATGGCAACATTCAAACAGTAAAAGAGAAAGAAAAGTGTGCGATAGAGAAGTATACACTGGAGACTAAGGTCTCTCAATTTACTGCCCCTCCTTCTGCCTTTCTCCTATCAATTTTTTCTTAATTAATTATTCATGTGTTTTTGTCTCAGCAGCATGAAGCAAATCCCAAAGTGGCGGCCCAGTGGGTGTATTATGTTGTTAAAATGCACGTCTGCCACATCCAACCCAGGGAAATATCGAAGAACTCTTGCTCTAGTAACAAAAGGTCACCTGCACATTGTAGGGGATCTTATATATCAGAGAAGTTAACAGTTTATGGGAAAACTGTTAGGTTTTGTAGTTTTGAATCTATAGAATGAAGAGTTCTGACAGTTGATACAGTACGCTTCATAAAATCAATTAAACTAAACCATTAGTAGATTCTACTGTGAGGTCATACACTCTTAGAAGAAAAGGTTCTATATAGAACCTTAAAAGGTTCTATCAGCACTACATATTTGGAACCCCTAAAAGGTTCTATACACTTTTAAAAAAGGGTTCTTCTGGGTTCTATATAGAACCCTGGGGTTCCATACTTGGCCAATAGAACCTTTTACCAAAAAAAAAGGTTCTATATAGAATCATTTTGGAGTTCCATATATGAAGCGGGGGATGGAACCATTTCTGGTTCTAAATAGAACCATTTCTTCTAAGAGTGTATGGGATTTTGTTTAGTCCTACAAACACGTTAAGATGATGGCAACATAAAACCATGTAAAAAAAACCCAAATGGAAAAAAAATAACAATATAAATATTAAAAAGCATTCTCATATACATAGTAATGTGCATAGTTTCTGCACCAAGCAGTAAAATAAATCGATTTTTACATTTCTGTAAAAATGTTTATTCATTAATAATGCCTAAAAAACTTTATTTGTGTGAAAATTGTGATAAATAACAAACAGCAGAATGTGATTTATCTGCATGGGTAACCACTATCCATGTGAATGATAGTACACAAAAGACTATTTCTTTCTATTACATTCCTTTTTCTGACAATAGCGAGATTTGTACAGTCATAGCGAGATGAGATTCACACAGGCCAAAATTGCATTTTGATATCTTATATTTACTCTACATCTCTAAAAGACGAAAATCTTGTTCTAATTTATTGCACATCTGCACATCTCTTTGCAACACAGTGCTCTCTCTGCATTCCTCAAAGTTGCAAAACATAGCTTTGAAATGATAAAACAATATAAATATGGTTCAGAATGAATGCAAAAAAAAGGTAGCGAGAGATTGTGTGGTTTTGAAACTACTCGTGCTACAATGCAACTCAATATTACAATGTGTGTATTGGACTATGTTATTAAGCATACAATTCATGTTATATATCAAGTGAAAGAGAGAGATGTATACCAACTATTCTCCTTCCAGAGGTAATTTTCTCATTTCGGTCCTGTTCCATCCCATAATGGCTTCTTTCATTTGAGCATGAACTCTTTGTGGCCACTGCATAATGTGCATTCAGATGTAAACAGATAAAATCACATTAAAGCTCAATTATCGCCATGCACAATTACATTATGATAAACTACTATGGTGTTTGTCATTAACAATAATTACCTGACAAGTCACATTAAAGCACAGGTGACTAAATAACGACATTGCAAATTACTCGCAAATGTCATATGTGAATGGGTACATGGAGGAAAATATGAGTATATGTGCACAGTGCTGTCAGGTAAAAATAAATTAAAACATAAAATATGCAATGTGAAGCTTTGCTATTTCGAACTTTTTGCCCTTGGCTACAAATACTGCATGTCAACAATGCATGTCTTATTTGTGTCTTTTTATTTTTAAGACACTCCATTAAGTCTTGCGAGTTCTGAAAGAGCAACCTCTGAGCAATGTTATCACGCTGAATGTCATTACGCTGGGTTAAAAGCTGGCGTCTTTCAGCTAACCAGCAGAATCAAGCCCGTCCCATAGCGGGTTATCCATTTCCCGGCTCTAAAACTATTGTTTCTCCATGAAATAGAACCCTGTTGTCTCTCTCTCTCTGTCGGTTCCCATTTCTGTTCCTTTTTTTTAGTTTCCATCGATCAGATACACTACACTACAACATCTAAATCCTTCACTCTTTATCTTGCTCTAATACACTGCACATGCCCTTTTTCTCTACCATTATCCTCCCAATGTTCTCTCTCTCAAGCACAAAAAAAAAAAGAGTTTACCATTGGACTACTCATCAGATGCATTGATGATCATTATCTCTGCGTGGTTTACTGGAGAAATGATTTTAAGAAACAGTCGGCTCGAGTCCTCCCAGACAGTTCCTGTATGCGATTATCAGGGCTTTCATCCCGCAACATGATCGATAGCCTGTAAATGAACTGGAAGCCTCACATAATAGGCAGGTTTATAAATGATTAGGGACCGCCACTCTTTCTCGACCTCGTAATCTCAGCGACATCGTTTCGGCAGGGAGCATCTCCAGAACAGAAATATGACCGTCTCCACTCGGAGCGAGTGATGGTGTCTGTAAAACACAATGAAAAAGCCTTCTCCCTCATTTAATGCCCCATTCTTTTATCTGCACTATAGTGGCTGTATTTCCTGCTATCTTCTCTCCATCTCACTATCTTTACCCTCCACTCGATTTCACCTTTTCAATTCTTCTTTACACAATCCCTTCTTATTACAGTGATTGTTAGACTACTAATCCATTCAACAGTTGTTTTGTAGATAGGCCTACTTTCAATCTCACTTGTGCTATCTATTTCTTTTTTAAATAAAAGCTATTCAACAATAAAGTCAACGTGCATTTGTAACCCATTTTACTGCCGTGACATAATTACCCAACAAAATCACCAGAAATAGAAAGTCATTTCATATGCAAAGGCAGTAAATACACTTTTTTTTTAAACAACGTGCTCTGATGGATTGCATGTGCACAATAAAACTAGGAGTGTGTTTTAAGAAAGCAAATTTTATGTTGGTATTAAAATTTGAATTTGATTTAAACTTATCATTGTAATTTGTAGCTTCTGATTTGTGATTGGTCATTTCTGGGATGGGATGAATCTCTCAAACAAGATCTATGAATGTAAAAGTATGATTGTTGCATATTCTTGATGGTTTTTCATCTCTTCCTTTAAAACGTCACCTGTGTGATCATCGTGCATCAAGCAAGCCGTCTTTATAACCTCTGTAAATATGTTTCCTCTCAGAGTTTTATTGGCGTTGAGTGTGTATGTGTATGGGGGAGTCACAGTCTCCACTGCTGTGTATCTTAAAAGGAGAGTTTTCAAACTCCTGCTAGAAGCAGTCTGGATCAGAGGTGCGTGTTTAGAGACCCCTGCATCTGAGCCTTTTTAGAGTGAACCTTTGAAATGAGCTTTCGGACTGACTTTAAGCCCCGAGCCCACAAAGATATCTATCAGAAATCCCTTTTGAAAAGCTGCCTGTAAACGCTTTCAATGCCTCCTGAAGAATGAGTAAAGGATGAAGCTTTCCGTGACCAGGAAAAACTTGAAAATGTCAGCAGGTCGAGCTGAAATACTGTAGTTTACTGTAGCACAACCAAAGTGAGTCCCTGGTATGTTTTCATTCATCAGACGTTAGTCAGTGAAGGTCACGTGGCGGGTTATTTCTATAAATTTGAGACGAATTTGAATTTGAGATAATGATGAAAAATATTGATAACTGGAAACACAAGGAATCCATGCAAGAAGGCAAGCAAGGCAGCTAGAAAGCAAGAAACATACAAATTAATGTCCAAATGGAAAAAGAAAGATAGAATGAAAGAATGGATGGATAGAAAGAGGTAACAAAGCAAGAACAATTGAATTAAAAAAAGAATGCCAGAAAGGAAGCAAGGAAGGAAGGCCAAACAAATACATTAACAAATTAATAAAGAAAAAAAAGAAAGAATAGAAGAATGGAAGGAATGGACCAATGAACAAAAAAGAAATAATAGAAGAAAGAAAGAAAAAAGCATTAATGAACAAATAAAAGAAGGAATAAGAAAGAAAGTATGGACAAAGGAAGGAAGGAAGGAAGGAAGGAAGGAAGGAAGGAAGGAAGGAAGGAAGGAAGGAAGGAAGGAAGGAAGGAAGGAAGGAAGGAAGGATGGTAGGAAGGACAAATGAAAGAAGGAAGGAAGAAAGGAAGGAAGTATGGATAAATGAAAGAAGGAAGGAAGGATGGAAGGAATTACGGACAAATGAAAGAAGGAAGGAAGTATGGATAAAAGAAAGAAGGAAGGAAGTATGGATAAATGAAAGAAGGAAGGAAGTATGGACAAATGAAGGAAGGAAAGAAAGAAGGAAGGAAGTATGGATAAATGAAAGAAGGAAGAAAGTATGGACAAATGAAGGAAGGAAGGACGGGAGGAAGGAAGGAATGAAGTATGGACAAATGAAGGAAGGAAGGAAGGAAGGAAGGATGGAAGGAAGGAAGTATGGACAAATGAAGGATGGAAGGAATAAGGGAAGGAAGGAAGTATGGACAAATGAAGGAAGGAAGGACAGAAGGAAGGAAGGAAGGAAGGAAGGAAGGAAGGAAGGAAGGAAGGAAGGAAGGAAGGAAGGAAGTAAGGAAGGAAGGAAGAAAGGAAGGAAGGAAGGATGGAAGGAAGGAAGTATGGACAAATGAAGGATGGAAGGAATAAGGGAAGGAAGGAAGTATGGACAAATGAAGGAAGGAAGGACAGAAGGAAGGAAGTATGGACAAATGAAGGAAGGAAGGAAGGAAGGAAGGAAGGAAGGAAGGAAGGAAGGAAGGAAGGACAAATAAAAGAAGGAAGGAAGGGTGCATGGAAAAAAGAAAGAAAGAAAGAAAGAAAGAAAGAAAGAAAGAAAGAAAGAAAGAAAGAAAGAAAGAAAGAAAGAAAGAAAGCCCACATAAACCAGTCAATGAAAGAACAAACAAAAGAAAAAAGGAAAGAACTAATGAGGAAAGAACAGAAGAAATGAAGGATGGATGGATATGTTTTTATTATAAGCTATTGTCCCTGTCTGTGAAATGGTCAAACTGTCTTTGAACACGTTTGTGTGTGTGTGTGTGTGCATGTGTGCTTGTTTCTGTGTGTTTGTGTGAGCACGCAAAACTCTGTCACACACCAATCTGCCAAATCTGAAAATTAGCATTCCGACAGCTAACGATCTGATTCAAATGGCTTTCCACACATCGGGATATAAACATAGACTTTGTTTGAACTGACAGAGGGCTTTCATTCCTGTAATCTTGCTCAGCGTGTGACGGCGTGAGGAGGACGCCGCTGACTCTACTTAAACCACATTAGCTCCCGCAAAATTACCAGCAGCAATTAGTTTGATCGGATGGGAGCATGAGTCTACAGCGCCTGCCTTTGACTTCAAAGGTCAATGTTATGATCTTTCATCATCTAAACCCATACTTTATGACTCAGAGATTTTTCACAGATACACACGCAGGTTTGGAATGGAACTGATAGTGATTCACCTCTGAGTATTCATATTGTCTAAGATCGGCTTCCTACATTCAGATCAAAAGATACAGAAGTAAGGGTTTAACGTAATCCACATCTGCAGAACTGAACAGCGTGATTTATAATCAGAAGAGGAGGGAAAGTGTCTTACCTATAGATGCTGTGGCAGGGACTGGCTCCTTAGAAACTGTAATTAAAAACAGAATCCAACTGAAACCCATTTTTTGCTATTGTTGTAGAGTATTGTCCAAAGATATTGAGTCAGATTTACTAAACAGGGCGAATTTGTGCGAGAGCACGAAGCACGGATGGAAGTGGATTACATTAAAGAACACAGACACAGCCGGATAACACAAAGTTTTGGTTACCAGTCCAGGTATTTAACTACTCATGAACGCAGTCAACACAGCACGCTACATACCTGAGTAGTAAGAGTTGAGGAGGGTTTTGCTCTGGAGGCCTTTACCCTGGATGGAGAAGGAGCATGGAGAAGAGGAGGCTGGGAAAGAGAGAGGAGAGCACTTAGACAATTGCTTTCCATCCACCACATCATGTCTAGATTAATAGCAGTGCTGCGTTGTGACAGTATCATTAATACCAAAATACTAGATTTTTAGGTCACTTTCTGCAAAGGAGACGTCTCACTAATAAACTGCATCATGCTGTAGTCAGCAAGACCTTTAAATGCCATGGACTATTTTGAACTTATCCCAGATCTGTATATAGTTTTATAAAGGATGTCTGATTTTTGAAGACTCACACACAGAAGGACTCAAAAAAAAAAAGTCCAAGCATCACACACTCCTGTAAACTTTCTTTACTCTTCTCGGCTGGAGCTCAGATCCTTTTTACTTCCCAGTTGAATCACCTATCACTCCAGATCTCCATTTACACAAATCCCCACGTCTCACATGTGTCGGCGCATACGCATTCACTGACTCACATAAGGATCTTTACAGAAAATGCTTTCACAGCAAAAGCTCATGGGCTCATGAGGTGAGATCGAGATGGAAGGTTAGAGGCAGGTGTCTCTGTGTTCATTTAAATGGTAATACAGCTAAAATGCTGAGTGTGTAGGCTGGGATCGCTATGATCTCTACAGTATCTCACACATCTTACGCTGAATCATCTTTAAAAAGCACTGATACAAAAATAAATAAATAATGTGTGACTGTAACGGTGGAGCCAGTGAAAGGAAGGTCTGGATATAAATGAGAAAAAAATGTCATTTACAAAATGAGATATAAAGGCCCACAAGAATGTGGTGCCCAAATTGGAAGGTCAGCCATTCACAAAGTTCTATTCTCTACCTCAAAGATTTTCCTCCTGGAATCAACGCAAAATTTAAAGAAAATTAAAAACTATAAAAGTGGTTAGAACCAGCTCGTTCTCATCCCAAGGCGTCATATAGTGACGCTTTTGACATTTCGTCTACATCCAACACCCTTTAGCGTCAATATGAGACGGAGATATATATATAGGCAAGAAGGCGCCTACTAATGGGCAAACCCTAACACTACCCCAGACCTAAACCTACCCATAACCAAACAAAGCTCTGCGTGTGTTATATTGATGCTGAAGGGTGTATTCTGTGTTGGATTTAGACGAAATTTCAAAAGCGTCACTATATGACGCCCTAGGATGAGAATGCGTTGATTAGAACACATGGTCTGACATCTTGAGCGACCAATAAAACTAAAGGAATTTTTTTTTTCACTAAAAGAGGTACGTTGTCTATATTTAATACATTTTGTAATGTTAGGATTTGCACTGCAAAAATAAAACAAAAAATGAAATCATTAACCCTCTGGGGTTGTTCGACCCTAAGAATTTAAATAAAAAATTTAAAAAAAATCACAGCTTCCTCAGAATGGTCCGAAATTTGGTGACTTTGTTGGTATTTGGTATTTGAACACCCCAAAAAATCGGTGACAGGATGTGAATAGTCTAAGTGGTTGTAAAAAAATAGTCACACTTGGGGTGTTCGGGTCCAAATGGACCTGCATGGAAAACGAATGGGAAATTGGCAAAAATGTGAAAATACTGAGTTTTTTTGTGCGTACAATCTACAAATCAGCCACGATCTTGAAAAAAGCACACAACAGTGAAGGGGTGAAACTATAAAACATCAAGAGTGCAAAACAGATACATCCAGACATATATATATATATATATATATTAATTTTCTCAAAACACCAAAAAAGAAAAGAAAAAATATTATAAAAAAATGAGTAAAAAAAAAAAATCATGATTTTTTTTTTTAAATATGAATCCCGGCCTTTGGGTCCATTTGGACCAGAACACCCCGAGTGTGACTCTGAAACGAACAACCCCACAGGGTTAAGCAATTAAATAAATTTATTTCATGACAACTCTGAAAAGTTTAAGCATGGTAATGGATTTGACAATGTTACTACACGCTTAGAAGAAAAGGTTTTATATAGAACCAGCAGTTATGAGCTGGGCTGACTTCTAGATTGTTTTTGCTTCAACACCACAGCTGAGATTCATGTCTATAATAAAGAGCCTGTACTTGTGCTATAATAGTGACTCTCAGACCATTAGATAAAATAACAGTCTCCAACTACTCCGTGCCTGTAATGATCCGAAATAAACATACCAAATGAACTGCATTTGCACATCAACTGACCAATGGCATTCAAAAGAACTGAGAAACCCTACACGCAGAACACATTGCCAATCAATGTTGATTTTAAAGGAAGTAAATGTGATCATTATGCATAATGACATTCTCTCTCTCCATGCATCTCCATTGCCTCGTCTTCGTCCAGCTCCATTCAAATGATTCTGTACACAAAGGCCACAGTGACATTTTGTGCAGAAAGCGACTCAGAAAGACCCGTCCTAATTACAGCCCCTTCACAGCATGCCAGAGCCCACTTAAAACTGAGAATGAAAGCACGAGAATGAAAAAAGGCCCAGTGCAAATGCCACTTGCTATTCTTCTCCAGCGCCTTAAAGCAGCACGTCAATAGCGGAGCCTCTTGATATGTAGAACGCTTCGGTCCATGGTGTTTCGTGACAAAATAGCTCTCTGCGATTAGCGATGTCAGATCTGTGAGTGGCAGGTGCGAGACGGTGGCGTCCCATCATTTGGTTTCCCGACGGACGCTTAGTACAGACTATCAAGGAGAAGGTTGAGTTGAGTTAAAATGACAGATTGTTGACCCCTTTTGACACCTTTTAGGGCTTCCCGAGCTCATCACTGGGATGGTGGGAAGTGCAGGAGGGTCATGTGATTGCAGTAATGAGACTGGAGCGCACACACACTCACATGGTTCAAAAGATCGAGGTATTTGGCGAACGTGGCTATTTTATGACCTTTGGACTTCGACTTTTGAGATGGAGCAGGAAGTTCTCTGTTGAGAAGAAGTGTAAAGTGTCTGACAGAACATGAAACTATTGCTGTATCTTTGAACATACCTTATGATGTTCACTTGGGTTTAATTAGAGAACTAGTGAAGAGGAAGAGATGATCGGTTCACACTGCTTGAACTGAAGTCGCTATTAAAATTACATTTAGTGTTTGGATTTCGTAATAAAATTGACATTTTGAAAGCTGAGACTCTTTCATATCAAGAATTATTGCGATTATTGTGTGACGGATGTGCTACAAACAATGTTTAGTGAAGTTTTCACTCGATAGAAAAGATGGATCTTGGGATTTAAGAATAGATTATGGTTCACCAAAATAAATTCGATTAAAACAAACAGTATTTATATCGTTTTTACCTCTTGTAACTGGACGTGGCTGTGGTTATAAGACATAAAAACGATATAAATACTGTTCATTTTCTCACACAAACCGCTCGTTTCGTGTCTTAGGCCATCAATGTGTACTTACATTTACGAGTCATTAAATCATGTTTAATTTGGACTTCTCTGTGCATGCTCTTTGAGGTAGTGACCTCCATTATATGACTGACAGACAAGAACGCTTTGACCTAAACATCAAAAATTGAAAATACTGCGGAAACAAAGACACCTACATCTTGGATGCCCTTGGGGTAAGCTAAAACTTATCAAAAATTAATTTCAAAGTGAACTATCCCTTTAATTAAACATCACTGTTTCGGTCATTGATTTTCAGGTTGTCAGAATACCTGTAAATTAATAATAGTTTCCCAACTATTTGTTAAATGATTAATTCATTGATTTATGTTTGTATCAATTCATCCATGTGTTCATTTATTTAATTCATTTGTTCATTCAATAATTTTCTGACATTTTCAGTATTTCATTCATGCTTTCGTTTTTTTTTTTTCTTCATTTATTATTTCCTTCATTCGTGCATTCATTCATCAGTTTGCTACTTCATTCATAGTTCATTTTCATTCATTGCTTAATTTGTCCATTAGTACATTTGTTTATTCTTTAAAGGGTTAGTTCACCCAAAAATGAAAATTCAGAATTTTCATTTTTGGGTGAACTAACACTTTAATTTGTTTATTTGTGCATACATTTATTCTCTAATTCACAAATCCATTCATTTGTTAATGCTAACTTCAACTCGTATCGTTATCAGAGCACAGGAACATTTGAAATAAACAAGTAATATGAAAAAACAAGGGCAGCACAAAATCTGCTGAACTCACAGAATCCATTGAGGTCCTGGTTGCTGGTGGAGAACGGATCGTCCTTGTGTAACGTGCTGACTTTTCCTGTGCTTTTATCCGCCGTGCCTACGGGTCCCATCTCTCTCTGCGTACTGCTGCTGGCTGTCTCCTTCTGTTTTTTAGCTAGTTTCCTTCAAATTCAGCCACAACAGGACAAGTTTATACACATGCTCAAAAAGAGAAACTTCATTGTGCTGTTGCAATGCTTCTGGCTAGTGCAAACCGTTTCACTGTTTTCCAATGCGTACTGTAAATGTATGAAAAGTAAAAGTAATGACAGTACATTTTTTTGGACAAATTCTTAAAATCAGTAACAAACTTAGTTACCGGCCAGATTTAGGTTTGATATACAGTATGTGCAACAGCAAGTGAGCACTAAACCAAAGCACCTCCAAAACACTGCTGACAAATTGACATACAAGATATACAAGACAAGCTCGCACAGACAGACACAGGGCACATACAGTAGAGGAAAAGAAGTGGGAATGGCATTTGACTATTCAAATGGCATCAACTAATTAAAAAAAAAAATCTGCAGTGATATTTGCCAGTAAACCTCAAATCCAGATTTAGAAAACTCAAAACCTTGCCATGCAGAACAAAGACACTATAAGTCTATTGATTAGGAAAAACGTGCACATAAACATATTCACTCGTCTATACTGCAAACAGATGCATTAGTATACTTTAAAACAGACGCTTTATTATTATCGAACTGTTGAAATAGGTAAAACATCAATTAGAGAATATATTGACACTGGATAATAAATGCAATATTTCATTACCTACAGATTGTATTTTCTCCTGATTAAAACGTTTAGTACTCTGATACATTAAGCTGTTTTGTTCAAACCTGGTTTGCAACATTTCCTGATGTCATCCCACCTATTAACCTGTAATTCCCTGCATTATTAACGATAAAAATCTGCCAAAAATAAATAATCTATATGGCAGTCTTTATAAAGGCACCATATTTCACTTCTGCTGGTCTTTGATTTGTTGATTTGTGTGGCGGTTCATAAGCTGGAGTTTTCCCACACGTTAGCACACAAAACTTCAAGGAAGATATTAGTGTCAGCAATGGATTGGAGTCATCCAATAAAATGACTCTTTGATTCTCTAGGACCCGCAGAACACCATTTGACCTCAATATGAGCTCCCTTCTCTTATGGGGCTGTGCTGATAATAACTCTTTGTTTTGTTATTTTCTCTGCTGGGAATTTATTAAAAAAAAAAAAATAAAAAAATCATATAAAGTTTCAGCTTTCACAGAAACCAGGCCAACCTTTAAAATTGGGGCCATTTTACCTAGGTTGGTTTTTAGTGAGTGAGGATCAAAATAGGACCAAAAACTGTTCAGAAGCGGGTCTCAACATCAAGCAGCAATAAGAGAAGGGTCACAACTTTCAAATTAAGCAGTCAAGCATCGGTGTGATTGCTATTGAGTGCTGAGATTTCACTGTAGAAACTGCAAAACATCTACACCAAAACCTAAATAGACAAAAGCATCAACAAACCATTAGCTTGTCCCATGATGTATGCTGAAGGTCACAGTATTTTATAATACAACACCCATTAAATAATAAAACTAATGGAATACTGGAGTAATGGGTCTCGTTTCAAGTGCCACAGAATCTCGACACATTGTAAGTGGAATAAACTATAGATAATCCTTATTTAATTAATGTCAGAGCAGCACCTCATTAAAAGTGAAGGCTATACTATAGTTAGGACACCATAAACGTCTTTATAGCACCAACTTTGTTAATGGCAAATTGTAAAAGAGAGAAGCAGGGAACAAGAGAGACATAGCTCACGTTGGTCAAATAAAGATAAAATGGTGTGAAAAATTCACATCACAATTATAATGACCAAAATAATCATGGTTATGGTAAAATTTGCTGGAAATGTAGTTCTCCTAATTGTATATGTTGTTTGTTGGTTTTCATTATAAACTTTTTACTATTTTGTGTGAATATAAATCATAAAAGTGGTTTGTTTTGTTTAAAAATTGTATACATTTATGAGGTAATATGTTTTGAAAAATAAAAAGTAATATGTTTTGATTAATATCCAAGTAAAGTTAATACTTGTTCAAAACAAATGATAAATAAATAAATATAATGTCATTAAAATAACTAATTTTAATAAAAACATATATTTTATAGCTTTAAAATAGTAACAATAAATGTGATTTTTATAATATAATATAATTAATATCAATTTTTTTAAAAGATGGTTTCCTTATAAATATATTTATATATATTCCTATATATATAAATAATATACAGTGACATTTAAACCCGAACACATGGGAATTCGTACGAATGGCTAATAGGCTCTATGCACAGCTCCACTACTTCCTGAACTTCAGCCAGCTTCTTGTTTCCTGTCTGTCATTATTGGACACATTGATTCATTCAGGTGTGTTTGATTATTGTTGCTGTGACTACTGAGGTCAAGCACACCTGAATTAATCAAATTGTCCAATAATGATAGACAGGAAACAAGGAGCTGGCTGAAGTTCAGGAAGTAGTGCAGTTGTGCATAGAGCCCATTCGTAACAATTTGTACGACCTCACTCGCAGGAATTGGTATTTGTATATGTATGTACTAATTGTATGTTGCTTGTTGGTTTTCAATATAAACTTGGTAAAATGCTAATGATATTTTTATGTGCATATTTTAGAATAGCTTATTTTTCATCAATTGGTTAAAATTTACAACAGCGCATAAAAAACTCAAGGCTGAACGACATTGTAAATCCACTCTCTGACAGTAGGTGGCGCTTATGGAAAAGCAAAACTAGAACTGCTTGTACACAGCTATTAAACACTACTTTATTAGGCATAAGAAAATGCCATTGAAACTTTTCTGAAGACAGTAGTTTCATTCAAAAATACATTAATATACTTTATTGATTCATAAAATCATATAATTTCCCTAAGTTGGTAAAACCTCATTGCACACACAAAACAAAACCTATGGACAGTATTTACCATGACTCTTTCAAATCGAAGGTAATACTAACCTTCAAGGAATTGCATTATGGTTTATCATCAAACCGGTAACCGTTTCATCTCTACTGTATTTTTTTTCCCTCTTCATTTAAGCATGAAATTCACCAAATGTTCATTGATAAAGATATCACATTTGGTTGATCTAAAACTTCAATGGTGACATGAGAACATGCAAAGACACAGCAGCCAGTCAGGAAGTGCATGTCAAAGCAGTATAAATAAGCATGCAGAACATCTCAAAATAAAAATGCACACTATACCCTATTCTTCAGTTGCATGCATGCACAAGGTTGCAGTAGGTTAACTTGTGGGGCAAGGCATTAGCGAGAATAAGGTCATGGGTTTGAATCCCAGGGAACAGAGTGTTAAAATTGTATTGATTTTTTCGAATGTCACTTTGGATAAAAGCATCTGCCAAATGTGTAAATGCATGCACACACAAACTTAAACATGCTGGAATAAACATTAACATCATGATATATGATTGCTATTTTACTATACAATCCTAAAATCAAAGTACATGCTAAAAAATATGCCGACAGTGATATTGGTTGTACTACAGTACATGCTAATAAAATCTAAGTATACTTAAAAATATATATGCAAAAGTTTTAAATTACATATTGGAAGCTTTTATCAAAGCTTTTACAACATGCAAGATCTCTTTGCTAATGATAAACTACAAGTATGTGAATGGGCAAGGACGATCGGCTCAATCATCGGCTGCAATACCAAATCCCCATGTGCCGACCTAAACATGCATACTGAAACCTAGGACATAACCCCATTGAAATTTGGGGAATATATTGGCGTCACGGCAAGCTTTAGCCTGTAGCTGTCTGTCTATGCTCTCTCAGATGATATTCTTTTGAAAGAGCTCCTCCTGGCTGTAGTTACTTTCATCTATATTTCAGGAGAGGAGTGAGAATGCACATACTGTAGTAGTCCGACTGTGAATGTGAGCTTTTAAATCCTTTAACGTGTGAGGTAAACATCCCGCAGCTATAGGCTCTGTTGCACACAGAGCAAATTAAACAATCCCGAGTAGTAAAATGCTGAGGAAGGCATAACAGTCGAGGTAATAGTAAATAGTTTAAGCGTAACGGAAAAGTAATAAAAAGTAGAGGTGGAGTCCGCAGACCAAAGGGAATAACAGAACAGTGGAGGAGCCGCATCAATTTCTGTGCACATGAGGGCAATTTATAACTGTAGGCCAGCTAATATTTCAAACTGGAAAACTGTTAGGTATACAGCACATAAGATCGAACATTTACTGTGTTTGACGAAACATGGAAGTATAGTGAAGGTAAAACATTGGTGCAAAGTGTGATTTAGTTTACTCCAAATTAAAGTTCTCTTAGTTTCGAAAAGCTTTGTTCGCCATGGCAAAGTTAAGAGATATTGGTCCTAAGATATTTTTCACTTATTTTCATTTAATTATTTCACCATATTCTTTTAATGAACTGAAGAAACTGGTTAAAGTACTTTGTAGAAATGGATAATAGGAATGCATAAATTTAAGACAGGGATTGTTAGATTAGATGTTTTGTATTTAATGCTACTTACAGGTAATACGAGTAGGAATACGCATTTCTTCTGGAGCAGCAAGATGAGGACAAAAAATAAATAAGTAAATATGTGTAAAATAAATTAAATATGATAAAATTAAAAATAAGAAATTGTCAAATAAAGTATAATAAAATAAAATGATTCAAGTTTTAGTGAAAATAAAGCAAAATATCATATATGTAAAATAAATTAAATGTAAAATTAAAAATTAATAAAATTAAAGTATGAAAGTATTAGTGAAAATATCACAAAATAATCAAATCGAATAATACCAAAACAAAACAAAGGACAAAAAAAAGACAAACACATTGATTAGTATCAGTACTGTAAATAAAGAGATATCTAATTATAAAACTAGTAAAAACGTGCCACTGTTTCATGTGCTAATGACCACATAATGTGTTGATCAGAAATAAAAGATCTTCATGACAGATTTCTGCAACCTGAGGCTGCATGGCTCTAGTTACATTTAGGTTTGTAAATATTCTCTGCATCAGTAATAGTCAGTAATAGTAAAATGACCATTGTATGAAACTGCACATCTGGCTCCCCTTCAAGTGGGAAAAAAGAAAGAGAAAGAGACCAAAGAGAAGGAAGAGTGTGTGTGTGTGTGTGTGTACATGTAGGGTACAACAGAGCTAAAGGCACAACAAGAAAAATGCAAGAAAAATGTGCATTTCACCGTGTATGACGACAGACAGAATCGACGTTTGTATTGAACATTGATGGATCAACACATTTTGTGTGAATATAAATCATAAAAGTGGTTTGTTTTGTTTAAAAATTGTATACATTTATGAGGTAATATGTTTTGAAAATAAAAAGTAATATGTTTTGATTAATATGCAAGTAAAGTTAATACTTGCTCAAAACAAATGATAAATAAATAAATGTCATTAAAAGAATTAATTTTAATAAAAACACATATTTTATAGCTTTAAAATAGTAACAATAAATGTGATTTTTATAATATAATAAATATAATTTTTTTAAATGATGGTTTCCTTATAAATATATGTATTTATATTCCTTATATTTATATATATATATAAATATACAGTATGACATTTAAACCCGAACTCATGGGAATTCGTACAAATTTTACTAGATGGCTACTTCGAAACAATTTGTACGACCTCACTCGCAGGAATTAGTACGATTTTTGCTAAATTGTACATATTTTACGAATTGACCAATATGAATTTGTACGAATGACCTACCCCTGACCCCACCCCTACACCAACGCATCGCGTGGGTTTAAACAAATCGTATGAATTCGTACAACTGAGGTCGTATGAATTAGTACGAATTAGCCACTTTTTGAATTCATTTGGACCTTGAACCGTTTGGTTCCCATTGAAGTCCATTTTATGGAGAAAATCCTAGAATGTTTTCATCAAAAACCTTCATTTCTTTTCGACTGAAGAAAGAAAGAAGTGGACATCTTGGATGACATGGGGGTGAGTAAATTATCAGCAAAAGTTTTTTTTAAAAAGTGACCTACTCCTTTAACAAGACCTTTGCCTCAAAATATAGTCAATAATTTGATCGATTCTCATTTGCTACAAAAATCTAAAAATTAGCGCAAAATAATCTGTTGCTTTCCACGATCGCGTCAAGGATCATCCAAATTTCAACGTGCATAGTCAAATGTGGTTGTTAGGAAAACTGCTGAGAAAAATTGTACTCTTCCATCTCGTGTTAAAGGAGAATAAAGTCAATGCACCTTTAGCCCTGTTGGTGGGAGTGTGCTTGGACAGCTAAAGGGATGGACAGGAATGGTGGGTGTTTCACAGACATTTTGTAGCTCTGTTCTATGATATGAGCTGAACAGAGACAGAAAGAGAAAGGAGGAGGACAAGAGACAGCAAAAGCAGTTGGCAAACACATCACGCTTTTGCTACTCAAAAATGAGGCCTTGTCATCGACGTGTCTCAGTGTTGACGTCTCTGTGGACTGGTTCTTCCAGGTAAAGACAAGAGGAGATACGCTAGGACAGCAATAGTCGGATATGATAATAAAGACCAGATGGCGTCTGTTAATGGCGATTCGATTAACTGTAATATTGGTGATGACATGCAAGTGAAGTTGTCAATTAGCGACTTCGTGGCCGTCTGGCGCTCTCACTGATTTTTATCATTCTCATATCTTACAGATTTTTTTTTTTTTACAATTTACAAATAACCTTCAAATTTGCCAAATCTTTACGCTAAAACGGTTTTCAAGCTAACAATTGGCAAACCCTTTTTTTTGCAACTTTAATCATAGGAATTAAGTCACTCTAACGATATAAAAATACCATTGAGAATTTGCCACTTACTGTAGCGCAAAACATTGAGTTATCAAATTTCATGCGAACAACATACAAATATCCTTTAAAAGTCCGAACCATGTAAAAATCTTTATGATGATATGAACTTGCTTAATAAATCATATTCTAGCCTGAGTTATTAACATATTTCACACTAACGATTTGTAAATAATGTTCACTTATCACAAACCTTTACAATAAAACAAACCCGAATTATCATGCATCAGCCTGTCAGCACACACAGAGCTGCATTAAGTCACACACACACACACTAAATTCCCGCCTGTACGCTTCCTGTATCATAAAAGCAAGCTATAGCACCCAAACTGCTCGCTTTATCGCTAAAGCAGCACCAAAGTAAATATATTTAATGACCCTGTGACTTCTCTGTAGGCAATAAAAACACAGTTTGGATATGGGCCGTTATGGCAAATGTGTTTTGCGGCGAGCTGACGGTGCTAAAACAGATGCAAACAGTCGATGCGTTTGGCGGCATGCATATGCAGCGGGGGCATCCATCTTTGGCCATTTCATCTCAATGGCCCTTTAAAATGGCCTGCTGACATTGTTCTGATGATATTAATAAAAGAGAGCGAAGTGAAGAGCACCACGGCGGGCGAAGGTGGCCATAAATATTAATAGAGTAGAACTGCGAGGAGCTCACAGCATAAGTGGCCTCTTTATTATTTTTTGGGCTCTCATCATTTCTGGTGTGAAGAGAAAGTGTGATACTCGCAGTGATGTTACAGGCCTGTATTGTGACTTTGCTGTACATGGGAGAGAGTGAGGGTGAGGGAAGACAAGAGAAACGGTTTGTTAACTTGACAAAGGTTGGTTTGCCGAAGACTTTGTACAACTTTATTTCAGCTAATGACTGAATAAGATGCTCTGGTTTATTAGATCATAAAATTGTTCATTCATCCATTCAGGCTTGAAAGAACACACACAATCGGCTGACAGGCACGTAGACGTGTGCCAAATGGACAGACTCACACACCTACTCTACTGAATTCATAGAACACTATCTTTCTGTCCGTCCGTCTGTTTTACCCATCCATCCATCCATCCATCCATCCATCCATCCTTCTATCTATCTATTTATCTGTCCGTCCGTCTGTCCATCCATCCATCCATCCATCCATCTCTGTCCGTCCATCCTTCCACCCATCCCTGTCCATTCATCCATCCATCCATCTCTGTCTATCCCTCCATCCCTGTCTATCCATCCATCTCTGTCCGTCTATCCTTCTATCCATCCCTGTCCATCCATCCCTCCATTCATTTCTGTCCATCCCTCCATCCCTGTATATCCATCCATCTCTGTCCACCCATCCATCCATCCATCCATCCCTGTCTGTCCGTCCATCCTTCCATCCATCTCGGTCCATCGCTCCATTTCTGTCTATCCATTCATCTCTGTCCATCCATCCATCCATCCATCCAGCTATCTATCTATCTATCTATCTGTCCGTCCGTCCGTCCGTCCGTCCACCCATCCCTGTCCATCCATCCATGTCCGTCCATCCTTCCACCCATCCCTGTCCATTCATCCATCCATCCATCTCTGTCTATCCCTCCATCCCTGTCTATCCATCCATCTTTGTCCGTCTATCCTTCTATCCATCCCTGTCCATCCATCCCTCCATTCATTTCTGTCCATCCCTCCATCCCTGTATATCCATCCATCTCTGTCCGCCCATCCATCCATCCATCCATCCATCCATCCATCCATCCCTGTCTGTCCATCCTTCCATCCATCTCGGTCCATCGCTCCATTTCTGTCTATCCATTCATCTCTGTCCATCCATCCATCTCTGTCCATCCATCCATCCATCCATCCATCTCTGTCCATCTGTCCATCCTTCTCTGTCCATCCATCTATCTCTGTCCATCCATCCATCCATCCATCCATCCATCCATCCATCCATCCATCCATCCTTCTATACATCTCGGTCCATCGCTCCATTTCTGTCTATCCATCCATCTCTGTCCGTCCATCCATCCATACATCCATTCATCTCTGTCCATCCATCCATCCATCTCTGTCCTTCCATCCATCCATCCATCCATCCATCTCTGTCCTTCCATCCATCCTTCCATCCATCTCTGTCCATCCATCCATCCATCTATCCATACATCCATTCGTACATCCATCTCTGTCCATCCATCCACCCATCCATCCATCCACTTCACTATATACCGCAGTACTAAATGATTATCATGTTCACATATTATGGAATTTATATGGCACTACATAGAATAAGCCATTTATCATAAACCAACTACCATGGTACACGACCAAAAACATGGTTTTACCTTGGTAAATGTCCAAAAACAAAGTATTACCATGCCATAATTTGTACTAGATTACAGTTACAATTGTGTTGGTATTTACATGGCACCCCAAGGTACTTCGGATAACAGTACCACTTGCCAGTGTATGTTACTTTCATATGCAATATATTACTAAACCACTCTCTCACTCTCTCTGTATACTATATATATATATATACAGTATATAGTCTTAGACAGTCTGAGAGCAGATAAAACTAAACGGAAAATGAATGACTTTATGACTGAAGTGATTTGTTACACGTCACTGTTACACAGTGAAGGTGCACATCAAATATGCTAAACACAGAAATTTAAATTTGTGTACGGCGCACTGGAGCAGACCTTTTTGGTTCTAGCCACCACGCAAACAAATTTGCGTTTCCGTGTTTAGCATACCGCCACTACAGCTGATGTAAAATAAAGGATTGTGCTTAGAAGAGCTGGTACTGTTAGGTTAAAAAAAAAAAAAAAAAAAAAGGTTAATCGGTCCCGAGACCAATCCTTGAGATCGGCTCGGGACGTCCCTAAATATATATAGTGTTTTATGCTATCACATTGCCCTCCTGTAGCAATCATCTATTATTTATGTCAATATGCTTTATGTCTAGGTCTGTCATTGATCGAAAGCACAGATGTGCAAGAGCATCACTCCTGTGTGTTGAGTGCAGGGTCTCACTGAAATATGTGTCTGTGTTTAATGGTCTGGGACTGAGTAGTGTCCGAACGAACTCTGTCCGAGATCGACTCCCTCATTGCTCCATCAGAATGCTGACCAGGAAGAAATAGATCAACACTTTGTGAAATAGCTGTGCTGCCTATGCATATGATTACACACTGAATCATCACATCCGTCTATTTCCAGCAGGGTCAGTCATAAGCCACTATATTTTACATATAATATATATGCACGTCATGAGAGCTCTTAGCAATAAAGGACTGATCTGGAATCAGATAAAGCCACTTGTGCACTTCTTGCTTCATGACACAACGGGTCCTAAACCAGGATATCTGATTGAAGGTATTTAAAGGGGCCATGTCGTAAAAAGTCCAATCTTCCTCATTCTTTTTTAAAATAATAGGGTTCTGGTTCTATGCAAATGAAGGATCCCAAAGTTAGGAAAGTTTATTTTTAACAAGGTATTTTAAGCGTTCAGGCAGAACAAGAGCAGATCATTTCAGCATGGATTGTATGAATCTGTCACAAAGAGTCTGCAAAAAGATGATAAGATGGGGCAGAACCAATTATTTTACCCGACAGTAAGCACTGATATTTATTTTACCTGTAAAGAGGTTAGCCAATAATAACAGAGAGTGTTCACACATACACCACAGCCTTTGCTGATTCTTTGTACTGGTGGAAAATGATCTTTTACTTTAATTTGCAAGAAAGCATGACTAAAGTACTGTACGGAGTCTATGAAGTAAAAATTTACAGAAAAAGCCCTGAAAATGTGCGTGTGCAAGATGGCTTTACTTATTAAAGGTATTCATTATACAGTACTGCATTACATCTTTTAATAAATAATTGGTACCAAAGTTCAACTGCATTATAATATCTCCAGATTCCTTGTAACATCTGAAATAGGTTGTTTATCATGTGTAACTAAAGGCATAACATACATTCTAAAAAATGCTGGGTTGTTTTAACCCAATTTTGGGTCAAATATGGACAAACCCGAAATGTTGGGTTAAAAATGTAATGTAAAAATTTAACCCAACGGCTGGGTTAGTCCATATTTGACCCAAAGTTGGGTTAAAACAACCCAGCATTTTTTTAGAGTGTAGAGTAAGTATTATAATGCATTTAAATTGTGGTTACAATTATTTATGAGACCATAAAATGCATTATATGGTGCAATAATAGAAATACTTTTATAATGCATTTTAGTGTTACCAGTTTTTTAAGTGACTGAGAAATGTTTATGTGCATATTCAAACATTTTAGATATCATAACTGCACATTCCAATATTTTAGTTTTGTTTTGTCTGTGAGGAAAATAGCATTTCAGTGCCTTGATTTGCAAGACCGAAATTGTTATTAAAAGGGGCTGATGCATGCCAGCTTATGGAATATTGCTATAAATATTGCAGCGCTGTTATGTTTAAGAATTTCAAAGAGACCTTATTTTTAATATTGATTTATGGCGCTACAACATTCTATTCAACCGGCTGTAAAGAAAGCCCACAACACATCGCTTTCTGGATCCGTATTACAAAAAGCCACTTTATAGCCTATGCGATTCCAAAAAAGAAATGTACCATAAACCATAAATCGTTTACCTGTTACAGTTGCCCTCTGTAATCCAAGCCAAACGACCTTAAGCACTGGCATTATAATGTCTTCTCAGTAATGTTGCAGTTGTGTGGATTTTACAAGATTACAGAAAAGACCTGGCAACCTCTGAGCTTTAAGCTAAATCCGCTATACAGTTGGCTGTGTAGGTGGCTTGGCGTAGGAGTAATCATCCTTTGCCTTCATGAACATAACATATTAGCTTAATGGCGTGGTGCAGCACACGAGGCAGGGTTGTGACAGTATTAAAGAGGAATAATTACCAGCTGGCCCGGATTGTGGTATAAAGTGTCGTTTGAAGCCACTCTCTAAACGAACAAGAGCAAATGAAGTGCCCTTTTCACTGTAATTGTTGCACCATGGGACACATGCTAATGCTATTTGTGAGAAGGTGATCTAACAGGCAACAGGATTCGCCATAGAAATTAAACTTATTTTAATATGCTAATGTAGTGACATTTGAACCGCCCTTAAATTTTACGGGCACAAATCACTGCAGATTTCTCGAACATTTAACAGCGACAACAACAAGCAATTAAAACAAGAGTGAGAATGCAGAGAAAAAAAAACAACAACACATTAAACACAGGCCACATCGATAGCGAGCAAAAGCGTAATACTTTCACAATCAACACCACCAACCACTATTGCTCTGCCCCAAAACCTAGTGAACTGCCTACGGATCAAGCATCATAGATGCTGCCTTATGAGACTCCTTGTTTGTAGCCCTCAAACCGTATTCACTTTATAGCCCTTAATCCTGTAATTGTGGACAAATGTGGGACTCAGGTGTGATCCTAAGTTTGATTTATTATAAATATTATATAACTATCTTCAATGAAGTTTTGTCTATCCATTTATGGTGTTTTTTTTATTTTGGGGGTATTTTTGAATTTATTTACTTCAAAAAGTACCATATTTTTTATGTAAATTATGCTTCTTTTTATGTTTTTTTTAACTACATTAAAATATCATTCCTATAAGTTCTTAGAGCTAAAACCTAAAGATGAAGTGACTTTGCTGTCACCTTGTGTCTTATTTTGGCTTATTTTAGAATGCTCTAAATTACAGTTTTTCCCATTCATTTCTATGGGTGCCCATTTTTGACCCAAATACAAGATTAAGGAGTTTTTTTTTTACCCACTTAACAATGTAGAATTGAGTCAAAAAAAATTTGTGTGTGTTCAGGAGGCAAACTTAGGAAAAGTAGCCAAGTCTTGTACCGCTCAGATCAAGGGAAGTATTTTTTAAAAATAAATCAAAACTATTTTGCCCACATTTGTCCAGAATATGGTTTTAGGGTTAAAGGAGTCATTGATGTAACTTTCACCTCTACAATATGTATATATTCAATGCAAACCCAAAAATGCATCATGAGCTTCTTGAAAAAATAAATCTAAAATAGAGACGACGCAAGAAAAATCTCAATTCTTTTTAATGATAGTTTTCAGTATTGAATAAAATATCTAAGCTATTTAGGCAATTCTAAAAATTCAAAATTCTACTAAAATAAAAATTAAGTATGACGCATTGATTTTTTGCATACGTACAGCGTGCTCCAAATCAGTTGAATTAGCCGGCACGTGGCTAAGTAGGCAGTAGGCAGTGAGGCAGCTCACTAGGTTTGTGAACAGAGCTTATATTTAATCACTAATACAAACAAATCAAGATGATAGATTCCATGCATGTGCCAAAATGTGAATGGCAAGCTGAAAAAAGTCAAATAAATGAAGATACGTGTATAACACGACACGAATGGGATCAAATAAAACATGGTGTGCGAATGGGCTCGGGATGCGTACTGTGGCTAGAATTAAACATACAATACCCCACACTTAGAGTTCTCCAGGTGTGGATTTCTCTAGCAGACGTAGCCCAGAGGAGAAGAAATAAAAGACAGGGTATGATTTAAGAAGTTAAGCAACATACGCTCACACACGCACACAGACTTCATCAAATAATACAGCATATCTGAAGGTTTCCTGTGTGGTAAGGCCAAACAGTGAGTGTGTTTATGTTGCGCCGCATGCAACTCATTGAGGTTAGACTCTAGCTGAAATGGAGAAGCTTGAGTGCTGAGATGGAAATGTTACGTTGTCCCATGCCTCACATTTAAATGTTTCAGCTCAAGAATATATTTAAAAATGCAAAATACACATCTGACATTACCATGTGAGGTTAGTTTTAAAGTGTCAAGAACATGTCTGGGTCACAGTTCTCCGCAAAATCAAAAGAAAATGTATGAATCCTGACAATGGTGCTAATGAATTCTGAAGTATTTACAAATGAATAAAAATCACCATAATGAGAAATGAAAATGTTTTTAATTGTCATGAAATTTGTCGCAGTGCAAAAATAGCCCATAATAGGCTTTCTTTTATGACCTAGACCTGTTCTTGACAGCTTTTGTGAGACAAGGAAAAAGATGGCATATTGCACAGGCAGAAATGCGAAGCAGCACATTAGACTTTATGGAGTACCATTCCCAATGCATGTTCTTTCAGGTTGAGTATGTTTAGGTCTCCAAACCGAGCGGCACCAGAGCCAAATCTCCTGTGGCTCAATGCAAGAAGAGAGACACAATTCCAACTTGGAAAAGATATGCGAGCCATCCATTATTAACTACAATCTATCCTAGGCTTGGTCAAAGATGCCTGCGGGGACATTTTATTACCAAGAAGTAAAACATCAATTTGCCATTAGACTCAGCCTGTCCACTCCATTCATCCTTGTATTATTAGTTGAAAATGAAGTCCATCTCTCCTGCCTTTAAAAAAAACATGCTTTACACAAGCTCTGAGAGATAAAAAAGCATAGCTTATGAGCATTTTTGACGCCACAGAAATAATTCATGGTGATTGAAAGACATGTAAAATGCTGCAATTCATGAGACATCATCGCCTGACTTAAGTGCTGGTGTCAGTGTCTAAAATATGAATGATCAAAAGAAGTTGAGGGATAAGCAATTTAGTCTTTTCTCCGGAATACTAAATGCATTAGTGAGCAACTAAAGAGCAGACATCCACAATCATTGCAAATTGAATTCTTGAGTTCTCGGATGCTAAATTCGTTGGTTCCACATCCTCGTGAGCTGCTTCACCTTAGGCTATTCCCAAAATTCACCTCAAAGTATTTGAAAACAAAAACTGTTATCTATTAAAGGAGTAGTTCACTTTTTAAAAAAAAAAAAAAAAAAAAAAACTTTTGTTGATAATTTACTCATCCCCATGTCATCCAAGATGTCCACGTCTTTCTTTCTTCAGTCGAAAAGAAATTAAGGTTTTTGATGAAAACATTCCAGGATTTTCACCATATAATGGACTTCAATGGGAACCAAATGGATCAAGGTCCAAAAGACACTTTCATTGCAAACTGCAAACTGTTCAAAGGGCTTTAAACGATTCCAGACGATGAATAAGGGTCTTATCAAGCAAAACGATCGTCATTTAAAAAAATAACAAAGTTTAAGTTTTATATGCTCAAATGCTCAAATTGCTCTGTACTGCGATGCATGTTCAAATCAAAATGAACGAATCTTTTCCCGAGACATTTGGTTCTTTCAACGAACGAAACGCCTATAAAACTTAAACTTTGTTATTTTTCTTAAATGAGCGATCGTTTCGCTTGATAAGACCCTTATTCATCGTCTGGAATCATTTAAAGCCCTTTGAGCAGTTTGCAGTTTGCACTGAAACTCTCTTTTGGACCTTGGAGGTTTGGTTCCCATTGAAGTGCATTATATGGAGAAAAATCCTGGAATGTTTTCATCAAAAACCTTAATTTCTTTTCGACTGAAGAAAGAAAGAGTTGGGCATCTTGGATGACATGGGGGTGAGTAAATTAACAGCAAATATATTTTTTTTTTTTA
Source organism: Cyprinella venusta (assembly GCA_038021265.1). Taxonomy (NCBI): domain Eukaryota; kingdom Metazoa; phylum Chordata; class Actinopteri; order Cypriniformes; family Leuciscidae; genus Cyprinella; species Cyprinella venusta. Next base: position 33,622,595 of record CM075868.1, read on the forward strand.
AAAAGTGAACTAATCATTTAACATGGTTGATCTTTTAAACAGCAAAATGAACATAGATGACATTGTTTGCTTGATAATCAGAAAATTATCTGACATTATCTCTGCTGATTTAAGAATGCCTTTAAAATTACAACTGAATTTCTGAATTTGATGTGGAAAACGAAATGCAGAATTGTAACATTACCTTATGCTAGTACTTAAAATGGTGCTGAAAAACGACCTATAAAAGTTACTAAAATGTTTAATCCAACATGTGCATGTGCTATATAGATTTGCTAGCTCAGCAACACTTAAACATAAACTTTAACCGACTACCTTTAAGGTAGTTGCCTATAGATAGCTGACAGGGAAGCCGCTCACATGCTACAATATATTGGTGTCTAAATGTATGCATGAAAGCTGTAAAGTTTTCAAACCAAACAGTCTGAGCTATTTATGTGAATCCAGACTTGTAGAACTTTTGTATTTGCATATTACTTCTGCTACTATGACTCCCACACATCAGAAACCTGACAAAAACACAAGCTATTATTGTAATATTCAGGCTTCAAGATTCTGCCTTATGAAGTGCCCTTCCTTCATCGACTGTGGAAGAGGAACACCTACTAAGGCCATTCATGGTTAACCTTTTGATTCCTGCTCTTTTAATAGGGAGATCTATCATTAAGTTTCAATTCGCACTGCTCCAGACAGTGATGTATTAACAATAGTGCTGTCAAGCACTCCTTTACAATTCATGGTAATTAGAGCTTAATGATTTAGCTGGTGGTTTTAACCACTATTATATTTCCGACTGTGACTCGTATTGGCAATGTGTCGTGCACTCTAACTAAGCTCACTGTGATTGCCTTGTCCATGTGAACAATCAAACAGGTAAAAAAATAACATAAAAGTCCTAGGTTTAGGCTGATATAGAGACATGGGCAACTTAATCAGCTATTTGAGTATAACAGCATGAGTATGTGCCCTAACTATGCTATGAAGACCAGGAATGGTCACAGTGGGATCCGGGCGAGATCTATATTCACTACTAGCCCTCCTAGTATTGGACCATGTGCAAATTATAGAATGACTTTCATGGATGTCAATGTTTTAAAGGAATTTCCATTGGTTCTTAAATGTGTAATCCACATTTTTAAAAAAAATATCATCTCCAATTATCAGTATGATACGCAAGAGTCAATTTTAAGTAAGATTTTAGTAAAGGACTCAAGACACTTAAATTGGCTATTTGAAATGCTGAAAGTCTGAAAATTTCAAAGCATATGGAGCTATTTTTAAAGAAATCGCTTTTTAAGGACTAGCCTACAACAGACGACATCATTAACCCTAAAATTTACATAAACCGCAGGGTTTATGTAAATTTTAGGGTTCCCCAGAACACGTATTACACAAATGTAAATTCCCAGGAACACGATTCATAGATTAACAAGACAGAATATGCTAATCAATGACTAGAAGATAACTATAAACATAAAATAACTAACCATTCAGAAACGTCCTGTTGCATTCTGTTTTCACTTCTTCTTGAGTCTCTCAAAACACAAAACGGTACATTTTTTGCTCACCCTCAAAAATGTATATATATTGAAATGCTATAAAACATATCTGTGTGGTATTTTGAGCTGAAACTTCACATACACACTCTGGGGGCATCAAATACTTATTTGACATCTTGTGAAAAGCGTATTATATCACTCCTTTAATACAAAATATTTAAAAACACACACACACACACACACATATATATATATATATATATATATATATATATATATATATAATGCCAATGTAGTGTTGTCTAAAATATTGTTTTTTCAATACATATCGATACTGAAATATATAAAACTGTTCTTATACTAATTTCCCGCAGGCCGCAGTATCAATACACTTCATACCTGCTGTGCTCTCTCACTCTCTATTCTCTCTGACAGCGAGTTGACACACACCCGCCTTCTTTCACTCACTCATCTACACTGTAGATAGTGTTGGTGTTACAGTGCCTGGATTTTAGCGTAATTCTAGTTCTCGCAGGTTTCGCATGCACACACACTCAAAAAAATGAACTAGGAAGGTTGTGCACTTTACATAATATATTTATATTTAGCTTACTTATAACAATTGTGTTTTTTGACTTGAAATGTTTTTTTCTATTAAGGTGTATGTAATTATGTCTCAACTTAACAGTACAAAATCCTAATGTGTTGTCTAAACACAAACCATTTATGTTAAGTAAAAAAATCTTACATCCAGACGGTGGCAGTATAGTGCGAGTCAACTGCCATTTTGCCCCAACTTAATTTGATTGTGTTCAATCTGCTTAAATATGTACAGTTTAAGTTTACTTAATCAGTTTGTGTTTGCTTACATGATCGATTTGTGTTGCATTAATTGAAACTGGGCGGTGCTTGTTAGTTCCCAGCATGCTTTGCATTTGGTTGAATTAAGAGATAATACATGTTAAAATTAAGTGTTATTTTATGGGTTTTTAAGAAAATAAGAAAAGGGGAAGACTTAGTAGTGCGTAATTGTGTTTAATGTTAAACTACATTGCAATTATTGAACCATTTAAATTACAGTGGGTTACCATTGTGGAGAAGAGTAAACGATTTGGTTAGGTTGAAGACTGATTCAACAATAGTCATAGCATGTGCTTTACCAGATAAAGCAAGTAAATCTTATTGTTTAAGATGCTTAAGCTTGCTATTGGTAGTTAATAAATGACTATAGTCTATTAATAATTTATGTGTGACATTAAAATAAAATAAACAGCATTGGATGAATGAATAAATGAATTTGAATACCTGAATCATGAAAGGGACCCTTATTAAATTCACACTGTTTAATTAAGCTGTGCCCAACTATAGTAAATAACTTAAATAAACTTTAATAAATTAAGTTGACCCAACGTAAGTGCATTAAATTGGAATAACATAATTGCATAATGCTGAAATAAAGCAAGTTAATCATGTGGAAATCCTTTCCATGATTTTTTTATGTTCATTCAAAGAGTTATTTTTTGAGTGCATAAAGTCACCTCTCAAACAGCTCACAAGTCCTAAACACAGTCGGTTATAAGCTGTTAGCTATTACAACAAAATGACCTTACTGTAAAGACACAAATACATTGAGTCACCAAAAATTTAGGTGAGATAACTGTCGGTCACGTTCGACGTACGTCTCCGTTCCCTCCTTCGGGGGACGAGGATTACATACTGTGTGTACCCGAAACATTGTAACTTCAATTAAAATCTGTTCATCCGCCTAATTCGTATGGATTAGCTGTTACGATGCATCATTGAAAATATTGACTGACTAGATTTTCAGTGGATAGACAAAAAATAGGACATCCATATGGCAAAATGGTATCAAATATCAGTATTTTTCAAGGTATCGTATCAAACTTAGAAATTCCAGTATTGTGGAAAAAATGCAATATAGTATAAACATTAATATTTATAAATATCAGTAATTTCAAAATGAGGCACGCATAAAATTTCTAAAAGATTTAATATTAACTGAAAATTCAGTAAAATATTTTAAAAACAGAGTTTATTATTAAATAACGATACATTTACAATTTAGACAAGACTGCAGATAGATTTTGGGAACTACCACTTCTATTAATCTCAAAATGGCCAAATATCGGCTTATCGATAGGCTATCTGATATATCAGTTTATTGCTAATAGGATTTTTTAATCGCATCCCATCTATCTCAAACTATTAGTTCTGCCTTCAATTTAAAGGGTTCAAACCTTAAATAGCAGGTCGGACAAACACCCCCATAATTCCTGTCCAGACTAAATAAACCGTTCCAGACGGACACAAGAGGAAAGACCTACAGGAGTGTAGAGCTGAGAGCGAGGTGTGTTGGTGTGCGGCAGGGACAGCGGAGGCACTATGGTGGGCTCTTGTAAGGCACATGGACATGAGGGGGTGTGCTGGGGGGGTAAAGATGGTGAGAGGAAGTGATGTAATGAAAGAAAGCCAGTGTGCATGTTTCACCAGGAGACACAAAAGCTGATTATGTCAAAAGCAATGCTAACTAACACCCTCAAATTCCCCTGAAAAAGAAATGTGCCTCAGCTATTGTACATTCACTCTAAAATGCTGGGATGTTTTGGGTCAAATATGGACAAACCCAAACGTTGGGTTAAAAATGGCTGGGTTTGTTCATATTTGTGTCCTCTAGTGTCCGTTAATCCAATTTTGGGTCAAATATGGACAAACCCAAACGTTGGGTTAAAAATGGCTTGGTTTGTCCATATTTGTGTCCTCTAGTGTCTGTTAACCCAACTTTGGGTCAGATATGGACAAACCCAAACGTTGGGTTAAAATGGCTGGGTTTGTCCATATTTGTGTCCTCTAGTGTCCGTTAACCCAACTTTGGGTCAAATATGGACAAACCCAAACTTTGGGTTAAAAATGGCTTGGTTTGTCCATATTTGTGTCCTCTAGTGTCTTTTAACCCAACTTTGGGTCAAATATGGACAAACCCAAACGTTGGATTAAAAATGGCAGGGTTTGTCCATATGTGTGTCCTCTAGTGTCCATTAACCCAATTTTGGGTCAAATGTGGACAGACCCAAACGTTGGGTTAAAAATGTCTGGGCTTGTCCATGTTTGTTTCCTCTAGTGTCTGTTATCCCAATTTTGGGTCAAATATGGACAAACCCAAACGTTGGATTAAATATGGCTGGGTTTGTCCATATTTGTGTCCTCTAGTGTCTGTTAACCCAATTTTGGGTCAAATATGGACAGACCCAAACGTTGGGTTAAAAATGGCTGGATTTGTCCATATTTGACCCAAAGTTGGGTTAAAACAACCCAGCAATTTTTAGAGTGTTCAAACATGAGCAACTATATATACAGTACATACATTCTATTATCCATCATAATGTCACGCTAAAAGTGTGTGCAAGCAGTACCTGCGTTTGAAGGTGAGAAGAACGCCCAGGAGAATGATGACAAACATGAGGATTCCCGCAATGACGCCTGCCATCTTTACAGTGCTGTCCACCTGTTTTTCAGGCTCTATGTCATTGGAATTCTGGGTAGATGCACCTTTAAAGCAACAAGTACATCACAAAGAAGAGAAAGGGTCTTTAACTAAGACAAGAGCTGTTGAGAAGTGTACTATGGTGACACACACAAGAATCAAATGAAAACACATAAAAATGATGGCCAATCAAGCACGTCCCACAATCACACACTTTCATTTGCACAATCAGTCCTGATGAAACACATTCAAAATTAAATGAATTCAATGCATTTCAAATTTAGACAAAACAAATGCACTGGTGACAGTGAACATTACTGTGTGGCGGGTCTATGGCAAAGGGGAATCGTTTATTCAATGGTGTTAATTAACAGGCAACAGACAAAAAAAAGACCTTAAGGAGCTTTTCAAATACTGGGTCACTGTGGTGAAATGAAACACTTTAGGGCCTTTGGATTTCGGGTTAGAGAATGCAAATAAACCGAAAGACAGTTCAATGCAATAAATGCAGGCATGAAATATGGATACAAGAATGATTAGAAAAACAAAAAAAGGGTGAAGGCAGAGAACAAGGGTAGAGATTCATGCAGATGTACAGTGTGTGTCTGTGTGTGTTCGCATGCACCACATCTTGCAGGACGTTTTGTTGACGATATATTGTTATTTTGATATCTGTATAAAATCTTTACAACCATGCATGACTTTTAGAAAATACGGTTCAGATTAGCGTGGCTCCACACCAACGGCTCATTTTTCCTTCATCGGTCATGCAATTCTACAGTGAAATTGCCATTATTTCTTTGAAAGAATTTCAGATGTTTGGCGTTGCCGTAATTCACTTTTGAAAAGATCACAATCATCTTGATATTTTTGCATTTTATTTTTCAAAACATGAACTAAATGCAACATTCCACCATTTAATAATCTACATCAATCTTAATGATGCACAGAAGAAAGGATGCATATGCATACTTTTTGAAATATAAATAAATGGTTGCATAAAATATCTAAACCTTAGAAAAGCATGTAATCCCTGCCTTCGATGATTGAATGAAACAATTATGTTGTATTTTTACCTTCACTTTGCATTTAAGAGAATTTTTCTTAACCTGCCAGTGCGACATCTTTAACAATCTGCTGCATATTAACACATTGATCTCTCTATGTGGGTGGTTTTCTTTCATGTAAGCTCAATCATTTTGATTTATTTATTTCCCTCAAACCGTACAGTTCTTTAAAGCATGAGAAGATTAAACATTGGAAAAAAATTCTGGAACTGTATGCTGAAGAGCTAAACCTACACAAAAAGTCCTTTTATTAATCAGTATGTTTGGCTTGTTTTTCAGTTATAATATATAAATATAACTATTTTACACGGTTTTGCTTCAAGTAAATTTCTCTTGTTTTAAGGATGTTGAGATATTTTCACATGACATGTACTGTGCATATGTGACGACACCGATTTGCAGTGACATAACAATCAGAAATCTTTCATTTCCAGTGAGTTTACGATCTAATGGGCCATTCACACAGAATGATTTTGCAGTTAAAACGCGGGTCATTTGGGGGGGAAACATTGGGTCTAGAGACGTGTTTTTAAAAAATTACTTGTTTTAATCCTCTGGGGTTGACAAACGTGCTGGCACTTTTTGGTGGATTTTTTATGGATTATACATTTTATTTTTGGTGGTCATTTATGCTTAAACATAAGCAATACATTATTAGAAACGACTTTTATATGTGTCCATTTACAATGAAAACAAACCATTTTGCTTTTGTAAAATAAAGGGAAAAATAAAATAAAGGTGCGCTTTCTGCCGTCTCGTGTTGTGAACTTTTCTCTGGAAAATGACACAAAAATGAAACAAAACTCAGAGAATACTTGCCACACACATTTACCGTCTATAATTCAGCGCATATGTCTGTTCACTTTTCAGAGCGCAGTCACTCAAATCCATTCCACTTGAGGAATGCCCTAAAAAATCATTCCGCGTATTAGCTACAGCCTTGACTTCAAATCCATTCCACCTGGCTCATTCAGAGTCCAGGTAGTTCAAAGTCTGTTTAATCACCGTTCTATATCAATGCGTTGTTTTCATTGAAGCGCACACACAGAAACATTCAGGAGCAAAGAAAGTTGTTACCAATGCTGCTCCACAACTTAAAGCAATAAAATAGCTTCGCTACTGAAACGCAACATTATATTTCTCAGTTTTATAAGCTCGCCTTGGTCTGTTCTGTGATGCGCGTTCGTGACTCTCCTGTTCGAACTCGTTCAAATCAAAATGAACGAATCTTTTTCCGAGTCAATTCGTTCAGTTTGTTCATTGAACGAACCAAATGACACGGAAAAAGATTCGTTCGTTTTGATAAACGAGTTCGAACAGGAGAGTCACGAACGCGCGTCACAGAACAGAGCAAGGCGAGCATTTGAGCTTATAAAACTTAAACTTTGTTATTTATTTATTAAATGAGTTATCGTTTCGCTTGATAAGACCCTTATTCATCGTGTGGAATCGAACAGTTTGCAAGTGTCTTTTGGACCTTGAACCGTTTGGTTCCCATTGAAGTCCATTATATGGAGAAAAATCCTGGAATGTTTTCATCAAAAAACTTCATTTCTTTTCGACCGAAGAAAGAAAGACGTGGACATCTTGGATGACATGGGGGTGAGTAAATTATCAGCAAAAGTTTTTTTTTTTTTTTTTTTTTTTTAAAGTGAACTACTCCTTTAATAGAGAGAAGCTGAAAAGACAAAGGTATGAATCTCTCTCGCTCTCACTCTCCATAATTAATTCACATTCATTAATTCAATTCTAAATGCTTGAGTTTGTTCATTCAAATAAATGTGACCTTATTCACTTTATCTCTGGGTCTGATTCAAAGTGGGCAGAATGCTAGATCAAACGAGCGTAACTGATGAAAATAAATCATTAAAATTAAACTATTTTAATGCACTTCGCGCCGGGTGGTTGTCGGCCTCTTCGTGCTGCAGCACCCCCCAGTTAATTAATAATTTATTTGTATAATAAACATTTTAAGTGGGCTATTTAAAAGTGTTATTTCTTACATTATGTTTTTTTTTTAAAACATACGCGTAGAGTGTTACGTCATATTGTATGAGTGTGTAGAGAGAATTCGTAGAAAAAGAAAACAAAAAACTCCTGAGCTACTCTTGAGCTCAAGTCTGCCGTCAGTGTTGTGTAAGGTATTGCTGTCGGCAAGTTTTTTGTGTTCATTTCTATTTCCTGTTGCTTTGCAGGCTCTTTTATTGTATATGACACTAAACAGCCCAATAACCCTTTTCTTTGAAAGGCTTAATTTATGTTCCGTTGACCGGTCCATTGCATTACAATTAAAAGCAATATCAATAAAGTCAAAAATGTGAGTGCAGTCAGGTTGAGGTATACAAGTGTTCTCACTGATACGCTTTTTTTTTTTTCGCTCTGTTGTGGTAGTCCCTCGGGGACACATCATTCAGGCAGGACTATTGTTGCCATATCTTCACGAACATTTCCTCCATTGCATAATTCCCCCTAGCAGCACCAATACCATCGTCTCGCTTTTGGTTTGCCATGTTTGAAAGATCTATATGGAAGAGCTTCTGTGCTCCTATTGGTCAATGTCACAGATGTGACGGAACCCAAGGTGGAAGGCCGGAAAAATGCTATAATACACTATAATAGATCAAATAATAGATTCTTGCGTCCCGATGCCTATTGTCGTTTACGAATCACCACGACGCCCTACGCCCAGTGAGTCTGAGATAGTGTAGTCTGAACGCGGCAAGCAAGACGTATATTTTAAACTGGAATTCGAAAACGATCACAAGTTTAGTTTCTTCTGACCTTTGAAAGAACATTAAGCCAATCTCTTCTAACCTCGCTAGTCTTTGGAGTGTTTTCTAGCCAAACACTTTTTAGCTCCATCCAGAGCTGTCAGAAGGTGAAGGCAGCCCTATGGAAGGTTTACGTGGATGGACTATGTGTTCGCCTGACTCTATCAATGTGGTAGCTGAACTCCATGTCCTCCAGTCTGCTCTGATCTGATTGAGTTCAACAGTTCATGATCCACACACACAAACACATTCATACACATCCTAAGACACTTTCGCCATGATGTGGTTCTTTTCTGATACCATCCTCCCAACCAGCTCTCTCTTCACAACGACAATATTAATCTTGACCTACCCATTTTGAGTCATTTTACCAACCCTGTAGCCCTCAATCGGGTCGTGGGGTCTATATGACCCCAATAAACGTTTACTTAATAAAAAGAAGGTTCCCTTCATATCTCAGTGGAATAAGATTTTGTGACTTTTCATACATTATCTATCTATACACACACACAAAAACTGGGCTTGATTTGGTTGTTCTGAAGGTATGTAAAAAAAATGTTTACACTTCTCGTCTTCGGGGTCTGGTCTTAATGTGTCAAAAAAAAAATCTGGCATAAATCTGAAAATTTTTACACAGAAATGAAGGTCTAGTACTAGAGCATAAATGCAATGTATCATAAAAAAGTAATATTTCATATGCAAGCTAATATGGATATAAAAGTACTTTATATAGATATAAAAGTACTTTATATCTCCAAAAACACAGCATTAATGAATAGATGAGAAGTAAACAAAAAAAAAATGATATTTGTATGATTAAAAATGTATATTTTTTGTACAATTACTCAATCAATTCCGAAGCCCAGAAGTGTAAACAGGAAACGAAGACCATTTGAAGGTTAAGACATCACAAAATAGAAGTGATTTTGTGATGTCTTAAAGGGTTGGTAAAATGAGTAGAGCTATATGTCAAAAAACAGATGATTTTTTAGCACATATATTTAAAACACTGATCAATTTAAACACAAACTGCCCTTGATTTTAAACACTCGCCATGCATTTCCCTTCAACCACTTGCTCTGCTTCCAATAAAAATATGCGAGTATGCAAATCTTTTTATTTTGATGGGGTAAAATTAAGTATCAAAGAGGAATTATTATCATATTAAAACTTAATCCCTACCATATACAGGGGGCGTTGGAGTGGGTGCATTTTAATATCCGACATTCAGCGATACTCTTTGGTTCTGTTAGCGTGTGAAAAAGGTATGTTTGTATAACTTTATTTTAAGCGGGTCTGTAGGCCGAGGGATTACGCAAGGGTTTATGGGGGCGCATATCACCGTCGAAATCTCCACGGCCATTGTTCGCCAGTCGACCGGATTACGGATGCATCGTTGGATGCATCTAACAGGATTACTAATCTCAAATGGACTCAGATTAAGATTAGGCAGTCATGTAAACAACCCATGATGCTAATGGCTCAAAAAAGTGTCCCCCTTTACCAAATACAAAGAGGTTAAAGGGTGGATTTTAAATACAGATGACTTAAAATCCCATTTGTGTCCCGAGTGTATTTGGGTTGAAGCATTGCTGGTGTTTTTTGTGAAATTGAGTTAAATTCCAGGGAGCACCGAGAAACAAAGGGCATTTGTGTAAACTGTCAATTGATTTCAAGCTCAAAGTGTCCATGCATAATTCATGATGTGTTGTGTTTGTTTCTTTTGCTTGTTTTTGGGACTGTTGGGACCATGCGGCAAACACAACTATGTTTGCTTTCTAATGCTTAGTGAATGTTACTGGCCCAAAAAAGTGTTTAAACTAAAAATGCATGAATTTCATTGCCTATGAAACAAAATATCAAACCGAGCGACATCTGCAAATAAATATTATTCATTGATGAACGTTTTAAGTTAAATACACTGTAAAAAAGTTGCTGCCTTAATTTAAGTATCAACTTGGATATTTAAGTCATTTAAACTTATATCACATTAATCTGACTTAAATAAACAAGTTGAATCTTGTATAACTTATTTTGATGAGTTAAAGCAATGTAAAAACATATGTTGTCATAACTTATTGATCATATGTTATTTTTTACAGTGTACTGTATAAATGTTCATTTAAAACCCAATAATCTTCTTTTGGTAAAAATGTGCTTGAAGAGTGTGCTTGTTCATTCTTGCTTTACAATAAAAGCCGCTTGCTTTGATTTTTTGATTCAAGTTTCAATTAAGTGAGCAATTACTTTTTGGGGCCAGTGTGCACTCAAATTCAACTCTCAAAATATAATTATGATCCTTATAACTGCGTGTCAAAATATATATTTCAAATGTAAAATGACGACAGCTTTAATCTGCATAATTCAGACGATTAAGCATTGTAACGGTTCACTAGCTGGCTAAAAGTCGACTATCTCCTGCGCAACGCAGATATCCAGCAGGACCCTTCAGAAATGTGAGACATTTTAGTGCAAGCAATTTGTAATTACAGTCAGGGCAATTGAGCATATTGTATGTGACTGTAGAGTGAAATGGAGAAGCAATGAGACGTGGACCATATTGCACTGGAACTAAAGAGCTGACACCTGTGCATGTGTGTGTGTGTGTGTGTGTGCAAGGGTTTCACATCTGATCTGAACAACAAAATCCACCCTTCAATATATAATAGAAGAATTATATGAACATACAAAAAGCAAATATAACAAGCACACTCAATACTTCCACACACACATTGTATACTGTGTGTGCACATGAATATATATCTGGAATAGAAACACACACAAAAATACAAGCATACTAATGCACACAAAAAACATGCTGGCATACACACAAACATGCACACGCACGCGCACACTCACTCACTCACACACTCAGGTTATGCTGGCAGGGTCAGAGTGTGTGACTGGGGTTATGTTGGGTGAAGCGGTCACATGTAAGGGGTGGAGTTTTGAGGTAAGGCAACGTGTATCAATTTACGCTCACATTTTGCTCAGAAACTTATTAAGCTCTACTGTAAAATATCTTTAGGCATATCCATATTTAAATAATGGTCTGAATTAATAATAAAAAAATGGATATGAAGCCACCCATAAAAGTATACATTTTATAGACGCGCACATATAAAGCCAGCCATAATAAATATATTGACCCCCATTCAAAAGCAAGATTATGTCATTTCTAAGAATGCAATATTTAAATAAAAATCATAATTTAATCATATTTTTCAGAGCATAAAAAGGTCATGAGCAAAACTATTGTAGAAGGGGATATTTGTTGTTTTAAAACATGAAATATTAATATTTTATATGGTCGTTTAAAACATGTGGGCGGCACTATACATTCTCGGGGTATCAAATTACATTAGTGTCAATGAAGTCAATGAGAATCAGCTAGACTTTTTAGTGGACCAGACATGCAAAAAAGGCATTAAGATGTCGATGGAGAGAAGCAGTAAAGGAACAAGGTCTGGAAGAAAAAAAAAGAGAGAAGGAAACAACAGCAGAAGAAATGTGGATGAAAAGAACAAAGAAGAAAGAAAAGTTTGACTATGGTATAATATTCACCTTCACTGGGAATGACAAGTATGTAGGGCGTGGTATTTTGTCCCCTACCTATTACCACTAAGACAAGGTTTTACGTTCCAGGCCGGCATGCATGAGAGAAAAGAAGGAAAGAAAAAATAGTCTAAAGAATTATGCTTTCAACTTGATCATCTGAGCTTCCTTCCAGTGAGTAATATTTGGCTGGAAAGGAAACTGAAATGTATATGATACAACAGGTAGGCTAATGCGCAAGGGAAAATTAAGATTACTCCAGAATCATCTAATGGAACTGACAGAGTTAGAGAAAATCTTATCATTAAAAAAAATGCAATTTATTTTTTCCAAGTTGACGCCTTAAGTGGCTTTTGTCTCCAATTCTATGAAAACTGAAAAGAATAATAAAACTGTAATTAAAAAAAATACATACATTTAGGGGGAATACACTAAGACTGAATTGCGTCTACTGTCATTTATTCTTACATTTGCATTGTTTAAGCACTCGATTCAATAAAATGAATTATGCAAATGAGGTGACTGTGCTAATGAGACTACAAAATGTGTGCTGAATTCAAAATTGAGTGTTACGATTCCCCATCTTGCATGCCAGTTCAGAGGATGCAGCAGATTTCTGCATTTTGACATACTTAGCGGCGAGCCACACCGGAGGTGGTTCTTTAAAATACAAAAAATGTTATTACAATGTTATTACTGATATTTCGCTTACCGCCTACTTTACGTGGGAGGTAATATTTCCACATTAATCGAACCAGAAACAAAACGCTGGGTTTCAAGAATAAGGTGCAATCTAATGCACACAGAAAATAAATGTGTTTCAATTAAAATGAATGGAAATGACTTCATTTAAATTCAGTGCTTTGCTATTTCATTCTCATTAAACTTGATTGTATGCAGTGAGTGAATAAGGCGAAGGTTTTTACGTGCAAAAGTCACGCAACCGTTTTAGTGAATTCACCCCGTAATCTAAACCTACTAAAAACTCCAACATTAAAACGACAATGAAAGGTAGAGAAAACTTAAATGTCTGTATTCAAGGCATCACAATTTTTAAACCATGTCTTTCTAAACAAAAGTAATTGTTTTTTTTTTTTTTTTACAATCATAAGAACCCAACTCAGGACGGATCTATCTGGGATATGAAAGGAAAACAGGCCATGGGAAGAAAGAAAAAAAAAGCCTGACATGGAGCAAAATAAAATGAGTTCAGCAAAATAAACAAACAGGTGTGTGCAGAAGCAAGCTTATTGAATAAGATGGAGAAAAAAGCCAAAAGGTATGAAAGAAAACTGGAAAAGAAAGAAAAATGCGATGAGTCTGTAGCGCTGCACGGCTATAGTGTCTCTTTATCCGTGATGTCCATTAAGTAATAGAAAGTCTCTTGTGATTGCTCTTTACCTGGAAGTGATTATGTAAAAGGGTCTTTTTTTTACGGAGAGAGGGGGAAATGAAATGGAGCAAAAGAAACTGAACAAAATTGTTGGCCAGAGGCAGATAATCATGCAGGTAAAATAAAATGGGATTTCAGTTTTTTCAATGAAACCAGGAGCGCTAATCTCAGTCTGATGCCAGAGGTTTTTCAGACTGTACAATGAAAAGACTTCGTCCTTTTTTAAAAGTTATTTATATACACCTCATCATGTTTAGTAATGGGTTCCACTATAAAATCAAATGTCTATTAAGAATACAGAGGAAATGACATTCATAATATTCGATCTGCGTAATTTCAACCAAAACATGACTTGAGTTTCATTGAGTGTGTTTTAAACAGAACTATCCAAATATCAACCCAGCCAAAGAGCTTTTCCAAAGCATGTCTCATCTGAATATACAAAGAAACAAGCAAAATAAGTGAATAAATCAATAATAATAATAATAAAATGTGGCATTCATACAAACTAGTACAATAAGTGAAACAATTCTCATACCTTTGGTAGCTAGTCGCACACAGTTGATTTTGGTTTCCTGGAAGAGGAGAGGAAAGTTTGTGTTTTAATTAAACGTCAAAATGATACTGTATTGAGGAACATTGTTTTTGTCAAGCTACAGTGATCTTAGTAATTGCAACACAATGAAGTGCGGGTTATTTTCCACCGTGAGGTGCATGACATTAAGAAACAGTTAATTATATAACAACATTTCTAATAATAGTGAAGGATTCACAAATGCAGTGCTGAGGCCAAAACAGAGAGAAGCCAACATTATTGTTACCCTTCCCGGTAGCACTTTACTTGAAGGGGTGTGCATAAGACTAACATGACACCTTCATAATCATGACTTGATATATGATTTGCATGTTTATGACAACTGTCATTAAGTGTCATTCGCTCAGTTATGGCATTTTTAATGCAAATATGACATTGTTTGAGATGACACCTTGATATAAACCAATACATCATAACCTGTCAGTGTCTTTGTCGTGACAACTTGACATTACTAAGACAACACAACCTGTCATAGCAGATTAATGATCAAACTTAAGAAACCACCTAGCTTTATTGGTTAACATTACATTAAACTGTCAGGTGGTTGGTTTAACTTTTGACATTGGCTGTCATGAAGCCATTATAACTTTTTAATGTCAAATTCAACTAACACAGTCTCATCCCAAAAAGTCATATAACTGACGTCTTGGGACGTCTTTTGACCATATGTCAATATCCGCCCTTAAACCTTGCTAGATGGCGATACCGGGACGTCATAAAAACTGACACTTTACCTTTAACGTCAGTTAGATGACGGGTTAGGTTTAGGGGTAGGTTTAGGTCTGGGGTACAGTTAGGATCCCATAACCTCATCTACCGACGTTTAAAGGGGCCCTAAAAAGTCGTATATTGACGTATGGTCAAAACACGTCCCAAAACGTCAGTTATATGACGTCTTGGGATGAGACTGTGCTGATTCAACGTGTACCACTGTAGTTGAGGTCACGAAAAAGGTAACGCTTCCTTTTACAGTCCAGTTACCCATGTAAATACTATGTACTTATTTTAGTAACTACAATTACTGGGTAATAACTAGTACTAACCCTGAACCTACCCCTAAACCTACCCCTGTTCCATGTACTTACCTTATATTAGTCAGTACTTTCTAGGTAAGTACACTGTAAGTACTGTACTGTAAAAGGAAGCGTTACTAAATATTCATGACACTGTTATAATGGCCTCATGACAGCCAATGTCAAAGCCAACCACATGACAACTTAATTTAATGTAAAGTTGTCGTGACAAAGTTGTCATGACTGGTTATGATGTTATGGTTTATGTCAAGATGTCATAACAAAGACATCTTAATGTCATATTTGCATTCAAAATGTCATTATTGAGCGAATGACACTTAATGACAGTTGTCATAAACATGCATAAACCCTACTTCATATTCAGGACATATGTCATGGTTATGAAGGTGTCATGTCAGTCTTATGCACACCCCTTCAAGTAAAGTGTTCACCATTTCCCCATGTATGTAAAGTCACTACAGCTAAATTAAATAAAGGCATTTAATTAAGGTGACACAACTTGTACATATCATACCACATTCTTGTTTTGATCCTAATCATATTTAAACAATAATATAAATACAACTGTTAATTTAGATGACAAAAAACAAACATTTCTAGATTCAATAGCATTCATGGCTGCCTGGAATGCCAGTTATGATGATAAAAATCTCACTTGCATCCTTGGAATGCCATGTGCGGCGTGACAGGTGTTAATTAGTCGGCAGATTTGGGTGTGAAGTCTGCATGGAAGTTTAGAGCTCTGAGACAGGAAGCCAGATGCTACCGTGTGTTTCTGTGAGCGTTTACAACAGCCACTTGTTTTGAATAGATCTCCTGTCCTTGTGCACCTCATCTCGGTAGACACGTAAACAATAATGCCTTCACATCACAGGGCCTTGAAAGGTTTTGCTAATGGCAAGTTATATTGTATAGTAGCAGCCTGTGTTACACATCTGAAAAGTGTGCCAATCTCAGCGTTGGCACAGCGAGCTCTTTAGCATTAATCATTTTCTTCTATGCTCATCTTTGTCTTTTATTTA
The DNA here is from genome assembly GCA_038021265.1 of Cyprinella venusta. Lineage (NCBI taxonomy): Eukaryota > Metazoa > Chordata > Actinopteri > Cypriniformes > Leuciscidae > Cyprinella > Cyprinella venusta. The sequence goes on from CM075868.1 coordinate 33,639,033, forward strand.
AACTACTGTCTAGGTGGAGCAACAGTTTGATGAGAATATTGCTAGCTACCCAAAAGAAACTATGGTTTAATAGCACAGACATTTGAAGGTAACTCTATTGTTTATAATCAACACAGCAATGCAAGAATGAGCATTAAGTTGCATTCACAATGCACTGGCTGAGCATTCACACATGTGTCTGTGCACATGCCCAGAGTGTGCTCGTACCCTGATTAATGCACTACAAGTTGCATTTGATAAAATCATCAGCTAAAGGTCAGCCTAGTAATAAATAAATCTCACAAACACACAGCAAAATCCAATACTAATTTTTTTTTGCTTTATTTAGCACCACTCAATATCACTTAGCTGTATTCTGCATAAATCATTCAAGTGAATCTGCCAACTGATTCTTTGACCGATGATACATTTTTTACTGTTTTAATCCCTTTTATAACTGTACATCATCTTTAAATCTTTTTAAATTCCTTTTATAACTGTTTTAATTTCCCTTGCTTTTATTTTGTAATTATTTTAATTCCGTTCTAGCACTTTGAATTACGATAGTGTATGAAATGTGCTATATAAATAAACTCGCCTTGCCTTGCCTTGACAAGTGCAGACCGATAGCTGAAGATCTAAAATAAGTTTAAATGGTTGGTTCAAACTCATTTAATTGTCTTATTTTTTATATATAAATGAGCTTAAATGTTAAATTAAAAGCACTAAGATTTGTTTCGATCTCACATTGCCTGCACTGTGTTGGATTAACTTAAAATATATATGCACCATTTTTGCATCATACGTTTTAAGTAATCCCAATTTGGAATAATTTTACATTAAATAAACAAGAAAACCTTTGTTATATGTACTTAAATATTTGAGTTCACGAGTTCACTTTACTTAAAAATATGTAACGTGATGCATTTATTTTTAAGTAAAGAATGTTGCATGAACTCGAATATTTAAGTTCATATAACAAATGTTTTCTTGTTCATTTTAAGTAAAATCATTTCAAGTCGGGATTACTTAAAAAGTATGATGCAAAAAATGGTGCATATATATTTTAAGTAAATCCAACACATCATTTTTTAGAGTGGACAAAAACAGCCTAAAAAGTTTGTTAGCATAAATGCTTATTGTTTGCTATAAAAGTAACATGGAATAAAACTTAATGCTATGGCTAGTGTGTGGTAGCTAAAATGTCGCTAAAATGTTTTTAGGGTATTCTGGGTGGTTACTTCAAAGTCAATCCTAGAGTCTATGATATTCGGACCTCTATGTAGATATGGCCCCAGTCCAAGTAAGTTTATGGGATTTATCATCTGCCAGCTCAAAATCTTAAGTTTGATTGCTTAGAAAAGTAAAAGCACATGTTCTCAACAGGACTCATGATTTCAGGTATCATTTGCATGTTGATTAAATGACTAACCCTAACATAAAAGTAATGAAGCTCACCTTACAAAACAACACTAATAAATCAATCAGAAAAGCATACTGAAGAGGCAATCTAGTCTCACCAAGCATTTATTTTATAACTTCACTATGCCATTATCAGTGGCACTCTTCAGAAACACACTTCATTGCACATATCAATTTGGCTCATGAGAATCAAACCCAATATGAGTTTCTCAAATACATCCACTGCTGATGAATGCAAACACAACACAGACCTCAACTCACACGGTTGACACTGAAAAATTACCCGTCAATGCAGAGGAAAAGGGCAAATACTAACACGTGACCTTGCTGTCAGTGGCGGTTTGTCCCATCTGATTGTGGCATTGAAGCAGGGGGTGGATTGACACAGTGAAGCAGAGAAGGGTCCATATGTGAGCAGACCATCTGTCTGTCACAGAGTGCTATCGGACATGCAGGGTCAAACACACTAGTAAAATGGGTGAAAGTAATACTGTTCGAGTTTTAAGAGGATGGATATGCGGATAACGTTTTTTTATAAAGATTTTTTCCCAAATAAATGCTGTTTTTTTTTTCTGTTTTCAACATTGATAATACTCAGGAATGTTTCTTGAGCATCAAATCAGCATATTAGAATGATTTCTGAAGGATCATGTGACACTGAAGACTGGAGTAATGACGCTGAAAATTCAGCTTTTTAATTGTAACAAAATTTCACAATATTACTGTTTTTACCTTATTTCTTATCTAATAAATGCAGTGACTTCTTTCAAAAACATTTGACATTTTCTTACTGACCCTAAACGTTTTAACATAGCTCTATGAAATATATCAAGGTTCTGAAATTCATGTGTTTACATGTTATTCTTTGGTACTTCCAAGAATACTATGATTGATGTTCAGACAGTAACATAGTATGATAAAGCTAAGCTCATCACAAGCAACTCTTATCTAAGCTTATCACAATACAAGCAACTCACATGAGAGTTAATACCATATAGAAGCTGCACAGTCTAATTCTGCACAGTGTAAAAAAAATATTGTGATTTTAACGGTAAAAGACTATTAATTTGTTAACAGAAAGTTTCCTTACTATATGCGGTAAATAACTGTGATGGATCTAACGGTACATTTAATGTAATTATACTGTAAAATACCATTTTTGGAAGTGAAAAAGAACAACTCATTGTACAATTTACAGAGAAAAAAAAACGTAAATTAACATTCCCTCAATTCTCTGCTTGACACTCCACACTTGATGTATTTCTGTTTGTTTGTTTTTTTCTTCTAATCAGTTATGTACATTAGGGTTTTATGTTACATGTACACATAATGTTGTTAAATTAGTGTTTATTGTATTTTTAAAATTTAATGTGTGTTACCATGATGGTGTTAAATGTTCGTGCAAATTACACTATGCAGCTTTTATATAATGGTATTAACTCTCATGTGGAAGAGTTACTTCTGATGAGCTTTAATTGATCATGTGACTCATCAATGCAGTGATTGGTGGTTCTCAGTGTATTACAATGGTACAAAACAGATATTAACATTTCAATATGTCAGTAAATTAACATTATATCAGATATCGAAATACGGTTTATTACCGTAAATTTTAAGTCTGTAAAACCAACAACGTTGCTCCCATATGTTTGACGGTAAAGTTCGACGATAAAGTATTTTACCGTGAAAATAATGTTATCTTTTACAGTGTACATATGGAAACTCTGATGCCATCATTGATTTATGGTACCACTCCAGTACTTTTTTGTAAGAGAAAAGGGTGAGAAGAAGGAGGTGAGGGCCGCACGTTAACGGTGGTTCGTTTCTGAGAGCAGCCGGAGCGCTGGGACTTGGGGAATGGAATAATAGGAGGGGGTCTCGGCTGATGGGAAACATCCCTACAGGAAGTGACAGCTGAGCTATACTGTCTGCCCCTCCAGTCAAATAATTCACTGACAGACTGTCAAAGGCTTTTTACGATGACTGTGTAATGACGGGGAGAAAAACGCAGAGAAAGATGGGGAAAGAGGTATGAAAAAGAACAAATCTTTGCGGCTCAGGGCAAACTGCGAGGTGAGAAAAGAGACTACATGTAAACATTTAACTCAATTATTACTGATAGACTACGCTAGTACTGTTGGCAGATCGGATATAAATACTGGATTACATTTTCTAAAGGAAACGTAAGTGATGCTAGTCTGTGCAATGATGCTAAAGTGTTGTGGCTCATTGTCAGGGTGTTGCTAAGGTATGCCAAATTGCTCTAAGCATGTGCGGTTACCATGATGGTTACGATGATCTGAAACAAAATGGAAGCAAAAAAGAGAAATGGGACATGCATGACAGTTTGGAAAGAAAGTAAAAGCAAAAAAGAGACACCATAACTCCACAGACCAATCCAACTGACTGCAGTTTACTAAGCTTGAATGACAAGTTTGCATTGATGTGTTTAAAAAGAACATGGGACTCTTATGACAAACGCTTAATGGTTAACTTGAGAAGTTGAAGAATATGGATTTCATGTCACTGTCCAGCATTTTGCCAATGCCTACTAGAGCTAATCCACATGACAGCAGATTTACAGTCAATAAGTTGTTCTAGTTGGTCAATTCTGGAGCATGTTATGGATTAGTTAGTCATTACAGCAGTTTTCTTGACACACTGGCCACAATTCTCTTCTGATGACAACAGCTACTGCTGGAACCCAGGAACACATATCTATTAACTAGGTAAACAAGTGCAAATACACTGTTTTCTGTAAACTTTGGGCCAATAAATCGCAAGCTGTATAACACTACACTGTAACCATTAATTTGCACAAAGCAACCACCCAGAACTCACTAACAATCACTAACAATGCCATAGCAATGATACAGCCATTCACTGTCAGAAAAAAAGGTACAAAAGCTGTCACTGGGGCGGTACCTTTTCAAAAAGGTACACTTTTGTACCTAAAGGGTGCATATTGGTACCATAATTGTACAAATATGTACCATGAAGGTACCAATATGCACCCTTTAGGTACAAAAGTCCCAGTGACAGCTTTCGCACCTTTCTTGGGACAAGAATGTCAACAAGACTTCTATCTATCTAATAACCACTCAGAACACTCTAGCAACCACATAGCAACCCCCTGGTAACAACCCACAAAACCATGGGACACGAGTTCTGCACGGGCAAGCACTATTTGTTTTTGTTTAAATAAAAGTAAATATCTAGTTGCTTTCTCTTTTAAAGGGATATTCCACTTTTTTGGAAATAGGCTCATTTTACGATTCCCCCTTGAATTAAACAGTTGAGTTTTACCGTATTCGAATCCATTCAGCCGATTTTTTTTTTATATTTAGAAGAATATCAGTAACCAGACAGTTTCTGGTCTCATTGACTTCCATAGTAGGAAAAAAATATACTATGGAAGTCAATGAGACCAGAAACCGTGTCTGGTTACTGATATTCTTCTAAATATCAAAAAAATCGGCTGAATGGATTCAAGGGGGAGTGGTAAAATGAGCCTATTTCAAAAAAAAAAAAAAAAAGTGGAGTATCCCTTTAAAATCAATTTATTTGTAATAATCAACTGTTGCACAATCAGACTTAACAAAAATATCACGTCCTAGAAGACGAACAAAACAGAGATAACAAAATCACAAATTAGAGTGCATAACAATTTAAGCAGAGTTCTGCAGTATTTTGAACGGATTTTGAAACGGATGCTTATAATTATGAATTATGAACATGGGTATGAATGATTACAACAACCTCCTGAGGCAATCATCTACACATTAGGGGCTCGGGAGGAAAAACGCTCCAGTGAGGATGAATAAAAGAAATGTGCAGTACAAAATGACAAAGGAAAAGTGGCATCAGCCAGTCGTCTGGAGGTATTTGAGACAGCAGAGCTACAATTTCAGGAGCTGTTGCTTTCGAGAGTAACACCTCCAGTCTGGTGAAACGTATTACCAAGAGTATTAGGCAAAAGAAACTAAAAAACAAAACAAAAAAACAATGACACGAGTTGCTTTTGCCGTCTATAGTCTTTCCATTCATACAGAGCTCTCTGTTTTACATAAAGAACAAAGGAAAGCATGACAGCTGAGTGCAGTGTTAGGTGTAAATGAAGATAGAAACAGCAAGAGATTCTAAAAAAAAATGCGTGAAACAAGCACGAGACGCTTCAAAAACACTCCCAACCACCGCGAGAGAGAAATGTTTTGTCTCCATCAAAATACTATCAGCCGCTGATGAACTGTACAGAACAACAAGAAGAGGGCGATATACCAATAAACCCTTGATTAAGGCTATTCCTATTTATTTTTTTTTTCAATTAAAAAGCAACATTCCTGAATATATGAATACAGCTAAGGATTTCACTGTACTTTCACTGTACTACACTAACCCACTATAAACCTCACTCCCATCAGGGTCACGGCACCAATCTAACCGGTCTTGACCTGTTCCAAGTGGTATTCGAACCTTCGTTTCTGGCATGGAGGCGGACAAAGATGCTAAAAACCACAATTTCCATTCCACATTGAGCAAATGAAAACTCTAAATGCAAAGCCATTGGATAGTAGGCAACAAGGCACACAATTTAGACATTTCATTAGGTTTTTAATATAAAAACAATTAAAAATTAAAATAAATGTTAAAATAAATCAATAAATATTAAAATAAAATAAAAACCAACCAATAAACCAAAAAACGAACATTTTATTATTCCTAATATAATTAATATAATAATTTTTAATTCTAAAGGGTACTTCAATTGAAAAAAAGGAAAATCTGGCGTTTTCTTACAATTTGATTTAGAAATAGTGCCGCTAAATAAATATTTCTTGTGACATGTCAACTGACCATTTAACACTTGATTTGGCACAAGGATTTGGTATAAGAGAGAGGGTCATTTCGCCAGCAAATGATAATCTTCCAATGTTCAGTATCTATAAAGTGCCATAATCTTCAATAATTAAAAGCATTGGCAAGTTTAAGGACAAATCGGAAGCTAGCGGCGCATATGGGTTCCCTCGGTCGAAAAGCAATGCATTTTCCCCATAGACTTTTGGAAAATCGCAAAAAATAAGATCTGTGTTTAACAAAGAGTTGTGACCCTTACACGTTTCGTCTATCAAGATAATCTTTACAAGTTAATCCAAAATTTATACATTTTGAAGCTTATAAAAAAAAAAAAGATTTAAAAAAACACAATCAGACACAATAAAGTTTAAAAAACCACAAGCAGGTTATAACTGTGTGTTTTAGGTCATAGATCAAAACGTGAAAATATTTAGAGGCTTTGTTCACCACAGACCTTATTTCAGGCGATTTAGCAAAAACCCATTCAAAAATCCCATAGGCTTTAGAGCGAGGGAACCGGTGGTGCTAAAATGCTAACTCGCTTCCGCGTTTTGGCCTACAGAGTGACGTCGTAACTTCGGTACTCTGTTAACACTGATGAAAACGTTTTTCATGCACTTTTTGTGGCCTCTGGACAATCAAATCTCGTGGATTTTTTGGCCTATATTCATGCGTGGATCTCTTTTTTCTTATTTTTACACTTGACCATTAAACACTATTTTTTTAATATAATAGCTGCCACACTCCAACACACAGTGATCTCCCCTTAACAGGTCGTGGCTTTTAAATCCAAGCTGTTTTCCTCTAGAGTAGTGTTTGTTCCTATCAGAGCGACACGTCAGTGGAAACAAAGTGCCACAAACCTGTCCTTTCACTCGCCACACACCGAAGACAGGATGTTTTTTGCGGGTTCCATTTTGTTAAAAGCTGCATGTGTCTGTTTCAATCTCTGTCTAAGGTGAGTTCAGCCACTTAAACGAGTGAGTGCCTCTTCACAACTCCGTATCCCTCTTTCAGAACAAAAGACGCCTGCGGCGGCAATTACTTGCTCTTTTAGCCCGAGTATCTGCGGCCCTGTTCACAAACACACCGGAGGGACAAAAGCAAGTGGAGGAATCCTAATTTAGCTTAGAACAGTTTGAGACCACTACACTGTCCCTCCCCCTCTCGTCCATCTCAGGCAAGACTGATGTGATAAAGTTTATCAAAAATTGACCTGGTGCTATTAGCAGTGCCAGGAGAAGCTCTGTGGGCAGCGGCGCTCTGAGATGGCCGCGTTTATGGACTGCTGCTACGCTGAGATCAAGAAACCGCAGAATTTTCGTCTTTAAAGGTCGAACTGAAGATGAGGAGGAAGCAACCTATGATTGGCTTAAGCAGAGATAAGAAAAAGTATTTTTCACCCCCGAAATTACACACTTCATCTTTAAGCAAATGAAAAGGCCTTTAAAAGTCATGCTGGCATTTCGCCTCTGTGGAAAGTATTAATGATGACTAGCAAATTTAATGTGGACTACAGTTCCCTGCTCATGCTGACATTATAGAGCAAAGATCGTTCATTAGAGAGCATTGCATTGTGTTGCTCATTGGAAATGATGCTCTGGTTTTGTGAAGTAACTTTTACAGTGGCCCCTACATGTACTCTATGTGGACACTTAAACATCTCTGAAGGTTGAGATATATTGGGATACACTGAAACAAATTTGATAGAGAAAGACTAAAATAGTGTTTTCTTTCAAAATATACTCTGATAATCATAATAAGCTTTATTTTTTACAGTTTAATAGAAGACTTGAAGCGTACACTTGGTGGGATATTTTGTTATCCAGTGTAATCATATTATTCAGACATTATTATTTGATGCTTTATTGTCCCATTTAGAAAAAGTAGAGATATTGTTTTCTATTTTTATGCGTAAATATCATTTATGCACCAAATGCATCAAGTCAATAAATGAATCTACTAAAGACAACTGCTAGATCAAGCCGGTTTGAATAGCTATTAATATCTAACCACTAAATTGTATTGCGAATTTATTTGTAACTTTGCGCCGTGGAATAGAAAAAAAAAAAATCCAATGGCAATAGGGTGACCAGTCCCGAAATCTAAGCTGTTGTCTCGAATCCTGAATCCGGCCTTAATTGTCCTGAAAATTACATACCAAAGCAAAATCTTGAGTATAAAACATTAAAAACTATCCGTGGAGCTTGAGTCGTCCTCATTGGCTGCAGTTTTCTTTTTCTCCGCTAAAAAAACCCCCGTCTCTGTAGGTACCAGGAGGAATGGGTGGGGAAGTATATATTTTATATTTAAAAAAATAATTTGGTTCAAAATGTATCTTTTATTAAAGGCTATGTAGTCTAATATCAGATATCAATATCTAATATCATACTAGGCCTACATACAACCCCCCTCCCCCCTCCCCCTCATCCCGAATTTCAGCCAATCTCATCTGGTCTCCCTAAACGACGCACATTTACACCGAGCGTTTCTCGAACACACTTGGAACAAGGTAAGTTGAAAACAAATCTGAACTACCAACCTAAATCCATATTTTATGCATGAATCTCCAATCAAATTATCTGGGTCACGGTCTGAGGTTGTTTTTGAGTGCTTTTCTCCAGCCGCCTGAGACTGAGAGATCGAATTGAATCAAATCCAATCAAATCGGGAACCACATACTTCAAAACGCAGTGCCACGCAGCAGGCCCAAGCAGAGCCTTTACAGAGCGCATTATGCCTGCTCAATGCTAATGTGTGAAATATATGTATAAATATTATTCAAATATCTCCCGTTTCTATGATAGTCTTGCAATTTTGGAGGATATACAGCTTGTTCTACTAGACTTTTTAACATGATGGGCATTGGTGGGAAGTATACTGCCATGAAGATAATAACATTGCAAAGAAGTTTCATTTTTAAAATATAATTCATCATTTCATTCTTTTTTTATTCTGGGGTGAAATATGACCCAGCCAGGATTCATGAGAATTCCAAATCAATACTCAAGTGTCAACATTTATCAAGAACAATGAACTGGTTAATGAGTTAAGCAGTAAATGAAATACTCACCCCATTGGCTTTGCTCAGGGCCTGAAAGTAAATGCTGTAGCTTTTGGCGGGTGACAGCGGTGCGTTCCAGTAGCCATTATAAGTCTTGTTGTCTCCTATAGTAAAGGGCTGTACCACGGCAAGGCTAACAGGGGGAAGTTCAGCTGCGAAATAGTGAGGTGAATCCAAGATGGAGGCATTTCTGAAACTAACAGGAATGGAGAAACACTCCAACACATCAGCGGCTCGGCGAACTTTCTTCTTCCGTTCCTCTTGAACCACCACTTGATAAGCACTAGAGAAAAAATAAGTTGCATTAATGAACTAAATATCAAAACAAGGACCCAATATGTCATTATTGTAGTTTCTCAAGAATATTTAAGGAGTGATTCACTTTAAAAAAAAAAAAAAAAAAACTTTTGCTGATAATTTACTCACCCCGATGTCATCCAAGATGTCTACGTCTTTTTTTCTTCAGTCGAAAAGAAATTATGATTTTTGATGAAAACATTCCAAGATTTTTCTATATAATGGACTTCAATGGGCACCAAACGGTTCAAGGTCCAAATGAGAGTTTTAGTGCAGCTTTAAACGACACCAGACGATGGATAACCCAGATAGCAAACTAACATTGAATCAACGTGGAAACATGACATCGAAACAACGTTGATCTGACAAGAGTCTTATCTAGAGTTTTATAAGCTCAAACGCTCGCCTTGCTCTGTTCTGGGATGTGCGTTCGTGAATCTCCTGTTCAAACTTATTCATCAAAATGAACAAATCTTTTTTCGAGTCATTTGGTTAATTCAACGAACGAAATGACTCGAAAAAAGATTTGTTCATTTAGATGAACGAGTTCGAACAGGAGAGTCACGAACTCGCATCACAGAACAGAGCAAGGCGAGCATTTGTGCTTATAAAACTTAAAAAGTTTTTTATTTATTTTTGAAATGATCGATCGTTTCGCTTGATAAGACCCTTATTCATCATCTGGTGTCGTTTAAAGCCCTTTGAAGCTGCACTGAAACTTTCATTTGGACCTTGAACCGTTTGGTTCCCACTGAAGTCCATTATATGGAGAAAATCCTGGAATGTTTTCATCAAAAACCTTAATTTCTTTTCGACTGAAGAAAGAAAGACGTGGAATTTTTTTTTTTTTAAAGTGAACTACTCCTTTAGTGAAGAGGCTCTATTTAAATATATATATATATATATATATATATATATATATATATATATTTTTTTTTTTTTTTTGATAAAACGTGAAACCTGTTCACAAGCCATTTAATGAGAAACTAGATATTCAATGAGAAAACAGTAGGACATGACTTGATTCAACGCATTGAGAATTACAAAAACTACCCGTTGTCTTAAGAATAAGAGTCAGAATAAGACCAGCAGCATTGCATTAGGAAAAGTTAAAAGTGTACATTTTGATTTCATATTTCTTTAAGCATATGCTTGCAGCCTCTTGATTTGGGAGATATCTTCAGCTAGTGATGGCACATCCAAAAAAGAGAGAGGCAGTTGTGCCCGAGGCAATTTAACAAGCCATTAAAACCATCTAAGAATCACAGAAGGCCCTGTCAACCATCAAGAATTCTCTAACGCTAACAACTAGCTGCTAAACATCTCTATTAAACTCTCTGTTTGAAAAAAAAAACCTCTTTAAACCTGCATGAGATCCAAAAATACACAGCTTCTCCTCATGAGAGACAACTATGAGGCAGGCGATGCGGTAGAGTGCCAGCAGAGGGAAATCTCCACTACGGTAATTAGCTGGAGGGGAGGTGTGCATGGGGCTCTTGAAAGTGCTCATCATGGGGAGGCATTGGAGAGAGGCACGTGTGTGTTTCAGAACACGGTGAATAGATAAGGACATTTTTTGAGCTCCCGGTGCTAATAGTACTTGTTTGCAATTATGTGGTCTTACGCCAAGAACATACTTCCCAATTATGTGCAATTAGGGAAATGTATGTTTCGCCGAAAAGACGTGGCAAATTATCCTAGCCTCTAATCTGGCATCTTTCATAAGGGATAATTTCCCATGACCAAAGAGGCCTGCCTGCTTTTTTCTTTTAAATACACAGGATCTCCATTTCAAACTAATGGCTTTAAGTGCAAGCTGGATGTCGTGTGTTGTGGGTCTGCTGTAACCCCGGTCGAAAGCTTCTGTAATTATAAACAATTTGCAGTTGCGGATTTTTCATAAAGACGCTTATAGATTGCCGGGGTCATATGCTTTATAGAGCACACGAACAATGGAAAAACATCCCCGAAATTATTTTCCCACTTGCTTATTATTAATCATGAATCACTTTTTTAGGTTTCACCCTTAAATATATATATATAAATATAAATATGCAAAAATGAATAACAATTGTAAAAATATAATATATAATAAATATAATATAATATAATGTAATATAATTAGGGCTGTCAAAACGATTAATCGCGATTAATCGCATCCAAAATAAAAGTTTGTGTTTACATAATATATGTGGGTGCACTGTGTATAATTATTTTGTATATATATAAAAACACACATGCATGTATATTTAAGAAATAAAATATTATTTATATATAAAATATTTATATTTATATATAATATAAATTATATATAAATCTATAAACAGAATATATACATGAAAATATTTCTTAAATATATACAAGCAGGTGTGTGTGTTTATATATCTAAAATAATTATACACAGTGCCCCCACATATATTATGTAAACACAAACTTTTATTTTGGATGCGATTAATCACGATTAATCATTTTGACAGCCCTAAATATAATATAATATAATATAATATAATATAATATAATATAATATAATATAATATAATATAATATAATATAATATAATATAATATAATATAATATAATATAATATAATATAATATAAAAACAACTCAGAATAATGCATGCAATCAAATAAATGTCGGATGAACTCCCATTGCACATCAACGATGCAGTTCTTCCAAGTTAGTGGCAACTTGCAATTTCGAGAATTTGCCAAAATCTGTTGCACATTCACAGACTGAATTTCCACACAGAGAAAGACTCTGTTTGTGTGCCAAAACACAGCCAAATGGACCAGGATCCCCTCGAAGGCTTAGCATACAAATGATGCTTATTTGAATGACTGCATTTAAAAACCCTCAGGACCCCGAGTGAATCAACAGTAATACACTTCTTCATTCAGACTATGTGCTGGACCCCTCTTCGATGATTGGAGAGAACGATCATGGGCAATTTCGTGTATTCTTGTCTTTTAATGTGTTTCGCATCTTTCTTAAAAATAAATTCTTAGATGTCAACGAGTATCTACAGCTCGAACGGCTGATGTTTGGACCAACAGCAATGTTACGATTTTAAATTCACTCATATCCTGAGACCAAATTTGGCAAGTACTTTCTAAGACAATGTGGTAATTGCATACAATATCAATCAGTGTAAAACAAATAAGCAAAATACATTGGACTGGCCAATGGCATGACGAGAGGCAAACTCACCTGACAGGAGCCCCTCGTGATTGGGCGGGTTTTAAGAGGACGGTGATTGTCGTGTCCGTCTCATTGAGAGGAGAGTCGGTCTCATATTCAGGCATGGATGGAGCTGCAGACACAGAATTATGTTAAAGGACAAGGACTATAAAGAAAGAAAGGATATAAAGAAAGCATGTGCTTTCTTTATATGCTTTCTAGCTCAGACAACCTCATCTCAAGTGACAAGGACAAATGGAAGAGAAACAGATGTCTAAAAACTTTTATAAAAAGCACTTTTTGTCCAAAAAGGCCTTTTTTCAGTTTATGTAACACAAGCATGAAGTAAGTGTATTTATAAGTATAAAATGACCAATATTTCTGAGTATACAGTAGTGGCCAAAAGTGATATCCAGCCTAGGGAATGTGACATCTTTATTCAAATGTTATATTTTAATCTAAATTATTATGTAATAATATATATATTTAAAAAAAAAAATGTTAAATGAGTTTTGTAAGCATATTGCATAGTTGTGCTTGAAGTAAATTGTTTTACATGTGATAACACAGTGAAACCTGCCAAATTTTGTGATTTTTGGCCGGGCTGTCAAACAAAGAAATTATGAACATATGCAAGACCAGGAGAAAAGTAATAAAATATTCATATCTGATTATGTCGTAGTCAATGTATGCTTTTTCCTGTGAGATTTTTGTGTTTCTATGTAACTTTTCCAAAAAAAAAAAATACATATATATATATATATATATATATATATATATATATATATATACACATCTTAGGGCTGCGATTAATCGCATCCAAAATAAAAGTTTGTGTTTACGTAATATATGTGTGTTTAGTGTGTATAATTATTTTGTATATATAAATACACACGTATGCATGTTTATATTTAAGAAATATTTGCATGTATATACTTTATATATACTTATACATTATTAATATTATGTATAAATATAAATATTTGATATATTAAGAACAATTTTTTCTTAAATATATACATGCATGTGTGTGTATTTATATATACAAAATAATTATACGCACTATGCACACATATACTATGTAAACACAAACTTTAATCGTTGCCCAGCCCTAATATATATATATATATATATATATATATATATAATCCTCATATTTTGATGGTTTAACTTCAACTTCTTGACTGTTTTTACAAAAGAGATATGTCGAAGTTGTTGTCTGTGGCAATCGACAGCATGCAATAGAGTTCAGCTTGTTTTGAAGCCTGAACTCAGCTGCCATTCAAACCCACTATGTTTTAAAATTATGTATAATTAATATTCATGCTTTTGTAAAAACATTCATTTCACAGTATTTACTCCTAAAGCACACCGTTTGGAAGCCTGACTCAGAGGTCATTACTATGTAATCATACTGAAAATGTCAGTCTCTCAATACAGTGTTTAGATTCAGTGAACAATACGGTTTTAATAAATGGTGTCTGGCGTGCTTCACAAATGCCACGTCATTATGAAACGGAACGAGCTGACAGCCGCGGGCCACAGAAATTGGGCTGAACTTGTGGAGGATGTTGTTTACGATTCATGTTCTCATTATTCCGTTCACTTTACATTAACTGTATTCCAACGACATTATGCCAATAACACAACACGCTAATGAGATTTTCGCTTCAGCAAAGCTTCTTTAAGATACAAGAAAAAGTCAAAATGACAAAAGTAATTATGCAAATTTTAGAAATGCAAGGGATAATTATGTAAACAATCAAATTAAGCTTATTTAACCCCAACAGTTCATGTTCCTACATTACCATTTCATGCATTATCATCAGTCTGTCCGACGTGAATACTCTATATCCATGAAGAACAAATGTCTGTCACATTAACTCAATTAAAATGCAACCTGAGGGTCTGTTTTACTATAATTGTGTATAATTATCACTTCACTGTTGGAAAATACCCAACAATCTGAACCTGAAATACTCACCTGCGATCTTGGTGGCTATACGGGTGGTCACGGGTGGGCCGAAGCCTTTGTTCGTGCTGGCTTTCAAAGTAAAGTAGTATGTGGTGCCAGGATATAACCCAACGAAGAGATGATGGGTCTCATTTTGGAGTTTGAAGACCCGGCCACGTTGTGTTGTCAAATCTGCACTGGGGTCCAGGGAGCCAAGAGCCTTATAGGTGATCTAATGAAAGAGACGAGTCCATTCGATTATCACAATCACTTCATCAAGAGTCTTGGAGATGCATTGGAGACAAAAGCATACATTTAAAGCGATACTCCACTTTTTTTGGAAATAGCCTCATTTTACCACTCCCCCAGAGTTAAACAGTTGAGTTTTACCGTTTTCGAATCCATTCAGACGATTTTCTGATATTTAGAAGAATATCGGTAACCAGACCGTTTCTGGTCTCATTGACTTCCATAGTAGGAAAAAAAATATACTATGGAAGTCAATGAGACCAGAAACGGTCTGTTTACTGATATTCTTCTAAATATCAGAAAATCGGTTGAATACATCTGAAAACGGTAAAACCCAACTGTTTAACTCTGGGGGAGAGGTAAAATGAGCCTATTTCCAAAAAAAGTGGAGTATCCCTTTAAATGTATTATACTAAGACATTACAATTATGACGTTTACCACTCTTTCGTTTCAAACCCAAACTACTTTTGTACATTTGTATCAGCGAAGAGAGAAAGTCATACAAGTTTGGAGCAAATAACAGAGATTTCATCTTTGGGCGAATTTATCCTTTAGCATTATTCTTCTTAACAACATCAACACTTTTGTTTTGCTGGATCTCTTACAGTTAAAATTGGCTTTTCTGCACTTATTTTCTCCAAATATTCGAGAGAATTTCATTGACTAGAAATGCATCCCAAATACAATATTCTGCTTACAACGAATAACAAGCACATTCAGTACACCGTGCTGTAAATACAAGAAACACTTTTACGTGGATCTGCTTCAAACATGTCTACGTTGGAAAACAATATCCTGCAAATAATTAACATGCCCCAAAAACAATAACTAAACTAGGTTACAGAAAACCATTTTCATGCTAAGACGCGCATACGTCATATCTCAGAGGAGGCTGATGGAAATTGATGGTCACAGTGTATATGGGTAATCAAAACATTTTAGCCCTGACGTTTCACACTTCATAACTCCATTCCACAATTCAAATCAAATAAATTGACAGCTGGGTGCCTGGCAGGCCTGCTGCCTAAAAGCTTTTCATGCATAGTGGAGTGATTCAGAATGCCCTCTAAACACTCTCTCTCACACACACACACACAACTGCTCACTGACCACAGGCAACACGAGTCAGGAGAAGCAAATCTGCACATTCAAACCAAATATCACTCCAGAAAATCCACACACACGCCAGTATACAGACACAAAGATGAGAGAAAGATGCAATGATGACAATTTTCAGACATCAAAATAAGACGACTTTTGTGACGAATTAAAAAAAAAATGACGTCTAGATTATGGGTCATTTTTGGAACTTGACACCCCTGGAATATACAACACCACTGTATATTTTAAATATGTAAGACATGCAGTAACAGTATCCAAATATAGGTTTTCCCTTTCAAACTAGTATCAGTTTAAACCTTCATGCTTCTTGTTTCAGTTCATGTCATAAGGATTGTTTATACCGGCACATTTTTATGCTTTCCAGTGGGATAGTTTTGATTTAATATGCTATCATGTTTAATGTTCGGTCAGTAAATCACACGGTGCCACTGAGGTGTGGCGGAGCAGCCTGATGATATATACTGCCAAACACAAGTTTACATGTTATGGATTATGAATCAGTCTTAATAGAGAATTACAGCCTGAATGTTGCTTTTACAGCTGACAATTTACTGTAGATGAACTGAAATGTTTAAACCCTCTTCATGCCTGTTTTGGACAAACAGGTATTTCTCTCTCTCTCATCGTTACAAAAGGCATCATCCCATTCTTAATTTTGCTCTTAAATTGATCCTACTCTCAAAACTCGATGACATGCAGTTGATTGCCACAGACAACAATTTTGATATATCTCTCAGTTGATAAAAACATTTAAAAAGTTGAAGCAGTCAGTTAGATACTTTCACAGGTGTTCCTGTAAATGAAAGGCCATTAGTGATTGATGGGAGGCTTTTTATTAAAGGTGCTTTAAAAATATCATCTATTGCCTGGATGGATGGATGGATGGATGGATGGATGGATGGATGGATGGATGGATGGACGGATAGATAGACAGATAGATGGATGGATGGACGGACGGACGGATAGAAAGATAGACGAATGGATGGATGGATGGATGGATAGTCAGATAGATAAACAGATGGATGGATGGATGGATGGATGGATGGTCGGATAGATAGACAGATAGATGGATGGATGGATGGATGGATGGATGGATAGATGGACGGACGGACGGATAGACAGATAGACGAATGGATGGATGGATAGTCAGATAGATAAACAGATGGATGGATGGATGGATGGACGGACGGACAGATAGACGAATGGATGGATGGATGGATGGACGGACGGACGGACGGACGGATAGACAGATAGACGAATGGATGGATGGATGGATAGTCAGATAGATAAACAGATGGATGGATGGATGGATGGATGGATGGATGGACGGACGGACGGACAGATAGACGAATGGATGGATGGATGGATGGATGGATGGATGGATGGATGGATGGTCAGACAGATAGACAAATGGATGGATGGAAGGATGGATGGATAGTCAGACGGACGGACGGACGGACGGTATAGTCAGATGATAGACAGACAGATGGATGGATGGATAGATAGATAGAATGATAAATTTATGGACAGACAGACAGACAGACAGACAGACAGACAGACAGACAGACAGAGATAGATAGATAGATAGATAGATAGATAGATAGACAGACAGACAGACAGACAGACAGACAGACAGACAGACAGACAGACAGACAGACAGACAGACAGATAGATAGATAGACAGATTATATGTCATTAAAACAATGTGTCCTGCACAAAATTGTCTAGTATTATATTCCAGTCACTAAATGGAGGGGAAAAAAACAACACCAACAAAAAAACAAACCCATACGAGCTCAAAGGCCAGCATGGAGATCGATAGGCCTCCAATTACTCTGTCATCACTTAAATGTCCTGATGGGGGAAAAACACAAGGGATGATCAATCCTGTAGAAGACTGAAAGTATGAAATGAATAGGCGAGGATGGGGGGAATCTATCTCTTGCTCTCGTCTGTCCTCCCTCTCTCTTTTCAGACTCTGTTGTCAGGGGAGACAGGAAGTGTTGGCCAGGGGGCATTTGATGCCACGCGACAGGCTGCTAAAAGTGGCCTAATGCACTACTGAACGCACCGTGGCTCTCTGTTAAAAGAGCCGCTTGAGTTTAATTGACCACAGCTGATTTGAAAAGGGTTCATTTCCCAGTTCAGTATGCCAGCGGAGATGGGAATGCGAAGAAAACAGCCCTGTTTGTGGGAGATATTATGGATACTTTGCTTCAGCAATAAAGGAGGAAAAATGAGAAAAAGCCATTCCAAAACATAGTGAGCTGAATTTTAAAGCATGTGCAATTGCAACAAAAAGGTTAAGTACACTGCCTCTTATGGTACCTTGTTTTGGCTAAATGCATAATGCAAAGCTCAATAAATAATTACTAAAGTCTAATTAAATGTTGAGTATTATATCCATTATTTGTTTTGTGTTTTATTACAGTCATACAGTATTGTCATGTAAAAAATAACACTACAGTAACAAAAAGGGCACCAAGACTAACTAATTTAAATGCATCTGCCACAGAGAAGTACATTAATGAACGTCATAGCAATTAAACATCTAAAATGCATCCTGTATTGACATTCAACCCTTCAGAAAAGTTTGCAAGAACTTCAAATCCAAGACAACTGTTTTCAAGGGTATATACAAGCAAAAACGTGAAATGTAAAACTAGAAATCGATGCTGGATTGGTTAGTAATTCCTCAGCAGGAGCCTCGTTGAAGCTACAGTAGTCATCTCTTGAGATTTAATATTGGTAAACAGACATGCTGAGACCAGAATATTTAGTATTTTGTAAGTTTGAGGGTGAGTTTGGAGAGTTTGGGATGCCGGAAAGAAACTAGGTTACACAACATTTGGTGTAGAAAATAATATTGCACTCAATTCTGCAGGCATAAAATAGACAATCAAAAACGTATAGAAGAAAATATGAATGCAAATACTAGTAAAAGTCATGGAGGAACAGAGTTTCAGTTCAAAATGTAGAGGATTTCCATATCTACCAAATAGATTCCAAATGCTATGCAAATCTCAAACACAAATAAAGAGGGATTTTCTGCATCTATGGTTAAAAAAAATTAAATATGTCCACAAAGATGCCATAAACCCAACCCGATCTCACGGGAATTCGTACAAATTTTACGAGGTGGCTAATTCGTAACAATTCGTACGATCTCACTCATACGAACTAGTACGATTTTGCTAAATCACACATATTTTACGAATTAGCCAATTCGTATGAATTCGTACGAATGGCCTACCCCTGACCCCGCCCCTAAACATAACCCTCACATGGGTTTAGACAAATCGTACCAATTCGTATGAGTGAGGTCGTATGAATTACTACGAATTAGCCACTTTTGAATCACTCGTACGAATTGGTCGTGAGATAGCGTAGCATAAACCTGACAAACCCAGTGACTACAGACACGTCCTTCCTCCCTGCCGACTACTATGATACACTAATGAATGCTGTGTTGGACAAAACAAGAGCACTTAAATCTCACTGTCTCATGATACACGGCAAATGGAAAATAAAAAACGCACTCTCAACATTAACCCAGATTTAGACCTTCCTCCAGCTGTCTCTAAACCACACAGGCAGGACCGTGAGCCCATTAGCCGGGTTTATCAGCTCTAGAGAGCTAGGGGTTACTGCTTCTCTTAACTCGAGTGCTTGCACCTTAACCGTTTATTGATGGAAATGAAAACAACACCATGGTGTGAGGCGGGTGGATGTGCACGGGTTTTCCTCTATCCCGCAAGGGCAGGACAGGCTGTTTGTCTTCCTTAGAGGTGAAAACTTTCCCCACCACATCAGCACACAGAACGACAGCTCTTTACTTTGAATTATTTAGAGACAAAGAAAAAAGAGACTTTTGCTTTCAAAAAACTACTATGGTGGTACATCGATGTCAAAAAATAATACCATGGCACTGAATTATAATTTTTATACACTATAGTATTTACACTAACATTAAAATGGTTTGCGATCCGTTTTTGAAAGAAGTCTCATGCTTATTTCTTTGATCAAAAATATAGTAAAAACAGTAATATTGTGAAATATTACAATTGAAAATATTTTTTTTTTTTTTACAATTTAAAAAAAAATAATACTATGCAATCATGATCATACAAAGAAGTACATTTATGGTATCTGATGGTAATACTGTGGCACTTTGAAATATACAAAATTACTAAAATTAATGTACCATGTTTTTCAAATGGTACATGGCACTTTTAAGAATATCATGGTGTCTAAACTACCATGATAGTACTGTGGTACTTTTTTTGTAAGTAGTGCAAAAAGCCAAGGTATAATACCATAGTACATTTCGTTACATTTTTGTTGGTGAATATTCATTATCCATAAAATGTACATGAAGCTTCATGTAAATGGTATAATACAATGGTACATTTTTGTTAGTGCAGTATAACTTAAAATGCGATGTTAAACTATACAACAATGGTCCAAAAAACATAGGATAAAAATGATAAAAATCAAGATAAAACGTCATAATATTTCTGTTTCTACATAAATAACAGTAGCCGCAGAGAGTGCCAATATCCCTGTCCATCACATCCCCAAAGAAAAACCCATCAGACATGTTCTCTCTGTAAACAAAGTGGGTGGTTTGTTTCCATGTAACTCCACACAGGAAGCCGAACCGGTAGACGAGACACAGCGGAGGGGGAGAGACATCACGTCATCGCAAACTCACAACATGTCACACAAGTTAAACAAAACCGAGATCAAGAATTAAAAACCTGGCGTGTGTAGAAATGTTCCGCTATTTACTCTTCCTCATTTGCATGAAGATAAAGAAAAATAAAAGAAGCATGAGCACAAAAGACACCTTCCTTTTACACAACTCAGTGTTGATTAAGGAGCTGATGAGGATCTTCTCTGTCTTACTTTCCCTGCGCCTTTCATATGCACACTCTTATTTTGTCAGCAAAGCAATTAATTTCTGAAAGGCTTTGATGGTTTGATAAGGAGGATGTTGTGCAGAGAAATGAAGGGAGAGGAATCATACAGAGAGAGGGGGGGGGGGTGATCAAAAGTACGGATTTTGATGCAGGACACATCTCAGAAACTGATCTGAAACGTATCTATCTATAACATAAATATATATATATGTATATATGTGTGTGTATTGGTGCTCTCAAACAATTAAAATATTTAATCGCGATTAATCACGTTAATGTCATAGATAACTCACAATTAAATGCACATTTCTACATTTTTATCCATTTTTTCTTGAAAACAACATAATAAAAAAATTACGCCGTTAAGATGGATTTGCGTTAACGCTGTTAATAACGCATTTAATTGACAGCCCTAGTATATATATATATATATATACACACACACACCGCATATATAAACTGCCTATATGTATACTGCATATATATATATATATATATATATATATATATATATATATGAAGAGTTCAGATGCAAAAGCCTCTAAATGCCGTTTGAAATTTTCTTCTAAAATGACCATTTTTATCAAGCTTGTATATTTAAGTTCAGTAATTTCACTTGAATGACAATTAATAGGTAATCTTCATTGCCACTCAAGTGAAATTACTTAACTTTAATATACAAGCTTGATAAAAATGATCATTTTAGAAGAAAATTTCAAATGGCACTTAGAGGCTTTTGCATCTGAACTCTTCATATATATATATATATATATATATATATATATATATACAGTATATACTGTATTTATATATATATGTTGTTTTGAATATACTTTATTCATAAACAGTATTTTTATACATTTATAATAACATAACACAGTAATTAAAGCGATAGATATTCATATGGTTGACTATATAGTGCATTTGATGCTGTATGAAGAATGTTTCAAATATTAAGGGTATCATATACAGCATAATGCAAATAATCTTTCACACTATCAAAAAAACAATAAACAAAAAACACTACATTTTTACAGTTTTTATTGCTATTTTTTTTGCACCTCTATTTTATTTCCTTCTTTGCGAGTGAAAACTTTTCAAAAGATGTGAAGCAAGAAACTTGCTTGCAACAAACAGGGTTTTATTTTTCTGTGACCCTTCCGCTGCATTCATCTCCGCACCTTCCCTTTCCTGCGTCTGAGCTCTTTGTCCTAAGTCTAATTTGTCTGAATCACTAAAAGCGAGGCGAGGAGGCATACGGCTGCTCAGATCTCCGGGATAATTCTATTGGACGCTTCTAATTAAATCAATGAGGGCTATTATAGCAATTATCCGGCCAAATGGGACTGCATTGTGTCCGCTCGATACATTTAGTAAATTCTGTCAATCTTCTTATCACCAAGATGGCACATGCAGTAACCCCATTTTAATGATGTACCAGAATATGCGCAATGTCTCACATGTGGTTTCTCTTCCTCATCAAATCAAAGAGATTGTGAGGCTCTTTTGTGCCTCCAGCCCACTCAAACACACACGCACATTAAAGCACAATCTGGCCATAATTTGTTTTTTTGTCATGCAGTGACTTCATTTCTCTGCTTGTAATGTGCATTACAATAAATATATACTGAACATAAGGCCGTCCAACAAAAGTTAGAAAATAACATTTACCAAAACTGATTTTACCACAGAAATATACAAATAAAGATAAACGGTTACACTTTATTTCGATAGTCACTTTAGACGTTCTACTAATTATAAGTAACTTTTCTACATGTCAACTAACTCTCA
Source organism: Cyprinella venusta (assembly GCA_038021265.1). NCBI lineage: Eukaryota > Metazoa > Chordata > Actinopteri > Cypriniformes > Leuciscidae > Cyprinella > Cyprinella venusta. Next base: position 33,661,867 of record CM075868.1, read on the forward strand.
GTAGAGTATTGGTATATTATAGTAGACTGTCAGTAGACTGTTAGCTTGTGGTTAGGAGTTAGGCTTTGGGTTAGGAGAATAAGTTTACTTGTAGTCGCCAAGTTACTTATAGTCAGTTGAGTATCTGTTGGGGGACCAACAAAATAAAGTGTTAGAAGATATTAAGCTGACAGTCTACTAATACTATAATGACAGTTAGTTGACATGTAGTTGAAAAGTTACTTATAGTTAGTAGAATGTCTAAAGTGGACTATCGAAATAAAGTGTTACCAGATAAACTGTTAAATATGTTAACAATAACCATTGTTCCCTTGAGTCAGATACGTAACCTCAGTTATTTAATACCTGAATAGCCTACCTTACATACAGTACATTCTAAACAATGCTGGGTTGTTTGAACCCAAATTTGGGTAAAATATGGACAAACCCAAATATTAGGCAAATTTTAACCCAACTTCAACTTTCACTTTCAACTGTACATTTTTTAATTGCATTTTTAACCCAACATTTGGGTTTGTCCAACCCCATCTCACGACCAAATCGTACGAATTTGACGAATGATTAAAAAGTGGTTAATTCGTAACAATTCATACGATCTCACTCATACGAATTAGTATGATTTAGCTAAATCGTACATATTTTACGAATTGGCCAATTCGTATGAATTCGTACGAATAACCAACCCCTTACCCTGACACTAAACCTACCCATCAAGTGGGTTTAGACAAATCGTATGAATTTGTACGAGTGAGGTCGTACGAATCAAGGCACTTTTTAATCATTCGTCGAATTCGTACGAATTGGTCGTGAGATAGCGTAGGTTTGTCCATATTTGACCCAAATTTGGGTTGAAACAACCCAGATTTTTTTTTTTGAGTTGTTAGTACAAGTTAGATTGTGTCAGTATGCAAAAAACAAAAGTTAAAGTTAAACAAAAGTTGTTATGCAAAACATTCAAGTCACTCAAAACCTTCACCTATGCTGTATAGAAGCAAATAAAATAATATAAATATACATATGTTTAACATTTCCTCACCTCATAGAGAGTAATGACTCCATTAGTTTCATTCGGGGCCTTCCACTGCATGAAGATTTTCTCCTCGTATGGGCCCGTCTGAATGGACTCCATAGGAATGGGGCCAGGAACTAGTGTAGACACACAAACACACATTCAATTTAGCATTCTAGGTTACATTACAAATGTTTAGTCAACAGTATTGTATCTATACTTCAAACACTTTACCATTACATCAACACTAATTGTTTTGAGAACAGAGGTGACGTAGGCTGACAGAAATGGAGTCAGTTGCTGGGTAAAAGGTAAAGTGAGGCGAGCAGAGATTGGCTGACTAAAGAAGTAAAACTATGTCAAACACACCTCAGCCGCAATATTCGAAGTGAGAATTGTAACAGCTTTGCAACCCTTCAGTACCGAGAGGTGTTAACAAGTGCTACGAGTACCACTGCGCGCATTTGCGTGTGTCTATTTGCATATTTTGTGCGCACGTCCCCTCTGGCACACATTGCAAGTATTCCAAATATATTCTTGCTAGAACATCATTAACACCCTAAAAACCTGTTTTCAGTATGTCATCATCCTGCACAGCTTCATCCCGCTCTCATATGCAAGCATAGCATTTTCAGAGATGCTATGACTTGACAATTTTATAATTCAACATGCAAATGTGCCAATTTGTGCCAGTTTGACAATAGCCCATACATATTATGTTAACTTGAGGCTAGTTGTCTTGGTTAGTGTCTTTAAGTTGACTGTTAACACACTGAGTCAGACTGTTCCTGACGGTGTGTGCAAAAAGAGCTAATGACTTAGCTAAAAGGCCGTTTAGTCCAACTTAGCAGCCCTATAGCGCTGTTGTTTGCTTTGCACTTAGTCGTGGCTAATTGGCAGGGCAGATTAAAGAGATCCGCAACGGGGCCAACGGGAGAGGCGCCTCGGGCACAAACGGATTAGCTGGCGGTCATCTTGAGCGGCAAAGAAAAGAACTTAAACATCTATTGTTCATGCAGCATTTCATATACACGGAAACACAGAAGCCTAAACCTTTGGCACTATCATTGCTCAACAAGCACTGCTATTTCCTCGAGGAAAAGCTAATCTAGTTGTACTTTTATTTTGGAAATGTTTTTAATTTCACAAAAGACAAAGTTTCTTCAACCCCCTGATCATAATTAAAAGCCAAATCATCCAAAAGCTGCACCATTACCGAACAACAATTTAAAGTACATATGAGTTTTAGTAAAATATTGATTGAATTAAAGGAGTAGTTCCCTTTTAAAAAAAAAACTTTTGCTGATAATTTACTCACCCCCATGTCATCCAAGATGTCCATGTCTTTCTTTCTTCAGTCAAAAAGAAATTAAGGTTTTTGATGAAAACATTTCAGGATTTTCTCCATATAATGGACTTCAATGGGAACCAAATGGTTGAAGGTCCAAAAGACAGTTTCAGTACAAACTGCAAACTGTTCAAAGGGCTTTAAATGATTCCAGACGATGAATAAAGGTCTTATTAAGCAAAACGATCGCTCATTTAAAAAAAAAAAACAAAGTTTAAGGTTTATAAGCTCAAATGGTCGCCTTGCTCTGTTCTGTGATGCACGTTCGTGACTCTCCTGTTCGAAACTTGTTCATCAAAATGAACGAATCTTTTTCGTGTCATTTGGTTGATTCAATAAACGAAACGAACGAATTGACTCCGAAAAAGGTTTGTTCATTTTGATGAACAAGTTCAAACAGGAGAGTTTATAACTTAAACTTTGTTAGGTAACACTTTACAATAAGGTTCATTAGTTAACATTAGTTAATGTATTTACTAACATGCACTAACCATGAGCAATACATTTGTTACTGTATTTGTTCATCTTTGTTAATGTTAGTTCATGAAAATACAGCTGTTCATTGTTTGTTCATGTTAGTTCACGGTGCATTAACTAATGTCAACAAGATTTTAATCAAGTATTAGTAAATGTTGAAAATAAAATTAACAAAGATTAACAAATGCTGTATATGTGCTATTTATTATTAGTTCATATTAACTAATGTAGTTAACTAATGTTAACTAACGAACCTTATTGTAAAGTGTTACCAAGTCCATTAAAAATCCTGGAATGTTTTCATCAGAAACCTTAATTTCTTTTCGATTGAAAAAAGAAATACATGGACATTTTTTTTTAAAGTGAACTACTCATTTAACTAAAGTACAGTGGTTTGCTTTATTAGCAGAAATGACTTTCCTGAACTAATCACCTGAGAACTTTTAGAACTTTTTTTATGTTGCACTATAAAAATGATCTGAATATAATACAAATTAGAGTGAATGCAGATAATGCGTCAATTGAAATCCCACTCATGCCGAAAAACATTAAGTTTCTATTTACACTCTAAAAATCGCTGGGTTGTTTTAACCCAATTTTGGGTCAAATATGGACAAACCCAAACTTTGTCACTTAATATGTTATACAAAGACTGGGTTTATGAATATTTGATCCAAATTTGGGTTGAAATGACCCAGCCTTTTTAGAGTGTACCTCACTGAACGGATCTCATATAATTGTATCTGTTTCATTCTATCGTGCCTAAGTTACTCTTAAAAAGGTAGCGAGGTTGAGATATTTGCCCTCAATAGCTATTACAAGCTGAATAGTCACTGGCATTTATCCTTCAATGGGAATAGAATTGAGCTAATCAAAGAAAAGGTGAAAAACACTCTCTCGCTGAGGTGCTGATGTCAGATATTGTACTGCAAAGTGAGGCCAGTTAAATTAGATTTCCAACAATTCTTCAAATAGCTTGATTGGGCACTAGCCAACAAGCATATTAAATCACTGTTACAATGAAATATAATTAGATCCGGTCCTTCGTCCACTGTCTTTTCCAACTATATAACCCTGCCTGTGCCTGGAATGCTACTTTACATATTAATCCAGCTGATTAGCTTGCCGTGGGGAGACCATGAGTGATGCTTCATTAAGTTTGAGGTGCAAGAAACCATTTTTTCCCCGTTTTACGCTTGCCCCTCTCAAGATACGGACACCTTTTAAAAGGTTGCGTAATTGTCACGTTCCATTTCGTTTCTGAATCTGATTATTTTCATATCTTTTCCTGTTTATGCTTGTTTACGTACATGGTTCGGCGTTGTTGTTGACCTTATAAGGTGAAAATTGTCTGCCGTCCTCATGTTAATTTCACCCTCCTTCAATTATCACCATATAAGGTTGCACAGAGAGACAGAACAGCTTCACTATTGATATGTCGCAGCTGTCCGTCAATTTGCTAACACAAAGGACAGCAATTATAGGTTTTCATATGCAAAAATACATAAAAAAGGAAAAACATCAGTGCGGCAGACAAGAGCAGATACTGAATAACCAAAAGAGTTCTATCCATATCAAAACAGACTCATCAGAACATGAGACGAGCTTGAATCATACGCAATAACCTAATAATCTGAGGCCTGACAACAGGCTTTATTTCACATGGTTTTATGGCACGGCATTAAAAACAAGCTGGGAGAAATTAACTGTAAATGGAGGCTGAGCGCTTCCCTCTGGGAAATTTTCAAATTAAGCGCTGCAAGCAAACCTTCCCTCCGTCTGAGAGACATTGTGTCTTTTCACAGACTGTGAAGCTTTAACACACTCCACGTTTGGGATTTCCTTTTAACTGCAACACATCAATGGAACAGATGGATTAAAGGAGGATGGCTTTCATCATCTTTGTTTCATATTTGTTGCTTTCTTTAGGAAGAGCAGGGCAGCGCTACGGTCTAACAATTCGGTTTCCATTTACTTCTCTGAGTGGATCTGACTTCTATACACAACTAGTGATTCCCAAATACACAATGCAGACAATCTAGTATCTTACAAACACTTTCACAGTGAGCAATACACCTACTGAGATCTGAGAGGATGCATTATTATTAAAACATGAAAATCATATCCAATGTTAAAAAAGTATGATAATAATAACCTTAATAATTTGTATTGATCATTAAAATGATTTCTGAAGGATTATGTGACATTGAAGACGAGAGTAAATTGTATTTAATATTATTTCATAAATATTACTGTTTAATAATAAGTCATAATAAATTTGTTATATTATTATATTATGTCTGTATTTTTTATTTGATTTGAAATATAGTCTTGGTGAGAAGACACTTAAAAAAAAACACTGTAAAAAATATTTTCATGATTTGTAATCACAACATTTTTTCTTTTGTCAAATCAACTTAGATCATTTATGTAGTTCAGATGACATAATATTTTGAGTTTCTGGTGATTAAATTAATCTCCTTCATTGTATTAACTCATTTTTTCCATTTCAATGAACTTAAAATTTTAAAAGTTAAGTAAAGTTAAAGTTAAACCAACAATATTTTTTTACAGAATGGTAATGTACATGCATGTAAATAATCAAACTTACAATTATTCACACTTGACCACAGCCAATCTAAATTGCCAATAAAAAAATTATTCTCTTAGGAATAAATGTTGGCAATTATTCTGCATAAACTGCATACCGTTTATACACACATACAGTTTTATAAGCAATTAAACAACCCCAGAAGAAATTGTGAATCTCCTCCACTAATTACAAAATTAGATTACAGTTTAATAAAAGGCAAAAATCGGCTTTTTATTTCAAAATATCTCTAGTGAGATTAGTCTTTTGTTGTCACTAAAAACAGGACTCTTGGTTTTCTTTGTTCTTATCACATGTTCCAATGATCTTACAACAAAGAAATACCGAAAGACGGTTAAAAGCCGTAAGACTCCCTCCCTGTTAGACTATATAAGAAACAAAGAACAAAATTTGCCGTCTTTTATATTACTTTTTGCAATCTAAGTTTAGTTTGACCACCACACAAAAGTAAGATGTTTTGAAAGACCACTATTGAAGAGTACTTCCCAAAAGATCTCCGAATTGCATTCAGCCGGAAAGAACATGCGAGCGCTCCAAGACAAAGACTTGAAAAAGACCCTTCAGTCCTCAAGAACCAAAGGTAAGAGTCATTCATTAAAACATGGATAATTGAAATAATAGGCTGGGATTATTGAACTTTTCCCATTTAAGGATGTGGAAAGTGCCACGGCATGTTGTGAAACTAACTTGCAAAAAGCTACGACTGTCAACATTATCTACAACAGAAGAGTCCCTGATGCAAAATACTGGCTATATGAAATGATGTTCTAGCCTGTAATATCTCACTGTACAAAAAAAATATTAACCTCCAGCCTTTCTGTACAAGTGCCATTCTTCCAGCGAAGGTCTTATTCTTGTTTTATTCAAATATCTAGTGAGATTAAATGCCAGGAAACAATACCCAAAAAACCTCCATTTAAAATGTTCCTCAAACAACCTACAAGTAAAAAGACATCAATTCAATGAGAAATAGACAATCAATGCGATTATAATGCTTACAATTATGCCTCTCATCAGGGACTTTTTCTAACAAGGCTAAACCAGTGTTTTGGTATTAAAAAGCTATGCCATTCATGTTATTCAGTTTCAAATATAGTTGTTTTGAGAGTTTAGCTGTCAGTATACAAAACATATATATAAATAAATGTGAACATGACTCTTTGAAATACTTGAATCTGTAATAATGAAATATAATGACCACTAAACTGTATAATTGTTGTGTCTGGCAAATCGATTTACTAGCTGTGTTTCTTTCATGTTTCTCATTGCACTCCATGGTCTCTTTCCTTTCAAAATAATCAATATTACATTTTTTATTTTTTATATTTATTGTTAAGTAGCCATGGTAATGAATGAAATGAATTTCATTTTTTAAATGAAATGAACCGTGTGAACCATGCAAACATGATTAGTGCTTTTAGTTTAATTTGTAATGAGGAAAAAAAATGAATTTGGATGTTTGTTTGCTAAAGTTGACCGCATTGACAGCAACACTAAATTTAATCATTTGCATGCATACTATAAAATACTCGTATCACTTTTTCTTAACATTTAGTTAAATCAGGTTCGGGCGTGAACACCCCCAAACTGCAACGATCTATTCAATTTACAACCGGATGGGCAATTTGGCATTTTGTGTTGTCCATCTGCTTAAGGGTGATGGTTTCACAAATGAACTCATAAGTGATCATCAGTAATGTGATTACTGTTCAGACACAGTAATTAGCAAAGTAATCTCATTACATACTGGAAAGGTCATGGTGCAAATTGTGAAGGGTTTGGTGGGTCCGACCCCCCTCTATTAAAGCCTGAATCCCACAGGAAGTCAAAATAAAAGGTTTCACATCTTGCAACATCTCTCTTTTTCCACCATCAAAGCTCACCGTCTTCCTCCGTCTGTTTGACGATCTCCTCGCTCTCCTTGCTGCCCTCAGGGTTGGCCAGCACCAGCCGCAGTCTGACCGTCACGAAAGGCCTGAGTCCCCTCAGAGTGTAATGAGAGGAGGTCGGTATCAGCTCCTCAGCGGCAAACTCCTGCTGGTTGAACACATACTGGTACTGGACGGTCAGGTTAAAACTGTGGCAGCGTGTCACCGCGTATCCAAAGGTCTCCCACTGCAGGGTCAGCTGACGGGCACGGATGTCCACAACGTTCACGTTCTGGGGACCGTTGACTGGGTCTGTGGGGAGAAACAGGAAAGAACAGATAAATTTGATGGGAAATTTTGATTGACATTGAGACAATATACCAGAACAATTATCAGAAGAGCTATTTCTCCTCTTTTGCGAGTTTCATATTCTACCAACAGCCATGTTGATGTAATACACAACATTTCAAAGGTTTTGGGGTTGGTAATATTTTTTAGTCTCTTATGCTCATCAAGGCTGCAATTATTTGATCAAAAATATGATTTAAATGTTATTTTAAATGTGACTTATTTCTGTGATGTCAAAGCTCCATCATTACTCCAGACTTCAGTGTCACATGATCCTTCAGAAATCATTCTAATAAGCTGATTTGCTGCTCAATAAATATTCCTTTTTGTTTTTTTTCAATGTTAAAAACTCTTCTGATTAATAGATTTTTTTTGTGGAAACCATGATAGAAGTTGACAGAAGAACATCATTTGTTTGACATATAATTTAAAAAATATAAAATATTATCACCGCATGGTTTTCTGAAATACTGGTCAATTGTTGCCGTTTGCAGTCAAATATTTCTATACAATCCAACTGTAATCAAGATTTCATGTCCAATATTTTGGAAAAGTTGCCATGTGGTTAGTGAGATTGACAGTGACAGAGTCATTGTCACAAACAAACCATAATAACTGTCTTTACAGCTTTATGTACACTCGGAAAAAAGGTTCATTGGGGTTCTATATATGAAGCATAGGGTTCTTTACTCAACTCCAAAGAACCTTTTATGCTAAAAAAGGTTCTTTATATGCTGTTATTCATTCATATATTACATTATTCTGCAACATTTTGCAGTTGTAATTAAATTATTGTTTATTAAACTGTTAATATCACATTTTAATCATGCTGATCATATTGATTAACTGCATAAAATGATATAAATATATACATTTTCTAACCCCCATATCTTGAATTTTGTGATCATTCACATGCATTCATAAATACATTTTAGGGTATTGATGTTTGTCAATAGTATGAAATATTCAATCCGGAAAGGACAAAACAAATGATAATGAATGAACCCAAAAGGTTCAATATAGAACATTTTCCTGGTTACAGAGAACCCTTGAAAAGGGTTCTGTATGGAAACATTTAGGGGTTCCAAATATGTAGCGCTGATAGAACCTTTTAAGGTTCTATATAGAACCTTTTCTTCTAAAAGTGTACATAGCTCAGCATTGTTTGGACAACCTGCTCTTGAGATGTTGTCAAAGAGCTTTGAAAAACAGTTTCAGAGGAGCACCACTTTTATAATAATCAAAATTGCAAGAATTTTGAACAAACAAATCCTAAAACTAAGCATTACAACTATCCTCTGCTGTATATGAGATCCTAGAACAATATTAAGTACTAAAACAAACAGTATCAGAGACTTGCCAGTGGATCCAGTGGGCTTGTTGGACAAAATCTCTCACACTAAGTCCTTTAGATTAGAAGCGAAGCATAAAAGAGGCAGGCGACTGGTTTTTGACTTTGGCCTTGGCCGAATCTTAAGGGAGCCGAATGTGAAAGGGAGTTTTAAAGTCTTAAGATAGTTTACATCATGGCTGCTCTCTTAGGGCGCTTTCATTCTCAAAGTACTTAGAGTTCCTCTCGAGTGTGTGCAATTTGAGCAATGCGAGAGCTGTGTCACGTCTAGGGCAGACATTAGCGTTTCCCAGCTTCAATGGCACACTCAACAGTGGCTCATACACATGGGAGGCTTAGACTTGCAAAGTTTAAACTGAATTGTGTTCAGTTGCATTGTGTTCAAGATCAAGCAAACCAGAAAGATTGGTAGGAAAGTCGAGGAAAAAAAAAAAAGAAAAAATCTGCTGCTTTGATGTCTGTACCTAATAATAAACAGGAAGCCAAAGCCTCATTTTAGGTCCTCTGTGGTACATTTGCATTGTTGCTTAACTCTTTTGCTTAATCTTAGCTGAGCAAATTACAGAAAGACAACAACAAATGACCCAAAACCCCAAATCCTTTGTTCCTGAAGGCCAGATTACAGCTAATCTATTAATCAGAGTCGGTTCTTATCTAAAGGTGTCATCTAAGCAGATTTGAGACTATAAATCCTACGTGGCTAAGCCTCACTGGAATGGCTATAAATGCAGAGACATATGTCCGATCGGCAATGTTTAGGCTCTCGGCCAGCGAGGGTCCGTGCCCGACACGCAGCCCCCCGTCGAGGGGAGGTGTTGGACGGGTAGGGATTTGCCTGGTGGACAGGTGCAGGGTAACAGTCTCACCATTAATCTGACAGAAAGAGGTGAATGTGTGAGAGCATTAGCAACACGCTAATGCTCGGCTGCGGGGTACGCCGTGGTGCCATAGGTGGGCTTTTGGAGCCTGGTGTAGTTTAGCAAGGGGAGATGCTGATGGATGGCGAGCGTATAGGGTCATTAATCGCAGACGTTGGGGAGAATTGCATAAGAGAAATCAATCTTCAGTACTGCTGCTGCGCTGCTTTGGCGCGATCTCTTCAGACCCAAACGCCCTGCAACATTTATCACACCTCCACCATCCCTCTCGCTCTCTCTGGAACGAGAGAGGAAACGGCAAGCAATAAACATATCAATAGGTGTCCACCATACCCAGATGCGTGGGTTTTTCAAAACTGAGATATTCAGATGAGGGAAAAACAGAGGCAGGGAATGAACAACAGCACAAAAACAACAACTGTGAAAAATGAAATAAAACAAAATGCGTCTCGTTCACCATAACGAAATCGTGTATCGGCCAGAAGTCACTCTGCTTTCTAGATATTAGCATAGAGCATTGAAAACCACATGATGACCCATTTTAATTTTTCTACATAAAAACATTTTAACGGTTATTTGCTGTATGAAACGGATGGAAAAACAACAGAAAAAAATATACATGTAAAATGAAAGCATCATGAAAATGGAAAGATTAATAAAAATAAATAATGAATAAAAAAATAAAACTATTTATATGATAAAATAAAATAATAATACAAATAATTAACAATCATGTACTTAATTGTTTAAAAATACTTAATACCCATTTATAAATGATTTTTAAATTAATTAAATAAAAAATACTAAATTATAGATATTCAACCCGGTCTCATCCCAATTCGTCATATAACTGACGTTTTGGGACGTCTTTTGACCATTCGTCAATATACGACTTTTTAGGGCCCCCTTAAACGTCGGTAGATGACGTCATGGGATCCTAACTCTACCCCATACCTAAACCTAACCCTAAACCCAACTCGTCACCTAACTGACGTTAAAGGTAAAGCGTCAGTTGTATGACGACCCGGGATCGTCATCTACCGACGTTTAAGGGGGCCCTAAAAAGTCGTATATTGACGAATGGTCAAAAGACGTCCCAAAACGTCAGTTATATGACGAATTGGGATGAGACTGTGTTACGATATTACAACAGATTTACATCGGTTCTTTACATTAATTAAATTACTATTATACCACGGGCTGTTTAAATACTCGATTCTGATTGGCTGGAAGGTGTGCAGTAAAACCCTTTAATGCACAGGTAGTTCCAGTCAGTTTGATTACAGTTTGAAATGAATCCGCTTAGACTGTAAACCATAGACTGTAAAACAAACATTGGTAACCATAGTAACAGTTACGCTTGCAAACAGATTCATAATTCATTCAAATAAATGCAATCCGATGGCTCTACTTTATTTAAAGTGGACGGAGTAGAACTAACGAGCCGTAACTTAAGAAAATAACCGTCATTTTTACATATCTGTTAAAAAATTACACTGTTAACATCAGTTATAGCTTTAATTTCTTTTTAACTTGGCAAATAGCCGTGGTATAAGCGGGATAATCCACGGCTAGCCATGCATTAAAGGATTTTAATGCACGGCGTAGAGGCAACCACCCTCCGCTTCGCGTCGGGTGGTTCTTAGCATCTACGCCGTGCATTAAAATCCTTTAATGCATGGCTAGCCGTGGATTATTCCTTACTTATGATCGGTCATTTAAAAAATAAATAACAAAGTTTAAGTTTTATAAGCTCAAATGCTCACCTTGCTCTGTTCTGTGATTCACGTTTGTGACTCCTGTTCGAACTCGTTCATCAAAATGAGCGAATCTTTTTACGAGTCATTTGGTTCTTTCAACGAACAAAACAAACGAATTGACTCGGAAAAAGATTTGTTCGTTTTGATGAACGAGTTCGAACAGTAGAGTCACAGACGTGCATCACAGAACAGAGCAAGCGACCATTTGAGCTTATAAAACTTAAACTTACCGATCGTTTTGCTTGATAAGTATTCATCCTTATTCATCGTCTGGAATCGTTTAAAGCCGACAACGTACAACATAGGCAGGCATTATGCAAATGTCTTATCTACAGTTGCAACACAGAACCATAGCGCAGTGGATGAGAATTACAGACGACTCGTTTAGGCGATTTAGAGTTGATTCTTTCTTTTAGGAGACAGTAACTTTATTTAGCGTGCACTTTTGACTTTTCAGAACGTTTACATTCACAAACAGCTATATTACCCACTGCATGAAAGGGAACATTCGAAAAACCATAATAGGGGCTCTGTAATTACTATTACACAGTACTTTAATGTATAATTACACTGTAACAGGGACACATTAATATAAAGAGTAACAAAAACCAGCAGGCCGACAGATTAAAGCACTAAAGAGTCTTTTCTTGAGTGAAAATGTACAGATATTTGTTCAAGGTAGCACTTTGCCTTCAAAACTCACTAACCTTCACTCACAATGGTCATTTGTGGGCCAAGGTGGCACCATCAGTTACATGAAAACACGACCAACCTTCAAAAACATTTCCAATCAATCAAAGAAAAAAAAAACACCTAAAAGGTTAAAAGACATAGTAGATGGAAACAATATACTGTAGCCTTTCTCCAAAAACCAGTGAGCTGCGTTGCTGTATATATACAGTCATAAAGGTGCAATTCAAGATTGTCTCAATAAAACATGACTAATAATGAAAGTGATCCCACACATGATGTCTTGGTAGGCATCTCACAAAGTTTTGGAACAAAGCAATAGTTGTTGTGTTCACAGCACATAACGCAATTAAGGAATATTGGATGTGGACAGGAAGTACGCATTGTGTGCCGTTAATGCATTTATAGTATTTGATATCCTGAAGACTCGAGTCACCCCATGCAGTGACACGACTCAAATCAATTAGATTAACACTGGGAACAGATGTTGGGTCGTTTCTCTCCCGAGTGTTTTTTAATTACTGTCTGTTTTTTTGTTGATGCAGTAAACAATACTTCAGCATTTAACTCTGGATGCAACTTTAAAACTTCTCTCTTAATTAGGTGAAGCGTAAAGCAAAAGCGCGGTACTTTGCGCAGCGTGAAGCGAGGGTTTGTGAATCACGCAGGGACTTGACGTTTACGTCGGGTTACATTTACAGCTTAGGATCACCTCACGGCTGCAGAAGTCACAAACACTGACATCATATAGAGGAGTTCTTATACACGTTCAGCATGAGCAGTTTTCACCTTCACTACAGCATTGAGTGCTAAAACAAAGTTCTGCTATACTGTGCTGCTGCATTTTAGCCAAGGGCATGCTGGAGGATTGAGGGTCACTGTGGAGCAAAGTCGACCATTTTAAACTTTGTTACAAGAGGAAAACTCGATTTTCATGAGGATACCAGAAAGGATGCTTTGTTAAAGTGCTGCGTTGCAATTTCACACGATTCAGTACGTTCGCTGTGTGGATGGAGGAAAGAAGGCTAATTTAAAGGGATAGTTCACCCAAAATTCAAATTTTGCCATCATTCACTCAACCTTTTGTGCTCCACAGAAGAAATAAATTAGTACAGGTTTGGTACGACAAGAGGGTGAGTAATTGGTTTCATCATATTTGGGTGTGCTATCCCTTGAAGCGGCAGCAGCTGGCAACACAAGCAAGAGTTTCAGGTGGTTTGAAGACGTTGCGATTTCACACTGATGATCTTGAGGGGGAAAAGTAGAAGGGAAACACGGGAAATGGAGAGACAGACTCGGCAGATCAAAAGGAATATACTCTATGTGAGGCCGACACTGCCGTCTGTCTGGTTGTCCCTTTGTGGGTTTGCTGTTGTTGTGGTTTATCCTGTAGTACACAATAACCTCCAACTATACTGTATATTCCATAGTGCTTGGCATTCATCTTTTTTCCTTTTCCTTTTAAACCTATACCTTGAAAATGTAACAGCACCATGGTAGGACATGTTCCAAAGCAATACAAGTGGTTTTCTGAACATCTATCATAATGATACTATGGTAATAGCATGGTATACACCAGTATTCAATAGTTTGGAGTCAGTAAAATTAGTTTTTGAAAGAAATTAATTCTCATTCAACGAGGTCACATTTAACGGTTTCACTCTATTTTGATGGTCCCTTTAAAGGGATACTCCACCATTTTTTTCATATTAAACTATCCCTTTAAGGGTTAGTTCATCCAAAAATGAAAATTTTGTCAGTATTTACTCACCCTCATGTTGTTCCAAACCTCTATGTGTTTATTTGTTCTGCTATACGCTATACTTTATATCAAACAGATCTCATTCCCCAATGACTACCAAAGTAGGAAAAAAATACATACTATGGTAGTCAATGGGGAATGAGATCTGTTTGATTAAAACATTCTTCCAAATATCTTCCTTTGTGTATAGCAGAACAAATAAACACATAGAGGTTTGGAACAACATGAGGGTGAGTAAATACTGACAAAATTTTCATGTTTGGGTGAACTAACCCTTTAACTAAGACGAGTTGATAGATACCTATCATGCAGCCTTGGCATTGACCAAAAATATAATAATTCTTTATTATATCTTATTGGTTGGTTCATTCACGTTTTTATAAAGAGAAACTACAACAAGACAATGTGAAGTAAGGTGATATACTCTGTTGTTCTCATGTTAGCCCATTGCTATAGGAACTGCTGAGGTGATAAGAGGAGGTCAGATGTATTTTTTCTCAATTTACACACACAATATTTCAGATGACCCAACTTGATATCCCTGTCATCTGATCTGAGGACAGTGTTGAGGCCTGTAGTTCTGCAGATCCTGACTATAATTTTCCACAATTGCAGAAAGCAGCCATTTTAATTTTCATCCACTGGTACGGTCATAAATGGGTTAAAAATGGCCAAGAAGCAGAGAGATACATTGTTCCAATAAAAAAAGGGAAGAAAAACTGTACAGAAAGAAAAAAAACAATACACACAGAGGAGTTATAAAACGAAAAGCCGTAAGACATCCTCACACAATCCATTCCCAAATGATGACTCCAAGTCTGTCTTGTTATTGTTCAGCCTTCAACTGGTTCCTGGACGGGGAAAAAGCAATCACCCTTCCCTCTTCCCAAGTCAATCATAAGCTCCAGGATTCCAATCATTTAAACCTTCCAAGATCAAAACAGTGTGAACTGCTTTTCTCTCCACTTCCTGCCGTAATGACTTCATGCAACGAGGATCATGATATATCAAACGGCGGGCGGCGAAGAGGAGAGCAGATCGGTGGGAGTTGGGATAAGAGTAGAGGGGGAAAAGTGCTTATATTCATGAACTCCGCGGGAGGTTTCAGGACATTACGGAAAGAATGGGAGTGCTTGTAAGCAATCTGTTGTAGAAGGGGGGCGATGCAGGGCAATTGTGAAGAGACTTGGAGAGCTTTTGAGTCAGAAAAGGTTGGAGCGGGCATCAAAAAGACATACGAGAGCTGTGTGGTGGTCGCTGGTGTGATTTTGTGTGTATTGCTGGGGTGTGAATAGAGTTTAACTAACATTTAGAACTCTAATTCTACAGACCAAGAAACCAAACAATCACATTCTGAACCCACAAAGCAATTCTGCATGCTTGAGCATGCAATTTGATTGTCATATATAAAAAAAGAGCTTTGTCTACTCACAGTGGTGATTGTTCCTTAGCTTTTTGTTCAGAATTGAAGTGTTTTGTTTGGACTTAAATTACTACAAGAAAACTGCCAATCACAAGCCTACACGGTATTGGCTCACTGTGATGCAAAGATGAGAATAAATCCAAAACATCACATTATTTAACCCATTTTCATGCATATTCGATGTCACACTATTTAATTTAATCACACAGCAGTCCCGGTAAATTGCCGTAAAAATTCCCAGAATGACTTTACCAGTAAATACACAAATATGATGTTTTAGATAAGAGATCATTCACATCAGCTTCAAAATCCTGGTAAATTCTGTGATGTCAATCATCAGAAGTGATCTCTAAACGCTGCGTCATTGTCTTCTTCATGAGAAGAAGCGCTTCAGTTTCACTACCTGCTCAATCTGACAACATTTCTTGACGTCTAAGTGAAAGGCATAAAGGGATGATCAAACAGAATGCGTTTTTGCTCTTAAAAAAACATGAACAGTACACACACTCTAAAAAATGCTGGGTTGTTTCAACCCAAATTTAGGTCAAATATGGACAAACCCAAATGTTGGGTTAAAAATGTCATTTAAAATGTTAACCCAACTTCAACTTTCACTTTCAACAGTAAATTGTTTTTATTACATTTTTAACCCAACATTTGGGTTGGTCCATATTTGACCAAAATTTGGATTCAAACAACTAAGCATTTTTTAGAGTGGATTAGGATACATTATTTAATTAAATAATTATCTACTTAAAAAAAAAAAAAATCAAGATTTACATCACTGTAAGAATATATTGCTGGTTTGTTTAACCACTCTAAAAAATGCAGGGTTGTTTCAACCCAAATTTGGGTCAAATATGGACAAACCCAAATGTTGGGTTTTTGTATTACATTTTTAACCCAACATTTGGGTTTGTCCATATTTGACCCAAACTTGGGTTAAAACAACCCAGCATTTTTTAGAGTGTAATAGTATTCATTTGACACGTCGAACAAGACGTGGCGTAGCGATCAATGATGATCATCTTGCGCATATTCACTTTTATATACGTTACGTTCATCAACTCACACATCAGTCGTGGTAAACGGAAGCTCGGGCATGTTCGCTTGACTTGTGAGAATATATGAAATTCATTGACTATCATCAGAGGACATATTCAGAACAAAACAGTCCCATAGCTGTATTTATTTCAGTTCACTGTTGGCCTGAAAAACTAAGAAATTTGTGCATAAAAGTGCTGATTTGTCAGTCATTCCAGCAAACATCTCATTAGTTATAATTTCTGAAGAAATAATGCACTACAAAGACTTCAGCTGCAAGGGTGCTAGTTATAATGCTTGGGCCAAATGAAGAAGTAGGTAGATGAGGTATATTCCAATATATACACTTTTTCAACATTTTATCACAATAGTGATAAAATACACAATGGTAATGAACATAATGACAAGCAGTGATGATTCATGAGTCTCCATGGAAACTGATGAGTGGAGGAAAACATGATCAAAGGAAACGGGGGACTGAACAATAGAAGTCCATGGAAGTGAAAGTAACTGAACATAAACGTGACACTATAGTCTGAAGTTACATGATATAAATTTTAATTGGCCGCTCAATCAAAGGCTGAAAAAGGTTACAATATTGCTATTCCCCTCCCATCCAGAGAGAAAGACCTTTCCGTCTCAGATGACCTCGACTGGAAAAGGCCAAGGAGGACATTGCTATTCGTGAATTATGAAGTCACTCGGAGTCTCAAAGGACCCAAGCAGATCTGTGGTCTTAACTCAAAGCTCTAAAAGAGCAATAAAAAAACAATTGTAACAAATGATTGCATCATTTGTTTCAATCCACTCTGATATCAAAATTTGCGGAGGGGGGGGACTCAGGGTTTTCAGAATTGCAGCTCAATTTTTCTTATGATTAATTAAATGTAAAATTGTTGAATAAAGTGCAATGAACATAAACTACAGCAGACTCAAGTATTTGGACCCTTGAAATGTCATTACATTAAATGCAACGAAAAGATTTAGAACGGTGTAGTCTGATTCATGAACAAATTACTCTTTTTTGTGCGTGTGTGAATCAAAAGCATATGGCGAACAGTGTTTTTTTATCATTTAAAAGGTTGAACCTCAAATTAAAGTATGCTTATGCTATATATATATATATAGCACTTGGTTTGCTTTTCATATTTTGGTTCAATAAACCCCACACATTCTATCAATGAGGAAAAAGAAAAAAAATGGCTTCAATGGCAAACGTTTCCATCACGTGTGACCCTTCTCAAGTTGACCAGCGTACATCTAAGTAATTTTCAAGTATATATCCAATGCAATGACATTTAGACATCTGTAAGTGTCCAAATATGTTCGTAACGACAGAAAGTTGTAACTTAAATCACTTTGATTTTATTCAAAGCATTAAGGCAAAAAAAAAAAGGTTTTCATGCTGAAGTGGGTTAAACTGTTTACAGTGCATCCAGCATTAATAATCACATTATACGCTTTTTTAAATGTTTTACAAACCAACAACAAATGTAATTGAATTTTCACTGCATTATACCCGTCTGCGGTGAAGGAAACTTTCAAATCATTTTTTCCCCCACCCTATCTCTGTGTCATTTTTGGACACACTTTAATGGTTATGCCCAACGCCGTGTACTTGGGAGGTGTTTCTGGGAGCATAAGTGAGGGGGGCAGCTCCACCTGTCAGCCGCCTCTGGTCAGCACGCTATCTGCAGCCATGCACGTCAAGACGGGTGACAGCTCCAAAGGGAACTAAAGAAGAGGGCTGTGCTCGTTTTTTTCCACTCCGACTGTCTTTCTTCACATTGTTTTCCTGCTCTCCAGTCAAATAGCTCTTCAACCAGCCGTTCCCCTCAAGATAAGCCCCCCATCTAGCATCTCTTTCCCTCATTTGGAGAACTTACTCTCTAATCCCTGCACAGATCTGTTGATCTTCGCACAAAAGGTCGGTTCAGGCCAAAGCGAGCACAAGAACAAAATGAACACCATTAAAATGAAAGCGAACACAAACGTCGTCCTCTGTGAATACATTTCACTTTTCTAGACAGTGCAGTAAAATATTCACTTGCAGCCCCCCATGCTGCACCGCGCTCGTTCACGTCTCTCTTTCAACACTCCTTCCAGATCTTTCATCAAACTGAGATGATTACGTTTAGGATAGGTTGCCTGGAAACAATTTACAGAAGAGTTGACAATTAAATCATCGTTACTCGTTTAATGTGCTGCGCTGAACGTAGCACCCGAGTCTGCCTGGGCTGGTTATTAATGATTCCTCATTTTTCGCATGCTGAGAATGTGACATTGTCATTGGCAGCTTATGTACCTGCTCCCTAACGCACCAAAACCCACAGAGCATCTGGTTGACGGGTCCAAATATAGTCATGCAGAGTATGGAAGAGAGGGTATAAAGAAAGAAAGACTAAAAAATGTTGCTTCATCAATGTGGATGAAACCAAACTGCTAACCGACAACCTAAGATTAAATATAGCATCTGACAGAATCGTTTGATTTTTAAGTGCATAACATTTTTAGTAACAGTGAGCTTCACAATTATATGTTCCAAAGGTGCAATTGGGGGTTTGAATGAAGGATTAAAAGCAAAACAGCTCAAAATAGTTGCTACAAAATGTTATGCAAAAACATCGCTGATTAATTTGACTGGTTAGCAGTCAAATTTGGGTAAAATATGGACAAACCCAGGCATTGAGTTAAAAATGTAATGTAAGCCAATGGCTGGGTTTCTCCATATTTTACTTAAAACAACCCAGCATTTTTTAGAGTGTAATTATGGTCTCTAACTAATGTTCATAAGACCATAACAAATCATTTTGCAAACTTAGCCAGCTATCTGTATTAGCCAACTAATTCTCTTGGTGACACATCAAACGAATAGAAGACAACAATGTAGAATAAATCACAGAAAATACAACTTAAATCCAATAAATTAATGCTGGGTTGTTTGAACCCAAATTTGTGTCAAATATGGACAAAATGTTGGGTTATAAATGTAATTGAAATTTTTAACAACTGAAGAGTTCAGATGCAAAAGCCTCTAATTGCCATTTGAAATTTTCTTCTAGAATGATATTTTTTATCAAGCCTGTATATATTAAATTTCAGTAATTTCACTTAAATGGCAATGAAGATTACCTATTAATTGTCATTCAAGTGAAATTACTGAACTTAAATATACAAGCTTGATAAAAATGATCATTCTAGAAGAAAATTTCAAATGGCACTTAGAGGCTTTTGCATCTGAACTCTTCAACTGTACATTTTTTTAATGACAATTTTTGTCATTATACCCAACATTTGAGTTTGTCCACATTTGACCTAAATTTGGCATTTTTAGAGTGCATATTTAGGTCAATATACAAGATCAATGACAACACACTTTTCAATGCAAACGCAGGTCTAGGCCAGTACGACATCCTTATAGTTGAGCCCTGATAAATGACTCATTGACTGGAGAAATGGACTCATTTCAAAATAACATTAACTGTTTTATCATATAAATGCAGCCTTGGTGAGCATAAGAGACTTTTAAAAACATGAGCCACATCTTCTGAAAAGTGTAGATCTAGTAATTCGGGGACGAAATTTCCACACTATCAATTGGGAAGAGAAATGCTGCAAACAAGCTCATTTTAAAGCAACTGACAATGAGCCCAAGATTACTGAAAGCCTTCATCTGACAAGACATCTGCATTATTCATAGCCATGCAATTAATGCTACCCTCTTCTCCCTATCTTTCTACAATTTTTTCATTCTTGTATGTTCATTGGTCCATCAAAATGGAAAGATGGCCTAAGGCCAGGCCTACAAGAAAACACGACTCCAGTCTAGAAAAACATCTGGTTGTCAGAGAGGCGAATGTGAACGCGGTGTTGTAAGTCTGAATCACAGTAGGATGCAACCTAGAGCTACATCACAAAGTCTGCTTCTCCTGTAGATAAGGGGGTCCTTTGGGGGCTGTTTTTAGTATCGGAACTCATAATCACGAGAAGTTCATTAAACGTCACCCAAAGCCAAACACAGCCTCCGTATGTTGGAGCCCAGTGGGCGCTACTCTCCCAACAAGCATCCCCCTCGTCCTCCTCCCTCTATAAGATGTTCAAATTAATTAAGGAAAAGTACATTTTCGTCTCATCTCCATTACTGAAACAGAAGCTGCATTTCCAAATTATTTGAAATTCTTTATTTATTTCCTTCTCTCTAGAGCAGTCATGTGTGGGACTGAGATATATGTTGCTTTCTGCAGCAATTACACTCACAATGCTCCTTGTTTGATATATTTAATTTCTAGCATTTTAGTTTAATATGCAATACAAACAAATAAAAGCTTGACAACCACTTTGGAGGGAAAAATGTTCATTTGAAACAACAGAACTTGAAAAAAACATGTATTTCGGATCATTACATTTAACCTGGTTTCCCGCTCTCCTTCTAATGTGTTTACATTAAACCATTTTAGGTTTATCCCTTGTAGTAAACATATTGATTTATTCATTGTTAAAGTTTGATTTATGTCCAGAGATAAATCCAATTTTTTTTTTCTTTTTTAAATCTACAAATGTGGTAGAGTCACATTTCCCACAATCCAGAGGTATTGCTGTGATTCTGTTTTGAGGTATTCCATGTTAATATATAGAGGCATGATATGAATAACAAACGTATTTGAGATGAATTGGATTCCACTGTGGATCTGATTGGGTCATTTTTGTTGAACAAAAGAGAAATGAATATTTATGCTGAATGTTTCTCTTCTCCTCCTCTCAGTATTTCTCCCTCTGTTTCTCACCCATTCAAGTCTTTTATTCAAGTCAAAACAAATCCACAATAACATTCATTACAGTTTCTTCAAAATGAATCTTTGAACAATGTCACCTGACATTATTGAAGTGGGTTTATATATATATCACCACAAAAAGTCATTTAACTAATCCTCCAGTCTTTAAATACAGACAAAGATCATGTTTGCAATTATTAGAGGAATGAATATTAATATGTACTGCAGTTCCAAAGTTTGGAAATTTATTTTTAATATAGATTTTTTTTTTTTTTTTTTAATTTTAGTCTCAATGGTTTAGTCTCTTATGCTCAAGGTTGCAAGACAATAATATTGTTTTTGCAACCTTGATATCAGAATAATATCATAAATCATATCAGAATTCATTAATATGCTGATTTGCTGCTCAAGAAAAATTTTATGATTATGATTATTATCCTTGTTGAAAACATATTGCTGCTTACTTATGCATTGCAGACCTCGAACTTTTGAACAATATTTTCAAATACTTAAACATAAAATATAACTTTTAGAAGTATTATACATGATGCTAGTGTGATAAAATTACTTACTAACCCTGTCTGTTGGAAGTTATGTCCAATATTTCAACTCTTGTCATGACTATTAAAGACCAATAAACCTGGTAACTTTCAAATGTCATGTGCAAACATATCTTAGTTTAGAACAATTGTCCCACGTGCTAAAAGATGATTTAGACAACTTTAAAACTGAAAAAACAAATGTTTTTCAGGAAGAATTAATAAAGTCCTTTAACAAAAATACACTTTTCTTTTAAACCCTCTTAAAAGCATCATAGGCTTTCAAGTAAGTAAGTATATTACAGTACGGCACATTCAGCATTTTTGCTTGTTTTTACAAACTGAGGGGCACGTCATAATTATTCTCTGTGCTAATCATCTATGGCATGTTACAGATGCTGTCAACAGAGCTTACGTTATTTGGAACCCGGAGCGTTCCTTTAAGTACAAGTCTTTTAGGAGCTCAATCCCTTCAGTCACGATCAGTCGGAAAGCCACATTTGATTTGAGATGGTGATGACAGAGTGAGAGGGAAACTACAGCAGCTGATGTAAAATACAGAACGGCAACTGTATTGTAATTCAGAGAACATCTCCCAGAGGGCAATCTGAGGGTGTGATCAACCATCAAAAACTCGAGCAGACGTACAATGTATTCTGATGTGGCTCAGGGAGGCGGACGGATGCTGCGTTTGGCAAATGGGGTGTGATGGGGTCTCAAACGTGGCACAAGAAAGATTTAGAACTCCTGTTGGAATACTGCGAGCACCTAAAGCACACAAGCATTACACAAACAGGTGTAGAAAGGCCTTATGCATACTAAGATGTCTGTAATATTATAATGGACATATTAAAAATGACATTCTATCATTTACTCGACCTTACGTTGCTCCCAAAGTCTTCGGAAGCTATATGATACATATTGCACGTTGTTAATGTTAAAGGAGTAGTTCACTTTTGAAAGAAAAAAAAAAAATTGCTGATAATTTACTCACCCCCGTGTCATCCAAGATGTCCATGTCTTTCTTTCTTCAGTCGAAAAGAAATTAAGATTTTTGATAAAAACATTCCCAGGACTTTTCTCAATATAATGGACTTCAATGGGAACCAAAAGGTTCAAGCGCAAACTACAAATTGTTCAAAGGGCTTTAAATAATTCCAGACGATGAATAAGGGTCTTATCAAGTGAAACAATTGCTCATTTAATAAATAAATAACAAAGTTTAAGTTTTATAAGCTCAAATGCTCGCCTTGCTGTTCTATGACGCACGTTTGTGACTCTCCTGTTCGAACTCGTTTATCAAAATGAACGAATCTTTTTCAGAGTCATTTTGTTCATTCAACGAACGAAACAAACAAATTGATCCGGAAAATGTATTTGTTGTTTTTTTTTGTTGTTTTTTTAAATGAGCGATCGTTTCGCTTGATAAGACCCTTATTCATCGTCTGGAATTGTTTAAAGCCCTTTGAACAGTTTGTACTGAAACTGTCTTTTGGACCTTGGACCGTTTGGTTCCCACTGAAGTCCATTATATGGAGAAAAATGCTGGAATTATTTCATGAAAAACCTTAATTTCTTTTCGACTGAAGAAAGAAAGACATGGATATCTTGGATGACATGGGGGGTGAGTAAATTATCAGCAACAGTTTTTTTCAAAAGTGAACTACTCGTTTAACGAATGCATTAAGTAAAGAAATGAGACTGTAAAGTGTTATCAAAATATCTTATAATTTATAGAACAAGAACCACGCAGTAATATATATATATATATATATATAGATATATATATATATAGATATAGATATATATATATATAGATATATTTAATATACAAGAGAATGTTTTACAAGAAAATCTTTCTATTTCAAAGAACATGAATTAATTTGGTGCAAATACTACAGAGCATTTATAGATTGTATCACCATTTCCTTTGACTGTATGGAAAATGACTGCAAAATATTCTTGTCCTGACCCATGATATGAAAAAGTAAGTCAAATAAAAATCAATCAATCAATAAATAAATAAACATAAAAGTTTTGTATGGCACAAGTTATACACCCTCATGTCGTTCTTTCTTGTGGAATGATGGGGTTTTCATTTTTTGGTGAGCTATCCCTTCAAGGCTATTTGAAAGCTAAGAATAATATTCTTGAGTTTCCACGGACTTTAATAATCACTGCCACAGGCTCCTCTGCAGAGGCCTCACAAAACCAAACCAACTTTTGAATCACAAAAAACAAAGTGTCTATCTCTCTTTCTCTCTATACTTGTCTATCTCCATCCTCTCTCTCTCTCTCTCTCTGCCCCCTGTGCATTATTCACCATCTCTGCACCGTGACCGCCTGACGTGCAGGGAAAGACAATACAGCGTATCTATGTGCCTGCTCTGTTCCGATACAGAAATCTCCTCTACATTTCTCTCTTGCCTCATTAGCTTGTCTTATTAAAAATAAAAGCTGGATTTATCTTAGATTTAAAAAAAAACCAACTCAAATATACACCATCACAGAGAAACTACAGTAATCAAGAAATAAAGATGTCCATGCTTCAAAAAGGTAAGGAGGTTGCTAGGTGATCATTATTAGATCATTATGACTACAAACTCATGCCGTTGGCTAAACCACAAACAAACAATGCTTTTCTCAGACACTCTTCAGACGGTTAACCTAGAAACGTCTTACATGAAGTTGTTGATGTACATTACATTCTGTGTTTTTTTTTAAATACTGCATCCCTGCCCCTTAAAAGAGAGTCAACTTTCATTTCCATTCTGTCACCGTATGGTCCCACTCACATTTATTATCCAACTTCATTTTATTCAAAGGCCAAAAATCCATTACAAAAGCCTCTCACTGATAATGATAAGGCTGTGCTCTCTGTTTCTGAGCAAACACCTATTTTCATTCAGGTAAGACAATAGTGTCAGGCATTTACTGTGTGTCATCTGCTGCCGCGCTGGTGATTCATGACAAAAGTTTAGACTGTAATTGTTTTATGAGGACATGAGGTCATTTCAGTATATCTACAGGAGCTAATAGGTGATTTTATTGCTGTCTGAATATAAAAAATGCCTCCTTTTTTATACCCAATGGGAAAAAGGCTAGGCTGATTGACCTACTACTGTTTAATTTAATTCCCATCTGAATTGCCTGAGTTTTAAAAAAGAGGTTTATTAGAGTTTTTTTTCATTAAATGGCCAAAAATGTGTTCTTGACTACTGATAAGTGTAACAGGGCTTTTATTTGACACTTAGCAGCACGGTTATAAGAAACTGGATATTTGGCACAAAGTTGGCAAATTAAATTTGATTAATTTTAAAATAAACACATGAAAAAACTTAAGACTTGTTGGAAAATTGTGCCTCCAACTATTTTTTTTTCTTCAAAATTCCAAAAAAACATATCAATGCATAAAATTTATTGCAATTTCCATCAGAAATGAATACTAAGCCGTTTTTCTTCTGTCAGGCCGAACGGTTGAAAGAATGTAAGAAACAGTTCCGGTTTTATTTTCACTTTAGCTTCGTTTGGTTGGGCACCGGACTATTTCTCAGCACGAAATTAAATGGGTAAGAAATGAAAATGGTTTGGCCCGACACTTTCACATGTAATTTCCTTACACAATACTATAAACTCAAAACTCTTTCAGCACAGTTGATGTTTTGTAAAATAATACATTTTAAAGTTTGCATCACATAACCAGCTCTATATGTGTCTTGTATATATTCACGTTTATATGTTTCGATGCACTTTTATCGCCACTCAGACACTTCACTTTGAAAGTTTTGCAAAATGTGCAAGAAGAAACGTTATATAATTTGTAGAAATGTCACCACAGGCATTTTTTTTCCTGGGTTGATAAAATGGCATTGACTTTTAAAGGTATCAGCAATAGATGCCTGCTGATTCCATACAACCAGTGCTAAAGACAAGTTAAGAATCTCTGCATATATCTTATATCATTAACTGATGAATGCAGAGTGCAGGTATATCCGTTCATAATGTTAGGACATAAGCCAGAAGACACATTAGGCCCTCTTACTCAGAAATATGTTGGTAATTAACTCATAAAGCGGAAGTGTTTTAAAATGTCATAAATTTAACAAAAAAATGGTCCCAAAGGCCACAGCAAATCAAAGAGGTTCTTTATGGCAGGCTTTATCTCAAGGATTCAGGCTAGAGAGGGGATGGTAATTGACCATGCGTGTGTGTGTGTGTGTGTGTGTGTCCTGCTTTTCCACAAAAAGGGAATGATGATGAAGAACCATCTACAGGTAGAATAAATTTGCTTTAAGATTTCAGTGTAGAATTTATAGCGAGGAGATAAAAAGATGAGATATTGCCACTGAGAGCTTTTTTTTTGTGAAAAATTGCTATATTAAATATTAAGAGCAGCACAGTCACTTCAATGGATATTCAGCAATTAAGAACACACACATTATCACCTCCATCTTCCTGTTCCTGCAGAGGATGAGGATTTATCGTGAGTGATGTGGAAATATATTCATATAAATCTACTTTGCTGGAGAGTCAAGCAAAGGACTACAGTCTATCCATCATTTGTTCTGGAATAGAGCAGGACAAAAACAAAAGGTAGAGGGGTAGATGTAGGTGGTGGGAGGGAAGGAAGGAAGGAAGGAAGGAAGGAAGGAAGGAAGGAAGGTATGAAGGAAGGAAGGTTTAAAGGAAGGAAGGAAGGAAGGTTTAAAGGAAGGAAGGAAGGAAGGTTTAAAGGAAGGAAGGAAGTAGGGATGGTAGGAAGGATGGTAGGAAGGAAGGAAGGAAGGAAGGAATGAAGGTATGAAGGAAGGAAGGTTTAAAGGAAGGTTTAAAGGGAGGAAGGAAGGAAGGTAGGAAGTAGTGATGGTAGGAAGGAAGGAAGGTATGAAGGAAGGAAGGAAGGAAGGAAGGAAGGAAGGAAGGTATGAAGGAAGGAAGGAAGGAAGGTATGAATGTATGAAGGAAGGAAGGAAGGTTTAAAGGAAGGAAGGAAGGAAGGTATGAAGGTATGAAGGAAGGAAGGAAGGTAGGTAGGAAGTAGGGATGGTAGGAAGGAAGGAAGGAAGGAAGGAAGGAAGGAAGGAAGGAAGGTATGAAGGAAGGAAGGAAGGAAGGTATGAAGGTATGAAGGAAGGAAGGAAGGTTTAAAGGAAGGAAGGAAGGTAGGAAGTAGGGATGGTAGGAAGGAAGGAAGGAAGGAAGGATGGTAGGAAGGATGGTAGGAAGGAAGGAAGGAAGGTATGAAGGAAGGAAGGAAGGAAGGAAGGAAAGAAGGATGGATGGTAGGAAGGAACTAAATTAATCACTAAATTAAATGTATAAATTAATAAACAAAAAGGACAGTTTGAAAGATCAGAAGGAAAGAAAAGAAAGAGCAATTTATTTATCTTTCCGTATGAATCCTGCAAGTCAGTCTATGAAACTGCAGATATATCCCCGAAGGATTCCAGCAGTGCTGTAGATGAGAGGCTGAACTGCAGGAAAGTTATTGTAACAGATCTCAACTGTCAACAGTATTTTCATCTTATCCGAAACTTCCTCCACTGCCTTGAACAATATTAATATTACTGAGTCAATATCAGATGGATATTGGGTGCCTTTCTTTGATCATGGCCTGCTTGAGAGGATAGGATAACTTGGCGTAACTCTGAGGTATACTGGGATGCATAATCTATTCAGTAATATTGTGAAATATTCTTAATACAATTTAAAATAACCATTTGAATATATTTTAAAAGTAATTTATTCATGTGATGAAAACATACCTGTTAGCATTTTTAGCAGTTACCCTAATCCTAAGTCCACGTAGTTCATTATTATTACTCAGTACATACCTGTATAATTACTGCAACACAGACACCTTAAAGGAGACATATCATGCAAAATCCACCCTTTTAGCCCTTAAATTCATTTTGTTGTATATTTGGAGTGTTTATAAGTACAGAAAAGATGAAATTATTCTCTTCAGTTGCTTCGTTTATATCTTTATATTCTGTTTTGGTCATATTTTTCAACCTGTTCGGATTTTCCTGTTGTGTATTACGTTTTTTGAACAATTACGTCACAGTATTTGCAGCGGAACTGCCAAATAAGGACATCGACTACCGGTCCAACACTTCGAGCAATCCGCCATTATTATTTCTCGCTCCGATTTTGTAGTCCAAGCTCAATGATGCAGAAGTTACGGGAGGGCTAGTCAAAATGTTCGGTTGTTGGATGTAGTGACCTGAAGCACTTCAAGGATCCCCAATCCAACAACCTCCGCCAGTATAAAGAATGGTTTGCCGATCGACTTCGTCTGAATGAGGGGTAAATTCCTTCTATCATTTAGCTGCTGTGTTTTCTGACGCTTTCTAAACGCAAGTTATCATATCATACAGATTTTTAGTGGTAAGATCAGACCGCAGTCATTTATCTTGTCAGAGTCCTTGTTTTAACAAGAGAAATAGTCGACTTTCACTAATAACACAACATAGTTAACTTAACTTTACATACCACTGCATCCATATGAAGACGTTGTTCTGCAGGTTCGTCGTCGTCTTTTTCAAATCGCTCGCTCTGGCTCGAATACGTAACGCTTGATGGACAAGTCTTTTGTTGACATTTTGTTAACGTGTGAATAAAAATGTTCTTTGAAACTACAGTATAGTAATCGTTTATCTCTTATCAAACTACAATAATGGCTGAACGCGGGGAGTTGAACCGAACGTGAACTCAGCGACCTGGAGAGCGGGCGGGGAAAGACGCAACTCCTTTTTATTTAAAGGAGACGCTTCGAAACGGGTTGCTCACAGAAGCACATCAGAAAAGGGGCCTGTTGAGCTATAATAATGAGGAATTCAGACCCAAGCATTGCAGTTATGCTTTATATAGACCACAAATGTATGATTTATAAGTAAAAATGAATGATATGTACACTTTAAAGTAGAGTGCAACTAAATTCTAGCTTGTGTCAATGTCTGACACCCTGCATTGACTCATGGGTAATAATAACTGAAGCATGTCCAAACGCAAAACAAGAGCCCTGAAGAGTGTGTGCCCATCCTTTGTCATGACACATTCATTTACCTGCAGCACACACACACACACACTCAGTTCCTCAAGCAGGCCTCACCTGGCCAACACCTCCACACCTGTCTGCTCTAATCAGTGCTGTGTGACAGATGTGCACCGCTGTGTGTGCGCGCATGCGTGTGTGACAAGTAGACAGTGCCGTCACTTCATAAACACATGTTCTTTCCGACACGCTTCACCTCTCTCCAATCCCTCTGTCTATCCTGTCCTCTCACTCCTAAAATGCCTCCCTGCCTGATGCGATGAAAGCTGACAGTGGATTTCACATTGATCTCCACACACAAGCGTGGCTCATGAGGCTTTGATAGGTGCTGCAATCAGCCTTATCATTGTGTTCTTTGACCTCCCTCTCTCTTATTATCCCTCAAACTCTCCTGCTATATCAGCAATTTTAGATAGTGTGGATATTTGATAAAGCCATTGACGTTTTTTTGTGGTCCCTGAATGCCAATTGAACCCTTATACACCAAAAGTTGAAGAGCTCACCGTGCTGCGGGCAAGAGTCAGAATCGTGTGAGATAGATGCCTGGCTTCCAGCTCATTAGATGAATCTCAAGGGCAGCGTGTCAGCGGGGACAGTAGTGGTTTTGTTCCATTACAGAAAGTGTATGAAGGTAAAATACAAACATTATGTCTCCTGGGGTTTATATTTGTAGGTCTTGTACGATATAAAGTGTGGACATGGCTTGTGAAATAACAGGTTGTAAACATACTAGGGCTGCCCCAGACTAAAGCTGTATCTAGTCGACTAGATGTCGCTCATATCAGCCATAAGTTGACTAATCGCACATTTATATTCATTTAATTGCTTAAAAATATACTGGAGGGAACCATAATGAGCCTTTAATTTATATAGACGTAATATACCGCTCAAACGCACACTTAAAGCAAGCCGCAAAGCACAGGCAAAAGTAATGATTAATCAGCGCAGTCTCATCCCAATTCGTCATATAACTGACGCTTTGGGACGTCTTTTGACCATTCGTCAATATACGACTTTTTAGGGCCCCCTTAAACGTCGGTAGATGACGTTATGGGATCCTAACTCTACCCCAGACCTAAACCCAACTCGTCACCTAACTGACGTTAAAGGTAAAGCGTCAGTTGTATGACGACCCGGGATCGTCATCTACCGACGTTTAAGGGGGCCCTAAAAAGTCGTATATTGACGAATGGTCAACAAACGTCCCAAAACGTCAGTTATATGACGAATTGGGATGAGACTGTGATTAATAATGTGTCGGGAAAAATTACTGAGTCATTGTCAGCTGCAAAGATGAAGTAGAAAATGCTGACATCTCTAACTTTTATGCCTGGTTCAGATTACACGATTTTAGCCCGATTTTGGCACGATCCGTTTGACGTAGGGTGTCGTGGGGATTCGTAAACGACAACGGGATTCGATCGTATAGTGTGTTGTAGTGGGCAACAACCTATGTTGCGTATGCGATGCTTCACGACAAAAAGACTACCACGTTTCATTTTTTTATTGGTCGTCCACGACGTTTACGTCACATGTATGAGGTTGACCAATAGGAGCACAGAGGCTTTTCCGCACACAACTTTCAAAAATGGCGAAACGAAAGAGAGACGATGGTGCTAACGTTAAAACTAAAAGTAAAAATATATAAGAAAACAATATTTTACCTCAAGTTCTCTTTGGAGGATTGACAGCCCATACTGTCCTCTTCCAACAATCCAGGAACGTGCAATCCATTGTCGGGTTTTCTT
This sequence comes from Cyprinella venusta, assembly GCA_038021265.1. Classification (NCBI taxonomy): domain Eukaryota; kingdom Metazoa; phylum Chordata; class Actinopteri; order Cypriniformes; family Leuciscidae; genus Cyprinella; species Cyprinella venusta. The sequence continues at coordinate 33,692,552 of CM075868.1, forward strand.
TCTTTTTTTACTTTTTTCTGAACACAGGACAGCCAATACAACACTCACCGCTACATCCATTGTTTGTTTACATTCGTTTCCGGGAAGTCACTCGCTACTAGTTTCTCCTTCTCGATGACGTTAAAGACGGCATGCGATGACTGGTCAGGAAACGTGTAGTCTGACGTGTCTTGTCCACGACACAAGATTTTAGGCGTCAAAATCGCGTAATCTGACACAGTGACTATCGTAACAGACAAAAAAATTGTGTAATCTGAACCAGGCATTAGTCGGCCAAACATACACACAGGAAAATTAGAGAGAAAATGTAATACTTTGCTATGCGGTTGCTAAGGTGTTGTGAATGGTTGCTAGGTCATTGTTATGTGGTCCTTAAGTTCTGAGTAATGTTACAGGGTTACAGGGTTGTACAAATCCCTGCACTAAGTATAGCAGCTGTATTGTTTACATGCAATACGATCCTTGTATTTCTGAGTAAATATTGAAACAGAAACGCAAGATGTACGCGTGTGTGTGTTTCTCTACGCATACAATGACACCCTCCAGTCTGCTAGTGTATTTTAAAGAGGACACACTTCTGTGCGACTGTATTAGCATACCAATAGAGCTCCTGTGCTGCAGAGCGGAGGAGAAAAATTGAATTGGAAGGACAAGGAAGATCAGTGCTGTCGTCTGGAAGCAACTCCGTTGGATCAAATGTGTGTGCGAGTGTGTGTGTGTATATATTTAATAGATGGCTACCTGCGGTGAGCTGGCATGAACACACTGATTATGCAGAACAGTCTCACCTGGACAAGTAAAAAACTGAAACAAGCACACATATCCATGGGCAAATACTCTAGAACAATAAAAAAGAAGAGAAAAGGGATGGTGAAAGTTCTGTCAACACACCTTCACCTTTCTGACACGTGCATATTTTTTTGGGCTTCAATTCAACCAGAAGCGCAGTGCAAATCACACCAGAACAGGGATTTATAATTACTTTTTTGACTTTTGGGTTATCCGAATCAAATTTTGACATGTTCAAGGTAAACTTTGCATTTAGCACTTTCAAAGCCTAAAAAATACTGAGGCCAAATTTGTAAGGAATGGAGTTGTGTAAAAAATTCGGAATTGAAGAAATGACACCCTTTCAATTCATGGTTAATTTAAATTTTTCTTGGAATAACAGGAAGAGGAATGTACTGTTGTACTATACTCAACCCTGGTCCATAAAAGCTAATTTCGATAGGCATCCATCCATTAATCCATCTATCTAAACTTTGTCTAAAAAAAGTTTGCTTTTCTTTTCTAGGAATCTAAAACACATTCTCAATTCAATTCTGAATGGTGCACAACCCTCTCTCTGCCTCCAGATGTCCATCAGGGTGTTTCAGGCTGAATTTATGAGGCAATGTGAGCACTCGCACATGCACATACATGTATGCATGATGGTGTCAAAGAATGCAAGCATCTGAGAAAGTAAGGTAGAATGAGGGAGTGTGAGAGGAGAGAGGATCTCCCCCACTGTGTCATCAATAACAAGCCAGCTCCTTCATCACATAACCCTCACCTGGATCTCACACTCACCGTGACTTCCTTCACCTGGATCACAGACTTCCCTACTTCCGAGGGCTCTCTCATCTGCTCCCATCATCTCATTACCTGTCACTTTATCAGATCAAGAGTGTCTCTGTCTGTTTGAGCGCCGCTCCACATGCCACCCAACTGCGTTTATAATTACACTCGAAAATTATTCCCACCTACAGCCTTTGTCTTCTCTCCTGCTCCCTGTCATCGTTCTGCAGTGGAAACGTAACAATGTCAATTATCATTACAACTAACACCTTCAGCCCCTCATAAATCATAGCAAATCATCCCAGTCTCTCCCTATATCTCATCAGGGAACTAGACAATAACATGCTCTCATTTTGTCCCTTTTCTATCTTTTCTTTGTAGGTATCTACTGACTGATAAAGGGCACTTAAGTGCCGTCTATTCACTCACGCTGCCTACAGTGCCACATGATCCTTCAGAAATCATTCTATATGGTAATTTGCTGCTCAAGAAACACTTTTTAGTATTATCAATGTTATTTTTAAACAGTGCTGCTTAATATTTGTGTGTAAACAACGATAAAACAAATTTCCAGGATTCCTTGATGAGAAGAAAGTTTAAAAGGACAGCATTTATAGAGGGAATGCATTGACATCACTTTCCTGCCGGAACAACCCTGAGTGGCAAAAGATCTGCTGTGTGACTGGATTTAATTGGGTAAACTGCGAAAATGCGACTAAAACGAACAATTTGATCAATTTAAACTAAATGTTGGACTCAATATCGTGTTCCTTACAACTTACTAAAGATCCAGTGATCCGTGGATATTGACATGCAGCCAGGAATCGTGTTGCCTGACATTTATGTTTGCCTGATTTCGACACCGGAGAAATAAAAGCAATTTAGACCTAAACATAAAGCAAATTTGCCTGTGAACGCTTTATATAAATACAATATAGGTCTAAATCGGGGTGATCACTTATATCAGTGTTATAGCCTATATATCATCATATCGTCCAGCCCTAAAACGTTACAGTTTTTTTTTTTTTTTTTGGTCAGTGTTTATTAAACACATCCAATAATGCAGAATATGCAATGATAAATATTTAATTGATGAGTTGTTAATATATATAGCAATACAAAACACATGGGTATGGTTTTACACCTAAATTCAGCATATTGACACAAAATGATAACTGCAAATCCAGCTTTCGCTGACTGGAGTCCAGTTGTTTCTGTGAATTGCAGCGATCCATTTGCTCCTCTTTCTATGGCAGTCTGTAAAAATATACTTCCGATTTTTTAGTCAAATCTAGTTGCACAGTCAATCGCAAAGCTCTTTCCCGCTTTATATGTGTTGTGTTTGTTTTTCGCGTCATTCACGCAGAAAACGGCCGCTTAGTCTTTTTGCCACTCACTGTGAGTAACACGCACTCCGGCCGACAGTGACGTCACATGCATACCTCTATTCAAAATAAAAAAATCTTTTAAGTCATTATAAATGTATTACAGTCACTTTTGCTCAATTTAATGCATCCTTGCTGAATAAAAGTACTAATTTCTTTTTCTTCAAAAAATAAAAGATCTTACCGACCTCAAAGCTCTGTTTGGCAGTCTATTACGAATATTGATATTTATAAGCATTTAAAATCAACACTAACAATTCAACAATTCAATAATTCAATTCTTTAAAATTCAATTCAATAGCATTTAAAGTCAACACTAACAATTCAATTCTATTCAACAATTCAATTCTTTAAAATTCAATTCAATAGCATTTAAAATCAACACTAACAATTCAACAATTCAATTCAACACTAAATGTTTTTTTCACAGTATGTAAATTAATTTCTAAATAAACGCTTGTTAAAATTAAACAAAACTAAAAAAAACATCATATGCAAATATTACACAATCCTCTTGGAATTCAGTAAACTTTCAAGTTAATTTCAAATAACTATTATATTAAATACAGTGTGTGTGTATATATATATACAGTATATATATATATATATATATATATATATATAGAGGAGGTTTAGCCACTAATAACACACAGCTCCTGCATTTACAGTAAGAAACTTAGATGCTTTAGGTGTGAAATCCAATGAAACAAACAGAATGGGCACTTTAACGTAGTGAAGAGCAACAACCAGAAAGAAATCTGTTACTGCTAAACTCTCCAAACATTGATCTATTACATTGCTCATATCCTAGTATTGTGTACAGTACACCGACACTTACCAGCACATTTGGTCCGAGTGATGAGGGGCGGTCCCGGTGGCCCAGTGCCACCCTCCCCAGGTCGGGTCAGAAGAACTTTAATCTCATACTCCACATCTGGGTCCAAATGCCAGAGCTTGTAAGTGGGCGCATCCACGACGTGCGTCTCGGCCCAGTTCCCGGTGGTGGTGCGGTACTCCACTTCTTTCAGGATGATGGGGCCATCGCCGATGATGGAGTTGGCGTTGGGTTTGATCCACAAGTAGGTGGCGCCAACTGCAAGAAGCTCAGGAGGAGCGATAGGTGTGGGGGGCGCTGAAGAAGAAGAAAAAGAAATAAAGTTTACATCCAATGACCTTTGTCACCACACGAAAAGCTTTTTAGCACTAGTGCAACAAAATGAAGAGCATCTATAATCCATATTTTATCCATATTTTTGAGTATTCTTCATTAATAGACAAACGCTTACAATCTAATGCAAACTATAATGAGCAATACCAAGCAGCTTTAAAATATGAACAAATCCATATTTAAAGAAATAAAGTGACAGCACTGATGTTCATGAGCCATCTCGGGCAATAATTGTTCAGCAAATTTAAGAAGTTGTTGAAAGAGCAATTAAGGATGGTAGCAAGTACAGTAATCTCACTTCACTGTATTCAGCCATCATTTCATTTGCTTTTGTAGTGTGAAATAGTGAGAGGAAAAAAAACGGAGGCTGGAATTACAGTGAAGCGTGCGGCCGAAGCTTTGGAGCTCATTAAGGGATATCACACAGACTTGCTTGGCCGGCAGAATTGTTAGAATAAATGGAATGAAACGTTTACTGGAATCCCAGTTGAGAAGGTGGGCTATAGCTTTTCCCTAAACACTTAGCTAAGCTCTCTCTCTCTTCCTCTCTCTCTCTCTCGCTTCTACCACACTCACATTAAATCCACTGGAGACAGCTTACGGCTTGCCATGCATTAACTTCCTGTCTCTTCCTTCTCTCTCTCTGCCGTTGAGCACCTCAGATTTACCCTCAAACCTGTGAAAGGTAAACATTACTTCTTTGTGTCTTCCTTTTTTCCTTGACTTCATCATTACTTCCTTATGCTCTTGATTTCTTACTTCATCTTTCCTTCCTTCCCTTCCTCCACAATCTTTCCTGCTTTCTTACTCTGTACCTTCCTTACACTCTTCGTTGTCCTCCTTTTTAGGATACTTTCCTTATCCCTTCTTACTTTATACCTTCCTTCCAATAATTTTCCTTCTTTCTGTTCTCTCTTTGCTTCATTTCTTTCTTCATTAAGTTATTATATCTGTTAGGATGTAAAAACGGCCAGAGGTATACGTAGATGACGTGACAAAGGGCAGAAAAACACAGTCCAGTGTGATTTTAAATCCAAAAGGTGCAAAAAGAAAAATCAATATCCAACAGGAATAGGCAAGTCTTTAGAAAAAACAGATCAAATATCATAATACCAAAGATAATAAATCAAAACTGACTTACATACACAAATGTAAGTTGGCTATACCAATGTACAGACCCACAACTACATTTGAGCTCTTAACTCTCCACACCCCTCCTCGCCCCTAAAATGGCTGCCTGTTTTATAGGCCTAAGCTCCTCCTATTTTTGGGAAATGCCATTTTAGGGAGAAACCTATTAATTACAAAGAGGTGACAAGACATAAACAAACAAACTGTCTTTACATTTCAACTCTAAATCATACATCATTTATATCCAATACGTTTTAAAGAGCTAAAATCAATAAAGACAATACATATAAGAAGAAAACATACATACAGGGTTCCCTCCCTCCCCCATGAGGTCAGACTCAGATGGAGTAATCTTCCAAGAGCACATGTTGGTTTAAAAATGGCTACTTTCCTGTGTACTGGTTTGGCAAACTGAGGGGTGTACCGGAAGGTATGTGTAGCTGTTTGAAATGCTAACTTTGAAACGCTAACATTGAAATGTTAACTTTGTAACTGAATGAAATTAAATAAACCCTTGTTGTATAAAGTGTTTTTTGGTGTTCTTTTCTGAAATATGTTTGATCGTCATGTGCCAGTAAACATTTAAAGCACTAAACTAACAACTTGATGCACCTGATGGGATGTTACAACACAAAAACAAAATGGCTACCAACATGCAAACCCAAAAAAGAATTGTGTATTTCGCCAGTATTTAGTTTGCGTTTGTGTAATGGTGAAAACTGTTTGTTGAGTGTACATACCTATTCTCAATCCCTTCAAAATAAAAGTCTTGAGTCGCAGTCAGTCTGTGACTATCATTTTTTCTTCACTAAATCCCATGTTCTCTCTTTCACGTTTTCTTCTTTCTTAATTAAGTTATTGTATCATTTTTTCTTCACTCATTCCTTTCTTTTATCCATATTTCTTTCATTCATCCTTTCTTTCTTCTTTGTTTTTCACATCTCCCTTTTTCTTCCTTCCTCATTTCTCTCTTTTCTTTTCCTTCTCCCTTACCGCTTTTTCCTTATTTTCTTCATTATTTCCTTCCATCCTTCCATTCTCCATTTTTAACTTTCCATCTTTCTTTTCTCTCCTTTTCTTTCTTCTTACTCTAAACAATTGCTGGGTTGTTTTAACCCAACTTTGGGTCAAATATGGACAAACCCAGACATTGGGTTACATTTTTTAATTACATTTTTAACCCAATGTTTGGGTTTGTCCATATTTGACCCAAAGTTGGGTTAAAACAACCCAGCGTTTTTTAGAGTATACTCTCTAAAAAATGCTGTGTTTCAACCCAAATTTGGGTCAAATATGGACAAACCCAAATGTTGGGTTAAAAATGCAATTAAAAAATTACAGGTGAAAGTTGAAATTGGGTTAAAATTTGAAATTACATTTTTAACCCAACATTTGGGTTTGTACATATTTTAACCACATTTGGGTTAAACAACCCAGCATTGTTTAGAGTGTAACCATTTTTTCTTCAATAATTTTCTCCTTTCTTGCATTTTTCCTTCCTTTCTTTCTTCTTCTTTTCTTCATTTTTTCTTTTTCTTCTTTCATTCAGTACCTTTATCTTCATTTCTCCCTTTTTCTTCACCCCTTCCTTCCTTAGGTGTGTTTAGTTCAAGTAAATAAAAGAATCCTAGCAACCACAAAGTGATGCCCTGGCAACCTCTCAGAACACCTTAGTAACAACCTGCCAACCAGTCAGCCACCCAAACAAACATTTTCTTCATAAAACGTAACAATTCAATCAGTTCAAACAATATTGTTTCCAAATTCCCTGACGTAAAAAAAAGAAGAAGAAAATTTCATTTATTTTATTTGATTATTTTTGTTTTATTTCTCAGTTCCTGACTTCCATCTTCTAATCGTCTTCTTGGCACTCTCTCTCTCAGCAGGAGAGGGGGCAGACAGACACTAATCCAGGGTTAGAGGTGAGTAGCAGTGCATGAAGGGTTCATCCGAGCATGGAAGAGCCACCCAGGCCCACTCTAATGAGAGGCTGCTGTCTCTACTGTGCCATGTAATCAACTGAGCCAGATTACCAAAGCCCATTTACCCACAGCTGATAACCACTGACTCCCTCAGCTGCCCGGAAAGGATACGCTCTGACTCGGAGAAGAGAGTTTAGACGTGACCCGTCAACCTCCGAAGCTTAAGAGCGTTTAGTGCTTGAAATGAAAATGAAGGTGGGGGAAAATAAAACGATAACAGGAAGGAAGGAGGAATAATAAAAAGTAAACAGAGATTACCACAAAAAAGAGAGAAGAAACTAGAAAAACTTCTTTTTTTTTTAATTTTCTGCAGGAACTGTCCACCCAAAGTCTGTATGATATTCTGTTTTTTAGACTCATTTGTAAATCTATCTATTAATTTATTATTTAGCCATCTTAGAAGACTAATATACATGTAATACTGAAGGTGTTTTAAGCATACACTTGGGTTGTTTTAACCCAAATTTGGGTCAAATATGGACAAACCCAAATGTTGGGTTAAAAACATAATTTACTGTAAATGGTAACCCAACTTCAACTTTTACCTTCAACGGTACATTTTTAATTACATTTTTAACCCAACATTTGGGTTTGTCCATATTTCACCCAAATTTGGGTTGAAACAACCCAGCATTTTTTGAGTGTATGGTTCAAATCCCTAACCTAACCATCAGATATAATTTGCTTTAGTAAGCCCCAGTAATAATGACTGCAAAACATATCCAACACTTTTAGAGCAAAATGAGATATTGCTCATGGACAGAAGTCTTATTTATCATATGAATGAACTCCAGCGTGTTGTTCATCAAGGTAGCCGTCACATCTAAATTGCAATTTTGAAATAGCGCCTTTGTTCGAACCATTAATACACTTCCATCGTTTAATGCACTTTCAGCAGTCTTTATGTCAGCACATTGTCCTGGCGTGGGCATTTATGGTCCTGCAGTTGATCAACTCGGCCATTAGTGGAGTGTTTTTGGATTGCACGTTTATGATTGCAGCTGGATTGAAATGAGGTTTGGATGCTGTTGATGACTGGCTAAATCTTGATGATTGCTTGTTGATGATTGGCTGAGTGTTATTGTGCTCTGGATGATTGACAAACTATTTTGAGCTTCCAGCCCTGATGATGTGTGTATATATAATGTAGTTGTTGATTAGCACAGTGGCTTGAGGCTAGAGAGATCAACACATGTTCAACATTGGTGTACATGTTCATTCAGGTCACTTATTGCTTATAGGAAGCAACAGTTTTGACAAAGAAATAAGATATTTTAGTATCATGACAAACAGCAACTAATAATTGAAAGTGCAAGAAGATCAAAAAAAAAATCTCCTTTTTAAATTCTCCAGTTCTGATGTCAGTAAATTCTCTCAAATAGTATGATTCACGCAAGATGAGAATAACTAAGGAAATATGCTAAGCTCAGACAGACTAGACACACACTGCCACACAGTATGGATACAGATAACAAAAGGAGCATTACCCATTCACCAGGGGTCCCTTTCACTCCAAGAAAACCCATTTCCTACAGACATAAGAGGTTTCCTGCACACACTATTTACTATTTCAAGCGTAGAAGTTCATGTGCGCGAGAGAGCACAATCCTAAACACTCTCTCACATCTTTTCTTATCAAATTCCCTTGATACATAAAGTTCATACCCATTTCCACTAATATTTTCAGGAATATAAGCAGCAATGTGGTTATTGGAGTCGGCTCGAAGCCCCGTGCAGGTGCGTTTGTGTCCATGTGGCCGAACACCCCTGTAATTTTATCCTTTATCACCTGGTGTCCGCAGGGAGGTTTTATAACCAGGTGGATTAGCGAGAAATCTCCAGAAATCCCATCCCGCTATCTGATCAAAGCCCACCGGGTCTGTCTGATAGCGGAGCTCGGGGAGAGAGAGATGAGCTCCACCGTCAAATGGGAATTTGTAGCTGTGAAACAACAATAATTGCAATCTGGTTTCTCACCTGTCGGAACAACCGATTCAACAGAAACCAAGAGCCGAGAAATAGATAGAGAATATGGCCACAGTATGACAAAGTTAGATGAAACCTATAACTGAGTGTTTCTTCATATCCACATTTCAACTGATGCATAAAATGATGCATATGCATATACGCGCAGGTGTTTTGTTGGCAATGTGACAATGAAATTATGCATATTATTGGGAATAATTGTACATTTGTGCACAAAAAAAAACATTATATATATATGGGTGCACTGTATATAATTATTTTACATATATAAATACACACACATGCTTGTATATATTTAAGAAATATTTTCATGTATATACTGTATATAGATTTATATAAAATTTATATTATATATAAATATGAATATTTTATATATATATATGTGTTTTTTTTTTGTAAATATACATGCATGTATTTGTATTTATATAAATACAAAATAATTATACACAGTGCACCCACATACATTATATAAACACAAACTTTTATTTTGGTATTTTGGATGCAATTAATCGCGATTAATCGTTTGACAGCCGTAATATATATATATATATATACACTCACCGGCCACTTTATTAGGTACACCTGTCCAACTGCTTGTTAACACTTAATTTCTAAGCAGCCAATCACATGGCGGCAACTCAGTGCATTTAGGCATGTAGACATGGTCAAGACAATCTCCTGCAGTTCAAACCGAGCATCAGTATGGGGAAGAAAGGTGATTTGAGTGACTTTGAACGTGGCATGATTGTTGGTGCCAGAAGGGCTGGTCTGAGTATTTCAGAAACTGCTAATCTACTGGGATTTTCACGCACAACCATCTCTAGGGTTTACAGAGAATGGCCCGAAAAAGAAAAAACATCCAGTGAGCGGCAGTTCTGTGGGCGGAAATGCCTTGTTGATGCCAGAGGTCAGAGGAGAATGGCCAGACTGGTTCGAGCTGATAGAAGGGCAACAGTGACTCAAATAACCACCCGTTACAACCAAGGTGGGCAGAAGAGCATCTCTGAACGCACAGTACGTCGAACTTTGAGGCAGATGGGCTACAGCAGCAGAAGACCACACCGGGTGCCACTCCTTTCAGCTAAGAACAGGAAACTGAGGCTACAATTTGCACAAGCTCATCGAAATTGGACAATAGAAGATTGGAAAAACGTTGCCTGGTCTGATGAGTCTCGATTTCTGCTGCGACATTCGGATGGTAGGGTCAGAATTTGGCGTCTACAACATGAAAGCATGGATCCATCCTGCCTTGTATCAACGGTTCAGGCTGGTGGTGGTGGTGTCATGGTGTGGGGAATATTTTCTTGGCACTCTTTGGGCCCCTTGGTACCAACTGAGCATCTTTGCAACGCCACAGCCTACCTGAGTATTGTTGCTGACCATGTCCATCCCTTTATGACCACAATGTACCCAACTTCTGATGGCTAATTTCAGCAGGATAATGCGCCACGTCATAAAGCTGGAATCTTCTCAGACTGGTTTCTTGAACATGACAATGAGTTCGCTGTACTCAAATGGCCTCCACAGTCACCAGATCTCAATCCAATAGAGCATCTTTGGGATGTGGTGGAACGGGAGATTCGCATCATGGATGTGCAGCCGACAAATCTGCGGCAACTGTGTGATGCCATCATGTCAATATGGACCAAACTCCCTGAGGAATGCTTCCAGCACCTTGTTGAATCTATGCCACGAAGAATTGAGGCAGTTCTGAAGGCAAAAGGGGGTCCAACTCGTTACTAGCATGGGGTACCTAATAAAGTGGCCGGTGAGTGTATATATATATATATATATATATATATATATATATATATATATATATAATACAATTTTAAATAACTGTCTTTAACTGTTTACTTAAATAATGTTTAAATGTAATTTATTCCTGTGATCAAAGCTGAATTTTTAGCATCATTACTCCAGTCTTCAGTGTCACATGATCATTCTAATCATTCTAATATGCTGATTTGCTGCTCGAGAAACATATTTGATTATTATCAATGTTGAAAAGCTGTGCTGAGATTTCAAGTTCACAGAGAGTTGAAGAGAACTGCAATTATGTGAAATAAAAATATTTTGTTTGTCACTTTTGATTAAATTTATGCATCCTAGCTGAATAAAATTGTTACTTTATCAAAACAAAATCTTAATGACGCCATAAATAAAATATTGTCAGAAAGCTTCTAATTTGCTTTTTCGGTCACCTATAACAACAAGCGTGCCGCACTAGCCCTCAAAAGTGAAGCCAAAACGCCTCGAAGGCCCCCCAGTGGCCGGTCCTAGTATAGGTCATAAACCCCGCCTCCCCATGTTATTCAAAAGGACGTGAGACCAACTAAACAATTAAATTACACTTCACATATCCTTTATCCAAAGATAGTTTCTGTCATTTATTGTAGTTTCGATCACGTTGATGTAATTTCAAGAGTTTGTTTTTAAAATAAGTTTGTTTTTAGTTAGTTATGTGATGCTATAAAAACGGTGCTGTGGCATCATGATTGACAGCTGTGATTGACAGGTTCTCCGTGTAAAGTAGTCACTGAAGCACCAGACTTTTTTTCATAATGTTGACTATGTGGTTAGTAGTTGTATTTACCTAATTTTAACGAGGTTCTGCAATCAGCAGACAGAGGCCATTTAAAGGGATACTCCACTCTTTTTGGAAATAGGCTCATTTTACCACTCCCCCAGAGTTAAACAGTTGGGTTTTACTGTTTTTGAATCCATTCAGCCGATTTTCGGATATTTAGAAGAATATCAGGAACCAGACAGTTTCTGGTCTCATTGACTTCCATAGTAGGAAAAAAATATACTATGGAAGTCAATGAGAACGGCAAAACCCAACTGTTTAACTCTGGGGGAGTGGTAAAATGAGCCTATTTCCAAAAAAAAGTGGAGTATCCCTTTAAGAAAAGTGTGGGGCGTGTGCTTGCGTTTGACTCTGCGAGAATGAGGGCGCGGCTTTACTTCCTGCTCACGACTGCGCATGTCTGGTCCCGAAAAAACGCAAGTGCGCAGACTCAATTCCAAGATGTCAGCGCCATATCGGGACATTGGCGGCGTCAGTTCTCTCTGATGGAAAAGAGCGAAGGGGCGTCGTATAACACAAACACACAAACCTTAAACCTCGATTTAGCTTCCACATACAATGAATTGTTGCTTTTATCATTGGAAAACACATGTGTAATATGTTGTACAATCAGCAACATCCTGTTTAATTTAATTTAAGAATTGCAGGGCATAAAAAAGGGCCCAAAAAACCTGCAAAACTCGGAATAGGACTAGCAAGCTCTCTGCACACCTACGTATACATCAGACCTCATCAGCACCCACAAAGATCCTCCATCCTCCATACCTGCAGTCTCATGGGAAACACTTCTGAGTGACTTAGACTGTTGTTTCGTCTCATTCACTTTATTGTTTGGATCAAACCTCGGAAGAATGGCTCAGGGGAACCAGGCGGGAGATGCTGTCTGTGCCTTTGACCTGACCCTTATCCCTTGATGCAGTATCTCTTTGGAGGTTTGATTCTCTTTGTCAGGGCGAGGAACATCATTTCCCTCTTTTTCTTCCTTCCTTCCATCTAAAAACTAATTCCCTTCTATTTTTTTTAGCTGTGTATTGGTGTTAGAAAGGTTTCTTTTGAATGCTCTTGCAGAATGCTTTAATCAAAACACCATATTGAGCATTGTGGAAGAGCAGGGAACAAGAGAAATACAGAGGAGGAACGCTGTAAACATACAAGCGCAGTAAGAACAGCGTGAGGTGAGTGAAGGCTCTTCAAACCCTCTTTCTGAAGAAGTACATTCAGGTCTGGACAAATAAAAGCAATGCACGGGGAACGGATGACAAGAGAGGGAGAGAGTGAAAATAAGGGAGGAGGCGTCTTTCGCTAGACTGAATTCACAAACCCGGCGCTGTTCAAAGGCGGCATGCTGAGGACACCTGTGCATAAAATTCAAAATTCAGCTCTAAAAACATCTCTGGACTCAGTGAGACGTAAATCACACTTGCACGCACAAAATCTCGGTTCCAAAACCTAGTGATACTGACTTCAGAGGCCGAAACGGAGACTTCACAAGGCCTGCAACGTATGCAAACACAGACCTGAAATACAAAACTGACTGCATAAGACAATTTACATTCGTTTTCAATAAAATTAGATAAAGAATTGTGTTGATGCATTTGCATGAAGCATGTTTTGGGACTAGTGACAGATTTGGAATGCTGTACAAAGGTATAATAACAATACAACAGCACTGTTAAAGGGATACTCCACTTTTTTTGGAAATAGGCTCATTTATCACTCCCCCAGAGTTAAACAGTTGAGTTTTACCGTTTTCGAATGTATTCAGCCGATTTTCTGATATTTCGAAGAATATCAGTCACCAGGCCATTTCTGTTCTCATTGATTTCCATAGTAGGAAAAAATATATGGTATAGTCAATGAGACCAGAAACTGTCTGTTTACTGATATTCTTCTAAATATCAGAAAATCGGCTGAATGGATTCGAAAACGGTAAAACTCAACTGTTTAACTCTAAGGGAGTTGTAAAATGAGCCTATTTCCAAAAAAAAAAGTGGAGTATCCCTTTAATGACCTTGAGTTACGAATGATGCTAAGCTAAAGATGAAATACTCTACTATGCATAAAAAGATTTTCTAGACTTGAACACTATCTTGAAATTACCTCTTCATTGAGAAGCTGTTTACATGACACTGGTTTCAACTAAAAACGGAAAACATATGCATTTTGGCCGTTCAAGTACATGAAAATGGCGTTTTGGGGGGGGGGGGGGGGCAAAAAACAAACATTTGAAAATGGTTTTAACCCTAAAACCGTATTCTGGACAAATGTGGGCAAAATAGTTTTGATTTATTTAAAAAAAATACTTCCCTTGATCTGTACAAGACTTGGCTACTTTTCCTAAGTTTGCCTCCTGAATACACACAATTTTTTGACTCAATTCTACAATGTTCCATGGGTGACAAAAAAAAATCCTTAATCTTGTATTTGGGTCAAAAATGGGCACCCATAGAAATGAATGGGAAAAACTGTAATTTAGAGCATTCTGAAATAAGCCAAAACAAGACACCAGGTGACAGAAAAGTCACTTCATCTTTAGGTTTTAGCTCTAAGAACTTATTGGAATGATATTTTAATGTAGTTAAAAAAAATAAAAAATAAAACATAAAAACATAGAAAATATGGTACTTTTGAAGTAAATAAATTCAAAATTACCCCCAAAATAAAAAAAACACCACAAATGGAGAGACAAAACTTTATCGAAGACAGTGATATATCATTTATAATAAATAAATTAGGATCACACCTCAGTCCTCTGTGCCCACATTTGTCCACAATTACAGGATTAAGGGCTATAAAGTGAATACGGTTTGAGGGCTACAATACACGTTTTGGAAAACGATAACGTTACCGTCTCCATGTAAACTACAAAAACACAAATTTGTGAAAACGGTGACGTCATGTCCATTGGTATTATGTGAGTAGTGTTTCTTTACGAAGTGACATCGCCAACTTGCCTGGCATAACAATGCTTTTAGTTTTCCCATTTTGACAATGCTTTCGCCTGTACACGAAAAACACGAACCTTTCCAGTTTTAGTACATCGCACTTGTGTAAACGTACGCTTAGATTGCCACAATGCTTTCTGGGATTGCATTCTCAGCAAAGTATATTAATAATGCTTCCTTATTTATTATGCATATAAATATACCACAAAAAAAGGTTTACCCCAACATCTGCTAAACTGTTTGTTTTATTCAAAATAAGTTGAGCAATAACATCAGATAACAAAGGTATAATCAATTATTCCTAAATGA
Source organism: Cyprinella venusta (assembly GCA_038021265.1). Lineage (NCBI taxonomy): Eukaryota > Metazoa > Chordata > Actinopteri > Cypriniformes > Leuciscidae > Cyprinella > Cyprinella venusta. The sequence goes on from CM075868.1 coordinate 33,707,605, forward strand.
CTTTCAGTGTGTTCTAAGGAAAACATTGTTCTTTTTAGGGCTGTCAAACGATTAATCGCGATTAATCGCATTCAAAATAAAAGTTTGTGTTTACATAATATATGTGGGCGTAGTGTGTATAATTATTTTGTATATGAAGAGTTCAGATGCAAAAGCCTCTAAATGCCATTTGAAATTTTCTTCTAAAATGACCATTTTTATCAAGCTTGTATATTTAAGTTCAGTAATTTCACTTAAATGATAATTAATAGGTAATCTTCATTGCCATTTAAGTGAAATTACTGAACTTAAATATACAAGCTTGATAAAAATGATAATTTTAGAAGAAAATTTCAAATGGCACTTAGAGGCTTTTGCATCTGAACTCTTCATATATAAATACACACACATGCATGTATATATTTAAGACAAATCTGAAAGTATATACTTTATATATATTTATACATAATTAATATTATGTATAAATATAAATATTTGATATATTAAGAACACATTTTTCTTAAATATACACATGCATGTTTGTGTATTTATATATACAAAATAATTATACACAGTGCCCCCACATATATTATGTAAACACAAACTTTTATTTTGAATGCGATTAATCGCGATTAATCGTTTGACAGCCCTAGTTCTTTTAATTGAAAGGAGTAAGTTGCGTTTATACAGCCACCAGATGGAGTGTTGTGATTCTTCCAATTCATTTTTCTACAAGTGATCTGTCTTATATTCATTATACTCTCTCTGCAGTCTTTGGATCAGTACGGTCGCTCACCTACTATAGGTAGGCAGCTCAATAGGTTACTGTATTCCTATGACATGGAGATTCTGTATTTCAATGCATATACTGCGTATACTTTGAAGTCTCGGGTACTTGGAGAGCAGTGCATCAAACTAAATAAATAAATATTCACACAGACAAATAAAGTGTCTGCGAGTGTTTGAAGTGCTAACTCCTCGGCTCCTGCTTATCTGGGCTGTAGTATTACTGCGCTCTAATCCATCTCTGTAGTGAAGCCCACTCACAGGCAGTCTACGGACACACACACAGACTTCCAAAATCCTTCACTAATACTTCTCTCTGTCGGTGTGTAGATAACTCAGGGCATCACCATCACTATCATCACACACATAAACACCTCTCTCAAAAAATGCACACAGACCAGCGATGTTGGCAGACAGAATTGCGTTGAAACTCTATATGATCAAGCTGTATTTCTATTCAATATCCTGAAACCACACACGAGCTCTGTTCCAAAACCTAGTGAGCTACCTACTTAGAAAGCTGCATAACATGGCACCTCATAAATAATTGATGTGGGACGCTCTACATAGGCTTGAAAATCAGTACGCACGTCCCAAACGAGCACACAAGAGATGCAACTCACAATTAATTCCAATATTGTGATATTTTAAAATGCATAAAAAATTAACATATATGGTTTTTAATTAGATTGAGCTCTTGTTTTTATTGATACTTTGCAATACTGAATAAAATATGTTATATGTACATTTTAGATGAATTTAGAATCTGCATACAATTTCTTAGGAAATGGGAATGAATTGAGATGATCTTGTCACAAGCCTTAATTCAAATAATATAATTTTTAAGATCTTTTTTTGTTGGATTGTTTAATTTTTGGTAAATGTAAAAAAAACCTTCAGCGTACTGTTTTAAATGTTTAATGCTTTGAAACAAAACTATAATCTTACATAGGCTACTAATTGAAATTAAAATTAACAAATAAAACAAAAGAATAGTGCGAAATAATGAAATAAAAATAATTGCCAGCTTGAAAGAGAGGACAGGAAGTATTTGGGATCAGAAATTGATATAACATTTTAATTATTTATAAGCTGTGTTTCATTAGTTCGTTATTATTTCTTTACTCAACGCGCACTATTGTTACTTTAATTTATTTTCCACTGCTTTGGCAAATCAAAAAGAAATCTTATTTAAATGCAGTTTCTGAGTCAATTCAATTAAATGCCAATAAAAAGAAATTAAAAATGATTTCAGTCTACTGCAGTCTTTTACAGTAGGTTAATATTCCGTGCATGTCCTTCATCAACTCACGGACATCATACCAAACAAGACACCGCAGAGAATCGATCCAGATTACGCCTTGGAGTTCAGTCCCAGATTACAGCCGTCACCTGTCATTAGCACCTCTACCTGAGGCCATCCCTCTGTCTACGAATGCATTAGCTATATCAACACAACATTGTTCTCTTTCATTCACCCTCACATGAAAGGTCCGACGCTGACCCGCAGCATATCAATAAGGCCATACTGGACAGAGCTTGCTATTATTCTGCTGATGTGAGTCAGTGGGGAGAGTGTGGTGTGGAGGGCCCTGAGGGCTCGTGTCTTGTCAGAGGCAGAAAGGGGTTTCATGAACCATGGGGACGCCAAGACCTGCATACAAACTAGCCTAGCGCATACTGCCTCTGTCACATCGCGAGGTTACAGCGCACAGGCCCGCGATTCAACGAGAGATAGTGAATCTTCAAGAAGAGGAGTTTATTTCTACATTAGAATACTGCAGATTTTATAAGCATATGATTAACATTCATTTTATATGTGGGTGGTGATAAGACACATGCTTTTGGTGTGAGAGACCCAGGTTCGAATCCACTATGAGACGTCAATGTGTCCCTGAGCAAGACACTTAAAGGAGTAGTTCACTTTTCAAAAAACTTTTGCTGATAATTTACTCAGCCCCATGTCATCCAAGCTATCCATGTCATTCTTTCTTCAGTCGAAAAGAAATTAAGGTTTTTGATGAAAACAATCCAGGATTTTTCTCCATATAATGGACTTCAATGGGAACAAAACGGTTCAAGGTCCAAAAGACAGTTTTAGTACAAACTGCAAACTGTTCAAAGGGCTTTAAACGATTCCAGACGATGAATAAGGGTCTTATCAAGCGAAACGATCGCTCATTTAATAAATATTTAACTAAGATTAACTTTTATGAGCTCAAATGCTCGCCTTGCTCTGTTCTGTGATGCACGTTTGTGACTCTCCTGTTCGAACTCGTTCAAAAAAATGAATGAATCTTTTTCCGAGTCATTTGGCTCATTTAACGAACGAAACGAACGAATTGACTCAGAAAAAGATTCATTCATTTTGACGAATGAGTTTGAACAGGAGAGTCAGCTTTGAATAAATGTAAATGCCATATCAATGATGGACCAGAGAATACAGGTCCCTCCATTTAATCCATAGATTTGTTTTAATAACCTGTGCGAATGCTTAAAAAGTACAGTGCAATGTACTGTAACTATACGTTCTCCCAGAATGAACTAAAACTCTTCTTTCACCCACATCTCTCAGCCTCTGACACTGTGATGCAAATGTGTATAAATGGGCTAATAAGGCACAGAAGGTTTTGGGTTAAAATTGCATCAGGGTGAGACTGAGAGAGGACACGAGAGAGTGAAAAGCGACTGTCAGAAAGAATATTACTTAACACAGATTAGCATACATTAAAAATGAAAAACGGGAGAGGTTTGACACCACATAGGCTTGAAGAAGAGATAAGAAAACAGAAACGGAAGAGAAGAAAAGGAAATAAAGATGATAATGCAGACACTGGCACGTCCAAATGTGTCTGAGACAGAAACCATGAGCAATGAATGACAGGATAGTGCTGCCCACAGGAAAGATAAATCGCAAAAGACATCTCAGTTGTTTCTCATAGACGAACGGAGATTAAATAGAGAGAAAATTGAGAGGTCTTCTACTTCCTCCCGAGAAAAAAACACCCCCAATTTTGAAGTCTCCTACTGTATGTTTGTCTTCTGGAATCTCAATAACGTCTCAAACTCTGTTCAGATTTGGCAAGATCCCAAAGATAAAGAGTTCTGTCAGGGCCACTGTCGTCAAAGATGATTGACAGTTAGCATACAGTTTGGATTGGCGCTGTTGATATTTTTAGATCAAATCCAGGTCTATGGTCACCACCTCAAAGATCATGCACAGAGAAGTCCAGATTAAACATGATTTAATGACTCGTAAATCTCCATATTGATGGCCTAAGACATGAAACGAGCGGTTTGTGTGAGAAAACGAACAAAATTTATATAGTTTTTACTTCTTGTAACCACAACTACAAAGCGCCCGTCCCCTTAGATCACTTGGACGTGGCTGTGGTTAAAAGCGGTAAAAACGATATAAATACTGTTCGTTTTCTCACACAAACCGCTCATTTCGTGTCTTAGGCCATCAATGTGTACTTACATTTACGAGTCATTAAATCATGTTTAATTTGGACTTCTATGAGCATGCTCTTTGAGGTGGTGACCATAGACCTCCATTATATGACTGACAGACAAGAACGGTTTGACCTAAAAATATCAAAATTGAAAATACTCCGGAAACAAAGACACCTACATCTTGGATGCCCTTGAGGTAAGCTAAAGCATACCAAAAATTAATTTCAAAGTGAACTATCCCTTTAAGGTGGAATATCAGAAGGCCAAGTCCTGACTGGATAAGAGAAGGAGAATTAGCTCCCGAACAACACCATAAAGGTGCTGATAATAATAAATGTTCATTATAGGGATGCTGTGATAGGCGCCGTATTCCTATAAGTAGACGTGGATCAGCTGATGTGACCTTGACTGACGCGATGACTGCCAGAATTAAGACTATACGCTTAAAATTCGCAGTAAATTCTGCAGTCAGTTCATTTTTCAGTGCTTAATGCCGTTCTGTACACACACAGTTCAGTAATTTACAGGAGCGACAACCGCATTTTACAACCAAATTGATTCCTGAAAAATGCAGGGAGTGACAAACACATTTACAAAACTTCGGAAAAGAACTGAACAGCTACAGTAGTTGTTAATGGTGTATTCAAACACGCATCATCAGAGATCTCTCTTCTGTGTGTGCAAGAAAACCACAGGGAAAGCGCTATGAGCTTTGACTCATTCGTGTTTCCAGATCTTGCTAGAAAATGAAGACATGCAGCGGACAAGAACAAGCCCATGATAAAATTAGATAAATCCAAGTGTGTCATATTCAAAACAAGACCAAAATATTATATAAAACTTTAGGTGAAACATCTAAAAGACTAGTAATTCAACTACATTAAGATTTCCTTGCAAGGCGGTAAAAGAACAATGTTTAAGTTGTTAACGAAAGTTTAGGTTTCAGGTTTTGAAAACTCATCTCTATGCAAGAATGTCAAACCAATCACAATTCATTATGCAAATGAGTGCTAGAAAGAAGACCAATAGCAATTCTATGTAAATATCTCAATAATGTCATGATTGTGTCACATAGAGTATATTATGAATGTATGAATGGAAATCAATAGGAGATTTTCAAACTCTATATCAAGCATTTACCAATTCAAAAATAAATCTATACAGAATACATTTTAAAATTGTAATCTGTATATAATGTCAAACGGATCAATTAGTTGCAGGACTTTAATATTAAGTTTAGGAGTTAAGAACAAACTAATTGTTTGAACAATATCTACACTACTGCGTAATGTAATGAAACATAATTGTGATCTCATTAAAACTCATGAGCTATGAAAGAGCGACCTGTGAGCGATAAAATGTTCCTGTGGCTGAGAAAACAATCAAGAAAGGGGACGCATGCATGCATAAGGGAAACATATTTACAAAGCAAATACCAAAGGAGCCAAAGTAAACACGAATAAAACAGCAAAAAGAAAAGAAAGACAAATAACGGGCCTTTTTCCATGGTCACCAGCAGCAACATTCCCTCATATCACCATTACTACCACCTCTGTCTGTCTTTCTCTCGATCTCTCTCTCTCCTTGCCATCAGCCGGTGGTTATTAATGACCCCTGCACCCCTCTGTGAGCACCCCATTTATAAAACTCACCGTTTTAATCTCTCTCAGTGTGTGTTACTCCTCTGCGCTCCCTCAGCCTCCAAACACACTCATACATTCAGTGGCTGACACCTTTCAGGAGGATTGAGGATGCAATGGCCAGTACTTACAGTTCAGGCACCTGCCCAAAACACGTCCTCATATTTACACACCATCCTTCTCTCTCTCTCTCTTTCTGTCAGATGCTTAAACAGTTATACAACTCATCCACAATGTTCCTTATAGTCTTTTATGGTGTTTCCCTGCTTTTTAAAAAACTTGATTGACGTGTTTATGCACATGCAAAATTATGAAAAATTGAGATTTCTGCTTAAAACAAGACAAAACCTATTTGCCAGTTAACATACTCAGATATATTCTGATACTATCAATCAAAAGCTTGCCATTTTTTACAGTAAGAAATTAATATTTATTTTCCAAAAGAAAGGTTTTAATTTGATCGAAACTGACAGTAAAGACATTTATAATGTTACGAAAATCTTTTTTCTTTTTACATTTTCCAAAAAAAAAAATGTTAGGAATATTTCACCCAAAAAAAAAAAAAATCTGTTCATTTACTTCTTCAACACTGAAAATTATACAGGCATTATACTATACTTTAGCAGCAAATCAGCAAATTCGATTGATTTTTGAAGGATCATGTGACACTCAAGACTGGAGTCTTTGCCATCAAATAATAAATATAATACTAATTATAATATTATAATAATAAATGACATTTACAACAAACATTTACTATAAATTGTAATAATATTTCACTTTATTACTGTTTTTACAGTAACTTTGGTAAGAGACTTCTTTTAAAAAACTCATATGTATTAACAGGTATTTATTTAAATTAAAAAAATAATTTAATTGTTATGTTTGTTAATTTTTTAATTTTTCCCCCCTTTATTTAATTATGTAACAATCTGATGCTTGTATTGTGCTTGAGATGCTTTTCTCAATAAAAAAAATAATAATATTATTTTTTAAAAAATAATAATAATTATAAAAATAATAATTAAATTATTAAATAATAATTTAATTTAATTTTACTTTATTTTTATTTTTTTATTTTTTCATTTTATTTTTATTTTATTAATTTTTTTTTTTTTTTAATTTTTATAGAAAAAAGTAAAGAAAAACAACAGCCAAAACAATTTAACAAATGTTGTGATATTTGTGCCAAAACAAGAAAAAAAGAAAAGAAAACTATTTGCTAACTGGTTAAGAAAAGAGAAAAAAATGTTTTGCCAACGAGACAGCCATGACTTTACTTCTCCAGTGAATGTATCTTGCATTAAGGATGTTATTTTTCTGCAAGCCCACTTAGTCTTCATTTCTTCGGGTCAAGCTTTTGGCCCTTCCAGCTCGGCTAACATTGCAAGTTACGCCCCCAGCAAGTTCTCTTTATTAATTGTCAGTGTCTGGCTGGAATGGTGCCACTCATGCCATCCACGCTGCCCTCACCCTCTCCCCCTGGACTGAATCCCTGGCACCGCATGCATTAATTAATGCATATTTCATTTAGCATGCCTGTGCAGTGCAGCATATTGCTTCGCACTCTATTCATTTCCCCAGGGAAACGATGTTATCCATCACCCCTCTGCTGGCTCCCCTAATCACACACATATCCAGACGCATCCACACACCTCTGATTCCCAGGATGACACTGGAACCTCTGAGTCCTGAGGCGCTCGCAGCCTGAGGGATATTGCCCCATCGCGAAACACCCCTCCCAGGACATGCTAAGGCCAGATGGCATTGAACGCTGGCAAAGAAAGCAACAAACATGCCGCTCGAGAAATCATGCATGCAGCCACTATAAGTGACACCTCTGTCAGCTTCTATATTTGGCATGTTAATCAGGCAAAGATGGGCCATTACTGCACAAGAAAATATGTTTGGATGAGTCACAGAAAATAACTAATATATGCAAATGATAATACTCTAAACACAATTTCACATACTAAACTGTACTGTATATTAGTTGGAAACATTATTCATCGCAATAATAATTAATAATCATAGATATTTAATGAACATGGCAGTCTTATTTCAAGTTGTTGCAACCATCTGATAAAATCAATAAACCATAAGTTTGATTTAGTGTCCAATAAAAGCACTGTTCCTCTGTTGAGGTTCAGGGAATATTGAATTAATAGATTTATTTAAGCACATTCTTAATAAATCAGGTTTACTATAAAATGCTAATCAGTGCGGAATTTAACACAGGTATCCTTGAAATACACTTTGTTACATCCCTAGTTTGCTACTCGGAAATACAAAACGTAATCTTACAATTCATTCACATATTAGTGACCTTTAATAAAATCTGGAATTCAAGCAATCGCTGCTTAAACACTTGAAATGACAGATTTGACTGCAGCCTTGAGAATAGTTTACCTGCATGCCTAACATTGTATCACAGGATAATATTGTGTACTTGCAAATGCTTAATGAATAACTCTACTGTGTATCTTCATAAAATGACCAAAATAAGAGATTATGTCCATTTGTACTTGAAATCCATATCATGAAAGCTATAACCAATCAAACACTACTGTTCAAACGTTTGGGGGCATGTTTTTGAAATATGTCTCTTATGCTCATCAGGGGGCATATATTTGATTAACAAATGCAGCAAAAACAACAACATTGTGAAATAAAATATATTTTAAAATGTATTTTTTTATTATTATATTATATTATATTATATTATATTATATTATATTATATTATATTATATTATATTATATTATATTATATTATATTATATTATATTATATTATATTATATTATAATCATTACTACAGTCTTCGGTGTCACATGCATGCTCTTCATAAATTATTCTAATGCTGATTTGCTGCTAAAAAAAACATTGATTATTATTAACAGTTGCTGTTCTTATAATTTTGAGGAAAACAGATTCTGGGTTCTGGATTCTTTAATGAATAGAAATCCATTTATATTATATGTAAATGCATCCTTGCAAAATAAAAGTTTAAATTTCTTTAAAAAAAAAATGAAACATTCAACGGTAGTCTATAATCTATATAATGAATCACATCACGCATACAGTCTAAAACATAATTGTGAACAGTATATGCAAACTAAGGTATTAATAAGCAATTGAACGAATGATGATTGTGGTTTGGCGGAGATTTTTAGTTGGTTCTTGAGCTACAGTTTCTATTTTCTTTTTTTCCCAAAATGATACAGGGACAACCAGGTCTTAGAGAGCAGATAAAGGACTTGAGTGTCCCGCAGTGTTCACTCCAGCAGCAACAGCAATGCTAAATCATCTGCAAAGAGAAGCTTTAGATTCGCTGTCATGCTGGGTACACACCTGGGAACCCCAGCATCTCCAACTATAATGCAGGTTTGTCTGGACTTAAACTTACTTTTACAGTCTAAATCAAAGATTTTTTGGATTGGTGCTTTTATTCAGAGTTTAATGTGCATTAAGAAGTATCTGCATGCACACAACATGGAAATAAGTTGTGCATGTGCAGTCTTACTCAAGAACAGTCAAAAGTGAGCCTAAGCATAAGAAAATAACATGTCCTCTCAAAGTGTATATAATTGTGTTAGCTTGAGACGAGACAATCTGTTTTGTCTAATGCCAGAAGAGGTTTGGGAAACCTATTTGAAAACATTGTTTCTGCAATTTCACAAGGGCCACAACAATTGCACACTTCACCTTAAGTGATTAGTCAATTAAATCTAAAATCCACCAATTATTGTTCAGTCAACCTTAAACATATATATTTTTTTTACATTTAGCGCATTGCTATTCATATTCATACATTTGAACAGACACTGATACATATATCATCAACACATGGTTAGCTTTATGCATGCCTTCACAGAAATACAAAATGCTCTGTTCAGGTTCAAAGACTATTAGCATATATATTAGCATATTCCTAAAAAGGGAGACTTATTAAATATGCTTAGTAACCACAGTTAGCGCCCACATATAACCAATTTGACATTTAAACTTAAAATTAAATTAATATATCAGTCGAAACTCAACATGAAACAAATCGTGTGCTGCAAATACACTTTATATAGAAATAAAGGGATGAATTACTGGCGATGTTCTAGTACTTTATAAAAAGCCAATTTAACTAATCTATTCCTATCTGAAATGAATAATAGCACCTTCTAATAAAGACTAAAGACAATTAGCGGTGATGTCTCTGCAGTGATTAAAGGGTTTAATCATGTCTTTTCCCAAAAAAAAAAGCTGTGAGAAACTGCTGGATTTGAGCTATTTCTCCTGTTTTCTTTCCAACAGCCATATGTTAAGACATTCTTGAATCCCAGGCAAAGCTTGTCAGGGGTAAAGAGCACAACTAAAGGTGTTTTGGGCCTTGCTAATAATCACACACAGTACAGCTACAGCCAAACAGATGCTAGCAATTTTCTCAAGTACAGTGACCACAACCACACGCTAACAAGCCTTGCAGAAACGGACCAACACTTTTTGTTATTTCTGTGGTGCAATGTCTCTGTAGTGAAGCTGAGGCTCTACCCCATTATATTAAGAAACAGAGAGAATCAAGGCCTCTGTACTAGTCATTAGCAATGCTAGCTGAAATAATGAAGACTTTGTGGGTAGTCTTTCAGGAATCCAGCTGCTGATAGTTGAAGCTAGTTTTAAGTGCTGTATTGTGTTGTGTGTGTGTGTGTGTGTGTGTGTACGGCAGCATTTGTAAGCCAATGTCCCTGAACACTGGGCCATTTGAGTTATAGTAATTTGCATAAAATCTTTCTGCAAATATATCGTTTTTTCAGGACACAGACAACAAGAATGCAGAATGTAATTGTAAAAGGTATATGTATATGTATATGTATATATATATATTAGGGCTGTCAAACAATTAATCGAGATTAATCGCATCCAAAATAAAAGTTTGTGTTTACATAATATATGTGGGTGCACTGTTTATAATTATTTTATATATATAAACACACACACATGCTTGTATATATTTAAGAAATATTTTCATGTATATTCTGTATATAGATTTATATATTATTTATATTATATATAAATATAAATATTTTATATATAAATAATTTTTTTTTCTTAAATATACATGCATGTGTGTTTTTATATATATACAAAATAATTATACACAGTGCACCCACATATATTATGTAAACACAAACTTTTATTTTGGATGCGATTAATCGCGATTAATCTTTTTGACAGCCCTAATATATATATATATATATATATAGTGTATATATATATATATATATATATATATATATTCTCATTTAAATTATTTCTGTTTGATTTTTCAAATAAAGTAAAATAATTAAAATGGTCAAGAAATGCAATGAACAAATGCTAAACTAAACATTTTTAACACCCAAGCTAAAGGCATAGGGATATGTTCACAACCCGATTGGTCGGCTTTTATTACATAACTTACGGAAAATCAAAAACGGTGCTGTGTTCTGGGCTAAATGTGTTCGTTGTATGTTCGTAGCCTACATATGATGGTATTTTGAGATAGCAGCTGAGCTGAGAACTTGTGAAGAGCTTATAAAATGTGTAAAGGAGTCAAAAGAGTGGCAGGAATCCCTCCTTCACACACACAAACACAGATCTATTGTGAGGAGACGTGGTTCTGATGACTGAACTGAATTGTGAGCAACATCATGACCATGACGAGAAGAAGCCATGCTTCAGCATTATGTCCGGGTCGCATCTTGTGACATCAACTCCTGTCTTTGGTCTGTGTTATGTTCATAATTAATTCGAACCACACCAGAGTTGGTTTGTAAGCAGAGTGAGACTAATCTCAGTGTTCTCGGTCCGCTTGTTTAGTGCACAACAGGGATGGCATGGCAGCGTTCACACTTATTCAAATGAACCGCACTAACAGAGCAATCACACCAGGGTTCGTTTTAATCCAACCAAACACGCCAAGTGTGAACACACCCTTAGATAAAGCCATGTCAGCCAACAGAATTACATAGCTTTTAATGTGGCCAAGTATAAGACTGACATTGTCTTTCACAACTGAAGAGCATATCAAACACTATATGAATAGAAGAACATTTCATAGGCCCAAATGTAATTGGATTATTATTACAAATTCCCAATCACCGTATGGAAAGAACAAATCCTTTAGTCCATACGCACCTTTGACGCTCAGCTCAGCGTAGTTGGACACACCAGATCCTCCATCGGAACGAATAACGCAGCGGTAACGGCTAGTGCTCCGCTGTGACGTGTCCGTTACGCTAACGGTGGCGGAGAATCGCCGATGGTTCACCACACGGGTTACCATGAGAGACGTGTCTTTGCCGTTCCATTGCTGAAAGACAGGAAAATGTGTTGGCAAAACCTTATAACTGATAAGAAGCACACTTAATATGTTTGAAAGATATTTTACAAGATGGTCCATGGTGTCACATCAAGACAAAGGCACAAGCTCTTATAACACGCGAGTGAGAACTGGCATTATATCTTCATGTCTCAGAGCTGTTCACTGGATTGATGGAGGCATAAGGTCTCCATCCAAAGGAAAAGTCATTTTATCCAAGACTTCATGAACACAGACACTGGCTTAGAAATCTCCAACAAGTTATCAAGTTTCCTCAAATGATGTGTCTCAGGACCAAGGTTAAAAACCTCCCAACGCACACACACACATAAATAATAGAGATGCATAGAGATTTAGAAAAACATGTTAAGCATGTATCATCACACCAGGGCCTTGTTCACACTAATGTTAATATGTTTTTGTCAGAAAACGCCCCTTTTTCACTTTATTTTGGCCAGCACACACTGAGACAGCGAAAATTGCATCCGATTTCCAAAGTTTATAAATTTAAAAACGCAGTTTTTGCGTTGTAGTGTGGACTGTGAAAACGGCGGTATTATAAAATGATGACGCATATTGAGTCATGTGACACATTGAAACGTTAGATATGTATGTTTATACCTCTATTATGCCTGTTATGTGCTATTCACTTTTATGCAGTTGCTAAAGATGTTTCTTATACACTTCATATTTACTTGCAATTGCTGTCCTGTGGTAAAACGAGAGCATTTTAGACCAAACATGTAATGGTGAAAGAGTGTGACTTGGAAGCATCAGTGAATGGTGAGATAGTTTGCTAAATGAAATGATCCTGCCAGAAGAATAGCTTTATTAAGTCTGGTCCGTCTGTATCATCTCATCTCATTGAGCTTTTCACAAGGTTTCACACATGCACAGTAAGGTGAAATTAGCTTTTACAGACGTTTCAGTGCGGATGAGAAACATTTGATAAACGCTAGTGTGGACGGAGAGTGTTTGGAAATGAAAATGACATTTTCAAATGTCTGTATGTAGTGATGTAGACGTAGCCCAGGTTTGGTGTGTCTATGAATGTTTCGATAGGTATGTTGTTGTCTCTTTGTTTGGGAAGGAGTGTGTGAGCTCACCTGTAGCCAGAGTTTGTCATGTTGTGACCATTTGCCTCCAGCAATACACTGGAAGGTTGCATTCTGTCCCACATTCACCTCGACATTCTGCAGCCGCAGAAAATGTGGCGTCTTGCCTATTAAACAAAACACATATACCTTCAAAAACATCCCATAGCACCCGTGCAAATGATACAAAGCACATAGACACTGATGGTTAACTATTTTGTAGTCCCTAAAGCCACATAAAACAGGTGTACTTCATCACTTTAGCAATGTTCCACTAACATCTGACCATCACAAAATGTTCGTTAACATTTTTATTTATTATTATAGCAATAAATTGGAATATCAATGAATCATTTCAAACCTAACAAACATCTTTTTCTCAAATATTTAGCTTAAGTGTACTTGTGCCATATTTTCTAGCAAAATATCAAAACAAATGTCTTTTATTGTACATTTAATGACATTCTGGTTTTTTTAAGAGTCCAAATGCTTTTTTGAGCTCTTGTATGATCTGTGATGGTAAACATGGTTTCTTTGTTCTGATTGTACATTTAGAATTGAAATCTGGAAACAAGAAATTAAATTGTATTTAAAACTGTTTGCACAATACATTCTCTCTCTTCACAGGTGCATTTGTCTTTTAACAACAACTCTTGCACTATCTGAACTCCCGACAGCAGTCTCCACCTACTCTCCGAGCCAGCTTCATTATCTGTGAATGTACAGTAAGCATTCAGCGCAAAAGCAATTTCATTCCTTTTCAATTAAAGTAAATTAGAATATGGATTTCAATTTTAGTACCACTTTAATGATGCCCACACATTTTCTTATGGCACATAAAGTCACGATAAGATCTATATTTGTGCCTTTTAAAATCCGCTCTTAATAAAAACTATTTTTAATTCTGGTTGTGTAGAATTAAACTGTGTAATATCGACTGTACAGTATCTACTGTTTTTTTTAAACATTGCATGTGAAATTAAACTGTCATTTATGCAAAGATCCATTGTGTTAAGATGAATTGCTTTGGATGAAAGCGTCTGCTAAACTGATACACGTAAATGTCACAGTCAATTTACATTGCCTTTCAGTTATCATATAGGCTAGACCGTCCCATTTAACAACACTTCAACAAATAGCTGTGCCCATGCCTTCGAAGTCCACGTCCTTTGAAGGATGCAGCCTCTGAATGCAATAGGTGTGATACGTAACATGATGTGCAATTCGCAACCCATTTTACTTCTGTAATCGGACATAATTCTGAGTGAAATGCGATTTTTTTTTCAGGCGAAATTTTTCTGGAATAAGATGCCATGATGAATCATGCAACATAAGACCGGGGTCTCCTATTACACGCATTAACCTAATTTCCTCATTTGTACTGCTGGCTTTGGATTAGGGACAGAGAGATCTAGGACAATGGATGTCAAAGGCTAAAGTTCTCCTGTCATAACAAGAATGATGAGGGCCTGAAGTCGGAGCACTCAGCTCTGCAATCTGTCTCCCTCTCGTTCTCTCTCATCCACAGACTTGCTTGTTTTCTGGCCTTTTCCATCTCTGTTCAACCCTCGATCCACATGAAGTGCTTTTCACAGTAGTTGACAGACTGAGCTCCTACACCGTAGCCAAGACTCTGAAAGTAAGCAGGTGCTGTGTGTGTGTGTGTGTACTCACGGCAAGGGTGGGCCAAAACGTGCATCTCGTCCACTGCGATGAACCCAGGATGCCCTTGTACAGATACTGCCTCAAAAATAACCTAAATGAGAGAAGAGGGGAGAGGAAACCAAGCGTTTAAATCAAGTCAGCTTGTTTCAGACTGAACTGAAATGGTCAATTTATTTCAAGCGAGAAAAGGATTGAAAATATTCATAATGGCAAGTCAACAGGAAAGATCTCTGGCTGGTAGCAAAAACTGCTTAGAGTAGTCTTGCAAGTCGCATATTTTTTCCTTCAAGACTTTCGAGTCAGTTATATAAAGAGGTATCAATTATGTATCTGTAATTAGGTATCTCTTTATATAAAGAGGTATCAATTATGAATCTGAAAAGTAATATTGTTAGCTGAAAATCAGTGGTGGAGGAAGTACTGAATCTCAGTACTTAAGTAAAAGTACAAATAACCAGATAAATATTTACTTTAGTAAAAGTAGAAGTAACACAATGACAACCATACTTAAGTAAAAAGTAAAATGTACTTGATTTTAAATGTACTTTAAGTATTAAAAGTAAAAGTACTTGCATAACAATTGATTCTCTTAATGACTATTTTCTAATGATTAATAAAACATTTTATTTTAACTCATTCAACCTAATACTCCTATAATGATGTCCAATAATTATGGAAAAAAATTGTTGTCACCATTTTTGAAACAAGCTTGCAAGTAGGCAATATACACATCATGCTTATACTTACTATATGTTAATAACTATGTTTGGCAATAAACGAGATTAATTTATGGTGTAATTCTGAACCTCTTGGCTTGCCATAATCCTAACCAAATGTATATTACACACGGTGCGTTTCCTATGCACGT
Source organism: Cyprinella venusta (assembly GCA_038021265.1). NCBI lineage: Eukaryota > Metazoa > Chordata > Actinopteri > Cypriniformes > Leuciscidae > Cyprinella > Cyprinella venusta. Next base: position 33,723,446 of record CM075868.1, read on the forward strand.
AAAAACAAATTTTCGCGAAATAAATTGCACGATAAACGCACTGCGTCCGAGACGCATTTAGTGCGACTGGGTTGATCTAGGTAATCTAGGTATCTATGGCAACCAAACGTCACTGGTGAGACAAACGTGCAACGGACGGACGGCCAGATTACGTTTTGGCACGGGAAAACTGATCAGAAAATGTAACAAAAATGTAACAGAAGTTGTAGAAATGTAGTGGAGTAGAAAGTATAATAATTGCTGCAAAATGTAACGAAGTAAAAGTAAAAAGTATGCTCTATTTATTCTACTTACGTAAAGTAAAGATACATGAAAAATGTACTTAAGTAAAGTAACGAAGTATTTGTACTTAGTTACATTCCACCACTGCTGAAAAGTTCATTGCTATAGGCCAGACGAGTCTTAAAGCAACACCAATCAACTTTATGTCTACGGTCACCCTACAGGTTGGAAGCGGAATTACTGCTGTCGTAAATAATTTAGTCAATTGTATAATTTAACACCGGCTTTGGAATCAACAATGGCCACAGACAGAGTATGAAACATGATTTTATGAAAGTATGAGGTAACACTTGCCAAAAAGCAAGTCAATTTTGTCGTTTTCTCATGTTTCATTTGGACTAGAGAAACGCGACCCGATCTGGCAATCTTACATAGTGCGACATGAGTGCATTTCGCCATGTCATGACTTGAGGAACCACTGAAATGATTTTGAAAACTTTATTTTAAGGTAAAAAAAATCTTACTTAGTGTTGCTTTAACCTAGCTGCTATGTTTATGCATCTTGCCCCTGTTCACACCAAGGACGAAAACCATAACGATAAATATATTATTTTAAAAATCAAAAATCCTCATCACTTTCAGGACTATTTTTTTTTTTTTCAAATGATGAATGATAAAAATATCAGCCAATTCAAGTCCCCAAACTTTAAGAAACTCGAGCAAGACATAATAATCTGATAATCTCGAGGACACACATATGGGACTGGCATGGTTTGCATGACACACTGTTCATGCCATGTGGTGAAGACATGTGTGGTCTGAACAATGCCCTCTCTCTCAGTGCTGCCAAGGGCTGGCACTAGAATGCCAAAACCTGGACACAGGATGCACTCGAGTCCCAGGCTTTCCAAAAAAGGCCTCACTGTGATCAGTCAAGGGACTGAATCTACTTGCCCAGATTCAATTCTCGCCATGTTATTCAGGGTGAGACTATAGAGACTGAAGGTGTGTATATTGCACAAACCACAACCAGAGAATTTCACGTTTCAGATAAGAAATGTTGTGGAAACTATTTTCAGTGGCTTTAGCTTTGTGTTGTCATTTACTGTTGGTTTTCGATTCCAAACCCTACAAGGGAGCAGAGTGAGTATCCTGCCTCTACAGGTTTGGAAAGACATGAGGTTAAGCAAAATAATGGCTGTATTTTCAATTTTGAATGAGCAAACCCTTTGCATCGTAATTTTATCAGCCTTGCTCCTACTCAAGGACATTGCCGCATTCATAATTTATTCACAGCATTATGGCTGACTCAAATGATCTTTAAAATGGTCATGACATGGGGGAAAAAACTGCTTTTTTTAAAACAACTTCAAACAGAGACAGAATTCATTTGCCTTTTTTCCTTATGCATATTATAAAACTTTACCCTTTAAACACTGCACGTTGAAAGCGGCACCCTAAGATTTAAAACGTATCACGGCAGGAAACGAGTCAATTAATCCAGAGATTTGTTTTGGCAAAATTGGCCACTTATCTGGCGAATTTGTTGCTCTAATCAAACTCTTAGTGGGATAATTTTCTGTCTAGTTTATGCTCCCAGGGGCAGATTCTCTAGTAGATATTAGTTCTCGATATTTAACAGGCAATTTATTAAGTTCAACTCAGCAAGGGAAGAGAGTCCTTTTAAAAAACTTTAAATGCCGTTCAGTGAGCACAAACTGGGAACAAGCACAAACAAAGTGTGAATCTCACAGTTTTTGTCGTGAACATGTCCAGGTCATATTTCACCACAAAATGAAAATAAACAAAAAAAAATGTGAAATATAATAATTATAATAATATATGGTCATATTTACTTTTTTGAGATTCAGCTCTAAGCACAAACACACACACACATACACATGCACGCACAAAAGCTCTGATATTGCCTGCTGATCAAATAGATACCCTTAGCAAATATTGCCTTTAGCAAATATTGGTCTGCTGTTTGCCAAGTGAAGTTGAGTATTCCCAGCACAGGCTAAATATTTGCTCTTCTCATTAGTTAATTCAATTACACTGCTAATCTATTTCAATAAAGGGTATTTCAATCCACAGATTGATGGGTGAATCTATAGACAGAAGGAAGAGGAGGATAAGAGGCCGAGAGAGAAATCTGGGTGTAAAGAATCAAAGGAGAAAAAGGAGGGGAGCGAGAGTGAGAGGTAATAAGCAAAAAGACAGATCTAAAATTAACAGCTAAAAGCTTATTCACCAGGGCCATTTGTGGATGAGATTAGGGGACAGAGATTGCAGTGGTAATTGGAGTAGAGAGCAATCTACTGCCCCACTCTGCAGTTCAATTGGAGCCATTCACCACAAATATAAGGCAGAAAATAAACTTTAGTAGATTTCAGTGGCCAAGGGGACAAAATTTGCAGTACATTTAACTGTGCTTGCTAAGGGGCGAATCATGACCAAGAGAAGAGAGCAATTAGTTGATCCACTTCCATAGTAAGTGCATTAGAGACAAACGTTGTCTTTATTTATACCAGAAGAATTATGGTTTTGTTAGAGTCATGCTTACCTGGTAGGAGTTGGGCCAAAAGGTGCTGATGGCGAGTTCAGCCTTCACCCAGCCTTCAGTGACGGGTGCTGAGGCATTCCAGATGGGATTCCCCTGTGGTCCACCATCCACTTTTATGTAGACATTGAGGGTTCCGGGACTCGTCCCATCCCGGCTGGACAAAGAGTAGTGGAAGTCTATGCAGTGGGTGTCATTCTCTTTTAGTGTGGGGAGAAGCAGGTGGGCCTTCTGACCTGATGCACGACCTGACGCATTGACCATCATAAAGGAACCTATAAGAGGAAAACATAATGTACAATCGGTCAAACAAACTCCCAGAAACTTAAAAGGGGTGGTGTAATGCCCTTTTCACAAGACGTAAAAATAAATCTCTGATGTCCCCAGAGTGTATTTGTGAAGTTTTAGCTCAAAATACCAAACATAGCATGTTAAAGTTGTCACTTTATGAGGTTGAACAAAAACGCTCTGTTTTGTGTCTGGCCCTTTAAATGCAAATGAGCTGCAGAGATACAGTGGGCGGAGCTTCAAGAGCGTGTTCAAGAGTGCAGCTCTGATTACCTCATGCTAAAATGTCCGAAACTGTTCAGCCTTTTATGTTTAAACCGGAGTCAGACAAAGATAGAGAAGTGACGACATGTAGAATGCAACAGGACATCTCTGAATGGTTAGTTGATGAATTTATGTTGCTGGTGTGGAGTTAACTATCTTCAATTAGCATATTCTGTCAGGATAATCTATAAATCACTTGTATAGGAACTGTTGTGAGATGCACACAGAGTAACTTACTATTGCATGTGAAAAGATGGATGCTACAGTTTTAGCTGAGCTGTTCTACAACAACTATTCTTCTTCTCAACATGGACTGTGTTCCCGGGAGCGGGGTTTGTGTAAATTTTAGGGTTAGTGATGTCACTAACCCAGGAGGAAGCTGGTGTAGTTCCTACTAGCTGTTTGTTATAGTCCTTAAAAAAATGATTTCATTAAAAGCAAATATCTCCCTTTGCTTTGAACTTTGAGCATTTGAGAGTATCTTTGCAGATGTGGTTTATGCTCAAACAGCAACATTACACACTAACTAAAGTTAGAAAAGTGAAATCATAATCAACCACCCCTTTAACTTAGAAGGAACTGGAAGCAATATAATATAATATAATATAATATAATATAATATAATATAATATAATATAATATAATATAATATAATATAATATAATATAATATAATATAATATAATATAATATAATATAATATAATATAACAATAGAAAAAGAATACTCTTTTCACACACACTGAAGGCTGCACTGTCATTTTACACAATCATGTTATGGCCTTTTGTGTCTTTGTAAGCAGAATACACCACATAACTGGCTAACTGCCTATTATAAAACCACATGGAGATTGTAAGTGCCGAGACACTCTTTATATAATGATTCTGCAGACACCTTTACATCTGTTTTACTCCAATTTTTATGAGACAATGTGCAGCCTTATTAGAGTTTTTGTAAAAGCCTAACTAACAACGGCACTGCATTAGAGAGAAGAAAGAGCGCATGCAGGGCTTTAGAGGATATAAAAAAACTTATTTTTAGTTAAGCTAAAGTTAAGCTAAAAAGCTGTCTTTTAAAAAAAAATTATTGTAATTGATTTCAAGTTCTTTAAATATTTCCCTTTAGACATCAACTCATTCATGTCAGGTTTCGACCTGGTAATCAATCAAAACTCTGGCTATTCAATGGTATTTTTACAGCAATTATAATGCTGGCCTGTCAGTGGCCATGGCTAGGTGACTCAAAGGCCTTAGAAACATTTTAGAAACTGAGTGCATATGCAGCTCCTGTCACTAGGGACAAATCTAGGCGCTGACATCCACAAATCTACTATTCTTAAAGCTACACTGTGTGATTTTTACCCCCATCTAGCGGTGAAAAGGTTTATGACCATCCAGTGAATATTAGTTTCTGTTCCTCTCAATTCCGATTTCGTTTTAACTCCTACGGTGGCCAATGTAGTCCAAGAATAACATGGCTTCCAGTTCGACCTCGTCCATGAGTGTTAACTCAAACGTAAACGCGAAAGGTGAAGCTTGAATTAACGGGTATGTCCCTCTTTGGCTAATGTACATTCAAGATGGAGGGGCAACATGGCGACCGACATTAGAACCCCTTACCCGTATGTATTTTCAATGGCATATTATACACTCACGAGAATACGTTATTACTTGAACGAAGAAAATATACATTAATGAGCACGTATTTTTTTGAAAGAACTAAGTGTTTTTAGCTAAGAATAAACTAAAAGAGTTACACAGTGTAGCTTTAATATATGCTGCTTGCAAAAAATGTTATTTCATCAGAACACACGGCTACTTGGGGAATGCCTGCCAAAGCAGATCCAGGCTTTCTGGATCCAGATGGTTTACATGCATCAAGCTATGTGCATATGTTAAGGGCTAGGTTAAAACATCACATATGTAGGTCAAAATCAGTCCCAATTTTCCCGACACCTCTCTGCCTGGCTGTGCTAAATCACCGTGCATAATTTGCTGGGTGGGCAGAAGAAGCCATTGCCATAACACCCTATTCATCACAAGTATTATCTAAGACATGACCACAAGACCTGGGCGCATCACATCTATCAATCAACACAACCTTGAGCCCTGGGATGAGGCCAATCAATTCCACACACTGATCCAATCTAGCGAAGGCCCCCTAAACAGCGGGCTGGCAGTGAACTCGCCTGATTGCATTTCATATTCAACCCTCTCGGCCCACGTGCGCTTTCCATCAGGTATTCCGAGCAGACATCTATATATTCCCTACCGTTGATGATTGCCAATATATATGTTGGGGCAAAACGAGGCCTTTGAACCAAGAGGCAATTTAGACCGAACCTACAAGCAAGCAATCAGCCCTATACTACCACGGTCAATACGAGTGTCCTCAATCACACCGTCGGCCGCTTCGGTAAATTACACTGTCTTAAGCTGAGCTAATGTGAAATCGGATGTAATGGTTGCATGATAAATAATTCAACACGTCTTATTCCAGGTGGACCGTTGGATGCGCAAATCACTCTTGATAAATCAGCCCGCACAAGCATGACAACACTACAAACATGGCTGTGATTGGCAGAGTCTTGCGGTGGGACTTTGCATGAGAATGGCAAATGGAAATGAATGTTTACATCACGAATAATGCGATGTTGCCGCAGCTCCCGCAGGAAAACAGATTAAAAGCATGTAGTCTCTAAATTGCTTCAGTGGTATTACCTGATTTCAATTATTTCCAGGAGTCCCAATGCATTGGAGACACTCACATTCACAATGCGTTTCGCTTATTTATGAGTTCTGGGGTAAATCAAAATATTATTAATAGTCTAATATATATATATATATATATATATATATATTAGGGGTGTAACAATATATCGTGCCACAATATATCGCAATACAAAAATGCAACAATACATATCGTGGATAGTGACAATATTTATCGTCAATAGTGACAATATATATACTCTTAAAAATGCTCAACCCGATCTCACGACCAAGTCGTACGAATTCGACGAATGATTAAAAAGTGGCTAATTCGTAACAATTCATATGACCTCACTCACACGATTTTGCTAAATCGTACATATTTTACAAATTGGCCAATTCGTATGAATTCGTACGAATGACCAACCCCTTACCCCGCCCCTAAACCTAACCGTCACGTGGGTTTAGACAAATCGTACAAATTCGTACGAGTGAGGTCGTACGAATTGTTACGAATTAGCCACTTTTTAATCATTCGTCGTATTCGTACGAATTGGGCGTGAGAGTATTGAAATGCTGGGTTGTTTTAACCCAATATTGGGTCAAAAATGGACAAACCCAGCAATTGGGTTACATTTGACGTTTTTAAACCATTCTTTGAGTTTGTCCATATTTGACCCAAAATTGGGTTAAAACAACCCAGGATTTTTTAAAGTGTATCGTGGATAGTTCCCCCAAAATAGAAATGACTGTGAGAAAAAGTTTTCAGAGTGTTAATGTCAGCACTACATTAAAATACTATATATAATGTTGATAATAATGTATAATAATGCAAGGGGGGAATATTTGTGGGTCCTGATAATTCCATATATCTTATGTTACCAGTAAAAAGTGGCCTACATTTATTTTACAGAGATCAAGCAAATTCGTCTAAAATAATTCTGTATTTTCAGCTTCAGAATCATGAATATTGTTATTCTGGTGTTTCTATTGTCCATGGGTTACCAGCACCAAGTCCAAACCTATTCATTTAAACCCACAATGTAATATCAAAGTAAGCATTTTAATCAACAGTGAATTTTTTTGTTAACCTTTAATCATATTTCTTGGTGTATCGCAATAATATCGCACCGTGAGTTCAGTATCGTGATATATATCCAATCGTGACATGAGGGTATCGTTACACCCCTAATATATATATATGTACTTGAGAAATACTTGCGCATTCTCAAGGGCAACACTATTTGGATGACAGTGAACTGTGGGCACAGATAAACACAGATCAATGGAGATGAAGATTTCTCTCAATACTTACTGCAGAATGAAAATAGCTTCTGGAGTAAAACGCAGCACTTGGCGATCTCCTTTACTAAAATCGATAGCAATATGAGAGTCTTTCTCAGCTATCAGCAAACGTACCATCAAAATAGAGTCCTCAGAATCACGGCTACACTTCTGGTGATTTAATGTTGTTGACATCGACTAATAACCAACACATGGTTTTCGAGACCAGCGACGAGATGGATTACTTTTTTTCTAGGTCTGTAAAGCATCTTCACAGGGGCCACACAAGGCAACCCGATAAGGTATCGCTTCAGTGCCGCTTGGTTGACAGCTGTCACCTCACCTGAGTTAATATGAAGAGATGTTATGTGAATTCATTTCTGTCTAAATGCCCTTGATTGGAAGATTTATCGGTTCAAACATATGAGAAGCAGTTTTAGAATGGCGTGCAGTTCACATCAATCTCGGAGACGCCTGGCCCTTGTGCGGCAATTTCAACTCATTTTCTCCGAGAGGATTCTTCTGCGCGTGACTGCAAAGTACCAAGAGGACTTGCTGGTGAAAGTCATTATTCCCTCTGAGTATTTCCACAGGGAGCTCTTTGCACTAAATGTCACATTCCCGCCATCATAATATGATCCCCAACATGACAAATAGCAAAAACTCTGCAAGTTGTCACTTTAATATGCAATTATGGCAGGTCTTTGTACTTTGGGCCCTCTGCTGCTCGGTCTGATAAAGTCACGGCATTCCTCATTTCTGCCTGGCAGTTTTATCCCGGGAACAATAAAGTACTTATTTACCATTGAGCCGAGCAAGGGGCGGTAATCTGCAATGTACCATGGAAGAGCTTATACGCTGAGAGGAAAAACACAAGGAGGAATAAAAAGGTAGAAGTGAGGAAATAGCCTCAATAGGTGTGACGGCATATATCACAGATGAGTATCACTTTGTGGAAGCGCAAAAATATTCAGACAGTACAAAAAACTTTACAAATACACTACCATTCAAAAAAAATGTTTTCTTTTAAAGACATTAAAGGAGTAGTTCACTTTTAAAAAAAAAAACTTTTGCTGATAATTTACTCACCATGTCATCCAAGATGTCCATGTCATTCTTTCTTCAGTCGAAAAGAAATTAAGGTTTTTGATGAAAACATTCTAGGATTTTTCTCCATATAATGGACTTTAGTGGGAACCAAGCGATTCAAGGTCCAAAAGACAGTTTCAGTGCAAACCACAAACTGTTCAAAGGGCTTTAAACGATTTTAGACAATGAATAAGGGTTTTATCAAGCGAAACGATCGCTCATTTAAAAAAAAAAAGTTTAAGTTTTATAAGCTCAAATGCTCACCTTGCTCTGTTCTGTGATGCGAGTTCGTGACTCTCCTATTTGAACTCGTTCATCGAAATGAACAAATCTTTTCCTGAGTCAACTCGTTCGTTTCGTTCGTTGAATGAACCAAATGACACGAAAAAAGATTCGTTCATTTTGATAAACGAGTTCGAACAGGAGAGTCACGAACGCGCATCACAGAACATAGCAAGGCGACCATTTGAGCTTATAAAAACTTAAACTTTGTTTTTTTTTTAAATGATCGATCGTTTCACTTAATAAGACCCTTATTCATCGTCTGAAATCGTTTAAAGCCCTTTGAACAGTTTGCAGTTTGCACTGAAACTGTATTTTGGACCTTGAACCATTTGGTTCCCATTGAAGTCCATTATATGGTGAAAAATCCTGGGATGTTTTCATCAAAAACCTTAATTTCTTTTCGACCGAAGAAAGAAAGACACGGACATCTTGGATGACATGGGGGTGAGTAAAATATCAGTAAAAGTTTTTCTAAAAGTGAACTATTCAATATTGATAATAATAAGAAATGTTTCTTGAGAAGTAAATCAGCATATTAGAATGATTTCTGAAGGATCATGTGACACTTTGCATCACACAAACATGAATGAATGATTATTAAAACATTTTAAATTGTAATAACATTTTACACTATTACGGTTTTTAATGTAACCTTACCAACCTCAGAGTTTTAAATTGAGAAATTGAGGTCCTGTAGCGTGAATGTGAGGGGGAGAATTGGAAAATGCATGCGAAAAGTCACATGATATGACTACATTGGTTGATTACACTGTAAATGAGATAATTCCCACGTATCATGTTTACAACTGATCCGCAAATAACCCGAGAGGGAAATGGACAGACTAATTGCCAAGTAAACAATTCACCCACTCGGACATTACATTTCGAGTCACCAAAAATGAACATGAAATGACTTATGAAACACACAATGAGTCACTAACTTCTCAGCTTGGTGTGTAAACCAGAGGAAGGTCAGCTGACCCAAACACTGCTAATCAAAATTTGTGATGATGCAAGTTTGAGTATTTTTTTTTTTCAAAATAAATAAATGTGTAAAAACCAGATGCAACTGGATCTTTAATTTTACATAAAACTAAATTAAAGCCCACACACTTTGCCTTCTCACATCAGAGGTCCACTATACAGCCCTGTTTCGGAGGAAATGGTAATGTGTCAGCTGCAAACATTTCATTTGGAGCAGCTGCGAGTGAGAGAAGATGCGTGCCTGATGCACTCCCCCAATGACAGGCTGCAGATGGGCCGTCCCATTATAAACGCATACATACTTTTCATAGGGGTCCCAAGAGCACCGTGGATCTGTGCTGTGGTCCATTTGACACATTCAAGCACATTAAATTCCCCAATTCCCTTCTCACCTCATCCAGGGTGTATATGTGAAAGTCAGTGTAAAAGGAATGGAATGGATGCTTTTATGGCAGAGCGGCAGGATGGGAGACAGTTGGGTACTTCCGTCAGGCCCCATATGTTTGCTGTCCTGGATGTGTAATGGACCTTCATGATGTGACACTATCCATGTCCTTTCCTCCTCTCCGAAGCCCTCATTATTACTTTTCACACATGCATGATCTCAACCAGAGCAGAAACAGCCTCGCCCTGCTTGTCGCGCCAAATGACACGTGATTGGCGTCGAGTCAACAAGACCCACCGGCTGTATGCCGCAATTCGCCATGGCCCTCTGAAATTGCGCCAGCTTTTACTTCCGACTCTTTCCATGAGCTATTGTCAAGCAGACAGTGGACAGTGTCGCAAACCCCCGAGACTGTGATAATCTGATAAGTGGAAAATCGATAATTGAAGTGTCGTTATCAGAATGAAGACGCCACAGTTGGGAACCTTAATGCAAATCAGTGAATCGGCCAATGGGAAATCCAATAGACGCAACTTCATCTGTGGTAAAGGATTGCAGCTCACACTTTCTGCTTCACTAGGCTACATGTTTGCTGATTGGCCACAGAACTGATGGTGACTATTTAAATCCAGGGGAAATTCATTTGTAAATAGGGATCCCACCAATTGCTTTTTAACAGAACAGAATATCTAATTAATATTCCAATAAGGATGTGTTTCGAAGACATTCAGTGGACCCAAGAAGTATTTGGACACTTAAAGGAATAGTTCACCTGAAAAATGAATATTCTGTCATCATTTACTCACCCTCATGTCGTTTCAAACCAGTATGACATACAATCTTTTGCAGAACACAAAAGATATTTTGAATAATGTAATGTTGGTGTCCAAACAACATTGGATCCCACTGACTTTAATTGTATGGATATTTTTCAAAATATATTCTTTTGCACTTTGAAGATAGTCAAACAGGTTTGGAACAACATGAGGGTGATTAAATGATGTCGGAATTCAAGCCTGAATTCTGAATTTAAATTTAATTTAAATTCTGTCCATTTAAGCCACATTTACGTCATTGCATTAGAACCAAGTAAATCAAGTGGCAACTAAAAAAAAGTTCTTTCTCAGAACTTTTTTAAATGTCATTTCGATTTAATAACCGGTGGTAAGCAGTGATTTTTAATAAATATATGAAATCACAAGTTCATCACATAAACTCTGCACGTTTCACTAGTAATTGAGAAACTACAAAGGTCTAGTAAAGTAAAGGTAAAAAGTAAAGTACTTTTTCAACTTAATTTTTAACTTTTTGTACAACATTTTTAACTGCTTTAAATGGTATCTTTATAAAAAAGTGTCACTTGCAATGATATTTGTTCATAGTTTTTTTTTTTTGGCGCTGTCCATGGAGATTTCAAGAATTCTGGTCCAATTTGTTATGTTTATTTTGCTATTTGGCATTTGAATGTTGCCTTCTGAAACTGGGCATCTTGGCATTTGAATTACTATACGGTTATTTGAAATAGAATAGGTTTCAAAAGAAAAAGGATTCTTCTGCTTCTTATTCTACTACTTTTGTGTGTTCATTGTGCAACAAAGGATGGCCTTTGATCAGTTCCCTAATAAAGTCTCCCCCAGTGGCCAAGTAGTTGATCGTTGTCTGGCTATATATTATTAGCATCTAAAAGGAATGGACTGAAAAGATCCAAAGATGGTCAAATTGCCTAGCGAGATCATAGCTAGACTAACAAGGGTGAGGAAGAAGAAAGAAGAGAAGGTAGAAAGATAAAGGGAGATGCAAAAATGTCCAATAATGTCTAAAAATACATTCTAAACAGATACACGTCTCCATGTCTGGAAAAGTTTCATATTTGCCGCGAAATGGTCCGGAATAATGAATCTCAGTTGAGATTCATTCAACAAAAAAAAAGGAACTTTCTAAATTTGTGCAATTGTGTCAGTATTTTCAGAAGTTGTTTCAACTCAAGCTCCATTTATACTCAAGTAACAAGTAAATTTAGCTCTTGGTCAAAATATTTGTCTCAAATTACTAGTTGTTTTGAGACAGAGGACCTGCTTGCTCCAAATTTACAGTAGCCCTGGCCTTCTTATTGCCGGCCCACGTCCAGATTCATGAAAGGAACAGGTGGCTGAGAAGAGGGGCACAATAGCGGCACCCTACTGGCAGTGTGCAACGAGGCAAACTTGATGCTTATTGCACCTTGTCACACTGTCATATATCCAATATTACTTGTATTTTTTGCTGAGCTGTTTTTTTTCCATGCATAGGCCAGGTGACCTTGACTTCCAGGTATGGTACATAAGGAAAGCATAGCAAATGCCAGCACAGATCAGGGCGAGTAGAACCTGAGGGGTTACATTGGTGCCGTGACCCGAATAAAACACATACCTGGGATAAACACGACCAAAATCTGGTTAGAGTACAGTTCATCGAAGTTGCGTGAGAAGTCTTGCATAAAGGTTGCCTTTAATATTTAATAAGAGGGAACCAATAATTATGGCCAGCGTGTTTTGGAGAAAAGCATATTTCATAATGTGATCTAGCTCCCATTTTTAATTATTTTACTTCAATGAAAGGTTAGATTTTTGCTATTTTTTAATGAAAGATAAAAAGAATCAACCATCCAGCCATTTTGATCATATTTACCAGGGGTGCCATTAATTCTGACCACAAATATATATATATATATATATATATATATATATATATATATATACACAAACACTTGCAATACATATAAATTCTGGTTTATATGCAATAGAATAAATATAATGATTTTTTGGGGGGGAGAAATGCTTTAGAATTCTGCAAACAATGTCTCAACTGCGTACACTGACTGTTCAAAAAATGAAAGAAAAAAATGAAAGAAAAAATAAATAAAACTTATTTAAATGAGTGTTAAGCTCACTTCCATGGATAAAAAAGAAAAGAAAAATACTTAAGTCAGTCCATCACATTTGTTGTTTTTAAAGCACATTTAAAAACAAGTGAAAAGAAGCGTATAGTGCAATATATATTGTCATTGACCAAAATTGATATAACAATATATCTGCTTAAATCATCCACCACTTATCATTGCTCTAACCATCTTGACACCTACAGAGATTTGTCTTGCCAGTTTGGTAGAGATATCTTGGCTTTTGTTAACTGTTATGGTGGGCAGAAGTCCGTTGCTGCTTAAGTAGTCCCTGTTACTGCTCCCTTGAGAGCAATTGGACACTCTCGCCTATGCTGCTGCTATAAAATGTTTCCAGCTGAACTCTTCAACCTCACAGAGGGAAGTGTAGTCCTGGGCCCTTGAGAGTGAGCCACGAGCGATTTTGTCAGCCGGTTATTTGAGGTTGTCCGTATGCTTTCACACAGGGACGGCCGCTGAAAGCCAAGCTGAGGCACTCAAATCCCAGCGACAGACATGAAGTTTACGGATAACAATCAGGATGGATCCACCTTGGGTGAAAATGAAAACAGAAGCGGCACTAGTAAATTCGATAGGGGTTAACTCCATAGGGGTTTCCTGGGGAACGTACTGAAGGGCATTAGAGCAGCAGGAGGAAGATCAGTGGAAAAAAGGTCATTTTGATATTCACGATTATGTTCTCTCTTTACTACCCCACATGACATTATGAAACACCACATTTTACTATTCATTCCACATTCAATCACTCCCTACAGCATCAATATGTACTAGCAGCAAATCCCACAACAATTTCTCTCTAAACACACCAAGCTAGAATTATACATGTGTGACGCATATCACAAGTCACGTATGTTCATCGCCCATTGGGAAAGGAACAACAAACAATAACAATATAGCCAAGTCTTTACCTAGTCACAATCTTCATGTAGACCCCCTTTCGCCTTCAGCACTGCCTTAATTATACACATAGATTCAACAAGGTGCTGAAAGCGTTCTTTAGAAATGGTTGATAGGATAGCATCTGTTTCACCACGTCCCAAAGATGCTCTATTGGGTTGAGATCTGGTGACTGTGGGGGCCATTTTAGTACAGTGAACTCCTTATCACGTTCAAGAAACCAAGAAACCAATATTAAGAAACCTTTTTGAAACCAAGAAACCGTATCAAGAAACCAATTTGAAATGATTCAAGCTTTGTGACATGATGCAATATCCTGCTGGAAGTAGCCATCAGAGGATAGGTACATGGTGGCCATAAAGGGAATGGACATGGTCAGAAACAATGCTCAGGTAGGCCAAAGTCCTTTCAGGCAAGTCATGCCACTCGCCGCCATCTTGGCAACGCCTCCGGGCAGCTATTTCAGACTTAACAAGACCAGGCTCCTATCTAAATGAATGGGCAGAGAGTCAGAGCTGCACTTTCACTGGTCACCGGGAATTAAAAACTGCATGTATAGAAACAGCAGTAAAAAATGATAAAAATCGCTTTGATGACTTTGCCCCAAAATAAGGTTTAAAACGCCGTTTTCCCACAGGTTATACTTTTACTGAAGTGACATATCTCTATATAAATAGTCTCTGGGTAGGCCGTGGCATTTAAACGATGCCCAGTTGGTCCTAAGGGGCCTAAAGTGTGCCAAGAAAACATCCCCCACACTATTACACCACCACCACCAGCCTGCACAGTGGTAACAACGCATGATGGATCCATGTTCTCATTCTGTTTACACCAAATTCTGACTCTACCATCTGAATGTCTCAACAGAAATCGAGACTCATCAGACCAGGCAACATTTTTCCAGTCTTCAACTGCCCAATTTTGGTGAGCTCTTGCAAATTGTAGCCTCTTTTTCCTATTTGTAGCGGAGATGAGTGGTACCCGGTGGGGTCTTCTGCTGTTGTAGCCCATCCGCCTCAAGGTCGTGTGTGTTGTGGCTTCACAAATGCTTTGCTGCATACCTCGGTTGTAACGAGTGGTTATTTCAGGCAAAGTTGCTCTTCTATCAGCTTGAATCGGTCGGCCCATTCTCCTCTGACCTCTAGCATCAACAAGGCATTTTCCCCCACAGGACTGCCACATACTGGATGTTTTTCCCTTTTCACACCATTCTTTATAAACCCTAAAAATGGTTGTGCGTGAAAATCCCAGTAACTGAGCAGATTGTGAAAGACTGGCCCATCTGGCACCAACAACCATGCCACTCTCAAAATTGCTTAAATCACCTTTCTTTCCCATTCTGACATTCAGTTTGGAAGATTTCAGGAGATTGTCTTGGCCAGGACCACACCCCTAAATGCATTGAAGCAACTGCCATGTGATTGGTTGATTACATAATTGCATTAATGAGAAATTGAACAGGTGTTCCTAATAATCCTTTAGGTGAGTGTATATACAACCTAACAAAGCTAGTACTCATAGAGCATAAAATATGTATGAATAAGAGCTAAAAACAAAGGGTAAGAAAGATTCTCTCGACTATGGTGGCATCAAGATTACTTAGTAGAGTGTATTAGTCAGTGAAAGGGAAGTGCACTTGGCAGGAATCAGAGTGTATGGCGTAGGGGATAATGACCTACAACTGGAACATCGCCCAGTGCTCTGTTCTGCTTCAGTGGTGGCATGGAGAGCATCACGAGCCTGGGGTTTACAGCACTTTAAGACACACACACACACACAGTCATGATACAATGGTTCAACTGGAACCTTACACTTCGTTGGACACACTGCATCATGCAACTGACAAGGGCTAAACATAGTGTGTAGTGATATCGATCCAGACATGCCCACACACACAACTTTTTAGTAGCCCCTCTGCTCTCACACATACACACACACACAAACAAAGAGCTAACCTTTTGCTGGTTGCTGTGTTGGATGTGCCTGAGATCATCTACTAATGTTGAGGTCACAGACATCAACACAATAGAAACTTTGTTATGGACAACTAATAAAAAAAAAAACATTTTATTGCTCAGAGATTGCTCTTGGACATTTCAGGACACGTTTCAACATTTTCTCAGATGTTTCTTTTAATATAACAAGAATTTCAAGAGAAATGTTTGAGTTCATATTGAGATTTCTGAACCAGTTTTGTACAATTTGAGACATTTTTGAGAAACATGAAACCTCTGAGAACCATCCTTCCAGCTTCACCAAGCTGATATACGTATAAAGAGATCTCATTTGAGAAAAGAAATAAAAAAGGCATCTCTTTTGCTTTTCACTAAATTTAGACATCAAAAAAATGTATGTAACTGAAGGAGATTGAGGTAGAAACAAAGCGTTGGTTATCTGCCATCACATTAGCTAATTTTAGATTGTGACAGAACAAATAGGACAAAAGGAAAAAAAAGGAGGCAGGCCTTTCATACCAGAGGCTATCTATCATTAAAAACCCTACTGGGTATAAAAATATCCCTGAGCAACAAAACTGTCATTGGTCCTGTAGGCTTGTCATTTATCAAACTCTGGCCAATTGTTGTGAGGCCAGGAGGGAAAATGGGAATTCTGGGAGACATTTATCCTGTTTTGGGGCAGAATGCTGTTTTTGTCTCTCTCTTGCTCTCCTTCCTCTGGTTTGATGTCAGTGATTTCTCTTCACAGCTATCTAGAGTGAGAAGCGTAAACCCAAGGGAAAAGATGACACCCGCAGAATGTACGTTATCCTATCTTTCAACGGCATTGCATTTCCTAGCTTGTGAAAAGAACAATAGCAGGGGTCGAATCCAATGACAGGAGTGTTACATTTTAAAGTTTAACATGTTACATTATTACTCCTATTACTCATAAAAAAGTTACTCTAAGTAAAGTGCATGCATATCAAGCCACTTGCTATGTAGATGAGAACAATAGTTTGTCACGCTGTCGTAACTTACAGGGCTGATATGGCATTAGATGCACTGCAGTTCTACATGAATACTTTATTTAAAAGAGAGACTGAATTTATCAGTTATTCCGACGCATTCTCATCCTAGGGCGTTATCTACATGGCACCCTTTAGCGTCAATATAACAAACTTCGGTTATGGGTAGGTTTAGGTCTGGGGTAGTGTTAGGGTTAGACCATTAGGAGGCGCCTTCTGGCCCATATATCTGTGTCTCATATTGATGCTAAAGGGTGCCATGTGCGTTGTATGTATACGCATTGTCAAAAGCGTCAGTATATGACGCCTTGGGATGATTATTCACTTAGCAGACCCTTTTATCCAAAAATTACTTTCAAATTAAGAGCATCACAAAACCAACAATATTTATACTACAAAGGTCAATTGAATGAATAGAAAACTACCAAGCATTTAAAATTCACTTGATCGCATTCACTTGTTATAACGAATTACAAAATAATACATGTTTTATGCATTGTTTGCTGCAAAATATAAAAGAAAAGCTACATTTCATTTTCAACATTCAAAGGCAAGATTTGCAAGGATGCATTAAATTGGTGTGTGTGGGGGGAGCTGCTAGTAACAACATTTCTATTTTAAATAAATGCTGTTCTCTTAAACTATCTATTAAATCAAAGAATCTGGAAAAAATAAATCATGTATCATGGTTTCTACCAAAATATTAGGCAGTGCAGCTGTTTTTAGCATTGATAATAATAATCAGCAGCAAACTGGCATATTAAAATGATTTCTGAAGAATCATGTGACACTGAAAAGTGGAGTAATTCAGCTTTGCCATCACAGAAATACATTAGAAAATATATTCAAATAGAGAACAGTTTTTAAAAAAAAAATAATATTAATGTTTCACAATGTGGCTCTTGGCTCTAATGATAAATCGCTTCCGATTTTCCTCTTTTGTAAGTCACTTTGGATAAGAGTGTCTGGCGAATGTCAATAAATGTTTTATGTGCCTACAGTGGATAAAGCTTGCTCTTAAGATATGTCCTCAAAACATCCATCCTGCTTCTAACATTTTCATTGAAATCTCAAATCTCGAGGCTTAATGCAAAATTCCCACCAGCATATACTTAAAAGAGCTCTCAGGGGTCAATCCAGGTGTCTACAGAGCAAAAGGCTAACCAGTGGGCACCTGTCCAAAGGTAATATTTAGTGTGCATTAGCCGATCCAGATGATTTCCATCAAACGTGCAAGACAGCACACAGATTGAAAGTTATTTATATATATAAAACACATTTTAGAAATTAAAGTAATGCAGGCAAGACAGCGTGCAATGTATAGTTAACACTGGGCCTTGTGTACTAATCCATAAATGATCAAATCATGACCATAATTAGCTAATGGCTCTAGCAGGCATCTCTCATGAAGAATGCATGTAACCTCAACTCTAATGACATTCTGCCAGGGAGCTTAGAAGAAAAGGAGACCGAGAGAAGGTGCAAGGTACACTCACACATTGAGATAAATCACCTGTCTGCCTTCAACAAATGCACAAGCGTAATAAATATCAATATTGCAGATTTATGTTCTTCAGACATAATTAGATCTTGAACAGTGATGTAATTCTCAGCAAACACAAATTATGTTGTTCTTTACTGACTCTTGAGGATGAGAACACTTTCATTTTACATATATTTCAATACACATAATTCAATTTAGGAAGAATGTGTTCAATGGTACGTGACAGCTTGTTAAAAATCAAATGAATAAAAGAGACAGTGTTGTTATTCTCCTTTTCATTCATTTAAATGAATCTGAATAATAAAATATAAGTAGTAGATCTTAAAATTAAGAAATGTTTCCTTGGCAACTAACTGCAATAAAATAAGTTGAAGTAAACGAAAAATAAAAAAGATAAATTAAAGGTATGTAACAATATTTTTTTAAATATATAGAGGGGAAAAATAAATATCTAAACAAAATAAATTAAAAAAAATACAGAAAATAACACTGTCGAGATATTAAATCAGGTTTAATCGGGCTAAATCAATGTGAAATGTCACAAAACTTCACAAAACTATTTCACAAGTTCACAAAAAGTTCACAAAAAGTGAAAAAGTTCACAAAACTATTTTCCTTCTATAATGGATTTCAAAGTTACATAAAATATTCAACAAGAAAAAAAGTCACCGTTTCATATGGGATGCATTGAGACATTCTGAAGGGTGAACTTTTGATTTCCCCGTTCAAAAGCGGATACAGTGGAGCTTTAAGTCCTTTATTTCTAGTTGAACAACACTTTTACTGACTTTTAAGTAAAATTGATTGCGAATGCAGTTTCAAGTTGACACGATTTCCAGAGTACCGCAACTCGAGGAGTACCGCAACTTGAACTCCTAAAGGCCATAAAGATCATGGGCACACACACACAAAGTACTTTTCTTGCTCTTATCAAACATTTTTTGCCATTCAGGTTATCCAGACACAATTTCAACTCTTATAAGATTTGAAGATTGAGAAGAGAAGATGGAAAAAAGCCAGTTTTAAGCAAAAAGGTGTGGTGGTACTACAAAAAAAGAAAAAAAAGATAAACTCCACATCCCCTGGATTTGATATGGTGGAGATAGAAGTAATTCACACTCACTCTCTCTCTCTCTCAATCACTATAACTGTCGGAGCAGCAATGAGAGAGAAAAGAGAGGAATTCAGTTTATTTAAAAAAAAAGTAGGTCAAATGACACTTTATCTGTGATAGGGAAGAAAAGAGAATGTAAGTGATACAGAAGTACTGGCAGACCAACTGCAGCTGAGTTGTAAGTCTTAAGGACCAATGAAAAGGCTTCACTGCACTTATTACCTTTAAATAACCCAGTGATGGCCTCCATTTGATAAAAAGGAAATAGAAAATAACAGCTAGCCCAGGTTTTCTTGTGGACAACCAAAACCCTGTTACAGAGGATTTAATAAAGCCTTGGTTATCCTCAGATGTTATCAAGTTTTTGAAGGATGCACAATTCAAACAAAGTGGTCTGATGTTTGTTAACAACATTAGTTTGTGTAAATGCTGTTACCTCGGCACACTATAAGCACATCAACATGTGTAAGAAAACGTGCATGTTACCAATAACAAGTCTAAGATACGGTTAGGATATGACAGACTCAGAGAGAGAGGTGGAAAGTAACAGCGCTTTATGTCAACAGGTGATAATGGTTGAGGTGAACACTTTAAAGGAGAACTCCGGCGCAAAATGAACCTTTGTTCTAATAACACATCAGTACCTGGTCGTCCGTTCTCTGAGATTTGTTTTCATGATAATCGAATGTAAAGAGTTTTATCTCTAAAAACTGTTTAGCGTATAACGCTAGTAATGGGGGCATATAATAAGTAAAAAGAAATCGCTAGTTTATGCCACTAACAAGGCTCAAAATAGCCCCACAATCACACAGTAACATAATGAGGGTCCCTGCATGCAAAACGAAGCATTGAGAACTTTGTAAGTGTACAGACCGTTTAATAAGAAGATATTTTATAGACAGTCCACTTCGTGGAGCCATCTTTGGTAAACAGTCTCGACTAGTCAAACCACGAACGACGTGCTAAGTGAGCTGAACTTCTGAACTGAATGAACGGCTTTGTGGTTCGACTTGTCGAGACTGTCTTCCAAAGATGGCTGCTGCCTCTATACACGAAGTGAACTCTTTTTATAAAATATCTTCTTATTAAAAGTGAGGTTGAACCTCCAAATTCATGTTATGTAAGAATGCATGTTTGCATTTTACTTCCGTGATGAGGATATTTCCAAATTCAATACGATATTTAAAAAAAAAAAAAGAAAAGAAATGAATTAGTAAATGATTGAATCATGAAATAAAGGGAGGGGCTGCAAAAAAAGTAAGAAGTCTTGGTGATGTTAGTAAAAAAGTAAAGTGGAAGAAGTTATTATATTTTAAATAGTGTACAAATGTACCCAGGACAGTTTCATCCCAAGACGTCATACACTGTAAAAAAAAAATATTGTTGGTTTAACTTAAAAAATTAAGTAACCTGGTTGCCTTAAAATTTTAAGTTGATTGTACTGGAAAAAGTGAGTTAATACAATGAAGGAGATTGATTTAATCATCAGAAACTCAAAATACTAAGTTATCTGAACTAAATAAATGATTTAAGTTGATTTGACTAAAGAAAAAATGTTGTGATAACAAATCTTGAAAATATTTTTTTACAGTGTATAACTGATGTCTTGGGACGTCTTTTGACCATACGTCAACATCCGCCTTTTTAGGGTACCCTTAAACGTCGGTTAGATGACGTTATCGGATCTTAACCCTACCCCAGACCTAAACCTACCCCGTCACCTAACTGACGTTAAAGGTAAAGCGTCATTTGTATGACGGCCCGGGATCGTCATCTAACCGACGTTTAAGGGTACCCTAAAAATGCTGATGTTGACATATGGTCAAAAGACGTCCCAAGACGTCAGTTATATGACGACTTGGGATGAGACTGTGTTCCAAGTTCACCAAGAGAGGCTAAAACTGCAATGGGGCAAATATATGAGCATTAGATGGTGAAATGTTTGCTAAACCTGCAATACAAAGGAGAAGTGCTCATTTAAGATCAGAGGAAGCTTTAAGTGAGACATAAGGAACGAGTCATGTTCCGCAAAATATCAAAGATGACATCTCAGTCTTTTCCCAAAGGCTGCAAGCCACCTAAACTCAGGCTTTCTCTGTGCAACGAGAATGATTCAAAGCACACTGAGGCGGATGACCTTCCGCTAACACAATGCAACAAATGTGGAAAGGAGAGAGAGATAGAGAGAGAGAGGTAAGGAATAAGTGGGGGAGGAAAGCAGATGCATAATTGTCCCCAAGGTAGCAGCAAAAGTGAAATCTGTTGTTGGTTTGGCAAAAGAAAAGGTCAGTGCTTTCAGAGGGCCTATTCAATATCGCACATACGCCCAGCCTGGTGGTTTTGGACGTCCACTCTTGAATCAAGCTTTTAGATGAGCCTTCATTGTTCCCCGAGGGTTGGAGAGAAACGCTCCGTCAACAAAGGCCACGCCGGGGTCTGATTGCAAGGAGGACAAAGAGAGCATTCAGCTGGAACCACCATATTATATCTGCTGATAAGCAATGGTTACAGTCTAAACACACACATGTGCATGAACACACACAGAAGAAGATAACCAGGCTAACAAAACAGCAAAGAAGGACAAAGACCTATGATAAATGACTTGTAGGCACTAAGAAAGCCGTATAGAATGAGGTTTGTGTTGCGTGTTGTGATATAGGATGCTACTTTGGGGCTTGAACAGAGAGTCTGAGGGCAAAGTAATGCTCCTTTTTGCTGGAAACACAAATCCTGGGCTTTGAACTCCTATAATGAAGTTGGCAAGAGGGTGTCCCTTTTTCTTGCAAACCATCTGCCGAGTTTGACTGTTTAGTTTGGCCCTCCCAGTTTTCTGTACTAAAAGCTACTCACACATGCAATATACACATAATAGGTACTTAAAGCCTAGTGGTCATTCGATAATGAATAGTCATTAAGTATTACGTTACATGAGGCCGTTAGCAAGACATAACAACCAGGTGCAAAACAGGAAGAGCAAACATGAAGTATATCTGATGAGAGGAGGTTGCTCGAATCCCTGAATAGATGACCGCAGATCAATTAGCCAATTTAGCTAATGTAAACAGCCTACTTTCATGCTGATGAATTATATTATAATATCTATATCTTTCACAGATGTAATGATGATGTATATGGCTGAATCTCACTATCACATTTAAACACAAAATCAAAAGAATTGAAAGAATATACAGTATATTTTTCACTTTGTATGAAATGATTACAAAATTTTTTGTAGGCGCGTAATTTTTTTTTCATTGTTTTTTTTTTTTCCGTATCAATTCCAGCACAAGTCCTCATCTTTTTGAAGAGGGGGCAACATGGATTCGCAGCGCTGAAAACATCGTCTTCTCGACGTGTCGACAACATGAACCAAACTCCTCCAGTCTCAGCTACAACTACAGTGTTTGAGGGCGGGGAAAAGTAGATGTCATTTGTGGGCAGCCAATGAAGACCATAGGCTAGCATTATGCAAATTTGTTAGGGGTAGTGAGACTGAAATTGCTGACGACTCTTACAATTCAGAATCTATTAATTATTTTAGGAATCAATAACTTTATAAGTCGTGCACATTATCGTTAAAACTTTGCAGACATTTTACATTTCACAAACAGCTGTATTAGACACTGCATAGAGGGTAATATTCGAAAAAGCAGCATAGTGGCACTTTAATAATTTTTTTTTTTTTTTTTTTTTGCATTTCAGTAATGAAAACTTGTGTGGGAAATATGCTTAATATTGCCATGAAAATAATATTGCAAAGTAAAATCTTATTTCTTTCTTTTGATTAATGAGGCGAGACATATGACCCAGGTATTTAGATTATTTTCATAAATCATGATATCAGGAATGCAAATCTACTTTTTATGGCTAAATCGCAAGGTACAAGGTGAGAAATAAGATTAATAATGCCATGCCAAAAATGTCAATGTAATTTAAAAGATTAATATATATATATATATATATATATATATATATATATATATATATATATATATATATATATATATATATATATATATATATTCTTATTTCTTTCTTTTGATTTTGGGGGTAATACATTGTAAAAAAAATATTGTTGGTTTAACTTTAAAAAAATTATGTAACCTGGTTGCCTTTTAAAATTTTAAGTTGATTGAACTGGAAAAAGTGAGTTAATACAATGAAGGAGATTGAAACTAAACTTTAATCATCAGAAACTTAAAATAATAAGTTATCTGAACTAAATAAATTAAGTTGATTTGACAAAAGAAAAAATGTTGTGATAAAAAATCTTGAAAATATATATATATATATATATATATTTATTTTATTTTTTTTTACAGACCCAGGCATGATCTTGGGTTTAAAATTGGTGATCTAATGTGTAGTAAGAACTGTGGACTAAATCCCAATCTGAGCAACATACATTGTTAAAAAAATATTTTCAAGATTTGTTATCACAACATTTTATCTTTTGTCAAATCAACTTAAATAATTTATTTAGTTCAGATAACTTATTATTTTAAGTTTCTGATGATTAAATCAATCTCCTTCATTGTATTAACTCACTTTTTCCAGTTCAATCAACTTAAAATTTTAAAATAAACCAACAATATTTTTTACAGTGTCCTGTTGGGTCTGAAAACCACCAGATAAATAAAAGCCACTAACAAACACTTGCTGAATTTAGCCTTTGTCACAAACTGGACCCAAACTTTCTTGGCGAGAGACTGTGGCTCCATCACTTTAAATCCAGGATCAGTATAGATCTACCCGGTTCAACTGTTCCGAGTCGAAGCTCTCTTGCGGTATTTAATTTCAGCTGTAAAGTGGCCCTCTCATCGCCCAGAGCTCTGCTGTCTGCTTCACAATCTGTGGAAAGAGACAGTAGAACGTTTCTGCTCTCTCTCGTTCCCTCTCATTTTTATTCCCGCTCTCATTAAGCATGCCTTGCAGTGCCTCATATGTCACCATGGATTTATTAAGTCACCATCAAATTAATTATGCCCTTCTCTCTGCCAGCCCAATGTAATCTTTCTGGTCACATTATTTCAGATTAAACTATTCCAGTGAAGAAATGGCTCCCATGAATGAAATTTGGTGGAACATAAGGTGCATTGTCTCATAAAATCATTTCAAACAGATGTAATGTGAAGAGAGTTAACTGATTTGTTGAGGACAATTTGCTGAATTGTAACAGCATGCTTACGAACAAGAGGCGAAAAATCCAAACAGATGTTCAAAAGAGAGATGAAAGGAAAAAAGAACTGAAAACGCTTTCATATTTTACTCACCCTGATGTCTTTTCAACCCTTATCCATATCTATTAGATCTGAGGTCATTTATATGCTACAGCACACTCTTAAAAACAACTTTTCTATTTGTCAAATTTATATACTGAAAAAAAAGAAAAAACACCTGGAAGCCAATCATAGTGCTATATTTAGCAAAAAGAACACAAAAAGAATTAGAATAGAACTCAACAAAAAGAATAGATCAACACAATTAGTTACTTTGTAATTCAGTAACACAATGTGCTACTTAAAAGTATTACAAAGTATTTTGCACAGAAAAGCTGAAATTGTGTGATTCATCACCCATATGTGCAATACTTTAAAATTAACAAGCTCCTGTATTTGCTTAATTACAGTGCAGAATATTTTCCTTTGTTTATTTAAAAAAAACGCATCACTAATACAACATATAATGAGCAACAATTACCCATCTCTGTGACTAAATCTAGTTTGCATCATCTTGATAAACATTAATGATGTGTATGGGAATTTTAATATCTTGGTAAACAAATCCAAATGCCAACCATTTAAAACTGCAAGACTCAACTATACAGCAGGGGAACAGATTTAAAGGCCTGTCTGCTCTTTAAAATGAATGCCCACTTAAATAGGTGAGCATTACTAGAATATGAATATATATATATATATATATATATATATATATATATATATATATATATATATATATATATATATATATATATATATATACGGTAGCTATACACTTTTTTGGTCTGGAAAACTTATGCATAATGTTTACACCTCTGAAATAAACTTCCAGGTTGCTATATCTTTTGATCAATGAATTGACTTTTTGAATTTGAATTGACCATGACTTTTCCAGCCATTTATGAGCACTATAAGGATTATTAACAACTATTTCAAGTGAGATTTTTGCTCCAAAATGAACATAAATGGTCAATTAGTGAAAAATATATATATGTATACACTCTCAGAAAAAAAGGTACAAAAGCTATCACTGGGGCTGTACCTTTTCAAAAGGTACACTTTTGTACCCAAAGGCTGCATATTGGTACCTTAGTGGTACATATTAGCACCTAAAATGTACATATTAGCACCTGAAATGTACATATCAGGACCTAAAATGTACATATTAGCACCTAAAATGTACATATTACCACCTAAAATGTATATATTACCACCTAAAATGTATATATTAGGACCTAAAATGGACAAAAGTTTATCTTTTGAAAAGGTACAGCCCAGTGACAGCTTTTGTACCCTTTTTTCTGAAAGTGTATTTTAAGACATTAATATATTAAATATGATATAAAAAGTATTAGATTTGATATATAATTATTTAATTTCATGTTTTCTGTGTGAAAGCGCAGGAACATCCCTCTTTAAATACACTGATGTAGACATAGACATTACATGTCTTCAGAACTCCCATAGAGGATAGAGCACCAACCTTCAGAACTGAATGACATATGTAATGCATTACAGTATGATTACTGCAGCGCATGCTATTCTTAAAGCACAATCAAGACCACTGATTTGTTCTTTCTGAGGTAGTGCTGCATAAAGCTTCCTATACTCAGCATGAAAAGAAGTACCAACTCTCTGCATTTCTCTCTGGGGCCATATTGCTCCTGACAGCAATGGCTTTTAAATGCTCTGCTGGTCAAACAATGGCATTGACTTATGGTTACCCATCTCTGTTTTCTCTATGCGTACAAAGGAAAAAGTGACCACACAACCACGCACCGCTCAAGGTCGTCACCAGACAGCAAATTTCTGGCCTTCGTTACGAGTGATGGATAACAGAAACTCCTTCATCCCGACAAGTGATCAGAAAATTGTATTATCCAAGTACAGAGATAAAAGGATTACTACACAGAGGAGATGAGAATGTGAGCGATATGGGGACAATGAAAAATGGGGGATATATTGAAAAAATATTGAGGGATAAAGGGAGGATGGAAAGATGAAGCATTTCACTTCACGAGGGGAGAGACACTGTGTTTCTGACAGGCGATCACAGGGCCTTCAAGCCTGTATGTCAAATTCAACAGCCTAGAGACACACACACACACACTTTCAGACACAGAGAATCTAATGCAAAGTGAATTTAGGCTCCCAAGCCTAAAAAAACTGAAGGGAGAACAGGTCAATTTGTGAAATCAATATAAAATTGTAGATCAAAACCATCATAAAGAATGAGGTTTGCCTTACTCTTTTGAGATAACAGTTCACTTTAAGGAGTAGTTCACTTTAAAAAAAAAAATTTTTTTGCTGATAATTTACTCACCCCCATGTCATCCAAGATGTCCATGTTATTTTTTCTTCAGTCGAAAAGAAATGAAGGTTTTTGATGAAAACATTCCAGGATTTTTCTCCATATAATGGATTTCAATGGGAACCAAACGGTTCAAGGTCCAAAAGACAGTTTCAGTGCAAAGGGCTTTAACCCTCTGGGCTTCTTCGGTCAAAAATGACCGAAAACTGTTACGTTTTGAAATGTTTAATTTTTTTGCTTGATCGGATGGGGCTGAAACTTGGTGACTTTTGTTGTATTACCTATATGAACACACAAAAAAATCAAGGAGATGATTCTCATTTGTTAAAGGGTCGTAAAAAAAAAAGTCACACTTAGCTTCCTCCCGGTCAAAAATGACCGACATAGGAAATGAATGGGAAACACGAAAAAACAGGAAAACTCAGAGAAACTTTTGGTGGTACAAGCTACAGATCAGCAACTGTGCCGAAAAAAAGTGTACAGCAATGAAGGGGTGACACTCTAAAATATCAAGAGTGCAAATAAGACCACCCCCCCCACACACACACACACCCACGCGCACAAACACACACGCATACACAGATAAACTGGCAAGACTATAACAGCAAATTTGTAGAATATGCAAAATAAAATCAACAAATGAAAAAAAATCTTTCTCAAATGCGAACACAGACACACACGCACACACGCACGCACGCACGCGCACACACACACACACGCACACACACACAAACACACACACACACACACACACACACACATAGAGAGGAAGAGAGATTCACTGGTAAGACCGTAACAGCAAATTTGCAAATTTACAAATGAAAAAAAAAAAAAAAATCTTGCTCAAATGCACACACGAACACACACACACACACACACACACACACACACACAGAGAGAGAGAGAGAGAGAGAGAGAGATTCAAAGACAGCAACAGCAAATTTTGAGAATATGCAAAATAAAATCAACAAATGAAAAAAAAATAATTGCCACGCACGCACACACACACACACACACAGAGAGAGAGAGAGAGAGAGAGAGAGAGAGAGAGAGAGAGAGAGAGAGAGAGAGAGAGAGAGAGAGAGAGAGAGAGAGAGAGAGATTCACTGGGAAGACTGCAACAGCAAATTTTGAGAATATGCAAAATAAAATCAACAAATTAAAAAAAAAATCTTGCTCAAATGCACACACACGCTTGCGTGCGCGCACACACGCACACACACAGAGAGAGAGAGAAAGAGAGAGAGAGAGAGAGAGAGATTCACTAGTAAGACTGCAGCAAATTTTGAGAGTATGCAAAATAAATAAATAAATAATACAAAAGAGACTCTCGCTCAAAAGCTTGTCCACACACACACACACACACACACACACACACACACACACACACACACACACACACAGAGACAATTAACTTAATTAGCATTATTTTATGTTTATTTCTGTTCAATCATAATTGCTGTTCTCTTATGAAGTTTTTATTACTTATTGAATAAAAAAATTATAAAAAATACCAATTTATTGCAAAATATCTGTAAAGTGTTTTGAATTATCACTTACCATCCCTTATTTTGTTCAATTATTTGAATGATCAAATACTGAGTAACAAAAATGTTTGCATTGTGTTTCCTTTCTAACCAAATGATATTGTTTGATTGTAATCATAATGCAAAACCTGATACACTTATCTAAAAAAATTTGATAAAAAAAATAATTAGTTGTCTTTTAGAATATCTAAATGTATATCTAAATTAAAAAAACCGAATAAGATAGAGAAATCATGTCTAAAACAACAACAGGAATCAAAAAGCCTTTCTATGTATTTACATAGGAAGCTATGGGCAGCCTACAGACTGTGCAGGACATTGCACACATTTAACTATGTTTTAAAGCCACAAGGTGGCGCTCTTCTACTGGAACATTTTTTTTTATTAAGCTGGCACTCTATTTTGATGTGAATTGTTGCATTTATTGAAAAAAAATAAAAATAAATATAAAATAAAAAAATATATATTAATTCTAATGAAAAAAATAGCTCTTAAAAATTATATAATTAAAGCAAAGTATCATAAAAAACTCTGAAAATTCTAAATAATAATCAGAAAATATTATAGAACAAAAATATATTTGAACGGTTATCCTGGGAAAAAGTAAAGTTAAATTTTAAGGCTTCGTCCGTTTTTGACCGGGAGGAAGCTAAGTGTAACCCATTTACGAAGAAGCCCAGAGGGTTAAACGATTCCAGACGATGAATAAGGGTCTTATCAATCGCTCATTTAATAAGTAAATAACAAAGTTTAAGTTTTATAAGCTCAAATGCTCACCTTGCTCAGTTCTGTGATGTGCGTTCGTGACTCTCCTGTTTGAACTCGTTTATCAAAATGAACGAATCTTTTTTCGTGTCATTTGGTTCATTCAACAAACGAAATGAACGAGTTGACTCTGGAAAAGATTTGTTCATTTTGACGAACGAGTTCAAATATTTACACATAACAGAAAAGAGGAAGGCTCAACATTTGAGCTTATAAAACTTAAACTTTGTTAATTCTTTTTTAAATCATTTCTGCTCGTTTCCCTTCATAAGACCCTTATTCATCGTCTTGAATCGTTTAAAGCCCTTTGAACAGTTTGCAGTTTGCACTGAAACTGTCTTTTGGACCGTGAACCGTTTGGTTCCCATTGAAGTCCATTACATGGAGAAAATCCTAGAATGTTTTCATCAAAAACCTTAATTTTGTTTCGACTGAAGAAAAAATGACATGGATATCTTGGATGAAATGTGGGTGAGTAAATTAGTAAATTATCAGCAAAAGTTTTTTTTTAAAAAAGTGAACTACTCCTTTAAACAAAATGCAAACAATCTAAAACAGGAAAAAAATCATTAAAATGGACATCAGAAACCCAAAATATTACCATATGCCCACCCACGTTTACATGCCAACAGTGATCATAAACTTGATCACCCAATTGTCAGGATGTAAACATTAAAAACAAAACTCTTTTTTTAAAGAACTATACTAATGTTACAAGAACACTTAAGGGAGGCAAATTAAATAATAAAAGTGCATAATTAAACCTCTTTAAAGGGATACTCCACTTTTTTTAGAAATAGAGTCATTTTACCACTCCCCCAGAGTTAAACAGTTGAGTTTTACCATTTTCGAATCCATTCTGCTGATTTTCTGATATTTAGAAGAATATCAGTAACCAGACAGTTTCTGGTCTCATTGACTTCCATAGTAGGAAAAAATATATACTATGGAAGTCAATGAGACCAGAAACTGTCTGGTTACTGATATTCTTATTATTATGAGAAAATCGGCTGAATGGATTCGAAAACGGTAAAACTCAACTGTTTAACTCTGGGGGAGTGGTAAAATGAGCCTATTTCCCAAAAAAAAGTGGAGTATCCCTTTAAATCCTAATTCACTCTTCGATGAGAAGGGAGGCATGAACCAAACAAAGCAGACATGGACAAAAAAAAAAAAAACATTATGTTTTCCTGGCGGGAACAGATGCATGTTTTGTCCTGTTAATCACAAGCTATGATTCTTGACCCAAACCACCAAGTGAGTGAGAGTGTGTGTGAGTCTGAAAGTGTGAATGCATCACTGGGAGTATGTTCATCGAGGCATGTAAACCATGAGCAGAGACGTGTAAGTCAGCAGAGGGCCCGAGCCGGGCTTTAATGAAAGCAGCGTGTCAGCGGAAGGTGTGATGAATTTGGGAGACATGGGAGGGGGAGAGCGAGAAAGCAGAGGGAAGAAAAAGCAAACGGGAAGATCGAGACAGTGAGAGAAGGGAGGAGCGGAGGGCTCTTAGCAGTCGGGTCCCCGGTGTGAGAGCGTGATTCTGGCAGCTCGCAACGGGAGACTCATAGAGGCTATAGCTTTGCTTTATTGGAGCCTGGAAATCAGTAAACAAGACTGATGTGTGTTGGGATATGCTGTTAAATCCACTACCTCACTCTCAATCATCTCCGTCTTTTTCTGCCTATCGCTCTCTATTTCTGTCTATTGTCTCTTTTGACCTGTCAATCTCATTCATGGCAATGTAGCTGGATACCCAGCATCCCTCATTCTCAAGATCTCTCTCTGTGAAACATTTAAACATGGTCACTGTTGTTTAATGTTCAAAACTGCCCACTCAGTATTGCCAAATGACCAGATACACTCTCAGAAAAAAAGGTACAAAAGCTGTCACTGGGGCTGTACCTTTTCAAAAGGTAAACTTTTGTCCATTTTAACTGCTAATAAGTACATTTTAAGTGTTAATATGTACATTTTAGGTGGTAATATGTACATTTTAAGTGTTAGTATGTACAGTTTAGGTGCTAATACATTTCAGGTGCTAATATGTACATTTTATATGCTCATTTTAGGTGCTAATATGTACATTTTAGGTGTTAATATGTCCATTTCAGGAGTTAATGTCCATTTTAGGTCCTATTGTGTACAATTTAAGTGTTAATATGTACATTTTAGGTGCTAATATGTCAATTTCATGAGCTAATATGTCCGTTTTAGGTGGTAAGATGTACATTTTAGGTGTTAATATGCTCATTTTAGGTGGTAATATGTACATTTTAAGTGTTAGTATGTACAGTTTAGGTGCTAATACATTTCAGGTGCTAATATGTACATTTTATATGCTCATTTTAGGTGCTAATATGTACATTTTAGGTGTTAATATGTCCATTTCAGGAGTTAATGTCCATTTTAGGTCCTATTGTGTACAATTTAAGTGTTAATATGTACATTTTAGGTGCTAATATGTCAATTTCATGAGCTAATATGTCCGTTTTAGGTGGTAAGATGTACATTTTAGGTGTTAATATGCTCATTTTAGGTGGTAATATGTACATTTTAAGTGTTAGTATGTACAGTTTAGGTGCTAATACATTTCAGGTGCTAATATGTACATTTTATATGCTCATTTTAGGTGCTAATATGTACATTTTAGGTGTTAATATGTCCATTTCAGGAGCTAATGTCCATTTTAGGTCCTATTGTGTACAATTTAAGTGTTAATATGTACATTTTAGGTGCTAATATGTCAATTTCATGAGCTAATATGTCCGTTTTAGGTGGTAATATGTACATTTTAGGTGTTAATATGCTCATTTCAGGTGCTAATATGTACATTTTAGGTGCTAATATGTACCACTAAGGTACCAATATGCAGCCTTTGGGTACAAAAGTGTACCTTTTGAAAAGGTACAGCCCCAGTGACAGCTTTTGTACCTTTTTTTCTGAGAGTGAAGAAGTTATTACCACTTTAAAATGGCAGATTGTCACAAACCTCTTCCTGTTATCCAGCTAAAACTTGCAGAACTTGGAGGGGGAAAAGCATGTAATATTTGTGATTGCATCAATTCAAAAAAGCTTCACGTTTGCCGTATTAATATTCATATTTTGTTATTACACATCAACAATAATAATAATGACAACACTTGTTATTGTTGTTGTTGTTAAATAAAAATAAAATAAGAAACAGGAATATTTCACAGTAAAATTATGCATTATGCATGCAGGTTTACAGCCAAGCAAACTGAAGTACTAAATGTCATCTAAACATTAACTCTTTCAAATTGGGAAGATTAATTTAATGTAAATGCACCAGTCCATTACTGATGTGTGTGCCCATCTTCATTTTTTTATTGACATATAATATATATATAACATAATATTTTGTTAAATTCTGTGGTTTGACTCAATCACTATGTTTTTACTCAAATACATACCGGTAGATGTGTTTTATTAGTTAAATTAGTAGCATTTTGTGATCTTAATTGATTCACAATATTTTTGTGTCAGAAAAACACTACTCTGATTTAAAAAAATGTAATTAGTTCATTAGCTTGTAGTGTAACATGATTAGTTTAACTATTTTAAATTATTACCAACTCAAAGATTCCCTCAACACTGTTTTTTATGTGTCTATGTGATTGAGTGCATGTGTAAGTGGGTGTACGCAAGTGCTTTCCTAGAACTCCTTCCCTGTCAATTTCTTTTCAATTGCAACCTTTTCCGCCCCACTTTCTAATCTCAGGGGACAGAAATCAGACTCACAATCAAGCACTACTGCCCATGAGAGCCCTCAAATCATCACAAAGAACAAAAAAAATATATGAAAAAGTACAAGTGAAAGGCTAAAAACGCCATTTACCCTCGTCAACCATCTGTAACACGCACATTAACGCAATACTGCCCAGACAACCTATAATTCACAACTCAATTACCATTCCAAATAGTGCACAGTATGCAGAGAGACTTCGGACACCCAAGAGGACGGCTGCACAAGAAATCATTTGTCATGATTAAATGACAGCTCTTTTGATTGGCTCTGATTTGTTGACAGCTCTGGCCAATCAGAGGACAGAAATAGTAGACAGAGAGAACGGTCATGGTCTTTCATCTGCACGTCAAAGACGGAGTAAATACATGCGAAAATAAATATCCTCAGTGAGTTCATTAAAGGCCCATGCAAGATTTCAAAGAGTAAAGCAAGCTATAAATGCAGTCTAAACCGTTCAAAACGATACTTCGTTTTTCCTTCAAAGAACAAAAGGGTGACCCCAAAATCTCATAGACTGAAAATAAAAATATAGTTCACCCAAAAATAAAAATTGTCATTATTTACTCACTCTCGTGTTGCTCCGAACCATTTTATTTATTTATTTTCGCCCCTTTATACTTTCGAACACAAAAGCAGATGTCTAAAAAACGTATGAATATTATTGTATGTGTTAATCGGAAACTTTCTCAATTCACATGTGCACTTTGCTGCCTAAAATGAGATGTTTTTGGCATCAAAGCCACTATTGCGTTTGACTACACGAATGAACTCTAAGTAAAAGTACTGGTGCACATTCCCTCGCTTAACATTTTAGAGTGTGCCATCGGAGGGATGATTGGTCTCCTCTCCGAGAGCAATAAGAGCGTGTGCACCTGGCCACAACATCTCATTCACAGATGTATTTTCCCTGGAGGAGCTTGTCTCTGAAGCTCTCGGAGGGCGGCAGTAATGAGAAGAATGGATTGTATTGATGATAGTGACCCGCGGTCCACGGAGGAATAAAATGAAACAGTGGCGACTGACAGGCTTCATTACACTTCCTGTAAGAACACATTAAGGTGCCTTCATCCCTGAGTCGCCTTTCTCGCTCTATCTCTCTACCTTTTCTTGCTCTGCCCGTAGAGAAAACAATCACGAACGATACCTCCATATTATAGCAATTGATTCTCCTAGGCAGCAATGAGAGGAAAAGGAGATATGCATTTAAATCCAAAAGATTGATTCTAATACAAATATCCTATATTGTCTCACACACTTTTGCCAAGATACTGAAGTTGACATTTAAAATCTCAATTTGACCTAAAATATTGCTCTTCAAATTCTTTCAGATTGTATCTTTCAGCTCTCTGAGAAATTGGCATAGTAATAGAGATTTGCATGGTAATGGATATGGCAATATTAAAGGAGTAGTTCACTTTTCAAAAAAAAACTTGTCCCCCATGTCATCCAAGATGCCCAACTCTTTCTTTCTTCGGTCAAAAAGAAATTAAGGTTTTTGATGAAAACATTCCAGCATTTTCCTCCATATGATGGACTTCAGTGGGAACCAAACGGTTCAAGGTCCAAAAGACACTTGCAAACTGTTCAAAGGGCGTTAAACGATTCCAGACGATGAATAAGGGTCTTATCAAGCTAAAAGATCGCTCATTTAAAAAAAATAACAAAGTTTTATAAGCTCAAATGGTCGCCTTGCTTGGTTCTGCAATGCACGTTCGTGACTCTCCTGTTCGAACTCGTTCATCAAAATGAACTAATCTTTATCCGAGTCAATTTGTCCGTTTCGTTCGTTGAATGAACCAAATGACTCGAAAAAAAAGATTTGTTCATTTTGATAAACGAGTTCGAACAGGAGAGTCACAGAACGGACAAAGCAAGGCGAGCATTTGAGCTTATAAAACTTAAACTTTGTTATTTATTTATTAAATGAGCGATATTTCGCTTGATAAGACCCTTATTCATCGTCTGGAATCGTTTAAAGCCCTTTGAACAGTTTGCAGTTTGTACTGAAAGTGTCTTTTGGACCTTGAACCGTTTGGTTCCCATTGAAGTCCATTATATGGAGAAAAATGCTGGAATAATTTCATCAAAAACCTTCATTTCTTTTCGACTGAAGAAAGAAAGACATGGTCATGTTGGATGACATGGGGGTGAGTAAAATATCAGCAAAAGTTTTTTTTTTCTTTTTTCAAAAGAGAACTAATATGAGCTGGGAAAGGTGGAGGATACACTCTTAGAAAAAAAAGGGTCATTGGGGTTCTATATATTAAGCATAGGGTTCTTTACTCAACTCCAAAGAACCTTTTATGCTAAAAAAGGTTCTATAATGACAAGAAAGAACCCTTTTGGCACAAAGGTTCTTTATAGGCTATTATTCATTCATATATTACATTATTCTGCAAAATTTTGTAGTTGTAATTAAATTATTGTTTATTAAACTGTTGTAGTAACTTAACATCACCATTTTAATCAACGCAATGACTTTACCAGTCAGTGATTGATTGGCTCTTTTATTTCGAAGGCGGGATTTATTGCGTTTTGAACTTTTCCCCATTCATAGCAACATGATTGTGTCGTCTTTTTATTTCTAAAGTCTTTGATTAGGTCTCCTGAGCTATAAAAGAGCAACCTCTGAGCAATTCAATTTTCCTGTGGATACACTCTTCAATTGCTCCTTTTCATCAGGTCTTTTGCATCCAGGGTGTAATTCACTGAACACTGTATTAAGTGCCACCTACAATCAGAGAGGAGAGACTGATATCGGTGCGTCTCCACGGGGCTTAATGACGGAAGGATCATGCCGCGGCCCAATTTCCTCCCCTGATTAGACAATCAGATCCTGATGGCATCAACACGCGCAGATGGTGCTTCTTCAGCCGTTTATTTATTAATGAGTGCTTGTGTATTTTTATCAGATGGGGCCTGATGCTAGTGCCCCCAATAGAGAAAAATTACTAGACTTTGATGTTTTCGGATAGATTTTGTTTGATGCTGCTGACGACCTCGTTTCCTCCAAACAGTGCGTCTCGACTGCTTCTCCTTCAGGACCCAGACTTTACTTTGGACATCAAGTGGCGACTCAATACCACTGTACTGACACTTCCTAAACAGGAAGCGCATTATAAAGCGCTGTACCCATTCAAAGGCTGTACCCATTCTTTCGCGAGAGTAATCCTAAACGTCTAGCGCTTTGAAAGGATGTCTAGTCATATAAGGATGTCTTTTATAAGCATCTTTAAGTGCTTCGGTGTCAGATGTAGTGTGCAGGGAGCAAATGGGGTTAAATAAGCGGATGGGGAGAGACGCAGTTGTGTAGCTGACTCTATTGTCTTTAAGGGTGCTGTGAGACAGAGGTTGTTGAGCGCTGCAGGAGATGGCTGAGTGAGAGTGACAGCGAACTTGATTGCCATTTGTCTCACTGTGAACTACTGCCGAGCTTCAGAGAGAGATGGACTGGGAGAGAAAGAGATCGACTTCGAGACAGACTGGAGGCCAAAGTGCCTTCTCCACAGGGTTTGAAATGAGCTTTTTCACTCACCAGCCAATTTGGCTGCTAAATTTTTAAGTCAGCTGCCATTCAGAACTTCTACTAGCCAAAACAAAAATATCAGAAATAAACCAAACGATCAAAGTCACAGCATAGATTTAAATATTTTTATTATTATTTCTAATTCGGAATCATTGAATTGCTTTCAGCTTTAAGACTGTTGATTGTGACTTCTCTTATAATTGCCATAAGTTTACGTGCACGTATAACCAAAGCATTGTATTTTAATTTTATTGTAAACTTGCATATGAAATTTTATTTTTTATGATACATTGCATTTATAATCTAGTATTAGGCCTTCATTTCTGTGTAAAAAAATTCCAGATTTATGCCGATTTTTTTTTTTTTTTTTTTTTGACAGATGAAGAAAATATATTTAGTTGTTTTTTTTTCACATTTCCCATTCATTTCAATTTGGGGACCCAGAAGACCAGAAGTGTAACATCCGAATCAAGCCTAGTTTTTGTTGTGTGTGTATAGATAGATAATGTATGAAAAGTCACAAAATTTTATTCCACTGAGATGAAGGGAACCTTTTTTTATTATTAAGTAAAAGTCGATTGGGGTCGTATAGACCCCATGACCCGATTGAGGGCTACATATTTATACACCATAACCAAAACCGAACAGCTACGATGTAAATCACACCATCACAAATTTTGATTTGAAGTAAATGGCTTTAAAGAGGGAAAGAACTACAAGCATTGCAAATTACCTAATAGTTTTACAAAAAGCATAACTTTAAGATGTTGATTATGTATTTTGCAAGAATATATATGTGGGATTTTTACTCCTCTATAATGCATTTTAATGGTGTTTTATGTCAGTTTAGAGCATCATAGACATGCTTTGCACAAATTACCATTTTCATTTTTGAGTGAACTATTCCTTTAAAAAGTCTTCAGAAGACAAAGAGAGGAATAAAACAGGAAAGAGTGAGGCACGTAGGTGTATCCCATACCTGTGGGAACGGCCGCGTCCATGGAGGGTCTCTCCCAGGTGTTGACTTGCTCCCAGGCGAAGCCATTAGTCCCCAACGCCACGCTGTAGCCACAATTACTGTAGTGCTCTTCAAATGAACAGCTGCCTACAGAACACACAGGAGAGAAAAGAGGGGAAGATGGCATATGTCAACATGATTAAGCCACGGAGTGCCATCATTACTTCATCTTAGCTAAAAACATGATTTTCCACCGCATTAAGCTTTATGCTAGCCGGGAGCTAAGGATTAGAAACCCAGGATGAAATAGCACTAATTAAATGTACTCATTTTAACACGTCTTCTTGTATCTTAGTTTAGAGAGAGGGATTATTTAAGCGGTAAGGTGCAAGAGGGCGTGCTATATTGTGAATATAAATGGACAATGATGTGCACTATATGAGTGACATTATATGAGAGCCTTGATTCACAGCTTTTATGAAATTGTTACCACATAATAAAAAATATTACGGTCACAGATTTTTTTTAAGATATTGCTTTATCAAGTAAATTTATATATTCTCTGAGCATTTATTTATTTGTTTGTTTATGGTTGTGCTGTATTCAACTTAACTTTGATAAATTTTCATTTTAAAAATAATTATATTATATTATTTTAATCTGATTGAAATTACAAATAAAGTCCAAATACATTATGATAATGATAATTTGGGACCAAATGTGAAAAAATGTCATAAAAAAAATCATAAATAAATAAATAGTCACAAATAAATAAATATAAATATAAAATAAATATAATAATTTATAAATTAATTATATAATTATATTATATTATTATAAATATATTATATAATATAATTAATAAATATAACATAAATATATTAAAATATTATTTTCTTAATGCAAAAATAACTCATTGTAATTTTTTGTGTCAGATGTACAGACAGTTTTTTGTGTTAGATGTAAATACTTTTGTGAGCTAATAAACAGGTTTCACATTATATTACTATGACTTGAATACTATATTGACCAATCAGCATCTAGGGCGGGAAATATCCTTTTTATAAATAACCTTTTATACTTCTTGTTTCCTTGTTTTTATTTTATTTCCC
Organism: Cyprinella venusta; assembly: GCA_038021265.1. Classification (NCBI taxonomy): domain Eukaryota; kingdom Metazoa; phylum Chordata; class Actinopteri; order Cypriniformes; family Leuciscidae; genus Cyprinella; species Cyprinella venusta. The sequence continues at coordinate 33,762,142 of CM075868.1, forward strand.
GAATCTTTGTGGGGTGGACTGAACGTGTCTTCCAGACTTATTGGAATGGACGTTGTTTTCTGTACGACACAACGCGGAAATCTCTTTAGCTTGTGTGCTCAGATTCAACATGATGAAACGTCTGCCTGCAGGATACTTACATTTACATTTCTGCATATTTCGAGGACCAAATATTCACTGCCGTCTTAATTTGCCCCTGTGTATTAAGCTACACAAGAGGATTAAAATGCTACAAAAATAATTAATTTGCCACGAGCGCCGAAAGGCGATGAATCCTACAATACTAGCAAGAATCGCAAACCACATCAAAGGTATTCTCAAAGAAATCGCACAACCGTAAAAACAACAATTGTAAAATATTCAGAATTTTCCAGGGGGAGCTATCGGAGGGCCTAGTAGGATAAAACCAATCAAAGACGTGATTTTGTGGAACACTTCTGCCCACTGGGGTTCAGTTCAGACAGCAGCAGAAGAAGAAACAAGGTCTCATGTAGTTTATGTAACCCTCGGTTCCTAATTGACTTTGAAGTATGCACACATTCATACTGCCACCCTGCTTGTCCTCAGCCTACACTGGGGAAAGAAGACGTTTTCATACTCAATAAAACAAAATGTCAAACAATTAGCATTGCATAACAGTGCATGTTTTTGTACTGAATTTTGGGTGTGCAGAGGGATGTTTAGGTATTCGTACACATTAGTAAACATTCAGTAACACTGTATCATTATAGCATCTAAATTAAAAAAAAAAAAGCCTTTTAAATTTGTACAACAAGACTTTTTAAATCTCTGATTTGCCACAAACCCACTTAGGATTGCCAGACCGATATATCGGCAGGCCGATATTATCGGCCGATATTAGGCATTTTCCAAACTACCGGTATCGGCAGTTATAATGGCTGATAAATGAATATTTAAAAAATAAAATAAAAACGGACGAAAAAAGCTTGAACCACGTCATGAGTGTTTGAGTTGTATAGATTGTCCACCAGAGGGCACTCAGTCATCAGTCTGTTCTGTTGTGACAATGAAAGAAACAAATTTCTTTATAAAATGCATTATATTTTAGTTAAAACTCATAAATAACTACAAATAACTAATGTTTTTGTTGCGCGTTTCAAAAAAAATATATATATCGGCCGATATATCGGAATATCGGATTTTAAAACCAACAAATATTCGTATCGGTATCGGCCTTCAAAATCCTTTATCGGTCGGCTCTAGAATTGATCAATAAATACACAGAGAAACTTTCACAGTAAAGAACTTTTTAAATTACTATTTTATTTAAAAGTCTAATATAAGTCATTTGCATTCTTTGTATGGCTCAAGAAAGCTCAATCACTATGAAATATAAGTGAAACAATATATTTCAGACATTCATCCTGTAGAAATCACACAGAACATGCAATCTTAGACAAAAGGTTCAATGGGGTTCTATATAGAACCCTTAGGTTCTTAAGAACACTTTATTAAGGAGAAATGCCTTTAATGACTGCATACTTTCATGTTTCAACGGTTATTTTCCTAGCGATAAATTATGCTCACAAACCGCTTAATTCATCAAATTTAATTAAAATTAAAAATTAAAGAAAATTAGTCCATTAAAACTAAATCCATAAAATAATCCCATGATGGGAACCCCTGAAAGGTTCTATATATAAAGCACCTGACAAAATCCTGTTAGGTTCTGTACAGAGACTTTTATTCTAAGAGTGAAGTGAAACTAATGTCAAGTTTTGAAAAAAGTGATTCAAAGTAATACATTAAACTTTTTTTGCCTTTATTAAAATACAATAAACTTTGTTCTATGAACCACTAAGGATTCATAAACATTTTAAGCCTCTAAAGTCAAACAAATGTATAAAGGTTTGTTTGTATAGTACATGCTGTCAACAGGGAACATGTTTACATGAAATAAACTGATTTATCGGTTCACATGCAAATCAATAACCTGGCAATGCAAGTGAGACTGGTTATTCCCCGATGGTGATGTCAAAATGTAGTCATCTATGCATTTCACTCTATCATGCGAGTTGTGATTTTAAATAAACCAAGAGTATTTCAAAATGTCAGCAGGAAACTTTCATTCTCTACCGTTTTTCCTTTGGCTGTATGAGATGAGAACACATGTTTTATATATCTTGGATCAAGAAAAAGTTTGAGTTTGCGATATTTCTGTACTGAGAATCCTTCACTGTGGCTGGGTGCGCTCAAACCTACCAAATACAGATGCTTAGTTTCTTGTCACACTTCAATACGATGCCAGAACGCAGGTTAAGGTGTTAACATCGGGTCACTCCCACAATTATAATGGGCAAAACAATCTAGCTCTTTCGATCGGTTCATTCTTAATCCGTTTATGATCTTACGCCGACAAAGAAAAATTGTTTACATCGTTTACGTGACCACACACGGTGTTGCTTAAAGCTACACTGTATCTCTTTTAGTTTATTCTTAGCTAAAAACACTTAGTTCTTTCAAAAATATATGCGCTCATTAATGTATATTTACTTCGTTCAAGTAATAAAGTATTCTCGTGAGTGTATAATATGCCATTGAAAATACATACGGATAAGGGGTTCTAATGTCGGTCGCCATGTTGCCCCTCCATCTTGAAAGTACATTAGCCAAAGAGGGACATACCTGTTAATTCAAGCTTCGCCGTTCACGTTTACGTTTGAGTTAACACTCAAGGACGAGGTCGAACTGGAAGCCATGTTAATCTTGGACAACATTGGCCACCGTAGGAGTTAAAACGAAATCGGAATTGAGAGTAATCGGAATAATCGGTTTTAGAACATGCTTTTAAATGTACTCACCGTCTATGAAAATGAATATAAATGTACTAAAATAAGCTAGTAACAATATGCTAATGAAATCACATTGCACACACACTCACACAAATGTATCTCTCCTCTAATTAATGTTGCCTACCAATTTGATCCATTATTGATAAGTTGCCCCACGGCCGACAAGCAAGAGTTTCCAAACTCATCAGTGGCACACATGGCATCCTCACATCTGCTGCTCCACACCTCGCTGGCATATGCCCTACCGCTGGCACGTTGTCAATACCATGTTTATCGAACAGAGCGCTCGTGATGCCCTATCAGGAGCTCGTGATGAACTTTGAGATGATTTCACAGCTCGGGAAATGAAGAAGAGAGATTTGGGGCAGATGTGAAAGAGGTGGATGGGTAACATCTGCTAGATTAAAAGAAGGATTTGTTTACGCTCTGAAAAATAACTGGCGTGTGTATAGAAGCAGGGTCTTTACAGTTCTCTTAATAAGTTGGGCCTGTTTCTGTAAAAACAAAACATAAAACAATATGATGTGTCTTTTTTAATTTAACTCTTTCCCCGTCAGTGATTTGATTTTGAAAAAAAGTTGCCAGCCAGCTCCAGCATTTTTATTCATGGCCCCCTAGAATATTTTTTGGTATGAATATCTGAACAAGCAATAAATAAATAAAAAGAAAAGAGCAAAAAAAACAGTTTTATTATAGCTTCAGGCATTCTTTTTTATCAACATTTGATTTGAATGTGGGCAAGTTTAATAAAAAGCACCATTTTGAACAAAAAGCTGAGAAAATTGCGTTTTTGTAAGACTATACCTGCATCAGATTCAAAACGATGATCAAGACATACTGTAGATTGAGTATTCCCCTAATGCTTGCGCAGTTCTATAGTTCATTTCATTCAGTAACATTAGACAGTTTTGATTTATATTCTATTTAATGTTGATGAACGCATTATTTTATAAGCATCTGCTTATATCCTGTCGCGTGTTTCTACTTCTTATTCGCCAGCGTTTTGATCAGGATATTCAGTACTCTCAGAAGATGGATAATAGCGCCCCCTACCATATAACAGTGAAAACACGGAAAGCCAGGCAAGCCGATAATGGCGGGGAAGTGCCATTTGGACCTTGAACCGTTTGGTTCCCAATGAAGTCCATTATATGGAGAAAAATCCTGGAATGTTTTCATCAAAAACCTTAATTTCTTTTCGAATGAAGAAAGAACGACATGGATATCTTGGATGACATGGGGTTGAGTAAATGATCAGCAAAAGTTTTTTGAAAAGTGAACTACTCCTTTTAAGCTTCGACATGAATACATGTCTATAATGCCACTTTGCTTTCAAAATTGAATAAACTAACTGAATGTTTTCAGTTACAGTTTTCTTACTTTATTTAAGATCTAGTTAATAGATACTGAAGTTATGTTCATGTTTGAGAGTTTAATTGCATTAGTCATAAGCATATGCTGTTTCTTTCTTGGCCCTCACCAACGGCATTTCCAGTCGAGCAGACAAATAGTCGGTTTGAAACTAAAGGGATTATGTCAGTTCACCCCACTAAACACAGATAATAGCTCAGATATCTGCTGTTAATGCGGCGATCAAAGTGAGGTTTCAAATCTCATCATCTGTGTAGTTTATTTTCAGTTTCAAGCCACATTTAAATCTTGCGCATGGAAGAAACATACTGAAAATCCAAGCCAAAAGAGAATATACTGTTTAAGACAACATTATAAACTCACAATGTTAAAAGATGGAAATCATCATTCATTTGTCCTTTCTCTAATCCAAATTTTGCACACAAAAAACAAAACAATTTACGCATTCTGAATGAATTCGTAAGTTGGTTATTGATTTACATATTTTTGCATCATGTTCCATCTTGTTAGCCAAAAACAGTTCATAATCACCTCCAGAAAGTGACATCATTGTGGTTTATATATATATATATATATATATATATATATATATATATATATATAACACACTCTTAGAAGAAAAGGTTCTATACATATGGAATTCCATATGGGGTTCCATACTTGGCCAATAGAACTTTTTACCAAAAAAAATGGTTCTATATAGAACCATTTTGGAGTTCCATATATGAAGTGGGGGATGGAACCATTTCTGGTTCTAATACAGAACCATTTCTTCTAAGAGTGTATATATATATATATATATATATATATATATATATATATATATATAAGTAAAAAAAAGTAATGTAAAAAAAGTCATGATTTGTTTTCATAACGTTTTTTCTTGTGTCAAATCAACTTAGATAATTGATGTGGTTCAGATAACATAATATTTTGAGTTTCTGAATATTAAATCAATCTCCTTCACATTGTATTAACTCAATTTTTCAGTTCCAAGGAACTTAAAGCCAAGTTACATTTTTTTTAAAATGTTTTTTTTTTTTTAATTTAAAAAAAATATATACATATATATATATATATATATATATATATATATATATATAAATGTATGTACGCATTCTAAAATATAATACAAAAGTAAAAAAAAAAATTAATATTTTTATAAAAACCCTCTATGTTTAGCTCTATAGGCAGCATGAGCCAGGAGTAAGTGAGCCAATTTAATCCGTGAAACACATACACACATACACACATTCATTTTGAAGGCAACCTCGCATGGCTCGTCGCTCTGAATTAAGCAAGAGTGGCCTGACACAAGCGTACAACGGAAACTCCACATCACATGCTCACTTGTTTCCCGTCTCCCAACACCTTTTAGCGCACAAACACGTGCAGCGGCTCTCTAGCGAGCTTGTCACTCATTCAATGTAGCAACTCCGTCAACCTAAGCTAATGCCACTTTTTCCACCTCACCTGCCGCCTTTAACCTTGTCCACTCGGGCCACAGAATCCATTGTGCGCCGCAAATCTATCCTATCCATCATCCGTGCTACAGGTGCAGCCGTGCCTGCCGGACAGGCGCTGATTTCCTCGTTTCACTTACGACAGAAGGACAAAGAGCTAGGCGCCAGTCCACCCACGCTCGAGCGGATATTTACCACCCTGCTCCACGCCAACTTCCTAATTGTTCGAACTCATTCATACGTCCCCATGTATTAGCTGTACACACCTCAGTGATTCCTTCATTTAGTACACATTACACCCACACAAAGACAGCAGGACCCGGGTCCTCCAAGAACAGGCGCCCAACAGACATTCACACTTTCTCCAGCGCGAGTGGGAAGTGTTGTGTTGCTCGAGTAGGTTTTCGCACCTTTAAAACGCTACAAGGATTACGGGGTTCGGTACCCCGCACCACTCCCATGGATCCACACGTTGTGTGACTAAAAATCACATTTTACACCTTCGGTTGCAACACTCTGGAGTTAAATATCAGCATTAGAAAAGCAGTTTTGACTGGACTTTGTGTGCCAAAGCACTTTCCCCCACAGACCAAGTGAAAATGCAACATGCCTTTGCCAAATACTCAATTCTCACCTTTCACAATACCCTGCCGTTCTGCTGACAAATGGCGTGTTTATTCCAATACAGAGCTTTTTTGTTGAATAATTGGTAATTAACCAGTTACCAAATGCTTGTGTTTCAAAAACTCTGGGAATTTGATTAGTGCTAAAAGGTGACTCGACTGAACTTGGGAAGTCTTCTCTTGACCTGGCTTGTTCTCACACACTCACCAGCTGTGATGAAACTTCCTACGGACATGGGATTCGCTATTATGCTATGATATTAATTATCATAAATACAAGTTTTCTAGTTAAAAATTGGACATGAACACCCTCTCACCTTCTCATATACATAGTTCCCAAGCTGGGCGGGCCATGAACTTTAATCACGGACGAGGGGAGAACGATTGCTGAATGTAGGTGTTTTAAAGGGGTCATGAACTGGCTTTTGAAATTTGATTATATTGTTGTTTGAGGTCCACTTATGATGTTCACTTGGTTTTTGCATTCAAAAACATCAAAATGAAGAAGTAATAGGCTATTTTGTACCCTAGTTATGAGCATAGCTCAAAAACGCTCAGTTTTTATGGGCGTCTCGCACTGAAGACTTGGAAGTAAACGCCCACTGCTGTGAGTGGATAACAGTTTTGCATCTTATTATGAGTTTCGACTCACCCGTCGATGAACTTGGGGGAAATTTTGAAAACGTCCAATGTTGTAAAATGGCAACCGGAAGGATTCGCCCATACATGTTCGACCCAGAGTCCGTGTGTTGCACAATTCCCGTCAGATCCAATATAGACGGCACAGCACCGTTCTTTACTCTTAATCGCTCTGCAAATCCAGTCTTGTTTACGAAAAAGTCCTCGGTGAAATGAAGCTAACAGACGTCGAACGTCATTAAAAATAAAATTTATCCATGCAGTCCTATTGGAATCCAGAGGAAGCATATGCAGCGACCATCTTCTTCCACAACCAGGCGCTGCACAAATATTGGTAACGCTTCCTTTTACAGTACAGTACTTACAGCGTACTTACATTGTATTTACCTAGAAAGTACTGGCTAATATAAGGTAAGTACAAGGAACAGGGGTAGGTTAAGGGGTAGGTTCAGGGGTAGGTTCAGGGTTAGTACTAGTTATTACCCAGTAATTGTAGTTACTAAAATAAGTACATAGTATTTACATGGGTAACTGGACTGTAAAATGAAGCGTTACCCAAATATTTTGTTTTGCTCGGTAGCTCGATCTGGTATGTCACGAGGTAGGCCTATGTTATTTAGCTATGCGTGTAATGCGCGAATCGGTGGGCGGGGCTAAACCGGCGGTGTTAAAGTGGCCGTTGATCTTCTTCTGTGGGGTGGTGTTTTATCCTCTTTGACGTCATAGTTCCCCACTTTGAAAAATGAGTCGTATGCTGGGGCTGGTGTCAATAAAAGCTTTTATTGGACTAACAAGGACGTTTTCAGTTTTGAAACTTACAGGATATTCTTATAATATGATGACCTCTTAGATGTAAAAGCTCAAGGAACATTTGATTTCTCAGTTCATCACCCCTGTAATGCATTTTTAATAGTGACCACTTAAGTTGAGAAAACATTTACCATTGTTCGGCAATTTTTTGCAGGTGGAATAACATTTCAATAGCAATCCATGCAATCAGGAATTTCAGCGAAAGATTAATTCAGCGAAAGATTTCAACGATTTTGCATTAGTCAAGGCCAGCAGAAAGATTCTTGTTTTGAAAGTGATTTCAGTGTGAGCAGTGCTTCATACACTTTTTTGCCCACAAAATGTCACTAAAATTTGTGAGGCAGTTGTTTATATTTTCAATATTACTAAAGTGTTGTGGTTTCTTCCAAGTCCAAGTTGAAAGTGTGTTAGAAGAGTAATAGCACATGCAATTTGAGGTGTCAATCATGTTTAAAGCACAAATGCTTTGTTGCTGCATGCTGTTACTTGTTCCTGGTGATGTGTATTTGCCCATTAAAGACTTTAGAAACTCACTTTTCTCCCTCATTTTATGGAGTTTCCCCCTGCAGACAGACAGACTCATAGTCTCAATACTGTGTGTCCTTGGAAGTTAATTATTATTTTTCCCCCTCCGCAGAGGCCAAGTGGAGGTTGGCAGCCGAAACAGCAGAATTCACATTCGGGGAAGGTAGAGCCGCCTCAGGTAACACAGAACACACCTCGGGAGACTCTCTCTCTGATTAAAAATGACAAATGTTCCAGTGCTGCACTTCAGGTCTTAAAAATTTGCCAATAAAAATTATTAGCTGCCACAAACTGCATGTCCTGCAGTTTTTCTTCCCTTAAAAAATGATTACTAGAGAAATGAAAGCTCATTCGGGCAGTAAAACACGTCTGCGTGTGCAACTCTAAACAACTGTTTCTGCCGCTTCGGACGGGTCATAAATAAAAACGTCCTACCGCTCGCTTGTTCGTCCCGTGGTCGGCAGTGAGAGGACATACACACACAGACAGCAAATGTCCTCACAAAATTCAAACACTACATACCAATTCTCACAGATTTTTATGATCATACTATATTCAGCATCTTCTACAGTTACTAACTGCATATGACTAATTTACAGTTAATGTTTTTGTAAAAATTATGGGGTGTAAAAATTTCCTTCCAAAATTTACAAAAATAATAATATCTCAGTGAAGACTATGAAGAGTATTTGCTCTGAGACATTAATTTAATCACAAACAAGCAAATTTATCCCCCACATTCGCTTGCTGCAATGCACTTTTTTGAAGTCCCAAATCCCACAATTCTCAATGATTCTTGCTATACACTGTTTTATTTAAATTTCTTTGTCAAATTTATTTACAGTAAAACTTACTAGAATACAGTGATTTTTTTAATCGGCATTAATTAAAAGCATAAAATAGGGGGTGGTGATGGCGCAGTGGATAAGACACATGCCTTTGGTGTGAGAGACGTGGGTTCGAATCCAACGTGAGACACAAATGTGTTCCTGAGGAAGACACTCAACCCCTAGTTGCTCCAGAGGCATGCGACCTCTGACATATAGCAATTGTAAGTCGCTTTGCATAAAAGCGTCAGCTAAATGAATAAATGTAAATGTAAAACAAATAAATACTTCAATAATATATCACTACACGTTTTGCATTACAGCACAGAGAATGAGACGCATGCAAACATGTCACAAAAAATCTTAATAGATCTATGACAACAAATATAATAAATATTTATAATATATATTATTTATTCATTTCTTTTATTTTTATTTGATTTTTTGACAGAAATGTTCCTGACAGGTTTCATAAGGTTAGCAGCACACTCTTCAGACAGCTGAAGATTTATATTACTGAGCCACTCACACAAACACACACCCTCGTGCACACAGCGGCTTTTATATCTCTGTACATTGCCATCCATCTCTGTCTGTTCCAATCAGCTCAACTGCTATCGCTGGTTCATATGCATGCACACACACACAAACACAAAAATGCCAGAGGATTACACGCTTCAAAGAGCTGTTAAACTTCCCATTTAAGGGATTTCAGCCCAGGAGGCAAAGGTTCTCCGGGATCATACTATATTTGAAGAAACTCCAAACCCAAAGAAGTTGGAGTTTAACTAACCCCACAAAGATGAATAATACCTCAAATTATACATCTTGGTACACTCTTAGAAGAAATGGTTCTATTTAGAACCAGAAATGGTTCCATTCCCCGCTTCATATATGGAACTCCAAAATGGTTCTACTGTATATAGAACCCTTTTTTTTTTGGTAAAAGGTTCTATTGGCCAAGTATGGAACCCCAGGGTTCTATACAGAACCCAAAGGAATCCTTTTTTTAAGAGTGTATAGAACCTTGTAGGGGTTCCAAATACATAGTGCTGATAGAACCTATATAGAACCTTTTCTTCTAAGAGTGTATGGATGCCGCTATAATTAACCGCAAACAGAAGCCAATATTAATATGGTCACCAATACCATACATATGTGTTGTCGGCCCATATCTCTGTCTACACCGACCTTGACCATTAATACAGTAGCAGCTCTCTGAAGATCCCGACCGCAGACCCATGCACTCTGTACAAGCCATAATGGATCTCGGTGTCTGAAAACAGCTAACGTATAGTGAGTGTTTTCAGCAATGCGCTTTGTTAGGGTTAATGTCACGCTGAAGCTTCAGGGTCAAATTTTCATCTGGGGAGATGCTTGTTACGTGTTACCTGTTCAACAAAACCGAAAAAGAAAGAAAAAAAATGACTCAAGTGGCAGAGTGAAGCTCTGAAAAACAGTGGAGACATAAAAATATTGAAAAACGTTTTCGGAGGAACACTAAAAGCATTGTCAAAGTGCACTTCAAAGTGCCCTTCTGCACGCGGTTTGAACTGAACATGTTCATTTGAAATACTCCCGGCACCCAGGCTGTCAAAAACCTGAGCGTGTGAAATACCAGAGAGGAAAAAAAACACTAAAGTTCAAGTGCTGAGTGAGAGATGAGTGTCAGAGATCTTCACCTGCAGCTCACAATGACGTGCTCAATGCAATTTGCATTAAGTTTTACATTAAAAGGTGTAATGTTGCAGTTTATAGTGCAATAATTTAACTGCTCTTTCAAGTCGAGATGCAAAGATTAATGTTCAAAGATTAAAGTCCCAAAATATATATATTTGTGCACCACACAAAATTAGACATTTTTCATAAAAACTTAAAAAAAGCAACATAAGAGATCTGTTCTGAAGGTAAACAACTTTGTGTTAATGAAATTGAAGTCATTTTTCATGGAAAACTTCCCTTCTTCACATTGAGGTTCAAAATGGCCCCTCAACATCATGCTATTGGTTCTTATCGTGACCAAATGCAATGCAAACATTTATATATGGGCAAAAGAGAATTGCAAGGGCAAGATTTTCAGTAAATAACCTTATTTTTGGTCCGTTCCTATATTTATATATTGTTGGTTTAAAAGTAAGTAACCTGGTTGCCTTAAAATTTTAAGTTCATTGAAATGGAAAAAGTGAGTTAATACAATAAAGGAGAATGATTTAATCATCAGAAACTCAAAATTATATGTTATCTGAACTAAATAAATTATTTAAGTTGATTTGACAAAAAAATTGATTTTGAATCTCAAAAAGATTTTTTTTTTACAGTGCACTCTAAAAAATGCTGGGTTGTTCCAACCCAATTTTGGGTCAAATTTGGACAAACCCAAAATATTGGGTTAAAAATGTAATGTAAAAATTTAACCCAACGGCTGGGTTAGTCCATATTTGACCCAAAGTTGGGTTAAAACAACCCAGCATTTTTTAGAGTGTGGCAACTCTATTGTTATTATTATTAAGCAATAAACAAATAATACAATTTTCATTTATGGGTGAACTATTCCTTTAATTATCAGGGGGGGAAAAAACATGCTCTGTCAGTTGCAATAGTTATTTGAAAGTCTAGAAGTCATATCGTCTCGCTAGCCGCTTGCTAATTTCTACTCAGTTTCATTTTACATTAAAAAAGAAAAAAAAACTGAATAAAACATTTGTGTGCGTGCTTGCGTGATTGTCAATTTGGCACTTATTCATGCAAATATGCAAGTAAAATGGAAACGTATTCTCATTTACTTCTTTTAGTCGGTCAGCCTCAAGTGAGGTGTTACTGAGAGTGGCTAATGAAACTCTTTCAGAGGGAAACAGAGGCAGTAAATTAGCATAGAAAAACATATTTCAATTGCCAATCTAATTTAGCACCTAGTGGCCTCGGGTGGGAGTGGTGTGTGTATTAGTATTCTACAAGGCTATTTGTGTGCGTGCCTGTGTGTGTGTAGTTCTTTGGCTGTGATTGTCTCGTCCACGCCACTGCATCAGGTCCCCGGCACTGTGGTTAAATTGTGAAACGTGTGTACGCAACGGCTTTTATGCAGATGTTAAAGCAATAAGTAAACCTCTACGTTAACAGTACTGTAAGAACACCACGCGTTAACGTCATGTCAGTGTGTTTTTGTGCGAGGAGAAACACCGCCACATTTCTGAACTGATCCTTGCTTGAGGATTGCAATATTTTTAAGCTTAACTCCCACTCTTTTTGTCTTTCTCTCACTCTTTCCATCCCTCTCTCTCAGGTGCTCATTACAGGTCCATCTATTGCTTCGTGCGCTCCGCGGGGATGCCCACTAACCCCCTTCTCTTCCTGTCTCAGCCCCTCTCTCCCCTCTAACTCCCTCCTCTGTTATTCCCCTCCGTTCACCCTTATCACTGCCTGTAGAGGGAGTCGTGCTGTCCTGCAGTGAGGAGAGATAGACGGGAAAACACACAGAACTGCATTCTAAGAAATAGGGTGGATTCATTTATGAATATTTGTGTTGCTTAAAAAACCTGTATTATTTCAGTTTTTCTTCTGTGGAATGCAAAATAAGACGTTTAGAGTTCTCACCGAGGCTGAATTTATTTGAATCAAAATACAGCGAAAACAGTAATGTTGTCAAATATTATTACAACTTAAAATAGCTGGTAACACTTTACTTGAAGGGGTGTGCGTAAGACTGACACGACACCTTCATAACCATGACATGACGTATGTCTTGAATATAAAGTTGTCATTAAGTGTCTTTCGCTCAATAATGACATTTTAAGATGTCTTTGTTATGACATCTTGGCATAAACCATAACATCATAACCTGTCAGTGTATTTGTCATGACAACTTGACATAAAATGAAGTTAAACTGTCATGTGGTTGGCTTTGACATTGGTTGTCATGAGGCCATTATAACAATGTCATGAATATTGAAGTATAGTCGGGTCTTAAAGGGATAGTTCACTTTGAAATTCATTTTTGATATGTTTTAGCTTACCTCAAGGGCATCCAAGATGTAGATGTCTTTGTTTCCACAGTATTTTCAATTTTGATATTTTTGGGTCAAACCGTTGTTGTCTATCACTCATATAATGGAGATTTACGGGGCCCACCTCAAGATCTAAACAAATTTAGATGATATGAAAATCGCAATGGAAGATGATTTCGATATATCTAAATATGTTTAGATCTTCACAGTGAAAGGTAGAACTTCCGAAATCTGTGCATGCTCTTTGAGGTGGTGACCATAGACCTCCATTATATGACTGACAGACAAAAACGGTTTGACCTAAAAATATCAAAATTGAAAATACTGTAGAAACAAAGACACTTCCATCTTAGATGCCCTTTATGTAAGCTAAAACATGTCAAAAAATAATTTCAAAGTGAGCTGTCCCTTTAAGGCATGCTGCTGCTATATAATAAAGTGTACATGTACAGTATTACCTGAAGCAAATCTATGCAGGTGAAGCTGGGGAAAGTAAAATTCTAATCAAGTATTTGAAGGTTGAGCAGCGAGCTCATTGGCTACTGATAAAGCAGGAACCAATCAGCTGTGCCCTATCGAGAATGATGTGATTGCAGTTTAGCATCAAGAGTTTCATGACTGAACTTTGTATTTAGAAGATCTGTCCCTTTAAAGGAATACTCCACCAGTTTTCATATTAAACTATGTTATTCCCTTAACTAAGACGAGTTGATGCATACCTCTCTCGTCTCAGTGCGTGCTCTCTATCGCTCTGTATTGCCGCAAAACTGTGTTAGCACTTAGCTTAGCCCAGTGCATTAAATATGGGCCCAAAAGAGAAGCGACCAAACACTTCCTCGTTTTCCCTATTTACACACAGTTACTTGATTAGTGTAACTCGCCCTGGGCTGGTGACACAAAATAAAGCGTTGTGTTTTTCTAAGCGTTTAAAATTAATGACTATATTGTATGGCGGAATACCATGAAAATTGCTTTAGAGCACTTCGACTTGGCGCAATAATACCTTCACTCGTGAAAAGTCCCTTTACCGGCTCGCGCTTTTCGCATGTCACGTTGGTTGTATTGACCTATGGTATTGACGGAAATAAGAGGGAGGGGGAGAGGAAGCGCGAGCCGGTAAGAGGACTTTTCACGAGTAAAGGTATTATTGCGCCAAGTTGAAGTGCTCTAAAGCAATTTTCATGGTATTCCGCCATACAATATAGTCATCAATTTTAAACGCTTAGAAAAACACAACGCTTTATTTTGTGTCACCAGCCCAGGTCGAGTTACACTAATTGAGTAACTGTGTGTAAATAGGGAAAACGAGGAAGTGTTTGATCGCTTCTCTTTTGGGCCCATATTTAATGCACTGGGCTAAGCTAAGTGCTAACACAGTTTTGCGGCAATACAGAGCGATAGAGAGCACGCACTGAGACGGGAGAGGTATGCATCAACTCGTCTTAGTTAAGGGAATAACATAGTTTAATATGAAAACTGGTGGAGTATTCCTTTAAGGCATGAAGAAAAGTCAGTGAAACTGAAAGGAAAGCTTCAGAAAGATCTGCATGAAGCAAAGTTTCAGTGAGTAGTACAAAGTGGAGGCATTAAAACGTATGGGTGAGCGAAGGACAGGAGAAAGAGGACGGTCGGATGATAGAGAAGTGCTGGATGGAGTGATTAGTGAAACGAGAGCAGTAATGCATGCTGTCATCCTCACCATATCCCATAAGACTGTTCTCCTCATCAGCATGGAGGAGCTCAGATGAAATTGAATTCATTTGGCCCTCTCTCACCATCTCTCTCTTTCTCTCTGAGGTGGGAAAGCAATGATCCATGTAATTATTATATATTATGGGAGGATTCCCAGTCAAGCAAAGCATCTAATCTTACAGTAATCCACTGCCCCTTACACACACACACACACAGAGAGACACAAACACACATTCTGAATGTCACTCTCTGGAATAATCTGCCACTGGATATTCTAAATGGACTGGGTTGCTGTCAAAGTCATGTATATGTTAACTAGATTGATAGACTTTTCACCTGTCCTTCAATTACTGTCAGGTCCTACAGTATGTGTGTGTGTGTGACCTTCAGAATGAAGCGCGCATGCAAACGGTTCATTATCATCTGGATTGGTGGCATGTGATGGCAGATTCTGCGCAGGGACCAGAAAACGCACACACACGGCATCACGCTCCTGTAACCTGTCATGAATATTTAGCAGACGTTCTGATTTCTTGCCGTTTAGCCAAGCTCTGCTGATATGACATTTTATTACTACGCCAATATAAACTTACGCGCACACACCCAAACACACACACACGGTTAGGTAAACAGTACTATCACTGTCAGCACAACTTTCGGTCTGCCCGGAATCTGTCACACAATTTTTACATTTTGGGTGCTGATTATGGGGGAAATTCTGCGGAATGGATTTAGATATGGAAAAATATGCTAAACAGAGCTAAGATTAGTACAGTTTTATTGGTAGCTGAAAGCATCATTGAAATTTGCAAAGATAAACAATGCCATTTTCGCATGATGCCATTGAAGAGCCATTTAAAGGAGTAGTTCACTTTAAAAAAAAAACTTTTGCTGATAATTTACTTAATTCACATCGTCTGGTGTCGTTTAAAGCCCTTTGAAGCTTCAATGAAACTCTCATTTGGACCTTGAACCGTTTGGTTCCCATTGAAGTCCATTATATGGAGAAAAATCCTGGAATGTTTTCATCAAAAACTTTAATTTATATATTTTTTTTTTGACTGAAAAAGAAAGACATGGACATCTTGGATGACAAGGGGGTCAGTAAATTATCAGCAAACGTGTTTTTTTGTTTGTTTTGTTTTTTATGTGAACTACTCCTTTAAGTTTCCCCAAGAACCTTTCAGAACAGTTCTTAAAAAATATTTCATATTGCAAAGAACATTCATTTTTTTTAAACTTTTGCTGATAATTTACTTAATTCACATCGTCTGGTGTCGTTTAAAGCCCTTTGAAACTTCAATGAAACTCTCATTTGGACCTTGAACCGTTTGGTTCCCAATGTCTATTATATGGAGAAAAATCCTGGAATGTTTTCATCAAAAACCTTAATTTTTTTTTTTTGACTGAAAAAGAAAGACATGGACATCTTGGATGACATGGGGGTGAGTAAATTATCAGCAAAAGTTTTTTTTTTTAATGTGAACTACTCCTTTAAGGTTCCCCAAGAACCTTTCAGAACAGTTCTTAAAAACTATATTATATTGCAAAGAACATTTTAATAATCTAAAGAACCTTTTTCCACTAAGAAGAGCCTTTTATGTAATAGAAAGGTTCTACGGAGGTTCAAGTTTCTTCATGGAACCATTGATGCCAACAAAAAAACTTTTCAGCGAATGAACTCACTGAAAAGTGTTTATTGAATCGACTCACTGGGATATTACTTTCAATTAAGTTTATGGATATGAATCTGATAAGACTCTGGGTGGGCTGGTCACAGTTTTCAACACTGATAATACTAAGTTATGTTCTTAAGCAGCAAATCAGCATATTAGAATGATTTCTGAAGGATCATGTGACAGAAAATTCAGCTTTACCATCACAGGAATAAATCATATTTTAGAATATATCAATATAGAACACTTATTTGAAATTTTATTTCAAAATATTACTTTTTTACAGTATTTTTAACTGTACTTTTACTGTATTTTTATATTAAAGAGGTAGTTGAATATGATTTCACTTTTCTAACTTTAGTTAGTGTATAATGTTACTGTTTGAGCATAAACATCTGCAAAGTTACAACGCTCAAAGTTCAAAGCAAAAGGAGACAATTAAAAAAAAACAAGCTTTTTAAGGGCTACAACATAAGGCTGGTAAGGACTACACAAAGTTCCTCCCAGGTTAGTGACATCACTAACCCTAAAATTAGCATAAACCGAGGTAAAAGATTTATAAGGACAAGGTAAAAGGACACAAGCTGTTGAAGCTCTGCCCTCTGCGCTGGGAGCAGGAGCTCATTTGCATTTAAAGGAACAGACACAAAACCGGTGTGTTTCTCCTCACCCTCAAAAAGTGACAACTTTAACATGCTATATAAAAATATTTTGAGCAAAAACTTCACATAAAGACTCTGGCGACATCAGAGACTTATTTTACATATTGTGAAAAGCGCATTATACCACCCCTTTAAGAAAGCCTTGGCAAGCATCAGTCATAAAAAGCAAAGTAAGAAAAAAAGGCTGAAAATACCCCCAAAAAAACAAGTCTAAAGAAGCTTATCCATCGAAATTCAAAAGTATGCACTCAGTACTCTTTCCATTCACTGTTTTCAGCTCTCCTACCTTCCTCACCACACAGAGAGCACCTGTTCAGACAGCAGATTTCTCCAACCCACAGATTCACGATCTCAGCCAAACGCGGAACACTGATCCAGAACCAGTCCCGCTGATCTCTGTGGAAATGACTCCGCTCTATTAGCGCTTCATTTTAGCGGAATCATTGCGGTCTATGCTACTAATGAATTAGACTCATTAAAAAGGAAAATGGTGGGACACAAAAAAGAAGAAGACTGCTCAGACGGTTACATTGACAGACAAAGGAAGCCAGTAGTTTGGCTGTGGGGGGAGTGTGTCATGTGCACATGAACAAATCCACACACACCTGGGGTCATCCTGCCCAGCGCAGAGCATAAAAGAGGTCATGTCTCGCTCTGAGAGAGTGAAGGTGCACTGAGGCATTGCTATGGGCTGCGGGCTTCCTATAAACACCTAGCAGAGGGTTTATAAGTTTGGACAGGTATGACACACGCACACACACACACAGCTGATCATTATTGCCTGCAAACAAAAACTTAATTGAGGTCACAAGTGTACATGTCGATCTGAATGGCATCAGCTCATGAGCTGCACCGAATATGAAGTGCATCCTAACCCTAGCAGTTCATTTGAATTGTTGCTAGAGTATACGCAATCCTCCATGTTTGCCTTTAGCCGTAAATGACCTTGCCATAAAGGAGCACTTGCAAGTCGTTGCCTAACAAGCAATTCATTACACAGTAATTTAACACCGTATTAATTAGCAGTTTAGATATGTACCCCTGTTAAGCAACTCGTCATCATGTGATTAGTACTTCCTTCAAGTAAAATGCCCACTTAGGAACACATTCAGACATACTCTGAGTAGATAAGTGCACACACACAAACATGCTTACCAAGCCTTGATCTCTATGATCAGGGGAAGGGGAGAGATAGATAGAAAACTGTCCAACACCCTCCGACTTCTATAAACGTGCTAAAAGACACTCATTTAGGCCTTCAGTACAGCCAAAAAGCTCATCAGAAACTTCCAGCTGTATAAAGCTTTTTTTTAATGAACAAACATTAACAAATTTGACCTATTGCTACCACTAATCTTAAAAGCACTGTGATTAATTGAAGAATGAACCAGAGAGGTGTGAGTGTGTAAATATTGCCATTTCATTCTATTGAACGCTGCCATTTTCCAATCAACTAGTGGTTTACTCAAGCGAGGGATGCTGAGGAGGCCTGTTGAAGGTTGTGTGTTCAGCTACACTCTTAGAAGAAATGGTTCTATTTAGAACCAGGAATGGTTCCATCCCCCACTTCATATATGGAACTCCAAAATGGTTCTATATACAACCATTTTTTTTTTTTTTTTTTTGGTAAAAGGTTCTGTTGGCCAAGTATGGAACCCAGAGGAACCCTTTTTTTAAGAGAGTATAGAACCTTTTAGGGGTTCCAAATATGTAGCGCTGATAGAACCTTTTAAGGTTCTATATAGAACCTTTTCTTCTAAGAGTGTACATCTTAATTACCAGGAACTATTTGTCCCAGGAACTTTTTTCACAGGAACTTTTTTTTCCTCAGACCGCTTGCTTACTGCGTTTACACCGCGTACTAAAGTACCGGTCCGGGGCAGGAAGATGTGAACTGCGTGCGACTGCTCTTCTAGCCTGCGCGTTTGTTTTGAGTTTTGTATGGAGGAGATTCAAGCGTTGCTGCTTTTTTGTGTGCGATTGGTTTACTAACGAGGTAATTAACAAAACGGCAGAAAAGAGACGAGCACCCTAAGCGTATTCAGAAAGCTCGTAATGCTAGATATAAAAGTAGACGTTTGTTATCAGCGGACATTGACCGTGAGATGAATGGGACGAACGCGCGCCATCGGGCAGAAAGAATAGCGCGGTAAGAACCAATCAGAATGTTCAGTGAACAAGTCCCACCCCGAAAGTTCCTGAACTCTGAAAAAGTACTACCTCACCAGCAGGGACTTTTTTGGGGGGGAAAAATTTTTACCCGGAACTTCATTTAGACCCTGGTTCCTGCGGTGTAAACACACCAAGTACCACCCCAAAGTTCCTAGTTCCTGGTGAAAGTTCCTGCGGTGGAAACGCGGCTTTATATATGTCTCAGATATCCCAGCCATACAGTTTAATGCACAACAAGCCAACCTTTAAATGAGGCAGATATTTCCCTGTCAGCTCCTATATCTTAAGAGCACCTCATCCACAGTCATTTGGGTAACATATATCAGCAAGGCAGGCTGAACCGAAACTAAATCGCCCATAATGCCTTTATCTGGAGTGGCCGAACATTGAATTTCCACATACATCAGGATCACAGCACAATTATGGTATATTTAGACATGAAAGATGCCATTATATTTGCTTTGCACTTAAAGCAGGACTATATGAAACTATGAAAACCAACAGATGGACTGCATAAAGAACCGCAGTGGGAATAAAACGAGGTTCTGTGAGCACGTCAAAGGCAAAAAAAGGAGAAAAGTCCACTGGCCCAAAAGACACAGATGTTCGAGACAAAATGACAAGAATGATGAATGGCTCCATCTTAAAATTCACCGGAGTTATGAGAAACACTTTCTGAGTCTACCATTCGAAAAGTTCTGCTTTCTGACTCCTTACATCTATAAAAGAGAGAGAAATAACTCATAAATGCCCAGCATTGTTATCCTAATATCACCTCAATCTAAAGGACATTTTCTCTAATATGCAAGAACTCGTCTTCCTCGCAGGCAGCCACACAAAATGGATCTTAATTAAAATAACAGAGCATTTTTAAGACTAGATTGCTCCATTTTTTTAGCAGTTTGGTTCAGTTCACCAAACGCACCATTCAAAAGTTTGTGTTCGGGTCAGATTTTTAAAAAATGTTTTTGAGAGTCTCGGAAAAAAAATACAGAAAAAACAGCAATATTGTTACAATTAAAAAATAAAAAAAATACTTTATTATATTTTATAATGTAATTTATTCCTGTGATGCAAAGCTGAATTTTCAGCATCATTACTCCAAGTGTTCAGTGTCACATGATCCTTCAAATAGATCATTGTATTGTGATTTGCTGCTCAAGTAACATTTCTCTCCTTCGATGCAAGTATAATTTTGCCCATTTTATCATCTATTAGGCAAAGGTAGTAGATTGTTTAGAAAAATAATTACACATCCCTCTCAATGAGCCACATGCTTGAAGGTATCCTTTATGCCTCAAGCAAAAATGGTGAAGCTTCAATCTTAGCATACAAGATTTGTTCAAAGGTTTCTAAAAACAACAATCTCTCTCTCTCTCTCTCTCTCTCTCTCTCTCTCTCTCTCTCTCTATCGGCTTCCTTTCTCTGGTCTATAGAGCAGAAAGATTGACTGGCAGATGAAGAATACAAGTCTGTGTTAGTGGTTCGGTTCAGTTCATTTCAGTGGCCCTTGTGACCTCAAAGAGCTGTCAGCAGTTTTAGGGTCCAACATTGACAGAGAGACTCACAGAAACACACACACACTTAAATGCAAAAAAACAAACACCCCTTGGAAAGAGATATGGAGCAACTACGATAAAGCCAGTCAGACATGTTTTTGACAGTAAGGAAGCACCTATGATGCCTCAAATGTCCCAATAAATAAGTCTATTTCTGTCTCTTGCAGTTTTGTCTTTTACAATTCCTACTTTTAAACTACCAAGCATCCATCCTTCACATCAGCAAACATTACTGAATGCAGAGAAGATGTACACCATGCAACAATGTCATTCAATTGGTTCAAAACAGCCACAAGACAACAACAAAAAGAAAAGAGCTGTATAAAGAAGAATTACACACAAATTTGTGAAAATAAATGATATTAATACTTGTGATGTTTGTGTGTCAAATAATGGGCGAATAATGGGCTTTACTACCCTGAGATCAAAGTCAATTTATATGATCAGTTAAACAGGCATCCAACTGCCTCTTTTATTTGACTGCAAATACACAAAAAATGAGGCTTTTGTTGATTTGAAAAACACTTGCTCAGTATTCAGCGCCATTCATTGTCATGGCAGAAGAGAAGCCATCTGAATAATGGCTTGAAAAAACAGACAGAAAACACTTATTCATCAGAGTCAAATGAAATAACATTAAAACGAAAGAAAGACAAGGATGATGCGAGGGAGCGAGGAAGAAAAACAGATCAATGGATGGAAATATGAGGAAAAGAAAATGGATGGATGGATGGATGGATGGATGGATGGATGGATGGATGGATGGAGAAGGATGGATGGACAGTTGGGGAAAAAATGAATAGATGGATGGATGGATGGATGGATGGATGGATGGATGATGGATGGATGGATGGATGGATGGATGGATGGATGGATGGATGGATGGATGGATGGATGGATGGATGGATGGGTGGGGAAGGAAAATAGATGGATGGATAGACAGATGAGGGAAGAAAGCCTGGATGGATGGATGGATGGATGGATGGATGGATGGATGGATGGATGGATGGATGGATGGATGGATGGATGGATGGATGGATGGAAAATCAATGGATGGATTGACAGATGAGGGAAGAAAGCTTGGATGGATGGATGGATGGATGGATGGATGGATGGATGGATGGATGGATGGATGGATGGATGGATGATGGATGGATGGATGGATGGATGGATGGATGGATGGATGGATGGATGGATGGATGGATGGATGGGTGGGGAAGGAAAATAGATGGATGGATAGACAGATGAGGGAAGAAAGCCTGGATGGATGGATGGATGGATGGATGGACGGATGGATGGATGGATGGATGGATGGATGGATGGATGGATGGATGGATGGATGGATGGATGGATGGATGGATGGATGGATGGATGGATGGATGGATGGATGGATGGATAAAGGGGAAGAAAGCCTGGATGGATGGATGGATGGATGGATGGATGGATGGATGGATGGATGGATGGATGGATGGATGGATGGATGGATGGAGTTGGGGAAGAAAAATGGATGTATGAATGGATGGATGGATGGATGGATGGATGGATGGATGGATGGATGGATGGATGGATGGATGGATGGATGGATGGATTGACAGATGAGGGAAAAAAAGCTTGGATGGATGGATGGATGGATGGATGGATGGATGGATGGATGGATGGATGGATGGATGGATGGATGGATGGATGGATGGATGGATGAGGGAAGAAATCCTGGATGGATGGATGGATGGATGGATGGATGGATGGATGGATGGATGGATGGATGGATGGATGGATGGATGGATGGATGGATGGATGGATGGATGGGGGAAGAAAGCCTGGATGGATGAGGGAAGAAAGCCTGGTTGGATGGATGGATGGATGAGGGAAGAAAGCCTGGTTGGATGGATGGATGGATGGATGGATGGATGGATGGATGGATGGATGGATGGATGGATTGAAGAAAGTGTATTGGTAATAGATTCAGTATTTCATATTGAATTCCTCTGCATGAGTACATGATATTTCTGAAAACACAAAGGATCACAGCTGAGCTCTTTACTGGTCCCTGCTAGTGTGAGACCAGGAGACCTTATTCCCCCGCCAATCTTGAAGAGGCAGCGTTTAAACACCAAACAAATTGTATATTCAAGGTCACACGCTTAATTTCTGGGTTCATTTGAGCTGCTGTGCTCTCCCAAACCTTGTCTACAGTGATAGCGGAGTGTGTTTATGCCTGCGTGTGTATGTTGATCGGAGCAGAGATGGCTCATTAAGCAGTGTGTCCTGTGGAAGCAGGCGCAAGGCCTCGTCCTCCTGAATTCAGCAGTTTTCACAGCCATTACCTTCTCCAGCATCAGACCTACACATTAACATTCAAGAGCATTTTATTACAAACCTTTCCCCTACACCGAGCATGTGTTTGTGGGTAAAGAACGGCCAGTAACGCAGCAGGACACTCCAATGCCTCCCACTGTCTGATGGACGGCAACGATTTGCTCCATTTGCACCTGTGAGCAGGTAATAAATGAGGAGGTTCGCAGAGAGCTTTTACCCACAAGGACAAAGACAGCAATTTTCACCCTGAGAGAGGAGAGTTTACCTTGCACTACTACACACATGCACACTTGAACCAGCTGCGTAGCACCATATGGACCATAATGGCCTAAAAATATGTGTGTGTGACAAAATGTGTGTGTGTCCATGTTCATTACAGCTTACACGGCTGTTTTTAGGGTCCGTACGGTCCACAGACCACTTTCTGCCACTTACAAAGAAATAGAAAAAAAATATTTAAAGAAACAGTTTATCACAAATGTACATTCATTAATTTGAATAGTTGTGTATGTAAATATATACCTATTTATATTTGATCTATTTAAATGAATATAACTAATGAAATTCCGCAATAAATAAAATAGATAAGTACAAAATAAAAACAAATAAATTAACATAAATTAACAAACAATATATACACTCAACTGAACAATGAATAAAACTCAATCTCGCTTAATATGGTTGAATATCCTGAGCAGTCCAATTTGACACAAGTTCTTTAACTTTAGCCATTCTTGCAATAAACATTCGATAATGTTCCTAAAAGGCAGTAAAACAGCAGCTACATGGACTAATTTTGCAATTAAACAGCAATGGAATTGAGTTAAATTAGAATAATAATCTAGCACCATTAACATCAACGAATTCACAATTAGCATGCTAATTCTCAGAGAAAATGCGAATAAAAGGCTGATGAAAATATTCCAAACCAATGACCGCCTTTGAAAGGTAGGACACCACTTCTTTAAAGTGTTCTACAGATTGTATCTTCTTTGACCGCCAGTGTCACTCCTCTCTATTAGCATTCGTCTCCAGCTAATTTAAATGCTAATATATCCTAGCCTTTTCTCTGCGTGATAAAGCTAACAATCGACACTGGAGGCCTTTTTGCAGCTGAGCTATGAGGCAATTAGCTCAAATAGTATAACCATATACAGCAAGAGGAATAGAATATAAAAAAAGTGATCTGACTGCCCTGAGTGAAAACGCAGGAAAAAACGAAGAAAGTGAAAGAGTGCTGAGAAGGGTGATGGTGAGCGGTCAGAATAATTTCATAGTTTTGTGGACCCCTATTGGACTGCATGTGATAAGAGACGTTAAAGGTGAATTGGTAGAGGAAAGGATAGACTCGAACATTACTTTCAATGAAGTCAAAGATGGAGGGCGAAAGAGAGCCATTTCCTGATTGCGATTTTATAACGTAATGCAGGGCGGCTTAGTCACGGTGAAAACATATTTCAGCAAAGGCATTTACAGATAACCAATGCAGAGGATAGATGAGTTTCCTTTTATAATTGGGGATAGTGGAACATGATGGGATATGCAAATGAGGTGCATATACAGGCCTGCTATGAGTTCCAATTATAGAACTATAGACAGAACGATAGATAGACAGAAAAATAGAATGAATGAGAGTTAGATGGAACGAACGATAGACCAAACGACAGAATGAGCGAACGATAGACAGACAGACAGACAGACAGACAGACAGACAGACAGACAGACAGACAGACAGACAGACAGACAGACAGACAGACAGACAGACAGACAGACAGACAGACAGACAGACAGACAGACAGACAGACAGACAGACAGACAGACAGACAGACAGATAGATAGATAGATAGATAGATAGATAGATAGATAGATAGATAGATAGATAGATAGATAGATAGATAGATAGATAGATAGATAGATAGATAGATAGATAGATACTGGCCTTTTAAGCAGGACAAATACATAAAAATCAGAATAAGTAACACGAAAAGTCCATCTGGAAGTCACATATGCGTGTGTCTGCATCCGCATGGGGGTTTCAAAGCATTTCGGCATTTCAAAGAGAAATAACGGTCCTGTAATCATAGCCATCCTTTGCTCAACTAGATTGTTGTATTAAATATTCAGGAGCGGACAGACTGCATAAAAACCAGGAGAAGAATAATTCATAATGCAGGTAACACTCGCACAGGGACCCCTGGATGAAAGGAAATGTCGTTTGTCACTGGCCTTTGTTCATCTTTCACAGCCTGTTGGCCATCCAACCATTAAGTAAGCATTATTAATTTATTTATTAATTAAAGTGCCCGACCGTGGTCTCACCGTGATGGGCCGAGGGTGCAGCCTTACGTGTTATTTGCAGCTAAGGGGCCCACAGAGACAAATCCGACCAAGAGAGAGAGACTTAATGAGAACAAATAGGTTGAGAATACAAATGGTCGTTCCCTCAACTGCGCTCTGCCACCAGTCACATCTCTGCATATTACAACTTCAGGGCACCCCAGTGGAACCAGTGTGTGTGTGTGTGTGTGTGTGGATGTCAGCTTCTCCTGTGGTGTTACTCATTACTGAGTGGTGAAACTAGTGCTTGTGACTTTTACACCATATGATTTGAACACACACACACACACACACACTTTCTGCTGATATTCAAGAAGCAATTAAGCTCTTCTCAGCACTGCTTCCTGACTTGATATCCTCAAACCTGAACTTCTCATCACTGTGGGTCACACAAACACACACAAACACATTGTTTTTCTGTTACGGTAGGGATTTTCTATTGGCGTATATTGTTTTATACTGAGATAATATGTTTTCTATCCCTTAGCCCTACCTATACACAGCATATATTAAATTACATTTAAAAAAATTACAATAAAATGTTAAATTGAAAAATATACAGTACAGTACACATACACTACCATTCAAAAGTTTGAGATTGGTAAGATGTTCCTTATGCTCACCAAGGCTTCATTTATTTGACCAAAAATACAGTAAAAAAAATGGTAACACTTTACAAAAAGGTTCATTAGTTAACATTAGTTAACGTATTTACTAACATGCACTAACCATGAGCAATACATCAGTTACTTCATCTTTGTTAATGTTAGTTCATGAAAATACAGCTGTTTATTGTTTGTTCATGTTAGTTCACGGTGCATTAACTAATGTTAACAAGATTTTAATCAAGTATTAGTAAATGTTGAAAATAACATTAACAAAGATTAACAAATGCTGTATATGTGCTATTCATTATTAGTTCATATTAACTAATGTAGTTAACTAATGTTAATTAACGAACCTTATTGTAAAGTGTTACCTATCAAAATACTATTTTTGTATTATCAAATATCAAATTACTATTTTGACTAAATAACTATTTTATTTGAATATATTTTAAATGTAATTTATTCCTGTGATGCAAAGCTGAACTTTCAGCATCATCACTCCAGTCTTCAGTGTCACATGATCCTTCAGAAATCATTCAAATATGATGATTTGATGCTAAGGAAACAAAGCTCATTTTTATCACTGCTGTTTTAAAAATTTGTGGAAATGATGATACATGTCTTGAATCATAAAAAAAAATCTTACAATCCCCATCGCTAGAAGTCAATAGGTCTCATTTGCTAATAATTTTTCTAAACATATAAAGTTGTGTTTGTGAGCAATAATACTAGTACCAATAATACTAATGCACACCTTAGCAAAGACCATAAAAGTGCACAAATTACACACAAAGGACACACTGACCTTTGCATAAGCAGAACAGCAGCACCGGTTCCACACGCAGTGCGGGTTCGAGACAAACAGCCGTAGGGTCAAGTGTCCAGAGTATTCATTGCAACTCCACACACACACACACTCAACGTCCTTGAAAAGCAGTGAAATAAAAAACAAAGCCGAAAAACAAAAAGCAGGTGATCTACTTCTACAGCAGCCTGCTCTTCTGTGGTTCGTCAGCTGGCATCAAGAACATCGGTACCCTGTGGCAAACGGGGCAACGGCAGGCCCACCGAGGCAGAACGAAGGTTGTGTGTGTTTTTCAGAGCATGACGGAGGTCACGGGGTGCCAGGCCGAGCTGTGTAGGTTATGATCAGTGTCAGGGTGTGTGTGCGGCTAGTGTTTGTGTGTTTTCACACTCCAGGGGCCAGGGTTGATCGAGTAAAATGCTTCCAGGGCCAGCGGGGGGAATGGTAGCGTTCCATTAGGAGCTGAGTAGCGGGCACATTTGCCCTGATCTATCATTAGCCTGACAGGCAAGACTAATCAAGTGCTGCACATACAAATGAAGATCTCCCCCTGTGGCCCTCTGAAGTCTCTGGGCATGAGAGTGTGTGTGCTGGCATGTGTTTCGCACCCTGCTGCTG
Source organism: Cyprinella venusta (assembly GCA_038021265.1). Lineage (NCBI taxonomy): Eukaryota > Metazoa > Chordata > Actinopteri > Cypriniformes > Leuciscidae > Cyprinella > Cyprinella venusta. The sequence goes on from CM075868.1 coordinate 33,789,659, forward strand.
TTGCCTAATCTCACTGGTCAACTGCATTTCAACTAATGCTAGAAAGGACACACGCAGTTACAAACAGACAGCCAAAGAACTTTCATCGTGAACAACTTTCGTTACAGCTGAAGCGTGTCATTTCTGCTCCACTATTAAACAGACTTCCCAAACTGGGAAATTCACCAGCTGCCAGTGTTCAGCAAACAGGTAACCCTGTCCTACATACACAACACTGGCTGTTCAGTAAGTCAAGTTAAAAGTTTAACGTAATGCATTTTCATTCAAAATCGTTAACGTATTAAATTTAAGGCTGTGCAAAAATTAATTGCGCTTAATCGCATCCAAAATAAAAGTCTGTGTTTACATAATATATTTGTGTGTGCTGTATGTAATTATTTTGCATGCATGTATATATTTAAGAAAATGTGTTATTAATTTATAAAATATTTATATTTATATAATATAGATTTTGTATTTATATATATATATATATATACAGAATTTAAGCACAAATAATTCTTAAATATATACATGCATGCATAGGTATTTATATATACAAAATAATTATATACAGCACACTCAAATATATTATGTAAACACAAACTTTTATTTTGGATGCGATTAATCGCAATTAATTTTTGCACAGCCCTAATTAAAATAAATGAATGCAAATAAAGTACTGAAGCATGTCAGATCACTAAACCTATAAGCATATACGTCACGCAGTATCTTAGAAGTCGGAAGTTTAGAGTATCTACATTGGCACAATCACCTGTAACCTTAGCGGGAGGACATTTCTATTCTAACCCGATTTCGCTTCTCTGTAGGGTTGTGTATCGTTTGAATTTGAACGATTCTGATTCCGATTCCGATTCCTTGTTTCGACTCCGGTTCCCAACGATTCTCGATTCCGATTCTTTTAAGAGGCAGGGTCAAAAAAGTTTAGCTAACCTTGCTAACCAACGGTCTTTCTGAAGGAAATACTCCTTTCTAAAGGGAAATACTCTGCATTTTGTCGAGATTTTGTTATTTTTAGAAAAGTGAAGCCACACTTTGGACCGCCAACGTAAGCTACTCATGTTCGACTCGAGCGGTTATGCCAACACTTCCGGTAGAGGCTTCTTCGTTGGTGTTGTTCAGCGGTTTTTTCTTCTGGTCGGCGGACTGTGAATATCGAAACTAGGAATCGAAATTTTAACTTTTGAACGATTGCGGGAAAAACGAAAAGTTAGTCCCGGTTCCAATCGATACTCGATTCTCGATACGAACAGATCATTTTAAGGTAAGAACTCCAGGAAAGTTTTCAGTCCAATGATCCAGTCAAGCATGATCCAAAAAAATATGTAAAAATATATTCATAACATTCATTGCATTGTATTTGTTCCAGTTTTTTTGCATCAGAAACACCTAATGTTAGTTTTATTATTTTTGAATTGATTTATTAATAAAATGTCATTTTAACTATAATTTTCATTTACAAGTATAAAAAAGCATGATGTTTTTGTTTTTGTTTACCCCCTTATTTGTTATGGTTTAGGCCAGAACAAATTCTCATTTTCAATTTTATGGCTGTGGTTTCAAAAATACTGAATCCCCATCCTTCAATATGCATGCAGACAATAAGCCCAGTAAGCGTAAATGCAGCCTAGAGTGCTTGGGTCGTGGGTTTTAGCTGTTAGACTGGTGCCATGCGAATGCGTGAGTCGCTGGCGTGCAACATGTCATTAGTGTACGAGATCCACTTTCCCTTGTCACACTCCCTGTGCACTGTTGACAGACTGAGGCTGAAACCAGGCGACACTTCGAGTAAACTCAATTAGTCTCCCCGCCATTATGACACGCATCAAAAATAAAAGAAAATATTTACATAGCGTCTGCCGTGGACCAATTACGCACTGGTGTGGAGGAAGGGGGGAGAGCTGCATTAGCATATCATTTGCATGAAGCTTTAACTTTTAGTAGCTTAACGGGTGACATTTTAATGTTACTAGTACACAACAAAGAGGGTGAGAGCGAGAGTTTATGAGGGTTTGTGTTTCATTGCACATTTATCCTTTCCACCACAAGTAAAAAAGGTCTGTGATGGAGGTACACGAATAGAATTTAATAGATTGACTTATGAATATTAATTACGTGATGTAATATTTCCCCAGTAATCCTTAGGAAAAGTGCTGCATAGTAAAATTGAGGCTTAAACTTCATTTTCGGTCCAAAAAAACTGCATTACTGCATTTCAATATTACAAGTATGCATTGTTTTCTTAACATTGCCACAAGGGGTGCTATAGTGGCCATTAAAATTAACAAAACAAAAAATCCCCATTTCTATACACCTAATCTCATTCCTGTCTTGGAGAACCAATTGAGATATCGAAGAGGTCTCTCTTTTTTTATTTGTTGGCTAACTCTCTCTCTCTCTGTACTTTATGACAGACCGTCACAGCATTCACCACCAAGAACGAATAAAGATATATTAAATATAATGGGTTATGGCTTTATGACAGTCATCCAACAATATTGCAATGTACAGCTGACACATCAAACACAGAACTAATAATAAACCTCTAAGGCTACGATACTGACTCCGCTCATAAAGAGAGGACGTCCACACACACACTGTCTGCAGAAATAGTGTCCTTGATACAATGTTACAATTGCATTAATGAAAACAGTGAAGGATCAAGCACACATACAAGGACAACAGACTTTTATAATGTCACAGTGTCATTTATGAGCAGCGATGAGGAACATACGATATTAAAAAGTTTATATAATATTCAACTCAACAATAAAAATCTTATTGTCATATGCGAAACCTGCGTAAAATTCAACACTACAATCCCGGGGCATTGCTATCCTACATCACTTGTCAAATTTGACACTGAAAAATTCCTGAATCTACATCTAAAAACAAGGTCTTCTCGTGCAAATTCATTAATTAAAACATACAACGCAAAGGATGTCGGGCAATTCAAGAAAAAAGCAGGTTTGTGAACCAAATATTTTAAGTGAATCAAAAATGTATAGCATGATCAAGTTCAACACAAAATAAATGGGCTGACTTAGAAGTGAATCAAACAAATAACGGTAACACTTTACAATAAGGTTCATTAGTTAACTACATTAGTTAATATTAACTAAGAATGAACAATACTTCTACAGCATTTGTTAATCTTTGTTAAAGGTAATTTCAACATTTACTAATCCTTTATTAAAATCTTGTTAACAATAGTTAATGCACTGTGAACTAACATTAACAAACAATAAACAGCGGGATTTGTATTAACTAACGTTAACAAAACAGTAACAAATGTATTGCTTATGGTTAGTTCATGTTAGTTAATACATTAACTAATATTTAATAAATGAACCTTGTAAAGTGTTAAATAACTATACGTCCAGTGTACTTGATTATAAACAACTGCATTGTAAGAGCAGGTTGTGAACATGCTTCAATTCATATACAATTCAACTCAATACAAATGACTCTTATCCATCAAATCTCATTAGGGTATAAAAAAACTACTGGACAACAAATTCACAATCAATCAAATCATAAAGCAACTAGTGCAACTGACAAACAAATGACTCCAATGACCCAGTTTCTTTTAATGAATCACTCAAAAAGGTTTCAGTCAGTGAGGCCTTACTGATTCTGGCCTTAGACTTGTGGCTTTGTACAAAAAGGTTTACATACCAAGCATCACAAATAACATAGGAAAGAGTTATGCTTATTAAGTCACATGGTGTGTTTTAAAAGATTGATGGTTTCCTCTTTATCCCCATTCACTTTATATCCTCAGCTCTTTCATATAACATATTTACAGTCCCGATGAAGGAGAGATGGCCATTATAGCGGCTGGAAGCCTGGCGCGCTAAAGCTTCATCAAATAAACCGCAGGTATGAAAAGACAATAATGATGATAAATCAACTAATGGCTGGGGGGTATTGACCAGACACAGGAGCACACGAGGCCTTTGAAAGGAAGAGGAGAGATAGATGATACGGTGGATAGAGACAGAATGCAGGTCTGATGGGGGCAAATTACGGCTAATGGTATTTTAGTTTTCTTTCCCACCTGATTCTATTTGTCCATGATTCTATTTCACTGGAGAGTATAACTCACCTTCGGTGTCTAATAGACTGCGGGGAGAGCCGAAAGGAAGAAATGTGCGCACCGGGGAAGAAATGTGCATTCCTGGAATATCAATTTATTAAATAAACTGATCATTTCAAGGGATTTATTAATCATTGATCCAACTGAGTAAACAATTTTAGTTTAATACTCTGCCCTATCAAATTTAAAGTTGAAAAATGTGTCATTTTTTTGTGCTACTAGTGTCACCAAATGAAATTTTCAACAACAAAAAAAATCCTGTTTTCAAACAGGTTTTAAACACCACCTCCATCTTCCATTGGTTGGACAAACAGATAGCCCCACCCCAAACTGATGCTATTGGTTAAGCTAGTATGGTTGTGTTGGGCTGGTCAGAATAATTTGGATTGTACCCAAGAGCCAGTATAAGCATTTTTTGGGGGAAAATAAACCTACAAATTGCTTACTTACATCTCTGAATATTAAGCTGCGAGAGTAGAAATTATTATGTTCTTTATTTATTTTTGTAATCTTTTCCAAAGCATTAACAAATAGCTTAATACAACTGAAATTTGCAAACTTGTACATATATTCAACCCTTTCCACCAAAATAATTATAATATACCTAAAATAAATATCAATAATAAGCTAATACATAAACTAAATGCAACACATTTACATACTTCACCTTTAATCACTAAAATCCAGTGTATTTGGTTCTATTTTGAGCAAGTACAAACTGTGATGGAGACATGTATTATTGCTAGTGAGAAATAGACATCTGTGGTACTACATTAACTCTAAATGAAATTTATCAATTAAAAAAAAAACAGTGGGTGGATTAATATAAAATGGGCCGATGCACTAGTTTGGTTGCATGAAACATGGCAAGATCTCCTGCTAGCTTATCTAACAGCTAAAAAAGTCAAAACACTGTCAAGATATTGCCAATGAACACAACACAATCAAACATGGTATTTTTGGGATTTGCAGGGAGGATGAGAGGAGAGAGCAGAAACAACGAAACACCAGCAGCTTTCATCATATTCTGCCACCTTCATGCTGATAGAGAAAATTAATAGCTTCATAACTGGGGAGTATAAACCAACCCCCTGCAAATACTTTCTAAATCATTTTGAAAAATACTGCTAACTCTTTTGGCCTTTTTTTGACAAAATCTTTCACTTACAGCCTGAGATAATAAAATATAAAACAGGAAGAGGTGTAAGCTAGTCCACCTCCACAACTATTACTCCCAATGCATATTGCGATTATGCATTAGCATGTTTGTTGGTTGCTTTTAGATTGTGTATATTGCTATACAGAGTTAGGCCATGTGTCCACCAAAGCGTTTTTTCACACGCCTGGCGTATGTTTTCAATTGTTTTCATTGGGAGCGCCATAAGCGTAACGAGACGCTGAGCGTTTTTTTACAGACTGAAGCGCTGAGCGCCAGGCGTTTTTTACTGGTCGCCGAGAGTTGAAAAACGCAGCGCTTAGCACAGCACTGTCACTTTTTACCCATCCGTCCAATCACAGTGGAGAAGGGGCGGGACTAAACCACACTGACCAACTGTCGCAACATTCTTTCTGTACGACATCAACCAGCAGAGCTAACCGAACAACATGGATGAAAAATATTTGTTTAGTATGAAACAAATAATCTGCGAAATCAGTTATAAGTAAACTTTGCTGCGGATATTCTGTATCATAGCAACGAAACGTCTCAACGGAAAAAACGCTGTGCGGCCAAAATGCACTCAAGCGCCCATAGCTAGCCGTTTTCAGCAGAGCGTCTAGCATTTTCAGTGGGCTAAAAACGCTTTGGTGGTGTTCTAACTACACGCGACGCGATAAAATTCCAGCGACAGCAAGTGTGTCTGTCCACACAAGACGCGACTTGAATGTGAGACGCCACCAAGCGTGCCGCACCAGCCCTCAAAAGTGAAGCCAAAACGTCTCGATCGCCCCCCTGTGACTAGACCTAGTATAGCTCATAATCCCCGCCTCCCCATGTTATTCAATGGGACGCGAGACCAACTAAACAATTAAATTACACTTCACATATCCTTTTTCCAAAGATAGTTTCTATCATTTGCTGTAGTTTCTATCACGTTTATGTAATTTCAAGTGTTCGTTTTTAAAATAAGTTTGTTTTTAGTTAGTTATGTGATGATAAAAAAACGGTGCTCTGACATCATGATTGACAGCTGTGATTGACAGGTTCTCTGTGCGAGGTAGTCACCGAAGCACCAGCGGACGTTTTTTAATAATGTTGATTATGTGGTTAGTAGTTGTATTTACCTTATTTTAACAAGGTTCTGCAATCGGCAGACATCATTGGACAGGAACGAAGCAGACAGAGGCAACTTAATGAAAGTGCGGGGCGTGTGCTTGCGTTTAATTCAGCGAGAATGAGGGCGGGGCCTTGATTTCGCGGCTTTACTTCCTGCTCACGACTGCGCATGACTGGTCCCGAAACACACAAGTGCGCAGACTCAAGTTCGAGATGTCAGCGCCATATCGGGACACTGGCGGCCTCAGTTCTCTCTGATGGAAAAGAGCGAGGGGGCGTCGTCCATCTTTTTTTACAGTCTATGGACGCCACACGTCAATCAAAAAACACAGCCATTCAGAACAGCATGAAAGCGCACTGCTGGCCTGCACTCGCATTGGAAATGGGTGAGGACCTAATCAAATCAAGAAATAACATTATTAAAATTCAAAACATTAACAAAATATATTCATTGACTAATTTTGTTATGAAGTACAGTTGTATGTTTGCATTGAATTCATTTTGAACGCTATATTATATGCTTCCAAAATCTGAGGTAAATTATCCGTTATCGCTTGTGGCACAGTGACCTATTTTTAACTGAAAATAAATAATGTGTAATCATAACCAGTGTAATTTCTTCAATCTTCCAGCCACGACGTCGCAGAAATAGGAACCGTTTCTAAATTAGAAAATTTGCGTGTCGCTGACGCGTCTGGTTAGGACAAAAACTCTGATTAACATGGAAAAGATACCTTTTATCGCGTGTCATGGCGTCGCGACGCGTGTAGTTAGGACACGGTGTTAGGTTCAACTCTGATGTATTCAATGTGTATTTTAAGCTACACCACAGCCAAATTCAAAGATAAACACCTTGTTTAGTGCAAAACCTGATGAAGTTATAGACCATTTCAAAAGATGTAAACAACACTGGTCCAGAAGCACTTCCTGTTTCAGTTTGTAACTGTTTTCTTTATTTCACATGTAAAGAAAACTTTTTAAAGATATTTGTTTAACTTTTTGATTCAGTTTTAAATGTTCTATTGGTTGTATTTTATCCCAGCTTTTATGTAGAGTTAAAAAACTGAAACAGGAAGTGCTTCTGGGCCAGTGTTGTTTACATCTTTTGAAATGGTCTATAGATAGCAACCTCAAATAGAGTCCAATAGCGTCCAAGCACTCAGAAGATATTTCAAACCTGAGCACAACCTCAGATAATGTCACTGCGTCCTTAAGTAAGTCCATGGATCCCAACTCAATGGGAATTTCCAAGTACTTGCATGAATAAGGTTGATCTATTTAAGTGAAACTTTATATACAACTATACTATATATCTATAAACAAAGAGAAAGATTTAAAAAAAAAATGACTGAATTTCCATTCAAATGAATGAAGCAGCGTTCCATGAAATTCCACCTCGCAACTCAACAAGCGGCCTAATGCTCTGCCATTTCACATAATGAGGGGTGCTTTGCTGGATTTAGGTCAAAAGTCATCATTTTAATACTTCCCATTAGTGGCAATCAAGGCAAGCGGTCGACACAAAGGAGTTCCTGTTGGGTTCTGGCATCTCACTGTCATGTCGAAGGCGTAACTCATCCATCATTTTTACGATGGCTTTGGTTTTCACGTAATTAATGGCCGTCAGCGGGATGTAAATGTGTGAAGATGAAAAGAATGGGAAAACATTCAAATTAACACTGTCACTTTGAACAATGGCGAGCCGGAAAAGACGATTGCGTTCGCATTCACGGGAGATGAAGTAGCCACCAGAAAATGAGAAAAGCGGATCATTTATCTCTAAGCGCGGGCAAAACCGATGTATGAACATCGGAGTGCACCTTGAAAACAACATAATGTGTCTGAAAGTCACATTTTGCTGACATTTTCGATATTCATTTTAATATGATTATGTAGAGATTCATGATTCAAAGAGAATTCTGGGAGGCAGAGCGTGACACAGGATGAGCTATTGTTCAATGAGGATTTGAGATGCAATGTACACAGTTTAATGATCAGATTTCACTTCCTTTTTGTGGATTTTAGTACTTTGGAAAATAATTTGGTTCTGACCCCCCACCAAAGGACAATACTGAAGTTGAGCCACCCTATGGTCAAAAGCTTTCTCGCATACCTTGATTATTAGTTATCCATATTCATTTCAAAGAGTGTGAAAGAGTGTGCAGCTTTCTCTCGCTCTCTCATTTAAATCCTTTAACTTTGGCCTCCTCTCATCCTCTAACACACTGCTCTAGTGGATGACCTTTTCCCAAACGTCCAAATAATGCACCAAAGTGTGAATCCACTCCAGAAAATCACCATTACCCACACCAATTAAAAACGTGTTTAATCTTCCACTTTGGAACAAAGCCTCCTTCTCGAATTGCCAACAGTATCTGTTGGATGTCCACCACAGCCCTTAAAGGTTAATGGTGTCTCCTCAGAGGGAAAAGTAAGGAGAACGAATGTGTGTGGGTCTTGTTACTCGCCTCTTCCTTCCCTTGACTTCTGACAGAGCCCTGACATAAGAGCCACCCAGTGTATTATGTTCATCCCACTGTACTCTGAAAATATTACTTGCCATCCTCATGGTCACGTTTTCTTGCACTCACTCCGGTTTTACAAGCAATTTAACTCAACATGATCTAGCAGTGACAACTTCAGTACAGTGAGATTGAAGTAGATTATTATATTATAGGGACGTTTAAAGAAAAATGCTTGTTCTTGTGAATAGGAACAGGTGGAGGGAAAAGCTACGCAACAACAGCTGTTTAGGCATTGAGAGGCAGCGTGAGTAATATAATCACTGTAAAACAAGCCGAATAACAAAAGCAAAGGACTTTCAGTGCGAAAATGGATCAGCCAATTAATCGTACTTGATCTCAATGTATTTGCCCATGTTTCCTTCTGTGAATCAACTGCATGGTGCGAGGCAAAACGTGGCAGACAGCTGGGTTTCTAATGGCTAATGAGGGGGCTTGGATAGGCAACGAATCAAAAGGGACTGACTTAGTCTGGATAGCTAAGGTTGTGCATTCATTGTTATTTATTAGATTGACAGAATTAATTGTGTGCATTTTAATTGTACTTTTTCCAATCTTGCAGATTTTAAAGGGATACTCCACTTTTTTGGAAATAGGCTCATTTTACCACTCCCCCAGAGTTAAACAGTTCAGTTTTACCGTTTTTGAATCCATTCAGCCGATTTTCTGATATTTAGAAGAATATCAGTAACCCCACAGTTTCTGGTCTCATTGACTTCCATAGTAGGAAAAAAAATATACTATGGAAGTCAATGAGACCAGAAACTGTCTGGTTACTGATATTCTTCTAAATATCAGAAAATGGGCTGAATGGATTCAAAAACGGTAAAACTGAACTGTTTAACTCTGGGGGAGTGGTAAAATGAGCCTATTCCCAAAAAAAGTGGAGTATCCCTTTAAGGTCAGAATGCTTGACTACTTATAAACAGTCAACTAGTAGGGTAATGAGTTTGATTAATGAGTTTATCTAAAATGTCTTTCAATATATATTTCTTTAAAGTGTTTACACATTATGTAACTCAAGAAACATTTATTTTTGTCATGAATGTTGAAAACAGATGTGCATGCCTAATATTTGTGTGGAAACTGTGATATACTACCATTCGAAAAGTTTTGGGTAAGCAAACAAATCTGTATGTTCATTCGCCATGGATGCATTAAATTGATCAAAATTAACAGTATAAGACATTTATAATATTACAAAATATTTCTATTTAAAAAAAATGTTGTTCTTTTGATTTTTTCTATTAATCCTGAAAATCAGGATCCTGAAAAGCAGTTTTCAAACTACTAATAAAATCTTAATATTTTTGTAGTATTCTTTTGGCGGGCAGTATAGTAAATTCCTTTTCAATAATATCATTGCATAAATAAATACACACTCAAAAACAAAAGTTGCACACTCGTTCATGACGCTAGATCACAAACATCTCAAAGTGTGAGAGAACTTTAGCACACTAAACTCAGCAGACCCAGAGATCTTTACTTGTAAGTGAGAGCAAAAGCTTTGTTTTCAGCAGTAAATGGAGAAACAGATTTAGGACAATTACCACAAATTACAAATGAACAGCCAGACCAGAATGGGGTCCTTCAACACCTTTCCAACGCTATTCAAATTAAGATTCGCTTAGGCTATGTGCAATCTGTCTTCATAGTAAGAGATTTAATTATCAAATTAATCAAATCTTAACTGATAATCAAGACACTCTTCATCTCAATCCAATTAGTCTGAATTTATTGATGGATTCATTGATGGCATTTACCACGTTTGTATGTGCACACACATCTGTGCAGGTTTCTTTGACCATGTTCCTCTCCATGAAAGTAAACAGAAGGACAGGATATTTCTCAATGCCAGCCATATGATGTTTGCTCAGCTCTCCAGATCTGCAGCGTCTGAATCATTCTGCCAACACCTTCCTTTTCCTCCCTCTCTCTCATCCACCTCTAGAATAACCCTCTGCCAGAAAGTCTGAGCCTCATCCTCTTTATCTCAACCTGCCCATACCTCATTCCCTCTCTGAGGAACATCTACGCCAATTCACTTCACTGCTTACAAACATTGAGTTTCTGCTGCGTCCAAGTCCTTCTGGGAAGTTTGTACTTATGAGCTCAGAAGTCATAATTATGACATGCATTTTGCTCTCTTTACACTTACTGACAAACAAAGAAAACTTTTTAGCATGACTGCAACAAAATAAAGAGCAAAGGATGTACATTAGTTGTGTAATTGATGCATTATGTATTTTATCCAATAAATAAGTGGCGAGCTTAATTGCTATTTTTCACAAAATGCGTGTAAATACGTTCCCATGACTTGAATATATATAGTAACAACATACTTTGTCTCCACTGATTAAATACAAGTGTTTACATGATAACAAAATAGTCAGAATCGATACCAGTAAAATTTCAGTTATTGGTCCCATTATTTATTTATTATACCATTATGTATATTTTTATATAGATATTAGAATAATAGAATTATTAATACAAAAAAAGGCTGGTACCGTTACATTTTTAAAACTCAAAAATCTACTTGGTACCAAAGTACTGGTACTTTTGACAACGCTACAACATACATAAATTCATTAAAGAGATTAAAGCCAGACCGATAAAGGATTTTGAAGGCTGATACCGAGACAAATATTTGTTGGTTTTAAAATCCGATATCCCGATATATCAGCCGATATATATTTTTTTTTCCAAACGCGCAACAAAAAATGAACAGATTTCCCTAACATTAGTTATTTGTAGTTATTTATGAGTTTTAACTAAAATAATATGATAATGCATTTTAGAAAGAAACTTGTTTCTTTTATTGTCACAACAGAACAGACTGATGACTGAATGCCCTCTGGTGGACAAACTATACAACACCAACACTCATGACATGGTTCAAACGTGTTTCGTCAGTTTTCATTTTATTTTTTAAATATTAATTTATCGGCCATTATAACTGCTGATACCGATAGTTTGGAAAATGCCTAATATCGGCTGATAATATTGGCCTGCCGATATATCGGTCTGGCTCTAAAACAGATAGTTCTAGTCCTGGATGCTGATTGGTCAATATAACATTGCAAGAATTCTAAAAACCCAAAATAGTAACAAGTGTGACACAAAACACATGTAAGGACACATTCTATTGGAAGGCCTTTAGGCCTATAGTAGGCTGTGTTATGTATCCTGATTGACTTTATGATTAGTTAAATCTGTTTTGCACATGCATCGCCACAGAGTTTAACCATTTCAGACAGTACCGGACAGCTTCTGTCTCGTTCACTTCACGTCTGTGGGCGTTATGCTCAGCTCAGTGTGTCTGTTCTAATTAACCTTCAATGAAATCTAACCTTAATTGACAGAATTTTTACAAAATATTTAGCTACTTAAAAGTTTAAGACTTTTAATAAAACTCTAAATGAAATTTCATGATTTATGAGTGACGTTAGTCTAGTAGAATTTTCTAAAAAAAAAATATTTTGCTACCTACTGTAAAAGTTAAAGATTTTTTGTGTCAAGCATGCATGTCTATTTCCCTCATATTAAATATAAAACACATGTGGACTGATATTTTTCCAATGTCTGGACTCCTTTATTAATGCAGTGTATAAACAAACATTTCAATACGGCATTAAATGCATTTTCTGAGAATTTATATTTCAAGTTTTTACTGCAAATGTCGAAATGCGCGCTCTTTGGTCCATAAATGGGTGAGTTCCCCTCAGTTCCAACGTCTATGAAGCTCACTGACTCCTATTATAATTATTAACAACAACCTTTTAAGCTTCACACTGTGCTTAATAGCCCTTAACGTTTTAGTAAAATCATAAAGCATTTTTGTTTGTCTCTATCTCCCCTCTTTTTGGGTTTGGTCTAAGTGGGAACCTCTTTTCTTTGAGCCACTTACAGCTGTGAATAGAAATCCATCCCCTGATTGTGCGCTCAGGACAGAGAGGTATAAGGTGTCACATTTAAATGAGTCCCCCGCTGTTTTTGTCCAAAGCTCTTTATTGCTCTATTGATTCTGAGATGACAGCGCTTCACGGAGACTGACAGCGATTTGATGGGGCGTCAAATGAGTCGGTGTCTCTTTAATGACACTGTAATTGAGCCTCACATGCGACAGAAACAAAAACAGCTCAATCTCCAACCCACGCACAGGTAAATAAACCAATGATGGGCTATAGTTAATTCCATCCAGACGTGTTTTAAGAAAGTACTGTATTTCACCAGCTGCAAAATGGTTCACATTTCAAAACACTTACAGTGTTATCGCGAAATAACGTGAAGAATTGTGTTATGTTACAGTATTATTGCAAAGTATCAGTAAATACTTTGTGCCCTAATGCACAATGCAATCAACTAAATTTATTCCTGTGAATCAGATCAAAATCTGTTCAGATTATTCAAAAAATCATGTTAAATATATAATAAATACTTGGATTTTTGTCCACATAAACCAAACAAAATTGCTTTAAAACTATGAATAAGACACAATATATATATATATATATATATATATATATATACACACATATAAAAAAATTCTCTGTCTTTCTTTGACATTGTCTCTTTTTTTCCCTCCCACATGAGCAGTCTCTTCCAACCTCTCTCTACTCTTAAACTCTCATGAATCTTTCAGGGAAAATGTCTGTAAATCCGGCCTTGCACACACATTATAATTACTTTTTATCACACATTAAATCCCTCGACACCCTGGACATCAGAGAGGGTCTTTCTGCCCATCCAGAATGAGCATGACCTTGCTGGAGATTGCTGACTGAAGGGGAACGGATGTTTGTGCCCTGGAGAAATGGATGAAAGAAGAGTGGAAGATCTCGCTTTCATGTTCTCTCTTAGCATATAAGACTGGATCACAGTCACATGCTTAATTGATTTAATGTCAGTGACATTAAACGAAACCTATCTGAGAATATGATGCATGTCAAACCACAGGGGGGAAAAATAAATGTGTAATTAGTTAGGCTGAGACTTCATTGTATCCATCTGGAATTATTAAAAAATTAGTCTCCATTTGACAGGTGGTTGAGAAAAATAAAAAGGTATTTAAAAAGTAGGGGTGCACGATATATCGGCCACATTATCGGTATCAGACGATATTTGCTCATTTTTATGTAATCGTTATCGGCCCGATAATAAAATTTGGCTGATATATTAAAGCTGATAAATAATGAATTGTTTCCTTCAACACTTGAGACACCTGAGGCACTTAAGATGTGCACTGTTCAACATGATTGATCTTAATTGCTTGAAATAAGATTGGAATCAAAAAGGAAAATATAGTTAAGTGCATAATTTGCTGTCATATCGGCTACATGAAATTATAATGAGAACATTATAATTGTGTTAGGGGACGGATTTTAATTGTGAGACTTTTGTTTTTGCAATCAGGCTTTCAAAAATTATATAAAAATTTAATTTAGATTTATAGGCCGATATATCGGTTATCGGCTTTCAAATATAAAGAATTATCGGTTATCGGTATAGGCCAAAATGTTCAAATCAGTGCATCCCTAGTATTTAAAAAGTAAATAGAATTGTAATTAATGACATATTTTCCAACATAACATGGATAGTAAATAGGGTTGGTATTGATTTCATGTTGGATTAACACATGATTTTAAGTTTGAAATTAAGAGAACTTGGTGTCATCATCTAAAAAGGAAAGATATTTCAGTGGCTGGTTCATTTGATCAAATTTTACGCAGACAAAGCAATAAACCGTTCACAAAGTGTTCCAAAACAGTGAACATGGTCCATTTTTGATTTCATGTTGACTTTAAGGAGCTATTTAAGGGGGTTGATAAATATTAAAATATTACGTAAAATACAATAAACAATAATAGAATGAATAAAAACAACTTTCACTTCCTACCTCATACACTTTCACAGTGCACAGGAACTTTATTATCGATTAAAAAATTTCCTTTGTGTTTCACAGGGGAAATGGGTTTTGACTGACCTCGAATGCACAAATTGTGTGACTTTCTTTTTTTAGGTGAACTGCGCCTTTAAAGGGATACTGCACTTTTTTTAGAAATAGGCTCATTTTACCACTCCCCCAGTTGGGTTTTACCGTTTTCTAATGTATTGAGCTGATTTTCTGATATTTAGAAGAATATCAGTAACCAGACAGTTTTTGGTCTCATTGACTTCCATCGTAGGAAAAAAAATATACTATGGAAGTCAATGAGACCAGAAACTGTCTGGTTACTGATATTCTTCTAAATATCAAAAAATCAGCTCAATACATTAGAAAACGGTAAAACCCAACTGTTTAACTCTGGGGGAGTGGTAAAATGAGCCTATTTCCAAAAAAAGTGGAGTATCCTTTAAAATACTAACTAAATGCGTCTCATGACGCCTCAGATATTAAACAAGGTTTTCACTTTCTGTACAGTACGACGAGGAGACGTCTCATTTATAGTGGACTTGGCCCGCACTCCAGTATTGAGCTGTCATTTAGTCAGCCAAATAGAATAAGTGGGGAGGATTAGACCAGCACAGTCATGCAGATAACACCTCTGACAGTCTTCCTTTCTCTCTCGCTCTCGCTCGAATACTAAACAGGCCGCTGAGTGACAGCTTGTCAGAGGGCAAGAGTGGAGCGCTGAAACCTGGCAACCCAGGAGCAGGCCGATAACAAGCAGGTCAAAGAAAACAATTACGGCCCTGGCGCTTTCTAATGGACACACGGGAAATAATCATGTTCCTGTGTGTGTGTGTGTGCATGTGTGCGTCTGTGTGTGAAATCCATTATGTCCCGACAGCCCTTGCAAAGTCATTTGTTGGTCCTCTCAGGTGTCTCATTTTTTTCGACCACTTCAAGTGTTGTTCTTCCTCCCTCCCCTCCTCTCTCTTTTTCTGTCTATCTCTCAGCGTTTCATTTCTCCCTGATTTCTCGCATTGTTTATTCACCCACTCAGACGAGCTTTCCATCTCGGTCTAGAGCGGCAATCACAACAATAGGTAGATCGGTCACAGTAAGGCGAATCGTTTTGTTTCCATACATGTTGATGCTTTTTTAGCCCTGGCAGCCTCACGCTTTATGTAGCGGTTTCTCTCAATGAAGTTTAAAAGTCTTTTTCTTTCCTTTTAATTTCCATTCATCATGTGACTTGTTTACTCAGGGTTTTTTTTTCCTCCCTACTTTTGTTTGACTTTGAGAAGGATGGGCTTATAGCACAGGGACGGCCATTAAACAGGAAGTGTCTTCATTCAAGGGCTCAGAAAAAGTGCTTGGTGAAGGAATGAGATTTCTGTTCATTATATGGAGCTTTTACCCACTGGGCTGTGTGCTCAAGGCTCACCTATGGCGTTTCTAATGTCTGTATATAAGAGTGCTGGCAAACATTCAATAAAAAGAAGACAACCAGGAAGTAGACAGTGTTGATGTGGACATAATTTTGCATGTTATAAGTAAAAATAATTCAGTCATATTCAATTATAAAGCAAAATCTTGTCAAACACAGTCAACATTTCTTAAGACACTTTCCTGGTCTCATTGCTAAAGATTTATCAGTGCTCTGCTCATTAATACAAAAGCAAAACGTGAGAAGCTTCATTAAAATGTCCGCCTCTAAAATGACAAAGTGGTTCTATATGACTTAAATATTCTAAAAAAATATTCTGAAATATTCTATTAAAAAACATAAACTAATTTATGTGTAAAAAAAAGAATAAATCTTGATTAGAGTTAACTTTATATTGTGGTTTTGATATTCAAATGGAATAACGTTTTATATTATTTATAGGGCTGTCAAACGATTAATCGCGATTAATCGCATGCAAAATAAAAGTTTGTGTTTACGTAATATATGTGGGCGTAGTGTATATAATTATTTTGTATATATAAATAGACACACATGCATGTATATATTTAAGAAAAATCTGAAAGTATATACTTTATATATATTTATATATAATTAATATTATGTATAAATATAAATATTTGGTATATTAAGAACACATTTTTCTTAAATATATACATGCATGTGTGTCTATTTATATATACAAAATAATTATACACACTACGCCCACATATATTATGTAAACACAAACTTTTATTTTGGATGCGATTAATCGCGATTAATCGTTTGACAGCCCTAATTATTTATAACCCTGATATATATATATATATATATATATATATATATATATATATATATATATATATATATATATATATATATATTAATATTTTTATGTATTTTTTAAATATTTTTTTCTGAATATATATAAATATATATAGACAGCAGCATAATTTGGATGCGATTATCGCGATTAATCGTTTGACAGCCCCAATTATTTATAACCCTGATATATATATATATATATATATATATATATATATATATATTTATTATGTATTTTTTTAATGTTTTTTTCTGGACAATGAATCTTTTGTAGACATTGTGAAATATTCGACATATGAATGCATATGTATTCATAATTGCACTCTTAAAAATAAAGGTTCCATGTTTCATTACATATGTGTAACTTTTAATTTACTTATCTGATGTTACCACTGTGATCTGTATAGAACTCCTCTATCCTATGTATCAGGAATACTAATCTGTAACTTGCTTTACTTTTATATGGTATTCCATGCTAATGTTTCCGTTTTGAGCCTCTATTCAGTGAAAATAATAATTAAAAAAAAAAATATATATATATATATATATAAAAACAAAGGTTCTATATTCGTATCTATTGTTCCATAAAGTAACCGTTTTTAATGCACAAAAAGTTCTATAAAGTGGAAAAAGTTAGGGGAAAAGTGGTTCTTTTAAGAAATGGTGACTGAAAGGTTCTTTGTGGAACCAAAAAAATGGTTCCACTATGGAAAATGGTTCGTCATGAAAACCCTCTTGGACCTTTATTTTTAAGAGTGCATTTCAATTCAAAACTATAAGGGTTAAATGCATTAAAATACTAAGTAAATTCAAGTGAATCCTTCAACTGCGCAATAAAAACTCTCTAGAAACTGTTGGTCCTTCAGACAGACAGTAAAGGTATAGATGAACGGGAAAAGAAGCAACAGTAGCCAAAAAGAAATATAAAAACTCCTAAATGCCTCAGGCTCAAGGATTTATTTAAATTAATCTAGAAGCCCTAAAGAAACACACGCACACTGAGTGAACTGGATTATCCGGTAGTCTGTCAGTTTCTGGATTAGCTATTAGGCAGTGCACAGATGATAAGAGACTTCACGGAGCTGCAAACGAGTAGCTGTCAGAGAGAGAGAGAGAGAGAGAGACAAATCCTAAGCTCCCTCGGGGTACATGATCTCTCATTAGTTTTAATTAATCATTCTTATTAATAATAGGCGTCTCCGCGCAACCTCGAAGAAATTAAAATTTCTGCCAGGCAAATAAATAAATAAAAAATATGCATCTGAGTTAGATAAACTTGCCCTGTAATAAATTATCATGCTGCTGCTAAAATAGACAGGGCCGGGGGCGAAATTTACATGGGTGGGCCGCCTCACCCCGGGCCCAATGAATAAACTTATGATTTATCATAGGACCATAGGGAGCTCTCGTCATCCCCGGTCCTTAGACAACCTTTTCGGGTGTTTTTTTTTTTTTTTTTAAATAAAAATTAATACTTTTTTGCTTTAATTAACCCAATATAAAAGGTGAAACTACACACAAAAATAATTAAAGACTAGGTTAGAGAAAGAAAGCTCTATTCACATCACAAGCAAGCTTGTGTTATCATTGGCACCAAAATATACAATGGTAATACAATGAAAGAAATGGTACTTGAATACTCATTCAGTACCAAAATATGCCTGTCAAAATTCTAGACTCACTTACCTAAGTTAAATTTCTCATGATTTTAACTCTACTTTTTTATATTGGAAAAGTTGGACCAGTTTGTGAAGGAAAAAGAAGCCAACAAGTGTCCAAACTGAAACTCTTGTTTAAATATGAAATATTAAAACAGAAATAACACTACATTTTGTTATTTCCTAGTTTTTATAACTAATTAGTTCTAAAATGTGCAAAATACCCATAAAAATGTGAGCAGGTCCATCAAAACCTTGCACTGATAAACTTTACAGTATAGTATTACCATCTCGTATACCATCCCGGTATCATGCCACTGTACTCAATGTAAGGAATTTCACACTCTCGTCTATAGGTCGACATGTGGATTTTACCGATAACCGATAACCAATTAATCAACCAATAATTTTAAAAATGGATACTGAATGAAACAAACACAACACATAAAATAGTGCTGAACTTAAATACAAAAATAAAAAACTGTACTGAACCATAAAAATGTGCGATACTTTTAACATATAAATATTTACATATTAATTATACCTTGATCATTCGTGTTAGTTCACAGTGCATTAACTAAAGTTAAGAGTTCGAGTTTAAAATCAAACAGTATTTAAAAACTAACAGTATTTATATTGTTTTTACCTCTTGTCACCACAGCCACAAATCTCCCGCGCCCTCAAATCACTTGAACGTGGCTGTGCGGTTACACGAGGTAAAACTATATAAATACTGTTCGTTTTCTCACACAAACCGCTCGTTTCGTGTCTTAGGCCATTAATGAGTACTTACATTTGCAAGTCATTAAATCATGTTTAATTTGGACTTCTCTGTGCATGCTCTTAGAGGTGGTGACCATAGACCTGCATTATATGACTGACAGACAAGAACGGTTTGACCTAAAAATATCAAAATTGAAACTCCTGTGAAAACAAAGACACCCTTGGATGCCCTAAACATAAAACATATCAAAAATGTATTTCAAAGCGAACTATCCCTTTAAATCCACATCTAAAGTGCCCCACTCATTCTCACGTGTCAAAATAAACTCCTGGAGGGATTAGTGATTTGGCCTCTAGGGGCCGCTCTCGTATTATGACAGAGAAAAACTATCGGTATGAATTGTTGCCGATAGCCCAAAAAACGGTCAGTTGGTCGACCCCTACTCTTGTCACACGAAGACAGACAACTTTTACAGAGAATACTCCTGAAAGTGCGACATCTGATGACAGGATGACTACGAATGCTGAGAGTTAAGGCACGTTAGGTCTTCCCTCTTTGGCTCTCGGCTGCCAGCTGAAGATATTCAATTAAATGCCAAATGAAAATCTTTCAGTGGGATAACTGCCACTTTTAAATCAATTATGGCACACTCAACATCCGCTTTGCCCATAGGCATAAGACAGTTAGATCTACTGCACCAGTTGTGCACTAAAACAGCTTTTAAATGAAGCAAACATCAATAAAATACAAGAGGCATCCATCAATATGTGGAATAAATGTAATGGAAGCATTTAGTCCTGTATGACCTGAGGGTCCCATGGTACAGCAATGGATTCAAACAGTAATGCATGGTACTTTGATATATATAACTGTACTAAATGACTACCATACTCACATACGATAGTATTTACATGCTACACAAAGAATACCAAGCGCACAATAGAACCAGGACCAAAAAAAAGATGTACTTTTTTGTACTAGTCTTTTTATGTTGATAGCCTTGCTTTCATTTCCTCAGACTGGTGAATAAAGATAGGCCTTTACTTGTCAAGCTGTTCACTGAAGCACAGAGAAAGTCTTGTTGGCCCTGCCAAAATTACAAGCAAAGATAGAATGGAACACAAATTATCCTCGCAACAAGAGCCAGGATACAGACGTGACGCTAAAAAAGCATTGGAATTTTTAAACACAGGTCTATTGGGGCTTATTATATTACAGAAGCATGTCGTATTTGCTCAACAGGTCAACAGCACGTGAGAATTGTGAAACAATCAAAGCTTAGAGATATTTCCAAAAGTCGAATAAAATTGCCTTGGATTCATTAGCCACACCGAGATAGACAATTAGCAATTACTGTTTTAATATTTGTCTGTTGATTGGCTTTATTGTCTGAGTGTCAGTCTTTAGCACACAGACTACAGCCAAAAGTTGAAATGCACAAACGGCAGGACAATTTTGTTTATTAAACATATATAATAACCTAAACCTTTATTGCTGAACTTAAAATTCTGTCCATTGATTAAAATTATTTTTGTTTCGTGTTTTTAATCATTTGTCAAAAATTGAGTGATGCTGTGTTTTCATCATTATATATCAACATCTCTGTTTCCATGTCTAACTTGTACAAAATGGTAGAAATTATTGTGACAAGTTCTCACGGTTTCAACTCAATTTTCAACAATTAAATTCAAAGTGGTTGAACACATGCAAGGAACTCATTATCACCACAGGTTGCAATTGTGTAATCACTTTATTTCATTCACTTTAGTTTTCAATGTGTGTGTTCAGTAATCCAGGATGTTCTACTAGACGTTATTTGCTCATTTCAACATTAAAACAGCTATTTAAAAAATAATAATAATTGACTTTTCTAACCTTCCAGGTAAGATTAAATTAGACAGTTCTCAATTTTGCTTTACAGTCAATAATTTCATCTGGCACATCTGAAAATTTGCTTAGTGCTTTAAATCCTCCCAATCAATCAACTGCATCATTATTGTTACAATATATATTAAGCTATATTATATTAATATATTATCATATTTAAAACAAAAGAAACGGAGATATCTTTCCTGTTCTAGGACAATTTCTCATAGACCCACGATTCAACCGGTGATGCTGTGGTTCAGGGTTTGGATGTGCCCAGAGCGCCACCCGCCGGCGGAAAGATGAACTGCAGTCATTCAGGACGGAACGGACGCGGTGCCTCTATACTCTATATTCTCTCACTCTATTACGAGACTATTTTAAGATCTCAGCAATTCCATTAAACCGATCACTGATAAACAAGAAACTTTATAAATAACCCCAGGCACAAATTACGAATAGCTAAAATAAGGAGATGTGACTGAGTAAACTTTTCTTCATCTAGTCTGAGGTAGGCTATCATATAGCTAGACAGAATATAATACCATATTTAGGGTTCGGGTTTTTAATATATATTTTAAACCCAACGGTTGGGTTTTTCCATATTTGACCCAAACATATAGTGAAACAACCTAGCATTTGTTTTATAATGCGATATGATATAGCCTATTATAGTACAATATAATGTTTTAGAACGGTCATCTTTCCAGACGAAATCAGATAAACTTGAGTCCATGCTATATGAGGTAATAGGCTACAGCTTCGTTTAAAACATGTCTGATATGACCATAAAAAGTCACAAACGATAAATAAAGCAAACACCAAATCTGGAGGAATTCATCTAACACTGACGTTATATCATTAAGTTACATCTCCCGACAGACCACCGTCATTAATAAACAAGAATTATTAAAGTTTCATCCCGTCTTGGGTGACGGCATTCAAACCTCGCGTAACCTCCGCAAAGTGGCCAAAA
The DNA here is from genome assembly GCA_038021265.1 of Cyprinella venusta. Lineage (NCBI taxonomy): Eukaryota > Metazoa > Chordata > Actinopteri > Cypriniformes > Leuciscidae > Cyprinella > Cyprinella venusta. The sequence goes on from CM075868.1 coordinate 33,811,938, forward strand.
TAAGGAGAACGGAATGCAAACTTGCCTGGAAAGAACTCTCCAAATGTGAGTTGAACGTGGAAAACGAGCAGCAGAACGGCGAAGTAGTTCCTCTGGTCCATTCTTGCGGTCACTACTTCACACACTCGCTGTCCGTGCGTGCGCGAGAGAGCTGACTGCGCGGACGCTTTCCCGGCATTGGTGATGTAGCGCGCGCGACTCAAGCCGGCAGTCGACAGCTGTCTGATTGTTGGGTTTCTGTACTGCTACGACAGGGTGTTTGGGGAGGGGAGTGGGTGCGAATGAACGAGGAGAGGGTTCCAATATATCCCCCAGGTCCTTAGACCTGCCTGCCAGCCCGTTCTGACACGAAATACTGGTGAGATGATGGTTTACACACAACAGCGCGCGCTGAAGACGCTACGGTGCGCTCTTGCGCGCTGCCTAAAAGTAATTCTACACCCTCTGAGCAGTGAGTGAGGGAGGTTCTAGGACACTCCAGTTTCTTTGTTTTCCATGGTGTTATATACAGTGGCCCCGAAAGCATTTGGACACTTAAGCCACACTTTAAACCGTATGAATAATGTGGGGTTACATGGGCTATATAATATACAATATCAAATAGCATCTATTTTAAGCACCTTTGACGCTAAATATCTCACACACACAAAAAAATAATTGTCCAAATAATGGATGCTTAATGCTCAACGTGAATTTAAAAGTATATGACTTTCTGGTGGCCAAACTTTTTATGTGTACATACATACACACAGGACACATACTACATAAACATACATAAACACACACACAGTCTGTCGATTTTTGCTTCCTTGTCGAAAAATGCTACCGTAGCGCGAATTGATGACAGAATGCCGATTAAAGTCGTATGAAATACAATTATAATACAATTCTAAGTTATGAGAAGCTACTGTATACTGTAGACGACTATTTTTACTTTTAAAACGGTGTGAAAAGTAAAAATTATCATAAAATATTCATCGTTGACTTGTCAAAGTACACCTTTCCTCATAGTAACTGAAAATTTCAGTTATTCCTTTTCAGCTGGCTGACTGTACAAATATTCATATGGTAGAAAGCATTTTTTAAAGGGAAATTATATATTATAACGGGAAAATGTACCTTTTGTAAAAAAAAAAGAAAACAGAAAAAAATATATATCTGACGCTGCACATGCGCATAACCGGCAAATCTCGATGAGTAGCATGAATTGTCAGAACACCTGTTAAAACTTTGGAAACGTTAGTATTTTTAATGTTTTTGAACAAAAGTAGCCTTATATGCTCATCTAGCCTGCAATTATTTGATTAAAAATACATAATAATTTTGTGAAATATTTGTACGATTTAAAACAATAGCTGAATTTTGAAAGCTGAATTTTCAGCACTCTAAAAAACGATTTGTTGGCTAAACAACCATTACTTATAAAACTAATTAGATTAAACACAAAAAAAATAAGTATTCATAACTTTTCCAATATTTGAGTTCATGCAACATTCTTTAGGCCTACTTAAAATTATATGCATCACATTACATATATTTTTAAGAAAGCTGCGTAAACTTAAATATTTAAGTACACATAAAGGTTTGCTTGTTAATTCTAAGTAAAATTATTTCAAGTTGTGATTACTTAAAACGTATGATGCAGAAAATGGAGCATGTATATTTTAAGTAAATCCAACACATCATTTTGTCTTTAGCGTCACATGATCCTTCAGAAATCATTATAATATGCTGATTTGATACTCGGTTATTATCAATGTTGGTAACATTTGTGATGCTGAATTTGTTTTGGAGCCTGTGACACTTTTCTCAGGATTCTTTGATGAATAAAAAAGCTAGAGAGATCTGTGACACAAAAGTACAGTAGTCTGAGCAAAACCGATTTGCAGATTTGTTTGATATTTGTGTTAAATTGTTTTTTTGTTGCCAATCTATCAGTTTACAGCATATCCAACACAACCATTGACTGCACACAATCCCCCTTTTGAGATATATTTTGTGCATGTGTGAGCAAGAGAACACAAGATCTAGTTGAGAAATGCTCATGGTCAACTCCATGGTTCATTTATAAGACAGAAACTCCCTGAGTGGGCAGATTTCAGTTACAGTGTTTTATGGTAGCCTAATTTATGAATTCATTATTTAGTGATGTGAAAATCAATGCCTCATTAACACAGAAAGGTGCCCTTTCATTCTTCATACCAGCCCACACTTGTCCATGAACCTTCACTCCACTCTCAATCTTCTATGCTCATCTCATCCTATACGTTTCAGAAGCAGAAATACATTATTAAACAAAATGAATCTCTGAATTAAAGCAGAACAGCTATCAACAATGCAGGTGGCACATTGTGTATTTGGTATGTCTTGTTATTAATACTTATTATAAAATAGATATTTTCTTTCATATTGTGACGTACATCCGAGTAAAACAGATTATTGAAAATAAAAATAAATGGTCTTGGTTCGGTCCCTCAGTTGTTGATTGGACAGAGGCAGCACTCAATGCAAGCTTGCACTCAATTGTGAGAAAGGGGCGGAGTTAAGCAGACCAAATTATTAGAGAAGTCTATTTCACGAGTTATGATATTTTGGTCAAAAACGTTTTAAATTAAAACACATGCATGCATGAATCGTTATATTAAATTTCCATCCAAGATGAGAGAGAGCATATCTCGAATGTGCTTCCTTATAACTTTAAAATCAGTGTGCACCACCATGCCCCCAGTCAGCCACTCCCCATCTCATAACTCTGCTTGACAGCAAGAACTTATTTCCATGCTAAATAGAATGGCTTCAGATCAGAATTACAATAAGCGGACAAGAGTCAACGGTGTGTGATTTCCCCCCTTCCTCTGAATGCACAAAGATACAGTGTGACGATGTTTTCAAAAAAGCTTAGAAGGGTAAAATAAAGTCGAGCTGTTGACATAATAATAAACTCTGATATTGTGCACATGACTATAATAATGCTTCATATAAAATATAATCACCAGATTCTTTTATGATTGTCACCCAATTCAAGTTATTTGGCCATAACCACAGAATCAGCAGTTCTGTAGTCATAATGAAATCAAACTGACAGTTCTTATTTTTGTAAGTAATATTGTAATATTGCAGTTGGCACCACATAATTTTTTTAAAATCCATGTGCCGCAATCTTTAATCAAATCTGCTCCCATTTGCAGCAACATCTATTCTCTTCTCTGATGATGTTATTACTGGCATGAGGGCGGGGCAACCTGTCAATCACATGAGATCCATAAAAAACCATCCAATCAATTCCTCATGGGCAAAATCAAGTCCCACCCTTTCTTGAATGTCAGAGTCAAAATAGAAGAAAAAAACTAGAGCTGTCAAAACAATTAATCGCATCCAAAATAAAAGTTTGTGTTTACATAATATATGTGGGTGCACTGTGTATAATTATTTTGTATATATATAAAAACACACATGCATGTATATTTAAGAAAAAAAACATTATTTATACATAAAATATTTATATTTATGTATAATATAAATTATATATAAATCTACATACAGAATATACATGAAAATATATACAAGCATGTGTGTGTGTTTATATATCTAAAATAATTATCCACAGTGCACCCACATATATTATGTAAACACAAACTTTTATTTTGGATGCGATTAATCGCGATTAATCGTTTTGACAGCCCTAAAAAAAACTAATCGCAACTTCCATTTCATGCCGACTTCAAATGGATAGGGATGAGTCAATCATACATAATGTATTTATATATATATATTTTCTGGCTTTTCTCAGTGTAGAAAGCCCCAAATTCAAAAATAATTTCACATTCCTTCTACACAAATGCACAATCATTTTAAATACACATTCATCTTTCCAAAGGTGAAGTATCCCTTTAAGCAAAAGGCAGACAAACTAAACACTAAGACATAGAATATTGATATAAATGTTCCAGTCCAACCTCCCACTCAAATTATTATGCTGACACTATCACTTGAAATGAAAAAAAAAAATCTGTATTAAATTAGAGAATAGCAAAATATATGTATTGTCTCTTGTGGTCTCAGACTTACAAGCAAAAGCAGAACTAGTGTCAGGCAGAGTTATTAAACACTGGAGGGGGGCAGTGGATTGAAAAGCTCCATACTGTAGGTGAAAATCATTGTGTTGATGCGAGAGCTGGGAAGCCGTCTTGAAAAGGAACATGTGGACATGCAAACTCAGAGCGAGGGTTTAAACTTATTGATGTATTCTCTTGTGGTATATAAATGATAACACTATGCTATTTTATAGTATGATTTTTAAATTGTTTTAATATGTCGTGTAGCCTTACAGTCTAATAATGTGGTTCACGGATTCTTATCTGTGGAATGCATAATTTCCGGTATTTTGCCGGTTAAAGGATTAATTCACCTCAAAATGAAAATTTCTTGATAAATTACTCACCCCAATGCCATCCAAGATGTTCATGTCTTTCTTTCTTTGGTGGAAAATAGGGTAAATTGAAATCCAGGAAGTGTTTTCAAATATTTTACCATGGTTCAAGGTATAGGCCTACTGTGTGTGTGTGTGTGTGTGTGTGTAATATGTAGCCTACTCTGTGTCCAAATGTTTCAACCATTTACCAAGCTAATCCCAATCATTGGAAATGTCATAAAGAACTGTTATAAACTTGATAGTCCCCCATCAAATGCATACAATGTGTGAGCCTCATTTCTTTTCTCCAATATCCATTGAACATCTCTCGGTTAGTCAATAGATTCAATTGGGTGGCTCAAAGCCTGCTGGGTTGAGTTGCATGATTTAAGAGACGCCCCTAAAAAAAGGTTGAACTATAACAATATCTCTTTGGGCAGTATTGGAAAGTGGTGGTAGGGAATTGGCTAAACTGTATTTTTATGAGTTTAAATATAGCTTTCCAATCACCAGAGAGATGGACTGGCTATTAAGGATTCAAAATGTCTCGAGCACAAGATATGTGGTGTTAAATTCATGCATTATGTATAAATATTAGTTCTCAACTTATTGATTCATCTATGCCTGGAATCCTCCACAACCTCCAAATGCAAATCATAAAAGTTATAGTTAAATGTTTCTTCAAGTGATTAATGTAATTTTTTATAGCAGAGTTATTTTACACAATATTAGGGAGTCTCTTTTGGGACCTTTTTATGATTAAAAACAACATTTTGTTATATAACGGATACATAAAAACTTTAGCTAGCAAATGCATTTTATGCTTTAAATGATCTTTGTTTTACTCTCGTCCCAGACTTAAACACCTTGCTAAACAAATCCATAAAAAAGAACTAATTGCACTGTATGTTGACTAATAATTAACATAAATAATTTTTTTTTAAAATCACTCTTTGAAAAAATAGTTTTAAAAATTTAACGGTGCATTGCGCAAGTCTCTGAGTTTTTGCAGAACTACGCCCCCTCTGGTGACAAGCGAAACTGCAACTATGTGCACGCTCTTGCACGAGCTGTGCATAACCAAAGGAGCATCAGCCGCACAAATCTTTTTGTTAGTCATAATGTCTTCAAGTCATTTTAAATATATGAAAGGAAAGGCATTTGAGTAAATTACACACTTTAATCAGCTACTTATTCAACTAGGCTATTCATTTTATGACTAATAAGCTGCTTGTTTTAGTGATATTCTTGAGTCAATGCATACAAAGATTTCAAGGGTTTGTAAACTGTTTGACAAAGCAGAACGAACTCTCGAATAGGGTTGTGTATCGTTTGAATTTGAATGATTCTGATTCCGATTCCTTGTTTCGATTCCGGTTCCCAACGATTCTCGATTCTGATTCTTTTAAGAGGCAGGGTCAAAAAAGTTTAGCTAACCTTGCTAACCAACGGCCTTTCTAAAGGGAAATACTCCTTTTTCGTCACAAATTTTGCATCTTGCCGAGATTTTATTTTTAGAAAAGTGAAGCCACACTTTGGACCGCCGACGTAAGCTACTCATGTTCGACTCACGCGGTTATGCCAACACTTCAGGTAGACGCTTCTTCATTGGTGCTGTTCAGCGGTTTCTTCTTCTGGTCGGCGGACTGTGAATATCGAAACCAGGAATCGAAATTTTAACTTTTGAACAATTCCGGGAAAAACTAAAAGTTAGACCCGGTTCCAATCGATACTCGATTCTCGATACCCAACCCTACTCTCGAATATCGATCCAATCATGACCGAGCTACAACTTCCAAATCAATGCACTCACTCCGCTAACAAACAAACACGTAGGCCTACAACGCAAACAAACAGTCGTAATTGCGAGTGAAGTTTAATCAAACCAACTTTTGTGTAATGAAGCTCTGGTCACTGACTTTAATCGATTACACTGCTGTGAAACTTCCGGAAACTTCATCTTGTTTGCCTCACGTCGGGATAGTTCCTCCATGCAGGGCAGATACCGCTTCGTGACTTCACTTGGACGCAATGCTCCCTCCCATGACTTCTCTTTCAATTAAAACTGTCTCTCCCTGTGGAGCCGCTTAATGAGATGCCTAATGTGTGTGATATCAGCTTCACCTCGGCGCTGGAGAAGCACCTCACTACTGGCCTTTTAATACCACCGCATGCGTGTTTTAGAGACGCGGGACTCCCTGCTGTTTGCCAGAGGCGCGAGCTCCCGGGAGGGAGTAAGTCCTCTTGTGGAAATGAAGTGACTTTCTTCTGAACTCGTCTGATGTCACGACCGCATCTCAAGGATGCAGATGATGACCTGAAGACCTCGCTGTTAGTTCAAAGTGTTTAAGTGGTGGAGAAGGGAAGTGTAGAGGGAAACTTGAGCGAATATGGAAGCCCATTACTCATCTAAAGAACTGCATGGATCAATTTTGATGCACTACCTTCGACATAATTTAATGATTGCATGATCAATAGTCATAATCTCATGTGCTGAGCACATTAAGAGGCTATCATTTGGAAAGCACCAAAGGGCACGGACGAGAACTGGGCTGAAAAGAGTCTGAAAACACAGAAGTAGCACGCACAATAATATTCTTAAGTGCACATGGCAGTTAATATATTTTTGATTCAATCACACGGTGGCTGAATATGGCCAATTATGGATAATTTGGTAAGCACTTCCCAAAAGGCCAAGATTAGATTTCAATTTTACTAAGAAAATTGATAAATTAAAGGAGATATACACTGCATCAAGGCAATGGAATTGAAAAATAAAAATATTAAAGGGATAGGTTACTTAATAAAGAAGATTCTGTTATTATTACTCACCCTCCATTTGTTTCAAACCTGCATGACTTTTTCTTCTGAGAAACAAAAGAAACGGTGTCCAAACATTGAACTCCATTGACTTTCATTGCATTGACAAAATTAATAAATTACATTAATATCTTCTTCCATGTTCCACAGAATAATGACTGGGTGAACTGTTAAACCTAGAACTATTTTCACATGATAAGGGTATTATATTATATATACTATATATATATATATATATATATATATATATATATATATGAAGAGTTCAGATGCAAAAGCCTCTAAGTGCCATTTGAAATTTTCTTCTAAAATGATTATTTTTATCAAGATTGTATATTAAAGTTCAGTAATTTCACTTAAATTGCAATGAAGATTACCTATTAATTGTCATTCAAGTGAAATTACTGAACTTATATATACAAGCTTGATAAAAATGATCATTCTAGAAGAAAATTTCAAATGGCACTTAGAGGCTTTTGCATCTGAACTCTTCATATATATATATATATATATAATTTATGATTGACACATGAGGGACAGAATTTTAACATAAAAAACACAGTATAATTAATAATACTCAGACAACCTTTAACTATTCCATAAAGATTATAACCATCTACCAAGAACAACAAAACCAAAAAACTAGTTACAAACCGTTTTTAGAACAAGAAAAAGTGGTTTCCATGTTTAAACACAACTTCTTTGTACGCCAGTCTGGATTTCAGCAGTCACTGCCGTGGGAATTAAGATTTTAACTATATGAATAATTCATGTGTTCAAGCATATTTCAAAATATTCATCTGTGCAGTGGAAGCAGTGAACAGGATGTTTGCCATCTTGAGTCTCTCTCTGTGTGTGTATATGCTCTCGAGTTTGTGAACTAGTGTAATTTCAGGTAAATATTTGCCAGATGATGCCAAAAATGAATGCCTGTCAACTATTATAACTTGTATGAATATGATTTTTTTTTTTCTGGAATTTCATACAAATACAATACCCACCTTCTCATACTCAAGGAGAATTTACTTACTCATGGAGAAAAAGACTTAAATTGGCAATAAGGCTTTGGATGTCAAGACTTATAAGGACCTGGGAGTTAATTTGCATTCTGAAAGGAGTGTTAAATCTCACATTACCCGTGTCACAAAGACAGCTTTTTTCATCTGAGATGTCAAATCTTTCCTCGACTGCATTATATATCTAGTTTTGGGGCGTTTGTTCTATATCTATTATGCTTTGAGAGCTCATCTGCATGCTAGTGTACGTATAAAAGTGGACTAAACTATCTTTTGGTATATGTATTAAAAATAATCATTATTTATCTTCCATTAAAATGGACCACAAAAAAAAACGATCATGCATTATATTAAGAAATGGAAGATATACAATAGTCTGTATTGTACCACTACCCAACCTATACAGGTTCAGAATTTAAAATGACATGTCAAAACACATATATGGTTTTCATTCATCTCTGTTAGAGTGCTAGATAGTCGGCCATAGCCTACGCACACAGAAAACACAGCATTCGTCTGCATTTCATCCTAAACAATACCTCGAAACCTTCGGGGAGACGAGGGGAGAGAAGTGCACAAGTGTAATATAAGAGGAGATGAAAAATAAATAGCATTTTTATATGATTTTCCACCCCTCCACATCAGTTTTATAAAAGTGGTGCAATGGGATGCTATAAGAGGCTTCTCTAGTAAAAGGTATTGGGAGTGCAGAGTAATAATTTTCTTTCTCTGGCCGCTCAACATTGATCTGTGCTAGTGAAATCATCTCTGGGCGGTTATTAAATCATCACAGCACAGCGGTATACCACACACACACACACACAGAGACAACCATTTCTTAATATTTTACATTATTGCACCGGTAGAATAGAAATTAATTTTATCTGCACAGGATCTAAATTGTGCAGTTTATTAATTATAATAAATCAAACATAATTTGTGACATTTATCATATATTAGATTTTTCTACATTTCTATACACACATCCATTCAAAATGTTGTATATTTTCCTCACCAAGCATGCATCTATTTTATCAAAATACAGTGAAAACACTAACAGTGTGAAATATTATCATGAACATAAATTAAGTTGAATATGGAAATCTATATAAATATATTTTAGCACATTTATTCCAGTGATGCAAAGCTTAATTTTCAGCATCATTACTGCAGTCTTCAGTGTCACATGATCCTTCAGAAATCACTCTAATATGCTAAATTTTCTGATTATTATCAATATTAAATTCAATGCTATGTCAATTCCCAGTGGAAAAAAATATATAAATTTTAGTTTTAAAGTAAGTTTAAAAAAATATCTAAATTTTAGTTTTAAAGTAAGTTTTTAGTTTTTAGTAGTTTTAGTAAATAAAGTTTTGATTTTATTCACAAAAATATTTGACAAAATGCACCTAGAGTAATACACTCACCTAAAGGATTATTATTAACACTGGTTCAATTTCTCATTAATACAATTATCTAATCAACCAATCGCGTGGCAGTTGCTTCAATGCATTTATGGGTGTGGTCCTGGTCAAGATCTCCTGAACTCCAAACTGAAAGTCAGAATGAGAAACAAAGGTGATTTAAGCAATTTGAGCTTGGCAAGGTTGTCTATCGAGACAGAATTTGGCGTAAACAGAATGAGAACATGGATCCATCATGCCTTGTTACCACTGTGCAGGCTAGTGGTGGTGGTGTAATGGTGTGGGGGATGTTTTCTTGGGACACTTTAGGCCCCTTAGTGCCAATTAGGCATTGTTTAAATGCCAAAGCCTACCCGAGCATTGTTTCTAACCATGTCCACACCTTTATGGCCACCATGTCACCATCCTCTGATGGCTACTTCCAGCAGGATAATGCACCATGAGCTTGAATCATTTCAGATTGGTTTCTTGAACATGACAATGAGTTCACTATACTAAAATGGCCCCCAGATCTCAACCCAATAGAGCATCTTTGGGATGTGGTGGAACGGGAGCTTCATGCCCTGGATGTGCATCCCACAAATCTCCATCAACTGCAAGATGCTATCCTATCAATATGGGCCAACATTTCTAAAGAATGCTTTCAGCACCTTGTTGAATCAATGCCACGAAGAATTAAGGCACTTCTGAAGGCGAAAGGGGGTCAAACACAGTATTAGTAATTAGTATTGGTGTTCCTAATAATCATTTAGGTGAGTGTATGTACAATAAATAGTAAGTAGTACGTTAGTTAAATAGTAAGTTACAGATGGTTTAAAAAGCTGTCGAACCGCTAGTCAAAGTAAGCCACTAAAAGCTAACAGCTAACCTATATGAGGAAGTAGCACATCTCAACTGCAACCAATTGGCTTCTAGTATTAACATTTATGTGTGTACAAACATGTCTTAATGTTTTCGCTTTGGACACAACACAGTCTGACGCTACATTTCAAGGATACACACAAGAAGCTTGCGAAGGCAGCACCCTCTGCTAATCCAGCGCTAATACTAATCTCCTCACTGAGAAACACCCGCTCACACCTCTCCCTGACTTCTGCGCAACGAGAGACATCAGTTGCCTACGGAAGAGAGACGTCAAACTGTGTGACTGAAAGAAAGACGAGGGAAGGCTTGAAAAAAAGATATGAAATCCCTCCTGAAGGAACCGAATTCTAGTTTGACAGTCAGGCCTCTAAGAATGGTTTGGCTCAGAGTGTTTTTGCCGTGAAACTGGAGAGATGGATTTGGAGATGAGAGGTGAATAGCGAGACGCAACATTTTGTAGCCGAAGCATGTTTTTCCATGGAAGCAATCACAAAGAGGATTTAGAAGATTTTCTTCTTTGATCTTTACTATCGTCTATAATAGGGCACGTAAACGGCAACCCCGATTCCGTATTTGATCATGTCGAGAGGTCAGGCAAGGATAGTCCAGTAGAAAAGACACTGCAGGGTTTTCGGAGCCGACAGAACCCTGGCCTTGAAAATCCCCCTCTTAGTTCTCGCTCCCTGTGAAAAGTGTCTTCATCATTAAATAAGGGCCAATGACACACACATGGCCAGTCACCTCCGTGGCTAAGCAGATAATGGATTAACAGATTATCCCATCTGAGCTGTGCTGTTGCGGCTTAGAAGACTTTGCAGTTCGTCAACATCCAGGCAGGTCAAGTTATCATAAAGGACGGATAATGACAAATGACAAACCGCCAACACTGACTAGGATGAGTTTCTTATAAAGATTAGGGCTGTCAATAGATTTAAATAATTAATTGGGGGTGATTTGTAGAATTAGCTGAGGTTTGCCATGTATTTCTTTTCAAATTGAAGTGGATTTGGGTTTTAGTGCACACAATGAAATCAAAATGGTCTTGGTTTATGCGTTCTACTCTAATTCTGCACATTAGATGCAGACGGATATATCGGTAGGCCGATATTATCGGCCGATATTTGGCATTTTCCACACTATCGGTATCGGCAGTGATAATGGCCGATAAATGAATATTTAAAAAATAACATTAAAACGGACGAAACACGTTTGAACCATGTCATGAGTGTTGGGAGTTGTATAGTTTGTCCACCAGAGGGCACTCAGTCATCAGTCTGTTCTGTTGTGACAATAAAAGAAACAAGTTTCTTTATAAAATGCATTATCATATTGTTTTAATTTAAACTCATAAATAACTACAAATAACTAATGTTAGGGAAATCTGTTCATTTTTTTGTTGCGCGTTTCGAAAAAAAATATATATATCGGGCGATATATCGGATTTTAAAACCAACAAATATTTGTATCAGTATTGGCCTTCAAAATCCTTTATCGGTCGGGCTCTAGTGCACATTATTCCATTCTTGTGCATTCTCGCAACTCGAACAGTAGAGCTCGGCGCTTGCAACACAGGGATCACGGGTTCAAATCCATGCAGGGAATGCATGAACTTGGAAAAAATGTGTCGGAAAATGTGGAAAACAAGTCGTTTTGGATATAATGCATAATGTATAAATGTAAGAATCAATTGTGCCAATGTAATCTTTCTTTAATTTTAAACATTGGGCAATAGTAAGGCAGCAATTTACAAAATGACAATTCAAAATAACAATGCATTTGAAGAACATCACCATTTGGTTATGTAAAAAATGATGTCCTGGGGCGGGGGGGGGGGGGTGTTCAATGGCCAGAAACTCATACAGTCGGCTAAATTGCATCACGCACGTCCGAGCCAAAACTGCAAATGTCTTTTGAATTTGCATTTAAAAAGGCTTTCCTCCATCATTAACTGATAAGCAAAAGTCTTTAGGCGATAAACAAGCCTACTGAACTGTTTAAACACAAACACCTGCGCTGGTCTTCTTATTATGACCAGTCAATCACACAGAACAGCCATTTTAAAGTCAAATTAGGTATAAGCATTAAATGTGTCAGATCATTTAAAGGGGTTTCAATCTTTTCGATTCCACAGACCCGCAAATGTGATCCTCGTCGTCTGAGGAACTCGCATCCTAAAATGTAAACGGCAGCTATGTTTATGTATAAAGACCCCATTAATACTACTGTGAAAAATGATCATTTAAATGTGTTAAAATATTTAGTTTCTATTGAGTTACATTGCATTGTCTATTCAGTTTTAGATTTATTTATTTATTTATTTTAAAATGTGTTTATTTAAAATCGAAGATTTATTTTTAATTTTCTATGTAAATTTTTTTATTATTTTTATTTTCTATATAAAAATGCAGTCCATTTACTCACTATATTTTTATTCATTATTTTTAATTTTTTTTTTATTTATTTGTCTGTCGCTCCATATGATTTTTGCCAACGCCAGTCCCCAGGAGAAGAACCTTAGCATGGGCTTGCTCTCTATTCATCCCGCTTGCTCCCCCCTGGCGGTACAGAGACAACTGGGCATGTTAAAGCCAAGAACGAGCAAACAGAACATTATCCGGGATCCACGGATCACAGACGAGCACAAGAGCCTCCGGATCAGCAGGGAGGAGATGGCAGTCTGTGGCCAGAAGGCAGTGTGTGGAGCAGGAGCGGGACGTCACTCACTGCTGCTTCCAACTACCATATGCTAATGCTGTATGTCCATGATTCTGCCTCTGCTTAATGTGTTTATATTTTAGCAGTGTGACGGTTCAAATTTCTTACGGCTCATTTTGTGTTTCGGATCTAGTTCGGTAAATACTTTGTACGTTGCTATGTCTATTAAATCATTGCTTCTACCTTCTAAGTTTTATCAGACTGATCTCATGAAATGGCGTATGTATGACACACCAATTCGTATTTCCATTTTTGGCATGCTATCAACACGCATAATCTCTTTTCAGCATGTATATGAACATCGTTGACTTAACGTTACATTACTGTAGATATAAATATATGACCAACCCCAACCCGTCCCTAAGCCTACCCGTCACTGAGGTTAATAGCATTTATGGGTCTTACCCTACCATCCTAGGAAAATTTCACTCCCCAGATGTAGATGTATATTTTGCTTTGTTGCGCTTGGACATTTAATGGCGTGTACATACACATGGAATCACTCGGACTTTTGACGGCGTAGACATACACGCGGATAGCTCAAAATGCGTATAGATAACAGATAACACGCCACTTGACTTGAAAGTCAAAAGTCATGATGTCGTGTTGGCTTTGTTATGTCCCAATTTAAAAGTGAAAAAAAAAAATGGCTCAACCACCTGGCATCAGTAATGGTACATCATAAGAAGGATGGCGTCTACGGTAATATTATGGCGCTTTTTCACTACATAGTACCAGCTCGACTCGGCTCGCCTTTGTTTGGTTTTCGACTGTGTTGTTGTACTTTTTGTATCACCTCTGGCGAGGTTCTGAGTGAACTAAGGCGAGCTGAGGCGATACTAAAATGTGACGTGAAACAATGCCGACTGCTGATTGGTCAGAGAGAATCGTCACCATTGCACGCACCAGATAAGAGTATCCAGAATAACCCCGCCATTTTTAAATAGTTTGGCCAGAGATAGTTACTAAACTTACCACTTATTACTTACTTATTATTATGGCAACTCTTTCCTTTGTTTGGTTGCCGAAGTAAGAATCCAGCGAGAGCTTGATAGGGCAGCACGGAACGAAAGGCGTCACTATGATGACTGGGTGTTTGTGGCTGTACTGTCTGCAAAGGAAAAAAGCAAGTAAAGTCAAGTCAAGTCAAACATATTTATATAGCGCTTTTCACAATACAGATTGTATCAAAGCTGCTTCACAGTATCAATCAAGACAACTTAACAGTGTTTGTTTACACTGTAAAAAAACGAATCCTGTTAAAAACCGTAAACAACTGGCCGCTGTGGCTGCCAGTATCATACCGTAAAATTACGGTGTGTTACTGTTTTTGTGTTAGAGCATATAGCTGTTAAATTAACGTTTTATACTGTAGCTGACAATACGGTATTTAGCTGTTATTTCAAAAACAGTAACACACCGTATTTTTACGGTATGATGCTGGTAACCACAGCTGCCAGTAGTTTACTGTTTTTTTACAGGATTATTTTTTACAGTGTATTCATGGGGAAAAAAGACAATCAAGTTTGGTAGAGCTAATCAATGGTATGAGCAAGCCGAGTCGAGCTGGTACTGGTAATGGGAAAGCGCCATTTGTCTCTCTGTTTATCCTGAGGGACCCTGTATGGTGGACCTGCGCCTGGACCCATCCTAACTCATCCTTAAGTGCCGGCCTCATCGACACGACAGCCATCGGCACTGATCCTCAACAACTCGTCTCCATACCGGCGTGATTACTTTGTCTTCCAAACAGATGGAAATGGATGAATACTCTAAATGTTCCGATCCAATCTGACTTGTAATGCTGCCCGAATCACACACTGTTCCTTCGTTGGCCAGAGGAGAACTGGCCCCGACTTTTTTCTCCATTCAGTCACCTGATGGAGTTTGGGTTCCTTGCCACTGTTGCCTTGGCTTTTGGCTTGCTTAGTTGGGGACATGTCATATTCAACAATATTGATCTGCCTTACTTAAGGTGGACATTGATGCAATTTTCTTCTAGAAATTTTCATGTTATCGTTGATGCAACCTGTATTGTAAATAGCCCTATATATAAAGGTGACTGGACTTGACTTGACTGACTTGTTGGGACTTAGTGATGTAGAATAATGAAAAATATGTACTTTTATTGGGCCTTTTATTTTATAAAAGGACTTTTATTTTAGAAAAATGAGGGGAAAAACAGCAATTAAAACATAAATGGGCCAACAAGCAATTTAGTTTCTGTTCAGCAGCTATCCAATAAAAATAATAATATATACATCTCAAACAAAAGCACACTATATATTTATTCACTGTATATGTGTTTATGGCCAGGTTTCCTAGACAGGGCACATTAAGCCAGGATTAGGTCTTAGTTTAATTAGGGCATTTAAGTAGCTTTTATAAATGTGCCTTACAAAAAAAAGCATTACTGAATCTTCAGACAAAACAATGGCACTACTAACATATTTTAAGATATACCAGTGCAAGTTGCGTTCAGCTCAAACATGCATTTTAGTCTGGGACTAGCTTAAAGGGATACTCCACTTTTTTTGGAAATAGGCTAATTTTACAACTCCCTCAGAGTTAAACAGCTGAGTTTTACCATTTTCGAATCCATTCAGCCGATTTTTTGATATTTAGAAGCATATCAGTAACCAGACAGTTTCTGGTCTCATTGACTACCATAGTATATATTTTTCCTACTATGGAAGTCAATGAGACCAGAAACGGTCTGATTACTGATATTCTTCTAAATATCAGAAAATCTGAATGGATTCGAAAATGGTAAAACTCAACAGTTTAACTCTGGGGGAGTTGTAAAATGAGCCTATTTCCAAAAAAGTGGCGTATCCCTTTAAGCATTTTTATTTATATATGCAAATATTACAAATTTGAGTCACATTATTAGGAAGAATGCAATGAAATGAATCGTAATTGATTAATTTAATCTATTTATAATCTATAATATTGCATTTGACTACACTCCAACTCTTTATGCATGTGTGCCTATATGTTTTTTCTATCCTTCCTCTCTCTCTCGGATACCTTCACTTCATCAGTGAACTTGAAGTTCGTAGCTGTACAGACTCTGCGGTAGTCTTGACATGTTGGGAATTGCTCAGTCAGCCAAAACCAAATACATTGACAAACAAGGAAAAGACTTCCTCCTCCTCCGGACAGGATAAAAAATCTCTGTCAACAGAATGCACATTTCATTTTAACCGAAATGAAGCTTCTTTTCATCATAAGGTGCAGTACATTTGCAAACAGTCCAGGCTAAAGGCGCATATGAGAGAGACACTATCAAACCTGGGAATTCATGCATAAAACTTTGCATAGATTTCCCTTAAAATGCTTGTGTGCGCACAAACGCTGTTTATATTTTTTGAGCTGCTCTCCTGGGTACAAATTCAATGCAATGAAAATGCTAGACCAATATGATTCAGATTTTCAGAGGGTGTCCTAATGTTCATTTGATAGCGTATTTGCAAAATGCAAGATCAATAACACCGACCGTTTCATTTGTATTTCTATTTTCTTTATTACACTCATAAATTAGAATAGTCTTTTCCAATCCCAACTAATTTAAGGGCTAAAAGTTTAATATATTGCTCTTCAATATGTTAATAGTAAAAAATATGATGCTCAGGACATCAGATGTTGTCTGGTTTTGTTTCAGACATCCAATTATTTTGGGTTGTGCAATATAGTGTAAAATAACTTGTTTTAGGCACCTGATTCATATTTAGTTAGTGACAGGAAAAACAAGGCAAGGAAGGTAACGCTAAAAAGTCCACCTAAAGTTGTAATGTTATTTCAGTGACTGAAATATTACATCACATTACTACCACTACACATGATGACACAATCACTCACTGGTCAAATAATGGATGGATCGACTCAATGCTGCAATTGAACAATCAGGTTCAAATATCCTGAGGTGCATCAGGAAGTGCACAATCATAGACCAAGATGCAAGATCAAATAGTGCCGAAGTGATGACGTCAGTTTGTAGGACAACTCGGATGCTAGCGGCGCCCTCGATCGAAAAGCATTTTCCCAATAGAATTTTGGAAAATCGCGAAAAATAAGATCTGTGTTTAACAAAGAGTTGTGACCCTTACACGTTTTGTCTATCAAGATAATCTTCACAAGTTAATCCAAAATTTATACAGTTTGAAGCCTTATAAAGATTTTAAAAAACACAAGCAGACACAATAAAGTTTAAAAAAAAACACAAGCAGGTTATAACTGTGTGTTCTATGTCATAGATCAAAACTTGAAAATATTTAGAGGCTTTGTTCACCACAGACCTTATTTCAGGCTTTAGAGCGAGGGAACCGGGAGTGCTAAAATGCTAACTCCCTTCCGCGTTTTGGCCTACAGAGTGACGTCGTAACTTCGGCACTCTACGTGTAAACATGTAAATACTAATAACAATCCAATCCTCAATAAACCAAGAGCAAAAAAAATATCAAACTTACCTGCAGAATCCATCTAGAATGCTGAAAATTACAACAAACATGACACAATTGTTTGGCCTGAGCTACAAACGCTAAATTACCAGACAACTGAAAAAAATACAAACATTTGATCAACGGTAGCTTAAAAATAAAACCACACAGTTCTCTGAGGAGGGACCTCTGTTGGAGGGAGGGTGGAATAACATGCTCAGGTGTATCGTGACCTTTCTTTTACTGTCTATGATCGTGACTAACTTTAGCAATAAAGGCAAAGGCAAATCTTTTTAACAGAGTTTGAAAGCATCTCAGTTGATACAAATTTGCATGGTTATAATTTCCTCAAATCAAAAACAATTGCTTTAGCCAGTACTGCTGTGTCAGCTTTTACCTTATTCGTGACTCTCCTGTTCGCACTCGTTCATCAAAATGAACAATTTTTTTCCGATTCAATTTGTTCGTTGAATGAACCAAATGAATGAAAAAGATTCATTCATTTTGACGAACGAGTTCGAACAGGAGAGTCACAAAGTGCGTCACAGAACACACTGAAAAAAAATGAATATCCTTTATCCAATCAATAAAATTGTGGCAACAGATTACAAGCAATATTATTTATTAAATTGTACAAATTAGAATTAATTAGAATATTAATTTGATTAACTATTACTCAATTCTAATTTGTTCAATTTAATAAATAATATTGCTTGTAATCTGTTGCCACAATTTTATTGCTTACAAAGGATATTCATTTTTACAGTGCAGAGCAAAGTGAGCATTTGAGCTTATAAAACTTCAACTTTGTTATTTATTTATTAAATGAGCGATCATTTCACTTGATAAAACCCTATTCATCATCTGGAAACGTTTAAAGCCCTTTGAACAGTTTGCAGTTTGCACTGAAAGTGTCTTTTGGACCTTGAACCATTTGGTTCCCACTGAAGTCCATTATATTTAGAAAAATGCTAGAATGTTTTCATCTAAAGCCTTAATTTCTTTTCGACTGAAGAAAGAAAGAAATGGACATCTTGGATGACATAGGGGTGAGTAAATTATCAGCAAAAGTTTTTTTCAAAAGTGAACAACTCCTTTAAAAGGATCCCATATCCTTTGGTAAGGTTATGAATTCAATTCAATTCAAATTTATTAGCGCTTTTTACAATAGGCCTACATGTTGTTTCAAAGATGATTTCAGAAATGTCCATAGACAAATAGCCCACATTTAGTTAATTCATTCATATTCCCAATTCGTTTTGAATGTAAAACGAATTGGGAATATTGCGAATGTAAATGCCACTCCAAGCAGGAGACAGATTAAACTGTGTGTCACGGTGAGATCGTCAAACTTGTTCTAAATAAAGATGGCCTTTCGGAAGGCAAAGCTTTACCTTTACATGTGACAAGGATTGTCAAACCTTTCCTGAGACAGTATGGGAGGACAGGGAAAAAACAAAAATTAAACTAACACACAAGAATAGTCCTCATTATAATGGAACGCCCCACCAAAAGTGTCACTACCTCCGTCTGTTGAGGAGCAGGACACAATGGCGTGACAAGGGGGTTTCACGTATTTTCAAAGTTGTTTACAGTCATTGTTGCTGCTCCTCTCAGCTCTTTCGCAACGTTTCTCTGTGACAGTTGACTCAGCCCCGCGCACACCGGTTATATTTGGGCTCTTGAATGTCACAGAGAAATTGTGCGGATATGTCATCCCTTCGTGTACAGTCACAAAGCCACCTAAAGCTGGCGGATGAGCAGAGCCCGTGTGCTGCCTTTTACCCACGCCTCGAGGAGATCTGCAGGGAACACGGGGTCGACGGATCAAGCGTCCTTCAAGTTTGCCCGAATAGTTCAGCTGAAAGATATTAAGACGCATAAGATTCCAAACAGAGAGATGGACAGAGATCCAGAGAGTGCTGCACGGACAGATTGATGCGTGAGGAGCCATTGTTTAACCTTATAGATGTTCCTGCAAGCTGCTAAATGAGGCCCAAGCAGATTCTCTACATCAGTGGAATGGATTCAAAGAGTAAAATGTGCCCAAAATATTCCAAAAATACGTCATAATGGAGGAGGCGGAGGATTGTGAATGACAGACGGTCCAATTCTGCTGAGCTTTCAGTGGGTGCAGATTCTGTGAGGGCCATCATCCAGGAGAACTTCAACAGACACAATAATATATCTCAATTGACATTAAAAATCAATAAGGGTAATTTTTTTGGAGGAGTAGTTCACTTTTAAAAAAACTTTTGCTGATAATTTACTCATCCCCATGTCATCCAAGATAACTATGTCATTTTTTTTCTTCAGTCGAAAAGAAATTATAAGGTTTTTGATGAAAACTTTAAAAGGATTTTTCTCCATATAATGGACTTCAATGGGAACCAAACGGTTCAAGGTCCAAATGAGAGTTTCAGCGCAAACTGTTCAAAGGGCTTTAAATGTTCAAAACTGTTCAAAGGGCTTTTAGAAGTAGACTGGAGAATTATATAATATATATATTAGAAAATATTTTAACGCATAAAAATTTTAACAAAACATATCTAGATTTTTGTATCAAACTCTGGCCGATTATGCTCACATTTCTCATTCATTCTCTAGTAAAAAATGCATATGAATTTTTCAACTAACCAGGCACTGGATATTCCCACAATGTAAGTGTTCACTTTCAAGTGTTTGCCTGGGAATACCCTGTAACGAGGCATAAATTCACAATAGCATCACTAAGTTGAAATCGTTCTGAGTGAAGTATTAATGTTTTTTTTTTTTTTTAAGAACATCAAATCTGAGATATCAGACATCTAGGCTTTACTGTGCTGAACATCCAGACTCTAAAAGATCTCAAGAGTCTCAAGACGTTTTTCGGATTGACTGCAGCACTTGGTAACAGTCCGTCATCTTTCTGAATCTAAGGCCAACATTTCACCCAGGGAGGAAGTGTTAAGTGTAATCCCACTCAGCAAGACCCCAAGAACAGCTGCTTCACAGAAAATCATGCCCATTATGTTTGACATTTCTCATCAGCCTCTCGCTGGAAAACCACGGGAGAACTCTTGAGGTTCTTATATATTTATTACAGTTATTTATTAATTACTTTGTGCTTTCACAGGGGTGTCATTTCATGGAGCACTCAGCTTTAACACAAAGGCCTTTGGCCATTTTGTGGTGTCAGGATTTATGAAGCTCTATACTTTCAGGTTACAAAATGTACTTTCTTCTGTACTTCGAACAAACTTTCAATCAAAACTTAACGTCAGTGGACGACATCTACTTACCATTTACAATTTAAGTAAGCTTTTGTTAAAGCACTTATAACAATTCTTCTATCATGTAGAAATAAATGTTATGCGAGCTGTTGTAGTTTAAATAATAGGCAAAAATTAGTCATGAGACTTTTCCAGGCAAATAACCTACTTGTTATGTATTACTGACAAACCTTGTTTTTCTTTACAAAATGTAACTTTTTTGTTAAAAAAAAATCGTCATATATCCATCACGTCAAGTATATTTATATAGCGCTTTTCACAATATAGATTGCATCAAAGCAGCTTCACAGTATCAATCATAACATAATAACAATGTTTGTTTCTGATCAAGGGTATTACTGATTGGTTAATTCATTTGAATATCCCCAACTGAGCAAGCCAAAGGAAACAGTGGTGAGAAACCGAAAAACTCCATCAAGTGACCTAATGGTGAAAAAAACCTTAAAAAAATCTGTAAAGCAACAGTAAAGAAAGTGAAATCCTAGCCAATTTGGCATCACATATTGTTTCAAAACAAAACCACTGAACAAAAGAAAAAGGTCTGTGTCAAGTAAATGTAATTTCTTCCTGTGAGACGTGATAGCAGGAGGGAGAATGACAGAGAGATGGAAGCGGAAATGGAGTGAAATAGAAGTAGAAGGAGTGATAATGAACCAAAAAGATAATTGGGAAAAAATGGTTCCAAATCTGTATGTTCTTATCTTCAGTGGAACATCTTACACATCTCTTGCTATAAACCGACAGTTCATAGTGAGCGAGTCTGACAGATGTAAGGGAACACAAAACACTCTGTGTGCTATAATAAATATCTTCTGTATGAAACCGTCTTATGGCATTTAGGTCCTTTTTAGAGTTTAACAGATGTAGTAATTGGTGTTTACAGAAAAAATGAGGTTTGGATCAAAACATTTTTTTTTTGGGGGGGGGGGGGGGGGGGGTCAGGTCAGTTTCTTAAAATTTGGGATGGAAAAAATTTGTAATAGTCTTTTTTTCCTATTGTGACCTGTATCTTAGTGAAACGGCTTGTAAAAAAAATGTTGGGTGGCACTTGTTTTTGTGCATGGGAAATTAAATGGATGGTTAAATGGGTGGAAATTAAACGGCTTGCTATTGGTGGATCTCATGTGAGTGACAGGTTGCCCCGCCCTCGCACCAGTAAACGCATCATTAGAGAAGAGCAGTGAATGCAAGGGGGAAGGGAAGTTATTTTGATTAATGTTTATGAGGGCATAAGAATTAAAAAAAAAAAAAACCAAGAATTGTTCATTTTGATTCTATGGTGACAGTGATTAAGGAAATGGAGAGGTTTTGTGTGATAATGAAAAGCTAATAATTAACCATAAAAACGTAAAATTTAAATAACTTTTAAATAAAAATCAAATAAAGCAATTATTTAAAAAAAACTATTTCATTATTATATTTCATTATTATATTATAAACAAATCATCTCATTTGTTTACCTGCATGTCAACTACAATCACAGAACTGTGAACTTGCAAATTTGTTAATAAATTATTGAAATATTAACTTAATATTTATAATTAACATGCTTTTTTATAATATTTAAATAATATAAAATATTTAAAATTAATATGCTTCAAGAAAATATTTAGAAATCTGTGAAAAAGACCTTTGCTTTTGATTTCATTTTTTGAATATTCGATTTTGATGAGAGTCCGACACCTTTTTGTTTTTTATTAATTTAATGAAAAATCATGGTGCACTGTAAAAAAATATTGTTGGTTTAACTTAAAAAAGTGAGTAACCTGGTTGCCTTAAAATTTTAAGTTGACTGAACTGAAAAAAAGTGAGTTAATACAATGAAGGAGATTGATTTAATCATCAGAAACTCAAAATAATAAGTTATCTAAACTAAATAAATTATTTAAGTTGATTTGACAAAAGAAAAAATGTTGTGATAACAAATCTTGAAAATATATATATTTTTTTTTTTACAGTGTAACAGACATACTTCATATCTGGAGCACAAAGTCTGGCTCATGCTCCCACAGTCAAAAATAAACTGCATTTACATTACAACCCATTTTACTGCAGTATTGTGTCAAACAGAACTTTAAACGAGGTAGAGCAAGACTTTTATCCATTAGGAATAGATTGTGAATAGTGTGTGTTACATAACATAAATCAATGAATCATTTAGAACAAGTAAATGGGGACAATTTTGATTTCAAATAATAATATTAAACTGCCATTACACTTATAAAAATATGAATATGTTTAAAGAATAAACAAGACCTGCCTGTTAACCTCTTAGATATGTCTAGTGACAACACCAGAGCAAATATGAAGTAACCACCTTGCCATCTACAGGCCAAAATATGTCATATGGATTACAAACGCGTAAAGGAACAAGAGCCGCAGTCCAGCTATATTCTTCACAGTCCAGCTGAGAACATCTACAATTGCAAAGCAAGCTTTTTGGCCAATCACTCGAAATCCTGAAGTCCTGAATCCTTGGCCATCTTGTCTTTCAGATACTTGATTTTGAGAGAATAGTACTCTTCCTGAAGCTGTAGGACTCGTTCCTGTCTGCGCAGCACACACATCTCCAGGTCGTTCTCTCCTGCTGATTGTGTAGGCGGGGGTGAATCAGTCTCTGTGGTGTTTGATTGGCTGTCATTTGCACTGTTAACTGGCTGAGCGTCCAACACCGGTGCAATCTCAGCTGGAATAATGTATTTCTCCTCCTCTTCCTCCTCCTCATCTTCCTCCTGTAAGATTGCACTTTCATTCTCAGTTTCAGCTCTGTGAGAGGACAAAGCTGTTAAATTAGCAAAATGGTGATTGGCAAATATATTACACATGCAAATTCTGTCACCCTAATGTTACTCCAAACCCATAGGCTGTTTTTAATAGTAGCCTATGCATTGTTTTACTCACCAAGGCAGAATTTATTTGATCAAAAAATACTGTTTGTGATATATTACAATTTAAAATAACTCTTTTTGGTATGTTTTAGCTTACCTCAAGAGCTTCCAAGATGTCGGTGTCTTTGTTTCCACAGTATTTTGATATTTTTAGGTCAAACCGTTCTTGTCTGTCAGTCACATAATGGAGGTCTATGGTCACCACCTCAAAGAGCATGCACAGAGAAGTCCAAATTAAACATGATTTAATGACTCGTAAATGTAAGTACACATTGATGGCCTAAGGCACGAAACGAACAGTATTTGTGTACTTGTGTACTTACATTTACGAGTCATTAAATCAGGTTTAATTTGGACTTCTCTGTGCATGCTCTTTGAGGTGGTGACCATAGACCTCCATTATATGACTGACAGACAAGAACGGTTTGACCTAAAAATATCAAAAACTACAAAAACTGAAACTACAGCGGAAACAAAAACATACACATCTTGAGGTAAGCTAAACATCCCAAAAATTAATTTCAAAGTGAACTATCCCTTTAATTATTATCATTTCTCAATTATTCATAATGGCTCTTATCAATGTAGAAAACAGCTCATAGTTTTTACTGAGTCATAGTTTTTTTTCAGGGTTCTTTGATGAACAGAAAGTTTAAAAGAACAAAATTTATTTCAAATAGAAATATTTTGAAGCATTATAAATGTCTTGCTGAATTAATGTATTCATTTCTTGTTGTTTTTTATATAACTTAATAAATAATTTGCTGATAATTTGAGTGATTTTGTGTACACATAGCACGAATCGTTGAACTATTTACAAAAAAAGACAAGCAAATAGTCAGTAATAAAATAAGAACAAATAAACAAATTGCAAACGAAAGCACAAACAAAATACAATAGAATGTCGAATCACATTTAGAAAGTTGGACATGATTAGAAATGAAAAGAAAACGGGACAGCGGAGTTGCGTGGTCATACCCTGGAGAAGCGTACGGAGTCGTGTAGCTTGTGCTGGGAAAGGTAGAGTGTCCTCGGTTGTGATGAGCGTGTCTGTGGTAAGACGGATGTGACGGCCGGTGGATAAACTCCCTCAAGAGGTTCCCTTGAAACTCCATCATCTCCCTCCACATGGCCATCAGACTCGCCTGTTCCTCCTTCCGTTCCTCTCTGGCTTCCCTTCGCAAACGCTCCTCATACTCCCTCTGGTTCTGCACATGGAGACTTTCTTGCTCAGTAATACGATGTTTTTTGGCCTTCTTCCTCGCTGGTTGACCAACAGCTAAAAATAAGACCACACAACAGTCAGTTACGCATCATATCATGATTCACAAACGTTTTTTTTGTCCTTTGACCCAAACTATTTTTTTTTTTTTGAGCTAATATTTCATGTCATACTATTTGATGTCAATTAATGGCCAATGATTTGAGCATGTGATGAAGGAATGCACAGTGCATGCAGGGGGCGTGGCCTCAAGTGCTCTGCAGGAAGTAGTGTGCATGTGATTGAGGAATGCACAGACTTTGCATTGAATCTGGTTGTTTTAAGACAGTTTTTCCAACTACATCAAAGTTCCTCGTTATAGACTAACCTGCAATTTTGCAAATGTCCAGTTTATTCCCATGGAAAGTTTCCAACTCTGAAAATTCCCAGAATTCTGGAACCCTATTTATATCTGAGATTATGATAACTGGACACTACTTGTGGAATTAAACATGCAAAAGAGGTCATATGACAACAAGATAGCAAACTGCATGCATGCAAACTATTGTGAACAACTTAGTGCACATTACCAAGTGTACCAAGGAAGTATAAAGCTAGTATTGTACGCAAAACACAGCCTCCCCTTCACTTATTATTTGTTTGGGCAATTAAAAAAAAATGTAAATAACCATATTGCACATAAAATAGCTAAATTAACTTCCAAGTAAGGTCACAGCAATGTACAGGACTGTGCAAAAGGCTCAACCAAAAATAATAATAATGGTTTTACACCAGCTATTTAGGCTATTTGCTGTCAGACTCCTTGTGCAAACAAAAATATCATTGGATAATTAAAATTAATGGCAAAAGGAATGTTTGGAAATGCAAAAATTAGGCCTGTCAAACGATTAATCGCGATTACTTGCATCCAAAATAAAAGTTTGTGTTTACATAATATATGTGGGTCCACTGTGTATAATTATTTTGTATATATATATAAATACTCACATATGCATGTATATTTAAGAAAAAAAATATTATTTTTATATAAAATATTTATTTTTATATATAATAGAAATTATATATAAATCTACATACAGTATATACATGAACATATTTCTTAAATATATACAAGCATGTGTGTGTATTTATATATATAAAATAATTATACACAGAGGACCTATATTATATATATTATGTAAACACAAACTTTTATTTTGGATGCGATTAATCGCGATTAATGGTTTGACAGCCCTAGCAAAAATATATAAATAACTAGTTTAAAACCTTTTTTATTTTTGGGGTGAAAATACTATGTACCAATAAGACTTGCACAGTACTTTATATACAGTGTCTGTCATGTTTATATAATTGCCCACTGTTTGCATAGTTTATCATTGCACACAGCTCTGTTTCAGTTTGTGTAGTAAGTGAAATGCAGTGTATAGTGCGCATTATCTAGCATACTGCCTAGACTGCGTTGTGTTTAACATGCAGTGCGCATCAACGCACCTCCTGTCACCGTGTC
This sequence comes from Cyprinella venusta, assembly GCA_038021265.1. Classification (NCBI taxonomy): domain Eukaryota; kingdom Metazoa; phylum Chordata; class Actinopteri; order Cypriniformes; family Leuciscidae; genus Cyprinella; species Cyprinella venusta. Next base: position 33,838,516 of record CM075868.1, read on the forward strand.
CTCCGTCTCCGCGTCATGACTGACGGACACGTCGATGTCAGTGGATGTGCTTCTGCTCTCATTCCGCGCGTCCTCGATGGATGTACTCTGGGGCTCTTCGGGTTTCACGTTATTATGAAGTGTTGAAGTGTTCGCAGGGCGGTTGCTGCCCCATATGGACTTGCATAGATCATAATAATTCCAGTACACTCTGCCGTGCCCGCTGTTTTTGTGATGCTCGTGAATTTTCAGGAACTTCTGCTTGAGGGTTTTCAGTTTGGTGGTGACCTGTCGCTTGGTTCTGTGGATGCCCTGCGCCCGAAGGAGCCTCGATATTTCGGCGTAAATAAGAGTGTCACGAACGGTCCCGCTGATTTGCCTGCTGATATCTTCGTCCTGTCGGATGTACAGCAGCGCCCTCGTCTCGGTGTCCGTCCAGTTTCTCTCTACTGACATGTCTTCATCATACATTTCGCGGCGTGGAAACCTCGGGGAATCACGTAACGTTAGGGGGTTCATTATTGACTCAAAACATCAGTCGCGCATCACGTAGGCCTGCAAGTACATGACGTATGTACGTCACTCGTTCTGAACTTTCTGATTGGCTCAGAATGACGGGCCGCGGCAGCCCTCTAGCGGCAGAACATGAAATCACAATCGTTCACCGACTTCAGTAAAACACGGTAATAATTAGTAGCCTATGTTTATAATTGTAGTAGTTTATATGAATACGTATTTATATGAACCGTTTTCCCTGATGTTATCTTAGTAGTATATTTGAAAGTTTTTCGGAATCATTTTTTATTAATATTGAATTGTATAATGCATGGTACATAATATGTTTAACTGTAAAATAAATAAATGTTTAACTGTAAAATAAATAAATGGCCTAGGAAAATTGAGATATTCGACCTTTGTATTATTATAAGTTTGTTTAAGATTTTGTTAGCATATTGAGTTGTGTGTGCAGTCAATTGTTTTATTTGTGATAAAGCAATTAAACGTGCCAAATGGTGCAAATAACCTTTGCCCAGGGTGTCATACATAGAAATTTTGAACACATGCAAAAACAATCCAATTTTAACAGCTGATTACGTTGTAGTCAGTTTTGTTTTTTTTTTAATTTTTTGCATATTTTGTTTTTTACCAGATAAATATCTCACCATATTTAGTGTTTTTATCTTCCCCAATATATAAAAAAATCCTCATATTTTGGTTTCATTTAATTTGTAGGGTAAATATCCCCTGTGGACATGACTTTTGCACACTTCTGTTGTTCAGTAACCAAATTAAAAAGAGCCAAACCATTCAATAAGGGTGCTAAGAGTGGTCAACAATTAAGTTAAGATACCAAATGATCCAGAAATCCAGGTAAATCTACATTTATTTTCCTACAATGTTGCTCAAATGAACGTGAACCCTTAGAGCCTAATTCATTTTGCAGATGCCACAGTTGACTGTATTGTAGGTAAATTCAAATATCATCTAACGTGGGTTTATGGTTAAATCAGAAATATATCCTACATCTCTGGCTCAAACCTGCAGAAATGAGCCTGAAAACTGTGCCACATGAGATCTTCTGAAGCAAGCACAGCGTCAATATAATATAAATATAGAAAAAACGAATTTGAGAATTGATAAAACATGTTTTATTATTATGTACATGCTAAGGCACTGACTGTAGAACAGACCAACAGCTGATTGGTCAAACCAACAAATACAATAAAGATAAATTACAGTCACTGAAAAAAAAAAAAAACATGTTTTTGGGGCGAAACAGTGTGAAGAATTATTTCTAAACTTAAAATATGGAGGGTATTCACATGCTACAATACAAAGCACCAACTGCAAACAGATCAACAGTGTTGGACACCGAGTTAGATGAAGACAAAAGAACATAAATGGATAAAATAAACAAGGTCTGTACAAAAATCAAAATTTCAATACCAGATTAACCGTCATTACAGACACAGCTTGCTATAGCACTAGACTGATCACATGATTTGAAGGGGGGAAAAGCATTTCACTACTCCTGTTTAGGATGTGACCAATAAAAGTTACTTGACTGAAAAACATGAGCAGAAACAAATACAATTAACAGCAACTGTTAAAAAAATGAGGCTTATTTTACACCACACACAGAACACATCAACAATTTTAACATCTAAATGTTAAAATGAACTGTAAACATGACCATTTCAGAAAACAAAAAACTGTTCTGATAAGAGAAAACGAATGAACCTCAAGAGGCATAATACATAATTAATGGAGAGGTGTAGATACCACACATCTGAATACAGAGCTGCACAGAGCATTTGCAGGATGGTTGCAAAACTTTAAAATGACCTTTGTGTTGGTTCACCACACACAAACACACTCAAATTCACGCTCACACAAAAGCAAGGTTAAATAGCCCTGCACATTGTGCCAGTATATAATTTGAATTAAAAAAATAATAAAATCACTAATATAATCAAATTATTCCAATGTGATAATTTTCCTTTTCATATTGCTACAGAACGATTGAGAGATTCTTTACATACTCGAGACCGACTCATCAACGGCAAAAACGATGGTCACATGACTTGATTGAGAAAGCAACAGCTACAGAATATCTCTGTAATACAGTAATCTCATAATGAAAGGGTGATGCGAATCGTGAAAAAAAACGTGATAAATGTTTCTTAGCTTCAATACAAATCATTTAAGTTTGTACTGATCTCCCTGATCTTCAGAAAACATGTTGTAAACCCCACATGGGGTTGATCAAAAATCAGTCAAGACACATGAGCTGTGATGGTTTTTGGCTTTGTTGTTGTTGTTCTGTGACATAATTAATGCGCTCGATTCTGAACTGAAAAGAGACTGATTGTTGTCGCATCGCTCTCTACATCCTGGAGTCGTTGAGCAGCACATAGGAAGAGTTTTTGGCTTTTTCTTGGCGAGGTCAGAGACTCGCTCTCTCACTGACCACATCCTGCAGGCGTTTGAGCAGCACGTCGTCGTTCTCCTGCCGGAGGCATTTAGATGGAGACTCGGTCTCGTCGCCATCCATTGTGAACGCCCGCTTCTTGCTCACCCCACCCTGACGGATCATCTGGTTTATGTCACTCAGCTCCTGAAGAGAAAGAGAAAGGCTTTAGCCACGGTCATAACTGAAAAACCTCAATCTATCTATATTTGAAGAGTTCAGATGCAAAAGCCTCTAAGTGCCATTTGAAATTTTCTTGATCAAAAATGATCATTTTTATCAAGCTTGTATATTTAAGTTCAGTAATTTCACTTAAATGACAATGAAGATTACCTATAAATTGTCATTTAAGTGAAATTACTGAACTTAAATGTACAAGCTTGATAAAAATGGTCATTTTAGAAGAAAATTTCAAATTGCATTTAGAGGCTTTTGCATCTGAACTCTTCATTTATTATGGAGGCCATTAGGAGTTTGCAAATAAATTAAAAAGGATAGTGATGAAACTAAATTAAAGGAGTAGTTCACTTTTAAAAATTTTTTTGCTGATAATTTACTCACCCCCCATGTCATCCAAAATGTCCATGTCATTCTTTCTTCAGTCGAAAAGAAATTAAGGTTTTTGATGAAAATAATTTAATTTTTCTCCATTTAATGGACTTCAATGGGAACCAAATGGTTCAAGGTCCAAATAACAGTTTCAGTGAAAACTGTTCAAAAGGCTTTAAACAATTCCAGACAATGAATAAGGGTCTTATCAAGCGAAACAATCGCTCATTAAAAAAAATAACAACGTTTAAGTTTTATAAGCTCATGAAAAAAGATTCGTTCATTTTGATAAACGAGTTCGAACAGGAGAGTCACAGAACGGACAAAGCAAGGCGAGCATTTGAACTTATAAAACTTAAACTTTGTTATTTATTTATTAAATGAGCGATCGTTTCGCTTGATAAGACCCTTATTCATCGTCTGGAATCGTTTAAAGCCCTTTGAACAGTTTGCAGTTTGTACTAAAACTGTCATTTGGACCTTGAACCGTTTGGTTCCCATTGAACTCCATTATATGGAGAAAAATCCTGGAATGTTTTCATTGAAAACCTTAATTTCTTTTCAACTGAAGAAAGAAAGACATGGACATCTTTGATGACACGGGGGTGAGTGAACTACTCCTTTAACTGATTTTTAACTGTAATAATCAGATATAGAGACTATAATAATAGTACCCAGTTGGATTGTATTTCATTCTACGGACATTTCTCGAATTATCTTCCTTGTGATCGACAGAAGAAAGAAAGGCATACAGGTTTGGAATTTGTGACCAACCTTTGATGGGCTGCCAGTGAACTTGTACGTGTAGGCACTGGGGGTGAGACTCGAGCCGTTTTTATGAGGAGAGACAAAGATGGAGTGTCTCTGAGACACACGGCGAGGAGAGAGAGGCTGAGCCCGAACCGATGGGAATGGGGATAACGGAGGAGCCTCCATCTTTATAGAGAAACAGAGAGAATGAAATGCTTGTTTCCAAACTGTCTAAAAATATATTAAAGACATGATTTTCAAATGAAGCAAAGCAATTCACCAACCTTGTTATCAAGCGTAGAATGTGCATATTTGAGAGCGAATGATTTCATCTTTAACACATAAACTGAGTTATAGAACTGGATGAGGTCTCCTCGATCCTCTGATTCGCTGTCAGCCTGTTCCATCCTCTCATTGGCTGCTAAAATAAACATAAATAAAAATATTATGTATACACAACCATTCAAAAAAATTGGGGTCAAAAAGATTTTTTTGTTTTTGAAGGAAGTCTCTCATGCTCACAAAGGCATTTATTTGATTAATATATAGTAAAAACAGTGTGAATGTGAAATATTACAATTTAAAATACAGGTTTTGTGTTTTAATACATTTGAAATGTAATTTATTCCTGTGATCAAAGCTGAATTTTCAGCATTACTCCAGTCTTCAGTGTCACATGATCCTTCAGAAATCATTCTAATATGCTGATTTGATGCTCAAAAACATTTCTGATTATTATTCATGTTTATTATCAAAAATATGATACATTTTTTTTCAGGATTCTTTGATGAATAGAAAGTAAAAGTAAAAAAAACTTTTATTTGAAATGGAAATATTCTGTAACATAAATGTATTTACGGTCACTTTTGATCAATGTAATGTCTTTGCTGAATAACTGTATTCATTTCTTATCATCATTCATCATCATCATTCTTACACTGGTCTGCTGGTGGATCCACTTCCATGTTCTCGTCTGCCTGCTGCTCTCTGGGACGCCTCTTCATTAAAACACTGCGGTACACCTACAAACAGGATGTTGTGTATGCCTCATATGTGCTCAGCCATCTTATACCTTACGCAGCCATCTTATACCTTATTAATAATATTTATGTGCAATTCCACATCGCAGGTTTGGAAAGACTGTTGATACTCACGTGACTGTGGGCCTGAGGTTGGGTTCGGTAGCATTTCATAATGTCCTGAAAAGTGTGCTCTTCTTTTGTTATCTGCAGGAGAAGAAAGTAAATAAAAAAAGAAAGTTTGATATTATATTTCCATCTGATGATTAGAGAATTCTTCAGTAATATATAATATTCAAAAGTTTGGGGTCAATATTTTTTTTTACGAATTGAAAACAAATTCAGCAAAGATGCATTTATCTGATTAAATGTTACAGTAAAGACATTTACATTTCAAATGAATGTGATTCTTTTGAAATTTCTATTCATAAAAAAATGCTGGGGGAAAAAATAAATCAGTTTCCACAAAAACTGCACAACTGTTTTCAACATTGATAATGAAATCAGCATATTATAATGATTTCTGAAGGATCATGTGACACTGAAGACTGGAGTAATGATGGTAAAAATTCAGCGTTGCACCACAGGAATAAATTACATTTTCAAATATATTCAAATAGAAAGCGTTATTTTAAAACGTAATAATATTTCACAATATTACAGTTTATACTGTATTTTTGATCAAATAATTGCACCAGAGTTGTGCCTGAACGCGTTCAATGAACGATAGTTCATCAGCGCATTCATATTTTGGGCGAACGTAAACTGAACGTACTGTATTACTGCCTGATGAACGATATTGTGAATATCTTGGTGCCAAACGCTCTCTCAGTTTGACTTCGTACAATAGGGTGCCAGATTTCTATAGAGCGTTCCAGGTGAAAACCCGGCTAAAACACACATAAACAGGCCTTAATATGTAGTGAAAAAAACACCCAATCTGGCAACACAAGCCACCAGTGTCACACCGCGTCCGCCGTCGACAAAGCAACGAGCGAAGAGGCATAGTATGATCATTTAAACGGGTTATGATGAGGTCAGTGAGGATGGGAAAAATCTTACATTTCTGTGCAAACTACCAGTCGATAAAATAATTGCCGTCTGTGGTTGTAATAAAAAAATAAATAAATAAAAAGAAGCTTGCAACATATGGAAAAAAATAACTATGACCTAGCTCATTTTTTGAAGTATGAACTATGAACTGAACTAGTTCATTTTAAAATGTGTGAACTGAACTTTGAACTAGTTCATGTAGAAAGTGAACTTTCCCAACACTGAATTGCACCCATGGTCGGCATAAAAGACATTTGAAGAGTTCATATGCAAAAACCTCTAAATGCCATTTGAAATTTTCTTCTAAAATGACCAATTTTTATCAAGCTTGTATATTTAAGTTCAGTAATTTCACTTAAATGACAATTAATAGGTGATCTTCATTGCCATTTAAGTGAAATTACTGAACTTAAATATACAAGCTTGATAAAAATGGTCATTTTGGAAGAAAATTTCAAATGGCACTTAGAGGCTTTTGCATCTGAACTCTTCATTTCTAGTTCTGCATCTAAAAGATGTACCTTGGATATAATGTAGATGGCACAGAGCAGCAGCTGGTCCAGGTGTCGGTCCTTCATCAGGTCAGTGCAGTGCAGCAGAGAATGCTCGAAACACGTCCAGATCTTCCCTCGCAGCTCTGAGGAGATATCCAGCTTCAGACACAGGTCTCGCAGACGCACGCTGGCTAAATGATACACCTGAAAGAACGAGCAACAGAATTATGCACTTCTGATTCAATACCAGATGTCAAAAAAGCTCAGATGGTGCAAGTCAGCAAAGAACACTGGTCCTCACCTTCCTGAAGAATAGCGCGAGGGATCCGGTGCGGCGGGGCTTGCTGGTTGTCACAGGCTGTGTGTCGGAGCTGGCGGGTGGAGCTGCGGTTCGGCTGGGGGAGGAGGAGGTCAGTAAGACATGGCCAGCGAGAGGGTTCATCTCATTGGCCTGAAGTTGGATGACTGTGATGCCGCCCATCTCGTTTTTCATCACTAAAGGATACGGAACAACAGCTCATCAACAATAAAATCCAACAAACATCTTTGGCTTGCTATAAGAGGTTGAAAACAAAAATAAGAGTGGTACTCGGCAGTGGAATAGTGAGCTGCTGGCCGTTTATGGTTGCCATGGAGAGGACGGTCGTGGCGGTGGTGGTGTTCTGGTTGTTTTCCGTGGAGTTGGGGATGATTTTGATGGGAGTGACTGAGATTCTTTTCACCGGGGACTGCGGTGGAGCGTCGTCACCGAACAAGCGCCTCTTAGCGCTGCCAGCCGCTGGAGAGCTGTAGCGATCGTGGAGAGAGAGGGGAGATTGAGGGACGTCTAAGAGAGAAAGGACAAAAGTATTATTCAAATGAGTACATCTGATTCAATATTCAAAGAAAGCATTAAAGCCAATCAAAATGGAACATTTTTCCAGGGGGGCTTTTAAGTCAGTTAGTTTTGAGGTTGTATACACTCTTACTTTCTTTACTCAACTGCAAAGGACCTTTTATGCTAAAAAAATGATGATAATGACAAGAAAGAACCCTTTTGGCACAAAGGTTCTTTATAGGCTATTATTCATTCATATATTACATTATTCTGCAGTTGTAATTAAATTATTGTTTATTAAACTGTTAATCATGCTGATTTTTGAAGGATAAAAACTGAAATGACACTCTTCGTGTGATATTGATTAATTACATTTTTTTAACCTCCATATCTTGAATTTTGTGATCATTCATGCATTGCATTTTAGGGGTTCCAAATACATAGTGCTTTAGAACCTTTTAAGGTCCTATATAAAACCTTTTCTTCTAAGAGTGATATGCTTAGGGGGCAAACCTTTAAATGAACAAATTAAAAATAATATAAATACAAAAAAGTACACATTATTATTAGGGCAGTCAAACGATTAATCGCGTCCAAAATAAAAGTTTGTGTTTACATAATATATGTGGGTGTAGTGTGTATAATTATTTTGTATATATAAATACACACACATGCTTATGCATATTTAAGAAAAATGTGTTCTTAATATATGAAATATTTATATTTATACTAGGGCTGTGCAAAAGTTATTTGCGATTAATCGCATCCAAAATAAAAGCCTGTGTTTACATAATATATTTGTGTGTGCTGTATATAATTATTTTGTATATGAAGAGTTCAGATGTAAAAGCGTCTAAGTGCCATTTGAAATTTTCTTCTAAAATGATCATTTTTATCGAGCTTGTATATTTAAGTTCAGTAATTTCACTTAAATGACAATGAAGATTACCTATTAATTGTCATTTAAGTGAAATTACTGAACTTAAATATACAAGCTTGATAAAAATGGTCATTTTAGAAGAAAATTTCAAATGGCACTTAGAGGCTTTTACATCTGAACTCTTCATATATAAATACCTATGCATGCATGTATATATTTAAGAATTATTTTATACTTAAATTCTGTATATATAAATGCATAATCTATATTATATAAATATTTTATATATGAATAACACATTTTCTTAAATATATACATGCATGTGTGTGTATTTATATATACAAAATAATTATATACAGCACACACAAATATATTACGTAAACACAAACTTTTATTTTGAATGCGATTAATCGTGATTAATCGTTTGACAGCCCTAATTATTATAACATGTATATATGCATTTTAAAATGGTAAATGGACCAAATATGTTCATTATCAAGTTTTTTTGTCCTATCTAATGCTCTCTGGAATATCCCTCCCCTTTAATTATAAACATTCATAGGGTCTTAAAGCCAAGCCTCATTTTGAGACGTATAGTACCTTTGCGTGCGCTGGAGCCCAGGCCTGTGCGGACCTCCCTGATGCGAGGGTGTATGATGGGGGATAGCGCTACCAACGGCAGGTGAGTGGGACCGCCTGCATTGTTGCCCGTGTCAAAACTATTGGAAAAATTTACCTAAGAAACACACAAAAAATAGGTCATATCTGTTATAAAAATGACCCCCCTGACGCTTATACAATCTGTTCTCCCAACAAAGCAGTGAGTGTGAGTGTGTGTATACCTCTTCCACAGTAGGGACTTTATTGTTAGATTTGTTAAGCGCGTTCCACAGGGCCGAGTCTCTAGTCCAGGCTCTGCTTTCCAGCACCTGCTCCTCGATACTGTTCAAATGCTTCACCATGTCTCGGGACAAACCCTCCTCAGAGCGGATGAACACCTCAATCACCTACACAAACACATCATGAGCATTTACTTTGCGTTTCAGTTTCCTTTAAAGACACTTTTAAAGGTCAGTTTGTTGTGATCTTCAGAGACACATCCATATCTACACTGCAATGTGATGCAATAGTACACTAACAAGGATGAAAAACACACCCTAAAACTGAAGTGTGTCTATGCAAGTAGATAATATGAGCCGACACAAGTGGTTCATCGGATCACAAAACTCATGGTTTAGATCATATTATAGTTTTTGAGTCACGGGCAGCAGGAATGTATAGGCTGCTGTCGCTTTAAAGGAATATTTTTGGAAATAGGCTCATTACACAACTCCCCCAGAGTTAAACAGTTGAGTTTTACTGTTTTCAAATCCATTCAGCTGATTTTCTGATATTTAGAAGAATATCAGAAACCAGACAGTTTCTGGTACCATTGACTTCCATAGTAGGAAAAAAACTATACTATGGAAGTCAATGAGACCAGATACTGTCTGGTTACTGATATTCTTATAAATATATATATATATATATAAAAAAATCGGCTGAATACATTCAAAAACGGTAAAGCCCAACTTTTTAACTCTGGGGTAGTGGTAAAATGAGCCTATTTCCAAAAAAAGTGGAGTACGGATCCAATATTATACACATCAGATTTCTTTCTCAGCCGTTTACGTTCACTGGAGACATAACAGCCTGTTTTTACTTGCCGAGATGAGTATTTTGACCTAATTTTGTGTGTATGTGTCTGTTCAAGCACAAAGACATGCGAAAGAGGAATCATTCGGTGATCTGAAACGTGGCTCACTGTGTGTGCACAGATAACAGTGCAAAAGTATAGAGTAATTAAGTTCTCTTTCACCTATTCTTGCACTGGAATGGTTTTAAATTACTTGAATGTGTAAACCGGCCAGACAAAATATGTGCAAATGATAAACTTTTACTCCATGATGGTTGAACTTTGCAATTAATACACGAATCACATGCGTGCCGAATTGTGGGGACACAGATAAACTATGATCCAAGGTGACACCGTTCAGTACCTTGTAAAAGTAGAAAGGTGGGATCTGTAAGACTTCCAGTATCCATGGGAAAGTTCTTTGAGAGCTGTACGCAAACAGCACCACCTCCAGACAGCACGCCAACAGAGAGCAATGGAGCACCTCCTGCTCTAACAGGACCTGATAGAGATCAGGAGGAGAGAGGAAGAGGTGACAATCTCACACAAAAGCAGACAGAGAGAGCTGTAGCTATAGAAAATTGAAATAATCTGTTTTGAAATAAAGAGTGAAGTGAAGAGTTCAAATTTACTAGCCTATTTATATTATTTAGCAGGCATGGAGACTTACCGACATATCTTTGCCCTGTAATCTCTTCATCTCCAGAGTCATGATATTCTCCAGGATCTTAAAGTACAAGATCTCCGCCAGCTTCAGACGATTCTCTGCGAAATCTACACACAAAAACCTGCGCTCAGTTACATAATAAAATGTGCGGCTTTTCCTAACAGTTCACTTTAGATGTGCCTCATGTCTGACCCATATGTGCTCCTGGCAGGTCATCTGTGGGTTTGGTGTAGGCCTGTTTAAATATCTCTCCCATGGTCTTCACTCGGTTCAGAATGGATTCGGTGGGATTTCGAGAGCAGGAACTATAAAATCATGGGGAAAATAAAACAAAATCTCTATGAGAAAACAGACTGAAGCCTGAGGGCCATCATGATGGGTTATACATGCTCAGATGGATGTGTAATTTCAAAAAAAAAAAAAAAATCAAACTATTTGTGCATGGTTTGGTTTTGGCTTTGATACTTGCTTAAATATTTGGACCAGAGCATCACTCGGTGCGTTTCGTAGGCCGGACACCATGCTCTGCAGTCGGCTCACGCTTTGGGTGGCTGAGGAAACGGGGGTGACCAGCACCTCTTTCTCCTTCAAATACCGCCGACCCGTTAGAGGAGTAGAGGGAGCAAGGGATCGTGTCTACACAAAAACACAGCAGGATAGGTCAAGTCACCTTTATTTATATAGCACTTTTTACAACACAGATTGTACCAAAGTTATTCACAGTGATTACATGAAAATAATACAACAAAGTTTGTTTCTAGAAGAAAATTGCATCAAAGGACATACACCACCATCCAAAAGCTTGGGGTCAAAAAGTTTTTTTTAAAGGATATAATGTGGATAATAATAAGAAATGCTTCTTGTGCACCAAATCAGTAGGGCTGGACCCGAATATCCGTTCAGTGGGTTGGTATTCGATTCGAAAATATGACATTCGAATATTAGTTGTTGTTTTTTTGCACACCTGGCATCCCACTTGAAACGGTTCTCATTCGCGCTTGAATAAGTTTTACACTATAAAATCTGGTCTGGACTACTAAAAGTGTTCCTGCAACGGGAGTATTCTCTCAGAACAGTGGAGTGTGTGTGGACAGAAGTGCATGTCTGCACTTGTATTTTGGGTTTAGCTGCGTTGCTTTGTGGAAAATAGAATAATAGAAACAAAATGTATTATCATTTTTACCCGTTATTATCAATCTAAATTAATCTACAGCGTGACTTTGAAATTTTACCGGGACGTCACGTCACAATTTCGTCTTTCTTTATTTAAATGTAGTTTTTCTATATTTAAGTTATTCGTTTTTTTTTTTAATCATTATCGTTTTTATTAATTTCAATTTAATTTTTATGTTTTATTTATTTACATTTCGTTTTTATTTATTTAAATTTAGTTACTATGTTTTATTTATTTAAGTTACGTTTTTTATTTAAATTTAATTTTTATTTATTTAAATTTAGTTTTTATTTATCTAAATTTAGTTTTTATTTATTTAAATCTACATGTCGAGTCTATCCTGTCGATCTATATTGCACCTAATACGACACTGCCCTTCCTTGTGAAGTCGTTTGGATGAACGGTTCTCGAAATAATCAAAATGCAAACAGACAGACAGATATAATATAGAGATTCAGAAGCTTCGAATATTCGATGTTCATCACTACCGAAGCTCAAAAAATGGTATTCGGACCAGTCCTACAAATCAGCTTTTTAGAATGATTTCTGAAGGATCATGTGGTACCAAACACTGAAGTAATGATGCTAAAAAAAACAGCTTTGCCATCACAGGAATAAATTACATTCTACAATATATACTGTATTTTTTATCAAATAAAGGCAGCCTAAGTTTGACGATCAGGATGTTAAATGTTACTCTAATGCAGCAATGATAATAGAAAGCTTCAGTACCTTTTCAAAGTGCTGCTGAAGGTTGTTCTCCACCTGCATGCGGGCGGATAGCTGACCTGAAGGAGGATCAGCGGTGGATTTGCGAGGTGTGCCGATCTCCTCGTCCGCATCGGCCCCCAAAAACACTCGCTCGTCAAAATCCCCCACAGTCAAAACATATTCCTCATACTCACGATTTATGGCTTTACTGAAAAAACAAAAAGATCCATATACAGGTGTATACTGGAAAAAGGCATTCAATTTCATGTTTACGTGTATTTTGTGATATGCTTACTTGTTGTCTTGGAAATGTGGGGTGTCCAGTAATTCAGTCAGAGTGTCAACATCACCTTTTAATATCTGAGAAAGAGTAAGTGGGAAGCATGACCAAGCTGTAAAGCAGCTATTGTGTTGTTCTAGCAGTGTAGATTGGTTGTAAAAGTGTGTATTCCTCACTTTTTTCTCAAACAGTGTCTTTATGTAGGGTTTGAAGTAGTGCTCCTTTATGCCTTTGGCCTCCACCACCAAACCATCATGCAGTTCACACAACTTGTCAATGACACAGGGCATCTCCTCCAAGTTTTCTGTGTCCTTTGGCAGTCCTACACAAAGCGAGCAACAGACTCTCAATGAAGCATTTACATGTTTATTTGTCACAGATACAAATCAACCTACAAGAGTCTGTAAAAGTCACTTAAAAACGTACTTTTTTGCATTAGCGTTCGACTGTCCATGAGTATGTGTTTGTTGTAATAGGTCAATGAGTACGTATTGGTGAAATTGGTTTTTATTGAGAGGTTGTGATGTCCATAGAAAGGCGTAGAATTTAACTGTGATTCACTGATTTTATTTTTTTATTTTAATTTTTTTATCCTCTGTACAGCATGTTATGTACAGTTTATTTTACTTTATCGTATGTACAGCACTTTGGTCAACTCCTGTTGTATTATAATGTGCTTTATAAATAAATTGAACCTTGAACCATGTAATTGCCAGTTAGAAATCAATACAATGCAAATTATGTATGATAGAAAGACATACACTTTAAAAATACATTTTAAAAATCACCTGAAATTAAATGTTTAGCTCATGTTTTAGCCCTAAATTTTGCCATATGTATGCTAGTGTACTCAAAGTTGACTAAATAAGGTGGGCTGAAACTATAAAGTGCATTATTAGTCACATAAACGAAAAGCTATTGGGGACAAGCGCTTGATTTGTTCTGTTGCTTGCCACAACTTACTACTTCAACACATAATACAGGGGAGAAAACAGAGCTCATTCATTAGGAGTTATAATAGGTTGTACTGTTTTAAATGCACTAAAACTTCACCTATACAGTCAACAGCACATTAACTTTTCAAATAATCAAAGATATCTCAAAACTAGGGCACTACTTTGGCTAGTAACTCCTCTGACGCAAACAATGGGCTCCCTTGTATCTCTGTCTGCCTTTTCCACGATAATGATTTGTAAACAGAAAATCAATCATCAATCAAGGAAACATTCTCTCACAGCAAAGGTAAAAGGAACTTTACCTCTGAAGTGTTGATTGATGAGATCTTTCCTGTTGGAGCACATGAGAGCGTTGCAAAACACCAAGTCCAGACAGCAGAGCAGGAGGTGATAGGAGTTTACCAGGTCATCTCCAATCATGCGGAAATTACCTGGAATGAAGTACAAATCATGTCATTAACTTTACTATAGCGTTCAGATAAGTCAACAAGAATGTTTGGGGCCAAATCTGTCAAATACGTACATAGTATTTTAAATATGTTTTAAAAAGTATTAAAATACAATGGGGTCAGTAAGATTTTTTTTTAATTTTTTTTAAGAAATGAATGCTGTTATTCAGCAAGTACATCACGGTCTCCATAAAAATATTAAGCGTCACAACTGTATTCTACATTGACAATAATAAAAAATGTTGGTTGCACTTTACAGTACGTGCACTCACAATGTACTTACTTACCCACAAAAGTACCGAGTAGTGAAAGGTAACTAAGGTTTAGGGGTAGGTTCAAGGTTAGTAACTAATTATTACCCAGTTAGTGTCATTAATACAACATGTACATAGTACATTCATGCGAAACAGGATTTTAAAATAAAGTGCTACCAAAATGTTGCTTGAACATCAAATGATCATATTAGAATGATTTCTGAAGGATCATGGTGACACTGAAGAACGGAGTAATGATGCTGAAAATGTATTACAATATTTTGTAATTTTGATCAATTAAATGCAGCCTTGCAGAGCAGAAGAGACTCCATGTACGAGGTAAAAACGATATAAATCCTGTTCGTTTTCTCACACAAACCACTCGTTTTGTGTCTTAGGCAGTCAATGTGTACTTACATTTACGAGTCATTAAATCATGTTTAATTTGGACTTCTCTGTGCATGCTCTTTGAGGTGGTGACCATAGACCTCCATTATATGACTGACAGACAAGAATGGTTTGACCTAAAAATATCAAAATTGAAACTACTGCGGAAACAAAGACACCTACATCTTGGATGCCCTTGAGGTAAGCTAAAGCATACCAAAAATTAATTTCAAAGTGAACTATCCCTTTAATAGCATTATTTATTTTAAGTGTAATGATGGTCTATGGTTCAAACAGGGAAGGCTTCTTTCAGTCAACTTACCTTTTGTATACACAAAGAGGGTCCAACAGAACTTGAAGACGTCACTGACGTGGCATGGAAGACGCCTACACGGAAAGAAATATATTTGTAACCTTTTTCTTTTTCAAAAGAAAGCTGAGAAAGGTGATAAAAGCAGGCCGTTTTACCGGTGTTTCCGGCTTCTAGGCAGGCGAGGAGGTTCGCCCTGAGGATTCTGAAACATGTCCAGAAATATTGGCTCAAATTTTCGGAAAATCACTGTCGACACTTCGAAATTGCGCTCTAGTCGACCTATGCGGCTACGGAAATCCTGAGAGAGGTTCGACATGTCCGACCATTTCTTCATCTTGCTGAAGAACTGGATCAAACTGGAAGAAAGACATAACACTCACACATGAAAAAGACTTGAAACTCTCTTGACATTTATCATATTGTTTCTCTTTAAACTTTTACATTATATAAACTGAAATTACGACATCTGTCCATCCCTGTTTGAGGTCCTTACCTGAGCTTGGCTGAGCGCAGGATCCTGGTAAGGGAAACACAGTTGCCCTCCATCACGCCCCGTCCCACTGTAGGGATAGAGCCCTTCCTACAGGCAACATACAGAGAACAGGCCAGCCAGTGCACGACATCACCCTGAGACAACCAAACACATGACAAAAATTAAGATAAATATGTCGTACAGTTGAATTAACCCCATAAAACCTAATGTATCAGCATTGAATACATGAATGTTTAAGGCCTCTAAATGACCAACATGATCCAAACTACATGAATTGCCCTCAAATTTTTTTAGCAAGTAAAATGGCTTTTAGTAGTATAATGCTAAAATGTCCACCTTCAGGTGTGAAATATTTTCTGCTGTGAAATATATACATATATATATATATATATATATATATATATATATATATATATATATATATACACACACACTATATGTATATATACTATATATAATGACAATTATATATATAATGACAATTTATAGGTAATCTTCATTGCCATTTAAGTGAAATTACTGAACTTAAATATACAAGCTTAATAAAAATGATAATTTTAGAGGAAAATTTCAAATGGCACTAAGAGGCTTTTGCATCTGAACTCTTCATATATATATATATATTACATGTAAAAACAACTTTTATATTGTTTGTAATATTTCAAGATGTACATTTTCTGGACTAAAGCAACTTCATTATAAGCAACTTCATTATATTAATGATGCACAATGTATAAAATCTGATAAAAAAGCAAATAAAAAATGTGCATTTTTGTTTTATATTGTCTAAAGATTCAATAAACTGTCTTTACTGGGTTACAAATGAACACCACTAGTAAACATGTATAGAGAAGTTAATGCTACTATCCTCATATATTCTATTTCTAACAGTAAAACAAATTGTTGAAAATGTAATCTTTCCCAGAATCCCCTTCTTTTCTTTGTTTATGTCATGTGACATAATAGAAGCCTCTGTCATTTTAGACGCACATTAATTCAAGTTTGTTGTTTTCTGTTTTGAAAATGGTATAACTTTGACTTAAGTTTGGATATTGACCGTGATATTATTTGAAGTACTTCAATTACCATGGCACATTATGGTAAAATTGTATATTATAAAACACTGTGGTGATACCATGGTAAACCAATGGAATCAGATGATGTCACTTTGAAATTCATGTATCGAAATACCATGGTACTAATAAAGGTATTTTGCATAATAACATTACTATAGTATTCTTGGAAGTGCCATGTAAATAATATATATTTTAATGGTACGCCAAGGAGAGCACCAGTCCAGTGTGAATCCCGTAACGTTACTTGTTGCAATCTCTTAGACTAGTTAGGGTCTGTAGAGGAATCTTTACTAGCTGGTAATGGGTAGTTGGACTATATATCTGTGATTTGAAGGCAGAGCGCGAGATGACAGCTGTTCCTGTCATTTGGTTGTTGTGGTAACGTTAATGTGAATTAAAGTGAACCTCTAGCGTGTACGTGTTCCAGATAGAGCTGAAGTTCTGGAGCGCTTCGGCTCCCGTCTCCTCGTCCATATTGAGCTCTTGACAAAGCGCCTCGAGATTCCTCCGTATCGAGCCATCGTCCGATTTAACCGACTCCGAATCAGTTTCATCTCCCCGCATCGCTGTAATCCGTAAAATCCGTTAAAATCCAAAGAAAGTGTTTGGGGAAAACGGAATTGACCCGGAGCGTCGCTGACCTCCTGATGCTATCCCACAATGCCGAGAGACATACGAATGGCGCGAAAACGGGCTCCTCTCAGCCAATGGGAGAGCAGGACGAGATGGCGTCATTACAACAACAAAGACGACGGCGAGGGGTAGCATGGAGTGTTTACTAATATATTAAACGAAATGTAAGGGATATAAATGCTGTTTTAATTTTGTTTCATAATTAGGTAATATTATTTACCACTTCGTACAGAAATGTAATAATGAGAATTGTCATGTTACGCAATAGTATTCATTTTGTTTACTTATCTTGTATTATGTGACGTTTATCCGTGAATACTTAAGTTATACTTTATATAAATATAATTAGAAATAATTGTAATTAAGAATTTTTTTATGTCTAATGATTATGCTACACAACGAATATCAGCAAATCTAGATATTAAACTAGAAAAAAAGCTTAGATATATATATTTTTTAAAAAGTTTGGCATACAACAACTAACTGATTAACATCAGACTTATTGACTTGAAAGTTGAAAGTCATCTTTTATTGCACAATAAAAGATCACATACCATGGTTTGAATTATATGATTGGTCCACATCGGTGTACAGAGCTATTTGAACAAAACAAATAAAATATCCCAAATAATAATAATAAAAATATATAAAAACACCCACAACTCTCAGCATTGCTGCAGATTTCATACCAAGAGTATGTTCACTTTTTTGTCTTGTGTAATCATCCCAATATAGTGCACTTGCTTCAAATGTAACCACAAACTTACAGTGCTTCCTTGTCACGAACACTGACCATTATTAGTTGCATCAAATCCATTCAATATTATTTTACAAGATCTTGAGGAACAGAACTTCCAATATAGGCTCAATAGAGATGAAAGCGCATTTCTACATGGTACACAATGCTCTAATGTGCCTCGAACACTAAGGACTTGACCCCAGATTTTATTCTGTCTGGCTAAGCAGCTCTGTTATAAGAAACACTCCATAGTTGCCTGCCATAGTATGGGAACAGCTTCAAATGCAAAGACTGGGTCTTATTAGCAGGTCCTGGCATGCAAACACTGACAATGGCCAAGCAAAATCCAGTCTCCTACTACGTGCATATTTAAAAGCATTGGAAATATTCAATGCAGACAGAGTCTGATCAAATGACACTGGCGAATGGTACCCAACAATTCCCAATTCTCTTGTTCCCCATCAGAAATGCACTATGCAAAGCTACTAAAATAATCTCCCTTTGATTAATCCATGGAAAATGGAGGTAGGAGGCTGAGGGGAAAGGCTTTTTGCTCTCAAGGAGCAATTATCCAGAGACATCTTTTTACACGTGGATACAGTCAGCATTACCATTTGCAGAACAGTTCAGCTTTTATGGAAAGTAAAATGAATCAGTGTTGAAATCAAATATAGGAAAACATCCAAAAACTTGAGACAAAGTTTATGTGCATGTTGCAATACACAAGGAGACAGTAAAACACAATAAATACAGGTCAAATTTGAAATTGATCAGACTTTTGGATGAATTAACAAACCGTTTCAGTTGGGGGAGAAAGACAAAAATAGTTATTTGGAGTGTTCATTGATTCATTGATCTTTAAATGGGCCCAGATACTGCACTTTCTTTTCAAACACCATGTTTCAAATTGAATTAAACAGGAGTGTTTTTGAGTTTCCAACAATATTGTTGGGTTTTCAAATTATATATTTCCAACAAACGGTACATTAATAAAACCATTACACTTACAACCAGCAATGCAGCATTCTCAGCCTAACAGACTCTCCAGTTGTACATATACTGGCTGTGCTTCTCCAAGGCCTTTAATGGAGTTACGAACTTATCAAAATGTCAAAAAGCGAGGGTAACATAATCATCCAGAGGTATAGACTGGGGTTTTGTTCACCAGATGTTACTGAGACAGTAGTGTAGGGACGATAGAGAAAGAGTAGAACTAAGCTTTCAGATTAAAAATGAGACATTTTTGAAAGTCAAACAGACTTTGTGCTTCACAATACTGTTTTGAAAGAGTTGAGAGAGGAATTAGATCAGGTTATGTTATTTCAAAAGTGTTATGACGTGAAAAGCACTTCACAGATGCCAGTATCTGTACAACTAGAGCGTCTGCGTTTTAACCTGTATGACCGAGTCTGCTTCCCATAACGTCGACACTGTACACAAGTACTTCGATATATATTTCCCCAACATAAAGATGTAACAAACATCCATATATAAAATGCTAAATAAGGCATTGCAAAGTGAACACAAAAGAAGATAGATGTGATGAGAAAAGGGAAATATTAGGTGAATCTGGAAAAGTAAAAAAAGCAAAATAAATTACATTATAGTGTCACAAATAGTGTGACAAGGCAACAACAGCATGTTTTTTGAAGGTGACCATGATTTTTTGTTTTTTTTGTTTAGACAAGAAATATACAGTACAGGTTTACATAGGTCAAAATGTACAAGAAGTGACATGTGCAAGCGTGCGCATGCTTCCACACAAACACACAAACAAACAAGACGGAACACAATTACAGGTAAACATTCACCAAAAAGACTGTGCAAAAAACGTTTTCACATCCGAAAACTGAAAAAAAGAAAAAAAAAGAGTAAGATGAGAAGGTGGAAAATGACTACTCCCACAAAAGAGAGACCCTGTTGCGATTGGGGGAGAAAACAAGTTAAATCATCTCTGGTTATCAACTAGTGTAAAGCATTTCAAATGATGAGAAAAACAAAACTCACTAGTGCTGCTTTTTTTCTTTACACGTCCCCCCAATATGAGACATACTGGCAAGGAAACAAAAAATAACATTGTGTGCTTGTAAACAAAAGTAACAGCCATATACAGCTAAATAGATTTACATGTTTTCAAAAATCTTGGTAGGTTTTACTTTACAATATTTTCAAATGAACCAGAGAAAACAAGAGCAATGAAACCCGTGAGAACGAGACGACCTGACGTCTTCCTGTCGACCCACAGGGCTTTAGTGAATGCAAAAAAGGAGATATTTTTGTCTTATCCTGGGTGAAGAAATACATCACCCAAAACAAAACATTCTGGCATCATTTACTCACTTCCAAATGAAACAAAAGCACAATGACCAGGACTTATCAAGCTCCAAGAAGGACAAAAACATTATAAACAGTTCAAATTAATTACGCACCATATCCCAAGTCACACAATAGCTTTGCATGAGGAAAAGTGTACTTGCATGATTATTTTTGAAGCTTGGAAAAGTCCAATGTGAGCATTATGCTTTTGTGCGCCAAAGTCAGGGGGTGACTAAATGATGACAGGGGACTATCCCTTTAAATTCACTAAAACACAGTTCTCACAATTCTGCTACGAACTTTTATTTTACCAAAACCTTTTAGAACCGAGTCTCCTCTATGGCACTTCGCCCTTGGACCCCCAAGAACACAAAACCATCTATATAAACGATTAGTAGTATCGCAACGGGGCACCTTATCAAAAGCGACAATGTGGAAATGACACCAAAAACAGAAAGACGAACAAACCAAAAGATAAATCAAATTTTGTTTTGGATTGTTCTTTGCCATCAACTTCAAGCCTTGCTCTTCCATTGCACTCACCATGTTGCACTCTATAGCTTTGTAAAAGATTTAGGTTAAAATCTTGACTAAAATGAATACATAGCAGCAAGCAACTAAGAACAAAATACTGTGGTCCATCAAGAACGAATCAGACGCAGCACTGCTGGTAATCTACCAATGGGATGAGCGTTTTCTTTACATTATTCCGAGAAATGTTTCATGAATCTAGGCCTTAACTATAAAAGCATGATCCGAACCACCATTATGGAGTGAGACTGCGGTCTTTTTTTGCACAACACCAACATCCTACCACTTTCCGAGAATCTGTGAAAGATGCCAGTAAATAACACCTAATCGAGAGGGGGAAGGGGGTCACTAAGCGCGTTCTCCATCTTCAGAGTGTCCATTCCCATGATGCAAAAGGAACCCGCTAACAACAATGATGACGTCGCCCCGTTGTAGGATTCAAGACCTCTGAGCGTTTGCATGCTTCAAGTGTCTATTTCTTCAGCACACACCCAGACGGTAGAGTAGATGTCAGTGAAATTACAAGGGCAGATCTATAAACAATACATTGATAATCAAAGTCCTATACACAAACACGACACACACAAAAGTACTGCGGCCCAAACGTGAGGACGCATTCTAGTCTCCGCCGTCACACGGGCCTTGAGAATCTTGCTCAGGTTCTTCTCCCGTTTTGTTTTTTTCCTTTTCTTCAGTACTTTTATCCTCGGGAGGATCTTGTATATGCTCAGGAGAATGTCCATCTTCCTCCATTACACCCTCTTGGCTCTTTCGTTCGGGCGCCTGTTCGACTTTAACCCCCTTCGGTTCCTCGCCGTCCATCTGCACGCCACCGTTCCCGTTTCCTTCCGCGAGTCCTTCCTCTCTGACCTTCTTCCTCTTCCTCTTAGGGCTGCCCGTGCTGTCTGCTGCAGGCATCGCGGGCAGTGCCATTATACTGCCTGGCGGCAAGAACATATGCGGATACAACAGACTATGTGACATTCCCGGGATTAGAAAGGGGTTAAAGGTCAAATGGCTGCCGGTGCTTGTGATGCAACTACTACTACTGCTAGTCGCCGCAGCTGTAGACACCGAAGCGGACACTTTTTTCTCTTCCCCTCCTTGTTTCGTTTCCTCCTTAATCCAGGTCTCCGCGCTCATCGGAGAGCTTGTGTTATCCCTCTGAGGTGCGGTGTCCGAACTTTCCGGCGGGTTTGAGGTTGAGGTTACGGTTGCGGAGTTCGTAGTCACGCTCGCTGTTGTGGATGCAGTCACGGTAGACATAGTGGACGTCGCCGTGGAAAGTGACTGACTCATCATCCCACTCATGTGAGCGCTATACATGGGCGGCTGCACGGCCGCCATGCCATGGAGCATCATGGGCAACATGCCGAGACCATTCTTGGCATCGTCTCCTGATGTTACAGCGGTGGCGAAACCATGAGGAAAGCCCATGATGCCGGTGAGTGGGATCCCAGGGACATTGCGGAGATTGGGTAAACTAACCAGGTCCATGCTGCCAATGAGCCCACCGTTCATGAAGAGCGGAGCCATGCCAGCGGGGAGCTCGGGGGCTTTGGGCATCTCGCTGCGGGGTCGTCTGCCTCTTCGGCGTGGGCCGGGATCCCGACACACGGGTCCAGTGAGGATGCGTGCGAATTTGCCCTCCGGTAGAAAACCCTGGGATGTGAAAACATTATATGTTCATTCAGTATTGTATTATTGAAGTTAAATTTGAACATAAATGAACAAGTTTAAAGGGTTAGTTCACCCAAAAAATGAAAATTCTGTCAGTATTTACTCACCCTCATGTTGTTCCAACCCCGTAAGACCTTCGTTCATCTTCGGAACACAAATTAAGATATTTAAGATATTAAGATCACTCCTCCATACTAGTCCATAGGCTTCTTGAGGGAATGACTTGATGTCCTCGAAAAGTCATTAAAGACATCGTTAAAATAGTCCAAGTGACTACAGGGGCTCAATCTTAAGTTTATCAAATGACGAGAACACATTTTGTGCACAAAAAACAACAAAAATAACGACTTTATTTCAACTATTCGTCTATTTCTCCCTCTGCCTCGAGTCAGGTTACTAGTTTAATAGCTTAAGCTTCTGTTATTGTACGTCACACGCATCACACACATGACCAGCGTCGGCCAATAGTGAGCCTACGTGTGATGTAGCTCTACGCAATCACACTACGTTAACTGACTACAAGCCCACAGAGAAGGAAGTGAATAGTTGAAATAAAGTAGTTATTTTTGCGCACAAAAAGTGTTCTCGTCGTTTGATAAAGTTAAAATTGAGCCCTTGTAGTCACTTGGACTATTTTAACGATGTCTTTAA
This sequence comes from Cyprinella venusta, assembly GCA_038021265.1. Lineage (NCBI taxonomy): Eukaryota > Metazoa > Chordata > Actinopteri > Cypriniformes > Leuciscidae > Cyprinella > Cyprinella venusta. Next base: position 33,862,013 of record CM075868.1, read on the forward strand.
TGACTTTTCGATGTCATTCCCACAAGAAGCCTATGGACTAGTATGCAGGAGTGATCTTAATATCTTAAATATCTTAATTTGTGTTCCGAAGATGAACGAAGGTCTTACGGGGTTGGAACAACATGAGGGTGAGTAAATACTGACAGAATTTTCATTTTTGGGTGAACTAACCCTTTAAAGATAATTAGGTTTAACAATTAATTAGAAATCAGGTACAACGATATAATTTAGAACTCTCTGGAATTCTCGATTCTGATTGGTCAATCAGCAAAATTCAAACTTGAATGGATTTCAGTAAAGTACAGAATAAGCAGATACGATATTTTCTGAAAAATGATTTAAACAAATGTAGACATCCTTATAACATATTAATATACAATAGAGTATTGCAGACTATAGCATAGGCTATTAGTGATGTCCCTATGTGGGATTTCATGCAGATGACATGACCTCAGAATCTGTGAAATGACATAATAAGATTAGCAGACATTAGCAAATGCTTTTCATTCAAGGAAATCTATCTTATTACAATTCTTTCTCAACCTTGATAATTAAGATTTATTCCGTTATACTGTATTACTACAAACTACATATTCACAAGTGGCTTCAGTGTCCGTCTCTTTCTAGACAGAATATGTAGGACTCACCGAATGCTTCACCACATCGGCCCAATCAGGAGCCACAGAGTATTCTGAATTTGCATCCAGCCATCGAGAGAGCTCTTTAATGGCTGGAGCCATAGCGCCTCCAAGCTGCAACCAGAGGAATTGTGGTATTAAAATTAAACGAAATCAAACCTATGAAACCAACAAAAACAAAAAATGCTATGTGTGTTTTTGTTACCCTGCGGCCTGTGTTTCTGTGCACTACTGGGACTCTCTCCTCTCCAGTTAGAGAGCTGACGTCGAGCTTGGTGGGATCTTTGCAGCGATGTCTTCTCTGCTTTGGACGCTCCAAGAAACTGTGCAACATGTTCGCATTCTGGGACTATGAAAGACAAAGACATACAAAATAAATTAAGTTATAGCAATATATTAAATGTTAATTATATTATTTGCATTAAGGCATATATAAGCTATATACACCAAACATGCACAATTATTATAACTCAAATATCTTGGTGACAGTGGATCAATATATAATTTAAATATCTTTTTAAAGCACACAAAAATAAAGAGACAATACCATTAAAGTCGACATGAAACAGCATTCACATCTATTTTAGCACTAATGTGAAGTACTACTACTAATGTGGTAATTTTATCTAATGGATTGTGTAAACTATGGAATAATGTGAACAGAATTATGCCCAATAACAAGAGCAACATTAATTCAGAAATAGGGACAATTTTGATTTCATGTCATCTTTAAACAAGAATGCTTATAATTCTCAAAAGAAAAAGCCACAGAAATATTACTTTTTAGTCCCACATCATAAAACTGTTCTGTTTCAAACTAACCGATGGAAAAGCAGACAGCTCCATGTTGTAGTTGGGGTTTTGTCGGAGCCATTCCATTAGGCCTTTATTGGCCGTTTCCCTGTCCACGCTCACATTCAGGGTCTCTGAGGATGGAGGAGGAGCTGGAGAGTTTGCTGGAGGGAGAGTAGGAAGTGTAGTCGGGGTGGATGGAGTGCATTCTGACTGAGAGGATGTTGAAGATACAACAGGCTGGCTGATGCTCTCTGACCCACACTGTGTAATATACAAAAGATTAAACACATGAATGATTAATATTAATTCATTTATAATAATATAATTATTGATAATACATTAACCCTCAAAGCGTATTCACTTTATAGCCCTTAATCCTGTAATTGTGGACAAATGTGGGCACAGAGGACTCAGGTGTGATCCTAATTTTTAATTATTATAAATGTTATATCACTGTCTTCGATAAAGTTTTGTGGATCCATTTATGGTGGGGTTTTTTTTTATTTTGGGGGTATTTTTGAATTTATTTACTTCAAAAAGTCATATAAAATATCATTCCAACAAGTTCTTAGAGCTAAAACCTAAAGATTAAGTGACTTTGCTGTCTCTTGGTGTCTTATTTTGGCTTATTTTAGATTGCTCTAAATTACAGTTTTTCCCATTCATTTCTATGGGTGCCCATTTTTGACCCAAATACAAGATTAAGGAGTTTGTTTGTTTTTTTCACCCACTTAACATTGTAGAATTGAGTAAAAAAAAAAAATGTGTGTTCAGAAGGCAAACTTAGGAAAAGTAGTCAAGTCTTGTACCACTCAGATCAAGGGAAGTATTTTTTAAAAATAAATTAACTTAATAAATTAAATTAATAAATTATTTGCCCACATTTGTCCAGAATACGGTTTTAGAGTTAAATTAATAATATTGATAATATATAAAATTAAATATTAATATATAAACAATTTTAATGAATGAATTAATTAATTTAGTGTCATAAGCATTAAAGGCTATTTTCATGGCAAAATTAAGTTTTTAAATAAAAAGATTTGATATATTTTCCTGGTAAAACTTAGGAAAAACCAACACAAAAAACAACAACCTTAAAACAAAAGATCCTTAAAAAACTTTCTGATTTTTTGTTCGCGGTTCCACAAACCTGTTGTTCAGGCAAGTTCACGGCTCGTCCCTTCATAAAGCCGAGATCAGGAGTCTCCACATTTCTCCTTCGTCCTCTTCTCCGTCTCAACATTGAATCATCACGACGAAGACTACCATTGACAATCTGCCCTGTGACAGGATGAATTAAGCCAGCCTGCAAAATGCCAGCCATATCCAATCCCAGTGAGCCTTGTATGGAGCCTATCCCGGTTATTTTGTGGGGCGCTGACTGGACATTGTGGCTCATATGACTGATTGGCCCACTGTCTCCACCAACTGTTAGTTCAGATGGTTTGGAGAGGTCAATAGCAGCATCCTGCCAACCATTAAGGAGAAGAGCGTTAGCTCGATGAGACGCGCCAACCTGGATCTTTTCTCCAAGATGGCTTGGTTTGGCGAGAACTTCTGCCTCAAATTCAAACCCACGCCTGGGACGTTTGAGCTCAGAGAGAAATGCCGGGGCAACTAACCGCTCCTGTTGGGACAAGAGTTGTAAATCAATGAGACTGTGTGTGTATGACATTTCAAGATTAGCAGGATTTTTCAGGCCTCAAAAATCACACGTTGGAAATGTCTTGATATTTCCAGGCATTTTATTTAATTTATTTCAAGACATTTCCAAAACTTGCTTTGAATTTGCAGACTAGTTGAAAAACATCCTGTCTGTGGATGTGATCTTACCTTTGGTAAGTGGGGTACTGTATGTGGGAGGTTGAAGTTAAGGCTCTGAGATATAGGCATTCTGGTAGTCAGAAATCCTGCCCTCTGGTGGGCACTGCTGGGCATGCAAGTGTTAGCCAATGCAGAAGGAGAGTCATACTGTTGACTAGAGGAAGGCCACTTCCCCTTTAAGATAGTATGGCAGATACTGTCAATACGGTTGATGATCACTCTGTCCTGTAGAAAACACAAAAAACACAAGACGGTGTATGAAATGGGTCAAACTGCGGAAATAGGTGACTGATACATGTCTAGTGAGCTGAAACCAGCTTTACCATTTACATTACAAGACAAGATGTTCACATGTTCTGTAGAATATGCAATATATATTCTATTTTCAGTAAAACTAATTCATGAGGTTATAAGTATAGGAATATTTATTTCAGTATAGGACATACAGGCAGGAAACAATCACTAACATGACAATACCTTAGGCCACTCTGAGAAGGAGAAGAGTGCTTTCTCCTGTAAAAGCTGAGCAATGGTTGGTTCCCTTATTTCATGGACGCTGTCTGCCATCTCGCACATGGGCAGCGCAAAGCGTGGTGCATCAACATCTCCCAATAATCCTAAAAAAAGGAATATATTTTTCAAAGTATGTTGCTAGAAAGACTAAACAAAACTGACTTAAATTTTTTGGTTTTAAAAACATTGTGAGAATTGTAATGTGTCTGAATAAGTTAGCAAAGTAACATAACAGAAAATATTAAGTGATTCCATCAACCAAATCGGTCTAGTGTTCGTTAACGTTTAGAATTAACTAATGACAAACATAAAAAAATTTCAGCCAGGAGTCAATTATTCTGCTTGTATAATCTTTTTGACCTAATACAGTTTCGCCCTTAAAACTAGTTCGCACATCCTCATGGTACCAAAGAAGCGAGCTTAAAATAGCCTAAAGGCCTGTTCACACCGGGACGAATTTCATTATTCGCCAATTTTTAACGCCTCGTGACTAAACAAAGGGCGCCAATGTGAGTGTTCACACCACCGACACATTGTAAAAGCGTCATTTTTGAAAAAAAGCCTCGGGTTGGTTTTTTAGTTTGACGCACCGCGTCAAAAACTAATCGACCAATGAGATTGGCGCTTTTGCTCACGTGTTTGAAGCTTCTGAAGTTACAGTTAAACACAACTTGGGGGCGCTCAAACACAAAATGGTCTTGCAGAGCACACATATACAACGGGGAAGAAGATATACGCGTCGGCGTCTACACAGCAAGGAAGATAGAAGGCAAGATGAATGTAGAGCTGCTGTTCTCGTTAGTGCTAAAACATGAACTATATGACAAACGCGACAGCGACTACAAACATCTTGAGAAAAGATAACTGTTATAGAGTGGTATTGCAGAGCAAATTGGCGCCATCTAATGTCAGGGAATGAATTTGCATGTTCACTCGGCTCATCGTCAGCGAAAATCACTTGGGTGTGAACACAAAAAACACATTGAAAAACGCTGATGAATAGGGCGCTGATATTCGTCCTGGTGTATACGGGCCTTAAGTTAGTTTGCTGGTCTCTCAACCCTGCTCAAGCTGATCTGGTTAGTTTGTGGACACTTATAAGGTGGTTAGACTAGGAGAACAGCTGTCGAACAAGCTGAACACCAACTTGGCCAGGCTAGAGGATCAGCAAGACAGGCTTACACCAACTAAGACAGGCAAACCAGCTTTGGTTTATGATGTTTTTGACCAAAAGAGGAAACAACCCAAGTTGCCATTTCTGGTTTTGTAAAAAAAAAAAAAAGAAAGAAAGAAAGAAAAGTAGCTTAGTATTGTGAAACATAATTGTGGTCAATAGACTTGGAACTAGTAACTTGGAAGTCTACAGCCACAATACCTGATGTCTTCGCATCTTCGTCTTTTATCTTGTCCTTTACATCCAAAACCTCAGTCTGCTCAAGGTGAGGGGTCTGCGTAGTGCTATCTGGCTCAGGCTTCACATCTGACACCACTGCATCCAAGAGGAACTCTTGTTTAGGGACTAGATCAAGGACCGGAGACGCAGAGGTGTCAGGTAAGGTAGTTGGAGATGATGGGAGTGAAGGAGGCAAAGGGTAATCTGTAGAGAGAGTAGTGTTAGCTAGATTGCACTCTTCTATTGGCTCTGGTGGTTCTTTGCAGGCTTCTTCAGAGGGTTCTTCCACCAATTGCTGTTCCGCCGAGTCTTGCTGAAACCCTTCGCAAGGTTCCTGCAGGGTCTCGTCACAAGTCAGATCATAAGACTCCTCCAAAGGCACTTTTTCTGGCTCTCTTAGAGGCTTCTCGTAAGATTCTTCCAAGTCTCCATCATTGGAATCGTCAAATGTCACCTTGCAGTCCCCTTTTTGGCATTCCTCAAGACAATTTTCCCTTGGAGACTCTATTGAAGGCATCTTGTCAATTTCGTCTTGAGAATCCTTAGTCTTCAGACTGTCTGGAGAAAGGTCATCTTTCTCAAAATGGAACCCAATGCTTTCAGCACCTTCTCCTGGACTGGGAACACCCTGTGTGATGTTGGAATCACTAAGCTTGTCCTCTTGATCCTCACTAATGGGATCTGCCTGGTCAAGACTAACATCCGGGAGACCAAGAGGTGGTGGAACATAATCGGGAAGACTGGACGACAAATCCGTCTGATCCACAGATGCCTCTCCAACATTAAGGTCTTTGAACAACATAAAGCTTGGTGCCAGTGGCTCGACAGGGTTGCTTTGAGAGTCCGAACTGGGCATGCTCAAACAGTCGGTTAGTGTTTCATCACCCTCCCGTCCATCGTCTGGTTGAGGAGGATCCAAAAAGCTGGGTTCCAAAGCTTGTGCTCCCAAAATGGGATCAGTCTCGTTGAACATGTCAGAGGTTTCAACATGGTCTGAGCTTTCCCATGGAGTTTGAAGTTCATCGAGTTCCACAGAAGGAGCCATTAATCCAGTCTCCTCCGAGGACCCTTGCTCTCCCACCAGAACATCACTGCGAAGTTTCCCAGCTATGGAGTCCGCCATATCTCCTTGAGCCCCATTTAGCTCCCCCTGCACACCATACGAATTTAGCATATTCAGTCCACCAGTTGCAGAATTGAATGGAAATCCATTGAAGGCCTCTTTCCCAGATTTGCTATGTAGTGTGTCGGATGTCAAACCTTCATGTTGTAAAGACCCCAACTCCAGTGAGTCATCTAATGGAGGGCAGTCCAAAAACCCTTCCCTGTTTCCTGAACCTATTCCCAGGGAACTCCCTGGCTCTGACGCTACCACTTCTGTGGGCTGGTGATGCCCGTGAGTATGGACAAGTTGTGTAGGCGTGTGGGGTGAAGGTGCGTGGTGATACTCCGGAGGTTGTGGGGATTGACAATGTCCAAGGTTGGCATCATACAAGCAGCAATGATGGTGAGGCAAGCCTGGGACTGGATATCTGTGGTTTTCTTTATGAACATAGTTCCGATGGGCCTCCAGGAAGGATAGTTGTGGGTCATTGAGGATGTAGAAGTCAGTTCGACTCAAGCCATGCTTAGCAACACCGATGAGAAGGTCACGATCATGTTTGCCACACTCCCACCAGACGGGTAAGTACAAACTAGGGCGACAAAGTTGCAGTCGTGCCCCCAGGAGTGGGTGCCGCAATACTTGCTCACGGACCTTTCTCAAAAGCTCAATACGGTATAGTGTTCGGGCAGCTCGCTCTTCTGTAATGGGTTCCACGAACAGCGAAGGATCAACAGAACCTATATGAGACAAGATTAAGTATTAATTTTCTCACCAAACGGTCTCTAATTAGTTTGTTCGTCTCAAGTCTAATATCCGTTTTACCTTCATCTTTTCTAGGCGGTAGTCTACATGCAGTGCGACACATTGAAACAAAGCTGTGGAAATATCTCTCCAAGCTTTCGTCGGTCTTCCTCTCCAATCGAGCAAGGGCACGGAACTGGTCCCAGTCAAAGATTTTCTTTTCTGGGTCATACACTACTCCAAACGAAGACACTGTGCGATAGAAGTCAGCCTGCTCACGACGTGTCCACCTGTGTTAAAGGCAATATGTTATCTCAGGAGTACATAAACCTTAAAATCTGCCTCAAATACTCAATTAACAGATTTTCAGCTATCATAAACTATTAACCTCTTACCTGATGCAGTACCAAAATATTATTATTCCAATGTTCCTTATGACCTTTCAACATGTTTCAGTATTCAAACTATCTTTAGCTAAAGTGGATTTTATGCTAACCAATAATTCACTTTAGCTATTGTTGCAGCTGCTAACTAATCAGTCTTATGAATGCCCCGTATAATTAGTCTGGTTTCAGGTTCACCTCACCTCAATCAGGAGCCTTAAAGGGATACTCCACTTTTATTGGAAATAGGGTCATTTTACAACTCCCCCAGAGTTAAACAGTTGGGTTTTACCGTTTTCGAATCCATTCAGTCGATTTTCTGATATTTAGAAGAATATACGTAACCAGACAGTTTCTGGTCTCATTGACTTCCATAGTATATTTTTTTCCTACTATGGAAGTCAATGAGACCAGAAACCGTCTGGTTACTGATATTTTTCTAAATATCAGAAAATCGGCTGAATGCATTCAAAAACGGTAAAAGTGAACTGTTTAACTCTGGGGGAGTTGTAAAATGAGCCTATTTCCAAAAAAAAAAAAGTGGAGTATCTCTTTAAGACTTAATGTACTCGCATTTTAAAAACAGCAAGATAGGGTGCAATGAAATGGATCATTTTTTTATATGACAGGGTATCTTAAAAACACAATGCTCTGATGGGATGCTCAAAAACAGCATAGCTGAGATGTTTTAAAGGAAACATTGACTAAACAATAAAACTGCCGCCACATAGCCTACCTTCGTTGCCACTCCAAAAAGAGTGGGTCAGGCTCAGTTGTGCAGTGCCTAAACTCTCCAATTTGCCACGTCACAGGTGCAATTCCATCGTGCAAGAGGAAATCATGACGAAGAGGCTCACGGCGCGTGTAACGCTGATATGCAGTAATGAGGCGGCGTAAACGTGCTGTAAGAGCCGAACCTGCCGGCCACTGTATCCGCCCCTGTTCCATCATTTCTGTAATTAGGTCTCCTGCGAGAGAATTTACGAAGCCCCCTTAAAAAAAATTGCTGCATTAGACTCAACCTGAAATAAGATCATCTTAAGGGGTGGTCACATTAGGTTTTGTTTTGGATTCATACATATACCAATGCGAGTGAGCAATATTTCAATATTTTTTATTTTTTTTATTTTTTCGCTTTTTGTTGCATACTATAGGTTAGGAGAATTCTGCACTGATTTTTTTTTTTTTAAGTAAAATGACAATATCTGATTAATAGAGGATTTAACCTTACCCCCAATCTGTAAATGGGAAAAAATAATTCTTAGCAGGGTCCAAAACGGACACACAAAAATGCTTTGGCAAGCAAGTAAAACGGTTAGTCTGCATGTGAAATGCAAATGGTCTCAGGATCAGCTGCTGTTGTGCTTCACCGAAGTTAGTTAGGATGTCAAAATGTTTAAAGTCTTAAAACTTCAGTACCAAAACTAAATGATCTTGCACAAAATGACAAGATAAAGTGGCATTTCTGCTAGTAACTAAATGTCCTCATGTTTGACACAAATATTCAAGAGAATGCAATATATATATATTCATAGTGTCAAAATATTTATGGCTGGTAAAGATCTCAATGTATCCAGTATTGGAAGATGTTACAAAAGTAAATCATTTAGAATATACTTAAAATAGAATTCCTAGAGTGTGACATCACATCCTGTTAAGGGTATATCCAGACGTAGGGTGCGTAATAACTGTGCATGCTGAAAAGCTAGTGTGACCACCCCTTAACACTATTAACAAACAATTAAATGTTTAGTTACAATAGGTTACATTTCAACACATACATGCATGAATAAATACATAAGGAGGATTTAAATACCTGTCACTGTAGTGTCGTTTTTCCCTGTTTCCTCTGACATGGGCTCCTCCTTTGTAAAAGAAAACTTTCCTTAAAGTAACAGTCTGTGCATTTGGTTAAAACTCAATAGCATAATTAATCAGACCTCATATTCTTTTGACTTCCTATTATTACCTTGATCTCTACTTTCTCTTCCAATTCCTCAGACTTCATGTCGTTTTCCTCTTTTATTTCATCACTTTTGCTGATACTGCACAAGAAGAAACATGTTTTTTATGGTTGGTAAGATTCAAAAGATGCAATTGTTGTATTTGTTGCAATTGTGATTTAAAGGATATTACCCATCAGGTGCATCTGAAGCAGTTTCTGCTCCACTTTGTTCTACTGTCAGTGCAGTGACATCAGGCATACCCACCCGCTCCAGGAAGCACAGAGCAGGGTCTGCACGCATGGCGTTATACCGCTCATACCCTACATGGGACACAATGACAAGTTAGTGCAGATGATGAAAGCAAGAGGAAGTCAATAGGAATTTGGACATTTAAAACATGCTCTAAATTAATTGAAATGCATCACATCACTGCTATTGTATTTACATTGCTATATTGCGCATGCATGAGAATTGCATCACAAAACTGGGTGTGACGGTTGCACAATTGCTCTATGATGATGTCTCACCATGTTTGTGAACTCCAATAAGCAGCGATTTATCCGCCTCAGAATCCCACCAAATAGTAGGGATCTCAATGTAGTCGATATCAGGCAGGGTTAACTCCAGTTTACTGCGTAAAACACACAGATCCTTACATATTAGGCTACTCAACAATGGCAACGGCTTCGTACAGAATTCATGAAGACATTCATGAGGTTAAAATGGGCTGTGGGCCATGTAGTACCTGGCTGGGATCTCTTCAAGAGCCTGATTAGCAGCCTCCCCCAGCACTTCAACCTTCAGATAGTACAGCATCCGCACCCTCAGTAGCACCCTGTTCATGACAAGATACATGATGATCACACAATTAAAACTCGTTCATAAATTGTTATTATTACAGAACAATATTATGAGGTCGGACATATTGCAAATGTATTTTTAATACATGTAGGAAATTGTTCATTATGCACCTGGATTATAGTGCTCACTATTTATGTAGGTATAACAAGGGTGCAAAATGTACTTTTGCTACACTGACATTAAATACATACATTTTGAAGATGCTTAATTTCTTTATGAAGTCTTACTTGTTGCAATGTTGTTTGAGGTGTTTCTTGTAGCTGTCGTCCTGAAGCACGACCTCTGGGTTACAGTGGACCAGCCAGTCAGCATTCTTCAGCTCAGGTGGACTCAACTGGTTCTTCAGTTTCTTTCCTTTACGACCACGCGGGACAGGAGCAGACAGACCTGGACAGGCCGAAACGCAATTATTATGGTTTTTTTAATGTCTTTATTTTGATCACTATGCAACAATTGTATGAAAAGCAGTCAGTTCATTTAATTTGAATACTCAAATAATCAAGGATTAGGGATGCTTATGATTAATCGAACTTTCAGCTGTCAATTTTATTGATTAAACATACAGACTGTCGATCAATTTCAGCACAAATGATCATTCAAGCATTCATGATCTGACTTATTCAAAAGTAAAAAAAAAAAAAAACAGAAAAAGAGTTGAAGATATATTTCCTATTATATATGAACATATAAAATAATATTACGTATTTTTTAGGGCTGGGCAACGATTAATCGCATCCAAAATAAAAGTTTGTGTTTGTATAATATATGTGTGTAGTGTGTATAATTATTTTGTATATATAAATACACACACATGCATGTATATATTTAAGAAATATTTGCAGGTATATACTTTATATATAATTATACATAATTAATATTATATATAAATATAAATATTTGATATATTAATAAAAAAAATCTTAAATATATACATGCATGTATGTGTATTTATTTATACAAAATAATTATACACACTACACACACATATATTATGTAAACACAAACTTTTATTTTGGATGCAATTAATCACGATTAATCATTAATCATGATTTTTTTATTGTTATTGGTAGATTAAATAATATCTTGACATTAAAACAATGATAAATTGTAGTTAATTTAAACTGATAATTTGTAGCAAATAAATTAAACTGAATTTAAAAATGTTTAAAAAACTCAAAACTGCAATTGTAACATTAATGTAAATTATTAATTGATAAATGGTTTTTTTCTATTTAAATGTCAATTGATTATGTCTAATCGTGAATATAGTTGCAAAAAATGTCAGAGGGTGTGAACAAATCCATTGAATTACCTGAGTGGTTTTGCAGTGTTTGATTATGTCCATCTTTAGTGGGTGTAATCAGATCCCAGATGAAGCTTTTAATTTTGTCGTCTCCTTTATAATGGCGAACACAGTAGACCAGAAGAGCCCTGCACAGCACCTCCATGTCTCGCTCCGACAGGTGCCATTTAAAACGCCCATGATTGAGAATATCCTTCCAGCGACCCCACCTGTACAATCAGCAAAGACATTTCATCAGAGTCTGTATAGCCTAACTTATGGCTACAAAGTTTATTCCAATATATGGTCTGCTTGATTTGCAAATGAAATGGCAGAAAACTTTTATGTTGAATTCTTTAGTTGCTTGTAACAATACTTAATGTTTTAGGGCAACAGAAGAAGGTGACCCAGAAGGAATGAAACACTGACCCAAAAATAAGAAGGTTTTTCTCCACTCTGAAGCACTCTGCTCGGAGGTAGCGTCTGTTGCGATCACTGAGACGTCTTGTGCGACAGGGTCGTTCCTCTGAGTCGCTGTCCAGTTCAGAGAACTCCATCAGTTCATCGTCCTCAAATGAATTATAGTGACGCGTCTGCTTCCTCACGCGAGGAGTGTCGATCACCAGACTCTCCTGGCAGAGACACAGACATGAATCAGAAAGAGTTGCAATATTTTTCTCCTTAAATGTCACCAACACTCAAACAGTGTAGAACAGCACATTCACAATCACACATGAATCCAAGCCATCTGTTTTGAATCAGCTGATATTCAAATGACCCCCCATTCACTTTCTCTCTCTGGTGAAGTCTATGAGCTGATTCTCTGGTATTACACCACCGGAGTCACAGTGAGCTTATATGCAAAGCTTCAGCTTTTTAAACCATCATACTTTTTACCTTTTCTGCCTTGGAGTCAATTTCCAGTTCAGCAATTTTGGCCCACTTTTGCCAGAAGTTTGGATCATCCAGAGAGATGTCTGTACGGTTCCCTGAAGACACGAAGCTAGCCTGGAAATGGTAAATAATAAAGGATTATAAGCACTTTATCAAGATAGAGATCAGATATGTAAAAGCCTGATAAATGCTTATTCATCTTTTATATTTGCATAACTTTTCCAGCTCATCTACCAAATTTATGAATTTATGAACAAGAAAAGATGCTAATAATTGGATTTGATCCATACCATGTCTCAAAACATTTCAGTTTAGCTCATAAAAAAACAATATAACATTCATTGACATTTATATAGAGAGATGGATTGTGGATGTGTAGACATATACACACACTACAGATCAAAAGTTTTTTAAAGAAATTAATATGAAAAAAAATAATAATAATTAATTAACAATTAAAACAAAAATGCATTACATTTATAAAAAAATGACAGTAAATGAATTTGTAATTAAAATGTTTCTATTACAAATAAATGCTGATCTTCTGAACCATTGATCAAAGAGTTCTTAAAAAAATATCTTGGTTTTCTAAAAAATATTAAGCAACCCAAATGTGTTCAACATTGATAATAGAAATTATTTTTTAGCAGGATATCAGCATATTAGTGTTCATGTGACACCGAAGCCTGGACTAATGATGCTAAAAATTCAGCTTTGATCACAGGAATGAATTAAATTTTAAGATATTAAAATAGAAAACAGACATTTTAAATTGTATTGCTGTTTTTACTGTATTTTTGATCAAAAAAAAAAAATATCAGCCTTGGTGAGCATAAGAGACATTTTCAACAACATTAAAATGGTAGTGTATACCTTGGCAAAAGTTGATCCCTTCCCCTCAGTCTGGATTGTGATGGTCTGTGTGCGGCGCTGCAGGATCTGATCAATATCCTCCTCGCAAAATTTAGAGCCCTCATCTTCCTCATCCATGAGCGCCCCGTACGCCCCCTTCCTGAGAAGATCTTCGACCTCCATCTTGGTCAGTTGCTGAACCTGAAAGATGAAGGTACAGTAATTAAACAATACTGTCCTAGTCAGTGTAGCAAGTCATGGCTTAAACTAAATATATCATTTCTGGAGAAGAAATAAGACTCTGCAATTGATGTCTAAATGCCTGTCATGGCGTACTAATCAATCTCTGTCTGCCTAGGAATTAAAGTTTAAACTCATCGAACACAAGCAGCAAATTTATCTGCAATACGTTCTTAAAAATATTCTTACAGCAATTGAGCCTTCAGATCACTTGGACGTGACTGTGATTACAAGAGGTAAAAACGATGCAAATACTGTTCGTTTTCTCACACAAACCGCTCGTTTCATGTCTTAGGCCATCAATGTGCACTTACATTTACGAGTCATTAAATCATGTATAATTTGGACTTCTCTGTGCATGCTCTTTGAGGTGGTGACCATAGACCTCCATTATATGACTGACAGACAAGAACGGTTTGACCTAAAAATATCGAAAATTGAAAATACTGCGGAAACAAAGACACCTACATCTTGGATGCCCTTGAGGTAAGCTAAAACATCAAAAATTTATTTCAAAGTGAGCTATCCCTTTAAGGCTGATACATCTGATAAATTCAACACTGGCAAATGTGGGGGGAAAAAGTGTAATGTTGTGGATCCCTCACCCCATTGAGGCTGCCCTTGCGGTTGATGTCCTGCAGAACAGCCTTGTCCAATCCCAGTTTCAGACTGGCCTTGTCAAACATCTCCCTCTCGTAAGAGTTTCTCGTGATAAGTCGATACACTTTCACCGCTTTGCTTTGACCGATCCGATGGCAGCGAGCTTGAGCCTGTGGAATTCAATGCATTTTTTATAAGAAATGTGATATTTGTGTTTTTTGGAAAGGTTTTTTTATATATATGGGATGGAAATCACTAAAAGAGAGAGTCAGTTACACTGTGTGTGTATAAAAGATGCTCCGCATTCACCTGCAAGTCGTTCTGCGGGTTCCAGTCTGAGTCGAATATAATACAGGTGTCGGCGGCGGTGAGGTTGATGCCCAGACCTCCGGCTCGTGTACAGAGGAGGAACACGAAGCGGTCAGAGTCCACCTTGCTGAAGCGATCGATGGCAGCCTGCCTTAGATTACCCCGAACTCTCCCATCAATCCGTTCGTATGTATATCTACACGCAAAATACAAATTTCAGATGATAAGAAATACAGTTTTTGCATCTAACCAACATAAAACTTAGTGACCCATATGTTTTGACCAATAAATTTCCCAATTTAAAAAATGAGCATAGCTAGAATTATTTTAACAGGCAATACAAAAATTGCTACGACTTGCTATACATTTTTATTAGGGCCGGGTAAAAAATATCAATTTCTTGATATTAATATTATTATGAAATAAAGTCTCAAATTTCGAATTAGGTCCATTTTCTTACGAAATTCAAAAATAGTGTTTTGGCGCTGTGGCGTGAGATCGCTCTGGCTCAGCTCAAGAGAATCAGCAGCAGATGATCTTCTCTTCCGCCTTAATATCAGTTACTCCGCCTTAATAATACCAGTTACAGGGCCAGATAAACACGAATGAGCATCTGAAAGTGTGTTAAAAGAGAGTACAACTTATCAAAATCCGTATCGTCACGTGGAATCACTCAATCAGTGTTTCATCCGTGGAATGATGTCAGTTAAACAGTTCGTAAACAATGTCATGTGACGTCACATTTACTTCAGAAAAACCATGTGACCATAAACTTAGTCAGTTAGTCAGCTAGAAAATTGAACTCTAGAGAGGAGAATTTTGCTAAATATATGAACCATATTACATATTTAGTATTCAATTTTTAATATTTTTCTAATTTTAATATTTTTATTTATTTTATTTTTTTTCAATTTTTTAATTTTTACATGTTCGATTTTTAATGTTCTTCAATATCTAATGCATGTTTGAATAAATCTGGCAAGTTTTTATGACAGCCACCATTTAAATGTTTATATTTCATATAACTTTCTTATAATAAAAATAAATGTGTAATTTAAGTGTTTGTATAGCTACAAATCAGTTAATTTTTATCTTCAATATCATAGTAGTAGTAGTAATAATATCATAATGAAGCCTATAGGCTACTGGCTCCCATAGTTTACACTTACAGCATTAGTTAAGAAATTTGTTTTCCTTCAGAAAATTTGCCATGTATTGTACCTGATATCCAAAATAATCAATATTGAATCGAATCGTAATCGAATTGCAAGCTGGTGAATCGAAATCGAATCGAATTGTGAAATCGGTGTCAATACCCAGCCCTAATTTTGATACATTTCCACTACCTTTTTAGGCCTGGAAATATCAACTTTAAAATTCTGTTTTTCTTGACTATCCTTGAAGAAAAGCAACAAATGACGTAAACCTGTTTTCATTTCATGTTGACATTCTATTTTCTCTCTTTTTTTATTATAAAAGTATGACTAATGTTACTGGATAATAACCAGCTGTCTCACCTCCTCTGAATGAGGTAGTCCTCCAGTATATCAAGGCATCGAACCATCTGGGAAAACACCAGCACTTTATGTCCTCCGGATAGCAGTTTGGGCAGTAACTTGTCGATAAGCACTAGTTTACCAGCGGCCTGGATCATTGCCTGCAGCTGAAAATCCAGAGCGTCAGAACTGTAGGTTTTTCTGAAGCTCTCAAGAATCTTTTCTTCAGCACCTGACAGAAAGGTAGATGAGAGATTAAGTCAGCACTACAAATTATAGGTGTGACTCCTGAAATGTAGAGAACTGCAACCAAGATATTTGAAGAATTGTCATTTTCACACGTCACCTGTAATGAGGTACGGGTGATTGCAGCACTTGCGAAGCTCCATCATTGTGTTGATGAGGTTGGGCATGTTGTGCTGGTTCGCTCCCTTGGCGAGGAAGGTAAAGTTTTTCTCCAGAATGGCACGGTAGTATTTCTTCTGAATGTTAGTGAGCTCCACCTCGATGATTGTCTCCTCTTTAGGGGCCAGATTCTTCTCCACATCATCCTTCAGTCTCCTCAGCATCATGGGCTTCAGAATGGCTTGCAGTTTCTTTACCTGCGGGAATGTTAATGTTTCTCAGGTTAAAGCTGGGCATATTTATTTTCACCTAAATCAATAATCAGGCCATGTTGCCTGGAAATAATACTTCTGGTTCCATCGTCCCAAACAAGTCAATGGGTTTTTGGTTAAATGCCTAAAATAAAGTCTGTGGTTTATATACATGCTCAAGATATTTTCATGTTTTATGCTATGACATTAAACACATCAGTTATACCCTACTTACTTGTGTTTTTTTTAAAGCTTTTACTTAAAAAGATCTTTAAAAGATGGTTGCTAACAAGTGGCTAAATGAGTAGTTAAACATAATTGCGCCAAACTGGTAAAATCATATACTCACTAAATCACTTGTCCAGAATTGTTGTGTTTATAGTCATGCGCTTGCAAAGTATTTTAGCTATAACTTTCCAATTTATAGATTTTTTGAAAGAGCTGTCAAAAGCTTTAGCAGTCGTGACGTTCAAGTTCAAAGGTTTATTTTCCATTTGTATAGCACAAAGAAAATTACACACATACATAAGAATTGTACTGCATCACCCTTAGAGTCAAATATATATATATATATATATATATATATATATATTAGTCAGCACTACAAATTATAGGTGTGACTCCCGAAAATGTAGAGAACCGCAACCAAGATATTTGAAGAATGGTCATTGTCATATATATATATATTAGGGCTGTCAAATGATTAATCACGATTAATCGCATCCAAAATACAAGTTTTTGTTTACATAATATATGTGGGTGCACTGTGTATAGATATTTTATTTTGTATATATAGAAATATACACACATGCATATATATTTAAGAAAAAATATTATTTATAAATATAATATTTATATAATATAAATGATATATAAATCTATAGACAGTATATACATGAAAATATTTCTTAAATATATACAAGCATGTGTGTGTATTTATATATGTAAATTAATTATACACAGTGCACTTTTATTTTGGATACGACTAATCGCAATTAATCTTTGCACAGCCCATATATAATGCTGCTGGATAAAAGCTGTTGTAAAAGCATGTTTTGTGTGTGATAATACTGTAGGATTCGTATCTGGGCCTCAATAGTGAGTTAGCTGGATGATGAATGTCACTTAAGTATGGACTGACCTTTCTTCTTACAGCGCTCCATGTACAATGTGGTCATGTGACCATGGCGAGTTTGTTTATAACCTAATATTAACTTTTTATGTGCTTGTATTTGGGCTTCAGTTGTGTTCATTTGTGATGATTATCTTCAATCGTAAATGTTTCATGGTCACAGCTTATTTTCTACACAAATCCAAAATCCTCCAATTTTTTTTTTTTTTTTCCAAAATCCTCCAATCAAAATCCTATTTTGTTGAGGGAATCAGGATGATGCTAACTTTTAGGTTGACCTACAAAAACATGTCATCCCTGCAGCACTTTATTTGGTTATTTTGAGTTAATCAGCATTGGCTACTTAGGATGTTAATAAGGATGTGCCCTACTATCCACTAGAATAGATGGCTTGAATAGTTAGAGGTGAAGGAGTCCATACTATACAAATATATCAGGCAAGATCACAAACTTCCTATGAAGCATTTGAGGATAGTTCTCACCTGCTCCTCTGTCTTTAGGTCTCCGAACTCCTCCAGGAACGTGGTCTCGGATGGGAACTGTGAGGGTTCGAGAAAGTTAAGAAGACTGAAGAGTTCCTCAACTGAGTTCTGCAAAGGAGTTCCTGTGAGAAGAACTTTATGTTCCTTGAGGGAGAAAACAGATAGAAACTTTAAGTTCAGCCTACTGATTTGCTGAAAAGTGAATGTATGTGCATTTTAAGATATGTATACTAACTCTCTCAACCGTCTATTTTTAGACTTTTTAAAACTTTTATCTATACAGATGGTGAAAGACAGCATAGGAAATTATAGGGACAAGACTGGGAAATATTAAGCTGGATTTTATCTAGTCTCACCCATTTTAGCTCCAACAAGAGGGTATATTTCTATATTGTGGACCAAAAATGCATTTGGACATTGAAGACTCACTTAAAAAAACAAAATGAATGTATTAGATACAAATGATCAAACCAGGTTGTATTTATTTACACATTTTAAATATAGCAAAAATACACAATTTAGACACTTTCTAGATGTCATTCACTATTGCATCATGTGCCACATGTGTCCGAATACTTTTGGGGCCACTGTACATCAAAATGCATCTGTGAACGCCTAATCAGCACTGCATCAAATGTAGTTTGCACACACTGGCGATCGCTGCAGTGATATGTAAAGCGTGTGAGATGAGATTACTCATTCTGTGTCCAGAGAGGATGTGCGTATGTAAATGCAGTGAAGCAGAACTCGGCAGCTAAATGAGATGTGTGCAAGAGAGATGACACAGTAGTTTAGATCGCAGATCGCTTCCCCTTTTCTGCATTTAAACCTGAACCCTAGTGTGACAAAAAATGTCCGCATCAGGTTCCTGGTCCGCAAATGAGCAAACAAATAAATAAAAACGAGCATATTAAACTGACCAGGTTCATGAGTTTGAGTCCCTCCAGCAGTTTACAGTTGCGGTTTTTTAGGCGATGGGCCTCGTCAATCACCACACAGCGCCAGTTAATCTTCTTCAGCTCCGGACAGTCAGCCATAATCATCTCAAATGTAGTGATCACGCCATGAAACTTAAACTGACCAGTCATGATGTTTCCCTGAAGAAACATTGTACACTGATTGTATACACTGCACTAACAAATATGTAAAAAAAAAAAAAAATACATTGAAAAAAAGGTGTAAAGTGAGGTCAGACGTTAAAAATAAATCTTACTGATCTGTGTCATGAACCCTAGTTAATGTTCTTGAAAGTCCCTTATGCTCAGCAAGGCTGCATTTAACGGGAATAATTTTTCACAATATTACTGTTTTTTTTTTTTTTTTTTTTTTACTGTATTTTTGAACAATTCAAAATAGCTACTTTTAAAATTTTCAATCAATTTTAAATGTAATTTATTCCTGTAATGCAAAGCTGAATTTTCAGTATCATTACATTAAGTCTTTAGCGTCACATGAACCTTCAATAATTTTTTAATATCTTTCCGGCTTCTATGGCTATGTTCATGGTAAGAGCCTGCTTTGGTAATTCAAAAATAAAACTAAATAAGATGTTTAAGTTACATTTTTTCAAAAACCTCAAGATTCAATTTAATTTTACTTGGTTAAAAACTTTTTTAAAAGTCCTTTTCATTATCCTACAGAAATCAATCTAATATGCTGACTTCCTGCCTTAAGGCAAGGCAAGTTTATTTATATAGCACATTTCATACACAATGTTAATTCAAAAGTGCTTTACATAGATGAAATTAAAATAATCAAAAGAAACCAGAATAATTAAAACAGTTTAGAATAAAAATAAATAAATATTTTGAGTCTGGATTTGAATGTGACTACTGTAGGAGCATATCTGATCTCTTCTGGAAACTGGTTCCAATAGCTAAAGTGGACTCGCCATGCTTTGAGTGAACCCTTGGTATTTCTAGCTGATGTGATCTGAATGATCTAAGTGATCTGTTAGGTTTATATTCAGTGAGCATATCTGCAATACATTGAGAAATATATACTTAAGACACCATGATACATTTTTTCAGGATTTTGTGTCACTATGTTTGACTCACCTGTTCATCTCGGTAGTACGTCTCATACTGCAGGATCATCTGCCGACTGATCTGGCTGCCGTGATAGACAATGACGTTCATTTCAGTCCATGTGCGGAATTCCCTCTCCCAGTTGGTGATGGTGGAGAGCGGGGCGATGATGAGGAAGGGTCCTCTCAGACCCATGAAGAAAATCTCAAAGAGGAACGTGATGGACTGGATGGTCTTCCCCAGCCCCATCTCATCAGCCAGAATACAGTTTTTCCTAATCGGGAGAAACATGGTCAGGTGTTCATTAATCACGTTATGAGGAACAGGATTTGGAATCAGTCGCACAAGCATCTTTCTGCTGTCTGAAATTATTTTATCATGCTTAGAGATTTTATTAGGTAAGGATTAGGTTAAAAAATACAATAAATGTGCTTATTGGTGATATTTGTATATGCTTACAACTAGGGTTGTTAATTAATTTTTTTTTTTTGAAGTATTACATTATATGCTAATAAATTAATCAAATTAATTACATTTGTCAATTATAATATAGTATTAATTATTAATGATATTGAATTATTAAATATTAATTATATTTGCTGAGAAAAGTCTCCAGATAAAAGATAGACATTGAATTGTATTAGAAAATATCATATAAACATAAAATTGGATTTTGAAAACTATATATTGCTTGTTTTAATTTTTTAGCATTTTTAGAAAAATTATAAATTGACATGAAGTTGAAAGTCCAGCAAATTTCAAAGAATAATTGATAAAAACAAATAGTTTAATTAGTATTGATTTGATTTATCCTAGTTTTTATTATTAAAAAAAAAAACAATTTAAATTGAGACTTCAACATATGCAAACATCATATAATTGGCCTTTGTTTAATTCCTAAATTTTAAAACCTATATATTGCTTTTTATTTCATTTTTTATAAAAAAGAATAAATTGACATGAAGTTGAAAATCAGAATTTCAGCAAATTATACATATGAGAAGAATTGATCAAAAAAACAAATAGTTTAATTAGCATTTGATTTATGCTAGTTTTTTATCATTAAAAAATCATTTAAATTGACACTTGAAACAAACATCACATGCTTGGCCTTAGTTTAATACTTAAATAGTTCTTTATACGTTAAACTAGGATCATAATGTTATGTAGACCCTAAAAGAGTTGATATTGAAAGTCTTTCACCTGTTGTACCAGTTGAAAAGAAGCCAGTTCATTCCCTCTAATTGGTATTCTCTGAGCTGGTTCCCATTCCTGTATTCTCTGGACTTCTCCAGTTTTTGCCACTGTTCTGGTAGAGGCCTTTCCTGTATTATTACAAAAGACAAGAGAAGTGCCACTTCCTTCAAAATACATAGTACATACTATAAAGAAGAATAAACATGTTTTGGATAATACAATCAAACATTGAGCTGAACCAATGTAAACACACTCTGGAAACATCCAATAAATCTTATCTCATAAGGAAAAAAAAATAATTGAAAAAACAATTTCATTTGCATTTGAGTGCTTACCACAAGTTTAATTTCTGGAATTTTCTTGAGGTCTTCAAACTCTCGGATTTTCACAGGGTCAACATCTTCCTGAAGCTCCCAAGTACTCTCCTCATATGACAGTGAGCACCATTTTACCAGGTAGTGGGTAACTTCCTGTTTTCATGCATGCAAACAAACCAAACCTCAGAAGACTGGCACTACAACCACAGGTTTGTTTCCAGGAGTTCATTTGAAGAGTGCCTCACCTCTCCTGTTTCTGTATCAGTGGTGATAGCGATCTCTAAAACCCGATCAACCTCAATATAATCTGGATTAAAAAGGTCTTCGTCCGGCTGAGAGAAACACAACATTACATCAAGCATTATTTAGGCAAACAATACACATGTATACAGGAAAGTGGTCTATAACAAAGTCACAGATTTAAAGGTGAAGTACTTGCACAAAATTGTCCGCATGGATTTCAGTTTTTACATCATATTTATATTTGATGTCTTTCCAGGTTTTAACTTTAAATGAGCAACGAGCAAACAGCAGCATGTTTTGGCAGACACACCTCAGTGAAAATGTGCTTCATTTGTGCCTGCTTGTTTCTGAAGCGCTTGATTTTTTGTTGAATGCGTGGGTCCTTTTCCAGTTCCTCCAAGGTCGCCCATTTACAGTGCAGATAGGAGCTGGCAAAGAAAAAAAGCTTTCATTGCTGACAATGTGCTGTAAACAACACTGAATGCATTCATCATGCATGCATTTCATTTAAAATAGCACTGTGTAGAGTAGCATCCTTTCTCCATCCATATTTGTGTGTATCACACAAAACTGATCACATTTAAACCCAAATTCAAAAGAAAGAAATAAGAAATGATATTGAAATGATTTTTTATGATCATTAACAACAGTTTTAGTATATATTAACAATATTTCTGTATTGAGGTATTACAGACATAAAAATTAAGCGCATCACCACTGTTTAATATCAATACTGTAATGCTAAAATAAAAACGATATTATATAAATTGTTACTTACAGTAAATTTAACAACAAAATTTAAAATGCAAATATCCACTCATTGCTATAAGATTTTGGGGGAAATGTGCCAATTAAAATCCTATTAGCCATCTTTCTCAAAATGTCTTTAAGCAACAAAATATATATATATATATATATATATATATATATATATATTAGGGCTGTCAAATGCTTAATCACAAATGATTAAACACAAACTTTTATTTTGCATCCAAAATAAAAGTTTGTGTTTACATAATATATGTGGGTGCACTGTGTATATATATAAATGCACACACATGCATGTATATATTTAAGAAAAAAATGTTATTATCTATATATATATATTATACATATTATTTATATAAAATATTAATATTTATATATATAAAACATAAATTATATATAAATCTATATACAGTTTATTCATGAAAATATTTCTTAAATATATACAAGCATGTGTGTGTATTTATATATATATAAAATGATTATACATTGCACCCACATATATTATAAACAGCCATATTATATTATAAACACAAACTTTTATTTTGGATGCGATTAATCATTTGACAGCCCTAATATATATATTTAACTGATTAAACTTGACTGTAATTTCCAAAACTACACCAGAAAAAGATCCACCCCATTATTGATATAGAAAATATTTTTATGAGGTATAGTGTATTGCCACTCTACCAGATGGATAATTTAATGCATAAATGATTTGGAGCAATGAATTACAAAATAAAGGTGAGTTATGCGTTTGCTCTGACAGTTTGAAAAGCTGTTCAAGAGTTTGAGAGCAAAAAAAAGGTAACAGCAGTTTGATCCGCATGAGTACACTTACAAATTTCTGTACTTGACGTAAAACTCCTCCAACTCTTCTGGTGCTTCATCAGGGGATGTCTAAATGAAAACCATACATCAAACACTGCGAACATTCTTTTAGGCAGATGTTATTTGCACCCCAGTGTAATGAATAGTACAGTATATCCTGCAGTAATGCATTTAGGTGTATTCAGTACTTTGTACGTTTAGCACAGTGGTGTAAATAAAGGATTTAATCAAATGTTTAAGGTGGTGGTGGAAAAAATATAAAGGTTTGAGAACCACTCATTGAACAACATATTTAATACACACTTAAATGGCCAAATAAGAATTTTTAATGTCACATGTAATCTGATCACTTTACCTCTTTTTTGACCGTTCGCACAGCGAGTATTTTCTCAATAATATTAGCCTCATCTTCAGGGGGTTCCTGGGAAGAAAGGAGATGGGAGTGATTATTTCAGTGTGTGTGTTTGCTCAGCTCCTCCAGAACTAGGGCAGGTGTGTGGTGTGGCATAATGGCAGATGTTGGCACAGTTACCTCAGCCTGCCAGGCGAGAGTAGAGGAAGACATGGCAGCAATTCGGCCCGCGCCCAACACGGCAATGGTCTCCCCGTCATCATCCACGACCTTGAAATCAAGATCTTCGTTGTACTTCCGCCGCTTCACTTGACGCCCTGATCGCCTCTTCTGCACAGAGAATAAAAAGAAAAAGAGGAAAGAATAATTTGGTTGTTTAGTTTGTGTAAAAAAAATCATGTACATATCCAAAGATTACTGGTTCAATGTCTATCATTTCAAATCATACTAGATCTGTTCACATTTTCTGGAAACACTCTGTACTTTAACATGTATTCCAACTGACTTCCAATTCTCAATTTCTCTAATTTAAATGGTTAAAAATGTGCATTTAAATGGTTACTCTAATCATGTTTTCTTTCTTTCGTAGGTTGTATATTTCTTTAAAAAATGATGGAATGATGAAATGTGTTTCCAGAGGCCTGATGAAGATCGGTTGAGGAGAACTCACAGTGTTATCCATAGGGTCGGTGCTTTCCTCACCGCCGGTGGCGAGCGTGCTGAGAGAGGCTGTGTCATCACTCTCCACCATCTCAAGTACAGCCTCACTTTTCCTCTTTCCCTTCTTCTTCTTCTCCGGAGGCATGGCACCCTGCTCTCTGCATAACAGCAGAACACATAGTATTAAAATCCATCTTACTGGCACAGTTTTGCACAGGTTGACAAATCATATAGCAAACCACCAGGGGCTTCTTTGACAGACAAATATCAGCCCATATTATGGTACAAAACACCAGCATGTGCTGTGCAGACGCTTCCTGGGTTATAAGTGGACAACTTACACAAGCAGCACTAGAGTTTTGCTGGAGTACAGCACTAATAATCGCATCATGTCATTGCTTTACTGTTGGAGAGTGTTGATGGGGAACCACAAAGTGGATAAGGAAGTTAAAAAAGTGAATGTATCCCATAAAAGACAACTGGCATAAACTTTGCAAGTTCTTGAGTCTGGAGGGTCATTTTTAAGAGCCATAATTGTTGAATACCTTACAAATGCATGAATATAACCGCACCTTTATTTCTCCAAACACACAATAAAATAACCAAAAGTTCTAATAGCCCTTCACATGGTCGCAGCTTTCATATTTTGACCTTGGTTTCAAATTGGAAACCAATAAGCACCCATATTCACCTTGTAACATCCACAATCCCTGTATCACATTTCACCTAATCAAGATATGAAAAGGTCTATGATTGAACGTAGCAAGAACAGCGCTGAGACGGTACATGCAAAAAAACTGTCTCACATATAAAAGATGCATTTTACAGAAATGAGACCGTTTTGTCAGTTGACAATGAATACTTCTGAATGAATATTTGTGAATGAATACTTCTGAACAAATACTTGTGAATGAATACTTGTGAATGAATACATGTGAATGAATACTTCTGAATGAATACTTGTGAATGAGTACTTGTGAACGAATACTTCTGAATGAATACTTCTGAATGAATACTTGTGAACGAATACTTCTGAATGAATACTTGTGAATGAATACTTGTGAATGAGTACTTGTGAATGAGTACTTCTGAATGAATACTTGTGAATGAATACTTGTGAATGAGTACTTGTGAATGAGTACTTCTGAATGAATACTTCTGAACAAATACTTGTGAACGAATACTTCTGAATGAATGCTTGTGAATGAATACTTCTGAATGAATACTTGTGAATGAGTACTTCTGAATGAGTACTTCTGAATGAATACTTGTGAATGAGTACTTCTGAATGAGTACTTCTGAATGAATACTTCTGAATGAGTACTTCTGAATGAATACTTGTGAATGAGTACTTCTGAATGAATACTTCTGAATGAATACTTGTGAATGAATACTTCTGAATGAATACTTCTGAATGAATACTTCTGAATGAGTACTTCTGAATGAATACTTGTGAATGAGTACTTCTGAATGAATACTTCTGAATGAATACTTGTGAATGAATACTTCTGAATGAATACTTCTGAATGAATACTTCTGAATGAATACTTCTGAATGAATATTTGTGAATGAATACTTCTGAATGGTTGTTTATGTATATTTGCCCAAAAATGACAAATCTTTTATTTTTAACCAACTCACTTTGGCTTCCTCCCTCTTTTGGAGGGCGGATGTGTTGCAGTGTTCTTGGGCTGTGGTTTCACTTTCACATCTTGACCTTTCTTAACCTTTTTGACCTCCTTTTGACCTTTCACCTCCCTCTTATGATCCTTTTGTTCCTTCACCGCCTTTGACTTTCTCGGAAGCATCTCCTTCCCTTCCTTTTGCACCCTTCTCTTTGGTTTAGCGTTGCTCTCTCCATCTTTGTTCCACTCTGACTCGGTCTTGTCTTTTTTCCTTCGTTTCTTCTTCACCCTGGTCCCACCCCCTCCATCATCCTCCTCACTGTTGATTGATGAAGGGCGGAGACTCTGACTGCTGGCCGCAGACCCAGCCTTTGTGTGAGTCATGCAATGATTGGGCGGCCCTCCGATTATCCGTAACTGCTCTTTGCCCAAGTGGCCGATGGGAAATGTAGTTTGTGCGTTTTGGTCAGAGGCATTCGAGGCAGCAGCGGATGGAGTGTGCTTTAGTACATGGGTGGCAGACATCTGGAAAAACAGAAAACAGGTTAGAATTCGCTCCTCTAATTAAACACTATTTGTGTAGTTTGAAACAGACAAATCAAAGTCTGTCCTGTCCAGTCAAACCATCTGTTAGTTGTGAATAGAACACATGTTTTGGGCAATTTCATGCTGGTTTATTACACATTACATATACTGAAGTAAAACAAACTAAAAAAAAAAAGTGATCAGGGTCCATGGACAGTGTGAATGCAAAATGAACTGGGGTTGCTTTTCACTTTTTTGGGGTTGGTTCACTTTTTAATCTACTCATCGCTGTTTTAAAGCTACACTGTGGAACTCTTTTAGTTTATTCTTAACTAAAAACACTTAGTTCTTTCAAAAAAATATGTGCTCATTAATGTCTATTTACTTCGTTCAAGGAAAAAAGTCTTCTTGTGAGTGTATAATATGCCATTGAAAATACATACGGGTAAGGGGTTCTAACGTCGGTCGCCCCTCCATCTTGAAAGTACATTAGCCAAAGAGGGACATACCCGTTAATTCAAGCTTCGCCTTTCGCGTTTACGTTTGAGTTAACACTCATGGATGAAGTCGAACTGGAAGCCATGTTAATCTTGGACAACATTGGCCACCGTAGGAGTTAAAACGAAATCGGAATTGAGAGGAACAGAAACTAATTCATGGATGGTCATAAACCTTTTAACTCCAAGATGTGGGTAAAAATCACACAGTGTAGCTTTAAAGAGCACTCAAGTTTTCAAACACTTTTTATCAGCAGGGTAATGCATGTATTACAGGTTACTTTATGGGACAAAGTGAATGAGCTTTATAATGTCTTTAATCCATATTCACTCCCATTAACATATGGGCTCTATTTATCGTAAAAGAAAATTGCAGTGCAGTCATGAGATGCCCAATTACACATTACAGGGCAGATAAAATTAAAACTGTTCTTCTACTTCTACAGGAAAGAAACATTTATGAATTAAAGCGAATTCACTGCCTTCTGTGTGTTTCTGGTACACATTTCGCCCTGTATCTCTTCCGAGAAGCACGTTTATTTTTAACTATGCCTTAGTGTTGCAGTGCACACGTGGAACAGCGCGCATGTGCACGCACACACACACACATACTCCCCGACAGGGCATGCGACTGCAGGCAGGTACGGGGATAATGTCAATGAATCACATGCTTTCCAAAGCAAGCGGGCTGGAATCAGGGCCGTCGTCATGGCAACAGGCTCGGGACCAAGCTGTGGGAAGCGGGAACGTAAACACGCAGTCTCCGTGGTAACCCTTTCCTTTCTGGGGTCTAAAAAGCATCAACCTCATTGTTCCTGAAGGTAATATTGCCAATATCTACATGGGTTAAAAAAACAAAACTACATTAATTTTGTACTTAACTGCAATTGTACAGACAAAGTGTAAACGACAACTCGCAACTGAACTGCCCTTTTCACTTTTTTTAATGCTCTATTGCTCTCTATGCATCACACATATATGCACGCAAAGCTAATGCACGGAAGCAAACACTGCAGACTATTCCCGTGACGTGCTGCAGTATGCATGCTTGCCAGGCAAATCTGCCAACCGCAAGCGCACACACATACACACGTTGCAATCAAATTCCCTATGAATCAATACAAACTCCCAACTCCCAAACGCGACAGCTGCAGTTCAGTCAATGCCAGATCCAAACCTGAACACACCTTGCTCAAATGAGCTTTATAAAACACACATCGCTCCTACTAGCATGCGTTCACCTCTCCTCTCCACCAAATGCACGATAGCAGTCAAGCTAACTGCAATAACAAAATGCAAAATCTTGAAAAATTTCATTGTTTTTGTCCTTTAACTGCTCTATACATCTGTAAACCTCCCTAAATAAAGTCCATCTTGTTTTGCTTATGGATTCAGACAAAAATCGCACACTTGGAATGAATGGAAAGATTATATGTTCTTGTGTTAAAAACAGAGAGAAGAAGATAAGGCATGGGTCTCAAAGAAACATTCTATCAATTTATTGGACCTTTGCTAAAAAAAAAAAAATGAATTTCTTAAAAAAAAAAATCTTACTGACCACAAAAGGTTATGTATATGTATAAAATAGTTTCTTACT
Source organism: Cyprinella venusta (assembly GCA_038021265.1). Classification (NCBI taxonomy): domain Eukaryota; kingdom Metazoa; phylum Chordata; class Actinopteri; order Cypriniformes; family Leuciscidae; genus Cyprinella; species Cyprinella venusta. Next base: position 33,890,737 of record CM075868.1, read on the forward strand.
TTTGTAAATAAATTCATATAAATGCAAAATTTTTATTTGTAGTTTTTATAAACCAGCGGTGATGTAAAATTGGTCAAAATCAAATAACCAAATCACTGGGAATCCCTGCCGGTTCTTCAGGAAGGCCTGATAATGAAGCTCTCAGGGTCGGAAGTGCCTTTTGAATCACTCATCTCGCAGTGAGGAAATAATACAACTAAATTGAGCTACTTTGACTTGACACCACCAAAATTCAAATCAAAATTTAGATCAGATCATTTGTATGACAGTGAGCATGTTTACATGCACACCAGTAGACGGATAACTCACAAAAATCAGCTTATTGAAATAACCTTTTGTACGGTTTACATGCAAACCAATAACCCGACAACGCAAGTAAAACCACTTTTATAAGACTTTAGTAATAAATCAGGTTATTTCCCGGTAGTAATGTCAAAAGCAATAATTTGCGTATCTAACTCAAGAGTATTTAATTTCTTCTGGGAGTTGTGATGTTAAATAAAGCATTAAAAACCGAAGAAGAGTATTGCAACGTCAGCGGGAAACTTACGGCTCATTTATTATCCTCTCATGTATGCAATTTTGATTATACCATTTCTGCTATATTTCAAGAAAAGGGTGTGATGAAGAGGAAGAAGAGTTTGAAGAGTCAATATATCGACTTATCGCACGATATATGTAAATGAGCGCGATCATTTTTGGTGCCGCGATGTATTGCAACAGATAATTTGTTTTAATATTAAAATAATAATTAGATTCATTTTTACATTAAAATGAATGTCATCAACTTAGCCTACTTTGTTTTGATCTAGTTCTTGATACCTTGCACTTTTTTGTTAACGAATGTGTATTTATTTACTTGTTTTATTTATTTGGGATATATTTTTTTCACATTTCACAATGTCTAAATATTGAATAGAAATAAGAATAAAGGTTCTTTGTTCTTTGAAACAGTGTACTTGCATTATTATGCTATTATATTGTCATTAGGTAATCAGTGGGATAAAATGGTCTGAAAATTACAATAATATCGTTTATCGCAATTAATTTTGGTGCAATATATCGCACAACAAAAAGTAGTTATCGTGACAGCTCTAGCGATATATATTTCTTCTTCTTACTGTAAAATGTTTGCTCTATATGGATGTGCTTAAAGGTCCCGTTCTTCGTGATCCTATATTTCAAACTTTAGTTAGTGTGTAATGTTGTTGTTAGAGTATAAATAATATCTGAAAAATTATAAAGCTCAAATTCTTGAACGAATCACGAAGTCTCTCAGTTTGAAAATATTTCTTTGGCCTTTTTTACCTTTTAATCTCTTGGTGACTTCGACGTGCTTCTATCGTAAATGCAGTGCAATTCAGGTGGTCACAGTTTCGAAGCAAAGAGTACATGAATCCCGTTGAACACTGCATACAACTGACTACACTGACTACACACAACCATTCTTCACTTCAAGAGATCCCAGCGCTGAGTCTACATCCTCTGCGTCTGACAGTAGACCAAAAGCCTCCTAGATCCGGCTGACAATCCGACAGTTCCACAGATGTGTCCTCGGTGGTTTTCCACATAAAAGGTGCAAAACGCTGTACATTCTTAAAACGAGGAAAGACATACTACAAAGTATAACAATTATATGTATTTACTGAAGGGGGAGCACGAGAAACTGTTGAATGATGCTGACATCGACTTATGTTCTGCCTAACTGATACATGATCACAACACTGGCTAGGATTTATACACAACTCATAAATGTCACGACTGATTCTTTGAACTAATTACAATGGTCAATGGAAACAGACAGGCACACTGGAATACACACACGTCTGATCCATGCATGGTTCAAGTGGATTATTTTAGTGCATAAGTAAATTTTCATCAAGCAAACTCTTTTCTACCCACTTAAATCTTGACTAAACTAAATTTACCACAGAGATAAAAACATATTAAGACATATTTAAATAAGCTCCAATGACTTAAACACCAAGCATACTTTCAACTTTGACCTCGGTTTCCAATGACCTTTCAAAGCGTGGCCAATGATTCCTTAACAATTAGCATAATTAGCTGGGTGTTGCTAGGCTGAAAGTCAAAACAAGCTGGAAGACAGATTGGATCGAGATGTACAACCCAACTTGAAAGGAAAATCATGAAAACGGCAAAGTGAATCTTTCAACACCTAACACCATCTTCATAAGTACTTAAGTTGGATTTCATAGGTAATTGCGAGAGAATATCATTGATTCCTAATCAAACATTAAAAAAGCAAAACTTTAAACAAAATTAAGCATTATCATCATCTCAACGTCCTCATCTGAAAGTCTCAGATGAATGGAGGTCAACTAACTGAACATACAGTAGGGGATTTCCACAGACTTCAGACTCACATCACACACATGTTCCTTACACTTTCTAAGACCGTAATCGTTCTTAGCTCTGTTTATCATCGATTCTATTGCATACAAGAAAGCAACAAAAAAATATATGTTATTCTTATTTTTTATTAATGGTTTTATTCAATTTAAAAATTTGTGCAAAAAAAATTTAAAAAAATAAAAATGTGAAAAAATGTGCAAAAGCTTGTGCAAATAAATTCTCTGTATGCTTGATATTATTAGTGCATACTGTACAACACTGAAGTAGTAAGTGTAGTAGACAAAAGAGATAAGTGTACAGACCTAATACCAGATCTTCACTGACCACTTGGGATTGGATAAGCAAAAATCGAGTGTCAAGTGTATACAGAGCCAATACTTAATAGGAGAGTTATATGCTAACACTGTAATATATAACAGTGCACATTAATTAGACAAGTATGTAATGTCAACTAAATGCAAATAATAGTTTATACTTCAAGTCAACTTGCAACTTTGTACACAACATTCACACTGGGTTTAAGTCACACCATGTAGGTTCAGCATACGCCAACAAATCCTGCACATACAGAACCTGCTCTTCTAGAAAGCATTTGACTCAAGCATCACTCGAGCAGAAGTAAGAGCAGTGCTGCTGTGGTCAGTTATGTCAAACAGACATTCTCATGCCTGGTAACTTGTTAACTGTCATTATAAAAACTCTTTGATTCTTCTTGAGGAAAATCTACCACCAATGTTTTCAATTTTCCAAACATCACAGGTTTTTATAAGCTTACGCTACGAAGAAATGATCTGTCATCTGAATCTCATACTGAATGATCCATATCCAAAGCCATATAAAATGCAAATATGAACACATCTGCACTTTCTATATACCACGGGGCAAGCCGCTTTAATGCTTAAACAGCCGACAGAATTGTTAATTTAAGAACACACCTTCAACACCTCAATCATTGCAATGCAAGGCATTTTGTTGGAATTTATCAGTCAAAAGTAATCCAAATTACTTTTTTAATTACCAAATTATAAACTAAATAATGAATTTAAGCAATGTCCAAACATAATTCTTTTTAAAAAGATGTTCAAAGAAATTATATTCCAGAGTTACAGAGAAACACAGTGCCAACTTGAGCTTATATTGAATAAATCTGTAGTATAAATATTGTCATGATCGGGAAACATCCTTATGTGTATAGAACTTCTGAATCAATACTTTCATGGATCATAGATTGATTACTTATTTAGAAGTTTATTTATTTTTTTAGGTATTTGTTTAAATATGGTATAAAGGGGTAGGAGTACATAAGTTTTACTTCTTCCTACTCCTTTTTGCACATGTAAATAGAGGGTTGTTTTCTTCAAGTATTGGAAAGTTTGGATTTTTTTTTTTTTTTGTTTGTTTCTTTTAATTAATATTCCTTGTTTCATTGAGTAATAATTGTATTTTTTATTTACATGTTCAAAATAAAGATCTCAAATCAAATCAAATCAAATTATTATTTACAAATCTCCAATTCTAATTCTGCAAAACAACTACATTGAATTGAAGAGTAAAACTTCAATCAAAAGGGTCAAAAAAGTTGGTCAAACAAGTTCGTAAGACACAGTCTTCTTAACATAGTGACTATGCAACTGGCCACTAGTTTAATTATGAAAAGTGTTTTATAAGTCCACAAGAAAGAAAAAAAAACACAAGAAAACTTACGAATATCTTGTTTCTCATAGGTAGTAACAGCTATGTTTCCATCCAAAGTTCAGAAATGAACATAAAACATTTGTGAATAAAGCAGCATTCCCATCCCATGTGTTCAAGAGAATCATGGGAAATTGGATGTCTGCAATAAAATTGGAAGTTGCTGCAATCAGTGAAGCCAATGGCTCTTTTTCCTCCATCCTAAATGACTTGCGTCTCAGAGCGCACAGATGAAACGCAATAAACGCTAGTCATGTTATCTTGCATTCGGATGCCTGATGTTTGTGTATGCGATCGTGCGAGACAGTTCTGGGAGGTCATTACACCAAACATTTTGATGACAGACTTTGGGTCAGGCATTTCAGAACGATCAAACCAAATATTTGAGATGCTGTGCGATGAGGTTAGTCCAGTTATCCAATCACATCCAAGTCACATGAGCTTTTTGTAGAGCATCGAGGGATTTATTCGGTAAACGTGTTTCCATCAGTTTATGCACATGTCTTCTTATCAGATAAAAATGTATACACCTCAATTGAGCGCATCTTGGTGTTTCTATCAAGCGTTTCTTACGCAATATCCCAGAATGAGCATTAAATCTGGAAGGAAACATAGCTGTTGTTGAGATTAAATGGAGAGCAAATGAATGACTCAGAAGAAAACTCAACATAAACTCTGCTCAGATTTGCCTGCAATCTAAATCCAGAGACGTCATAATGAATTCAACAATTTCTCATCAAATTCAGCCATGAGTAGATAGCCGGAGCTATGCTCTATACACATACTGTGTCTCAACATTTTTCTCCTTTGATTATTTTTACTTATCCCAAGGGATTGTAGGACACACACCACAAAGTTGATACTGCTGTACAACATAACTGAGAACTCCTAAATCTCCTTGACTGTGAAAAAACAACCTCAAGTATCTTCAGGGAGGAAACAATGTTATCAGAAAAACTTCTCATTTTCGTATGCAACTTAAATCCTAATCGTAAACGTATAGCCTCAAGTGTGTTGTCCTTAAGAAAGTTATCATTATGGTAAGTTTAACTCCCTAAGAAGCTAAGTAGAGGAAAAAATTCCAGCAACAGACTTTGGGTCAGGCATTTCAGAATGATCAAACCAAAGATGAGGTAAAATAAAAAAGTCAAAAAGTAGGCTAAACAAAACTGAGGATCTTTCTGAAGTATAGCTATAATGCAAGGACTAAAAATGATGCTAATGATGATGAAAGTGTGAGAGATGGTGTGAGAGACGGATTGAGGGAACTCTCACAGAGTGTCTGTCAGGAACACATGTGATACACTGACCTGCTTGTCCTTCTTTTGTATTTTCATTTTTTCTTGATCTTTGTGTCTGCGTCTGGAATACAGAGATATAAGGGTTCGTGAATATAGAAATTAAAACAAAGCATAAAAAACAACTGCTAAAGTCATTTTTATAAAGCATAGAATGTGTTTCAGATTCAGAAAGTTACCTTAGTCATCGAATTGGTGTAACACATAAATAAATTAGGAAAACTGCCTATTATGATGAAGACGACTGCAGTAGACATTAATAATGTTGAATAACTAATGTATATAATATAAATAAATGTATTCTTATTCAACACTAACTATTGTTCAAGGTTTATATATTGCATTGGGGTACGACTATAAGTAGTGAGTCAACTTGAATCTGTCACTATCACCACCTGGGACCAAGGCATCACTTTATAACCACAAAAGTGTTTTGTTCCAATAAATGACGTGCCTTAATAGCAGGTTATAACAACAAACGTCTTTCCACTTACGCAGCCTATTTAATTCAATTAAATCTCTTAATGGGTTTGATTAAAATAATTTGGAATAGTTCCAAACATTCACTAAACAGGCCCTGCACTGTCATTGAATAAATAAATAAAAACGATATGTTTTACTTTTTACAGTAATCGCAAGCAACATTACTAGCGACATAAATCCATTTTAATCACATAATTACATCATAAACCAGATGAGACCCCTGAAACTAACTAACCCATTGCTTGAGTTAAGACAGCTATCAATCTACCTGTGATGCACTGTATTGTTAAACTAAAGCAACATTATGAATACCTCCTACATTTCTGATACACCATAAAACCAGATGGGCCTTAGTGATACTAAACAACCCATTCCCTCAATTAAGACAAGTCAATCTACCTGAGGTGCATTGACATTGAATTAAAAATAAATATATAAAGACATTGCAGTGCTGCAACATTATTAGTGAGATACATTTAATCACATAATTACCCCAAACACAAACTAAGATACAGATTGAGGTATGATGGGTATGACAGATTGAGGAATCTACCTGTCATGAATTATAATTGAATAAAAAGAAAAGAATAAGTGTTGACAATAACGCAACATCATTGGTGATATAAATATATAGAAAACTAATTAATTTCAAAAGTGTTACATTATAAGACAGGTGGGCCCTTTGATACTAACTAACCCATCCCTGGAGTTAAGACAGGTGTCAATGAAGCTCTAAGGCATTTTCAATGTATAAAAAAAGGAAAAACATAAAGTTGTTAAAGTAATCCAACATTAATAGTGACAAAAATAATCAATAAATAATACGTTAATTTCAATGGGGATGCAGCAAAAACCAGGGCTTGAAGTAAACCACATGAGTGCTAGAAGTTACATTGTTCCTAGTACTTGATAACAGTCATGGGATGCTTTGTGCCTCAACAGATGCCAAACTTGCCTCATAAAACACTCTTATAAAAACACTAACATCGTGTCCCATATACATTAGCCCCTGTAGGGCGCTAGCCAGCTTGCTAACTGTAATGTCACGGCAACGGTGCTCTATATTTCAGGCGTTACACGCGTGAAGAGCCACTCAAACTCCGCGGAGGGACCGTCAAACGCGACCTCACCTACCTGGACACGCCGGCTCCGGACATCAGCTAGCGCAAAAACCTACGCGTTCCTCTCTCCGCATTTATTTCCAAGGACACTAAACGCCATGACAGTTTAGAAAAATGCATAAAAAATTAGAGGGGGTGGGAGTCGGGGAAGGGAGAAAAAAACTCAGAGCAATTTCTTTAATCCTAACGCACAAGAGCAGTTCATTCATGAGGGGATGCGAGAGTTTGTCGCGTCCGCGCTCCACCTACCCCATGCAGTTTTGCGCGCGACGCGTTAAAATAAAAAAAAGTTAAAAATGTGCTTACCTAAAATGGCTACTGCGGCAGCCAAAATACAAACAGCTATTATTTGGTGAAGTTTAGCGCTGGCCGCCTGCTACGACAGCCTAACTTGCGTTTAGGCCCGTATTCTGCCGTTCGCCATTGGTCGGTTCTAAGCGCAGCTGGGCCGCTGGATGTTCCTATTGGCCAGCGAGCTGTCACTCAAGCGACGCAGCGCTAAAGCTTGTCTGAGAGACACATATCGCCAGCGACCATTGTGTACTTTTAGCTCCTTGTGTGGATGTGGATGTTTCTGCTGTGATTCAAGAGGTTTTTCTATTTCAGTTCTTCACCTGTGATCGAAAGCACGCGCTGGATTCATTCGCGTTTGTCGCGTCGCGTCCGGAGTGCAACAGCAACGTTCTGGGTTTTATTTTTCTTCTCGCCTGCATCCACCAATCATGCTGCTTTTTACTCCATCATTACGGCGCATGAGAAAGAGAGAGAGAGAGAGGGGAAAAAAAATGTAACATTCCACGTCTTTGCTCATGTTTCATATCCCGGATGTGAGAATAGCAGGGGTTATAATGAAACGTGTGGGTGAAGCTGGATATGTCCTAGTGATGTGTTCGGTTTCCTGGAGCTCTTTTGGGTATTCCGAAGTTGTGTTTGACATTGACAGAAATTCACGTTGTGCATCTAACAGTCTAGTGCATGTCAACTTGTCTTGCACTAACCAAAAAGTACCATGGTAATTCCTTGGTACTATTGTTTGGATGGTGCCATGGTCTTCTGGACATCTACTACTGCGTTACCATTTTGAGTAGCATGCATGTACAGTAAATTGCTTGGTAAGACTAAGTTATCATATAGTAATACTATGGTACTTGGATATATACCATGGTGCATGTCATGTATAAAAACCCTGGCACTTCTTGACATTAGTGCTGGTACCACCACAGTACTTTTTTTGTAAGGAATAACAAAAATGCCATCATATACAACTGTTCAAAAGTTTGGGGTCAGTAAGTTTGTTGTGAAATAAATTAATACTTTTATCCAGCAAGGATGCACAAAAATTGATGAAACTTGTTTAAATAACTACTGTTCTTTTGAACTTTTCATTCTTCAAATCATGGAATGATTTCTGAAGGATCATGACACTGAAGACTGGAGTAATGATGCTGAAAATTCAGCTTTGTCATCACAGGAATAAATTACACGGAAAACAAAATATTCAAGTTGAACATTTCATTTTAAATCGTTATAATTCACAATATTACTGTTTAATGTGTTTTTGATCAAATAAATGCAGCCTTCGTGAGCATTGGAGACTTCTTTCAAAAATATACAAAAAATCTTTCTGTACAGTTGTTTGCACTTTTTGCATGCAATAAAATTTTTATTTTATCAGTCTCAAATCCTTTCTTGCTAATTAGTGTCTGTCTAGACTATATTAGTTTATTTCGTTGCCTTTTATGAGCATTAAACCTGCAGGCACAAACGGAGTGCTGTCACATTATAACATTATTTCAGATAAAACTATCTCCTTATGAATCCGCATGAATGTAGCCTATATGTTACTTGTTTGTAACCTTGCAAAACTTCCCAGGAAATGACAGAACAGCTGAATGTCTAAGCATATCTTGCACCACTATACTAATATTGTAATAACTATTACAAAGCAAATATAGGATGTAAGTTATTTTTGTCAACATATATTGCGTTAAATGAATAATTGCATTGAAAAGTGCAGAATGCAGCCGTGTGGAATACTGTTATCCCACAATCATGACCGTTCTGTCTCATTCTTGACTCATCATATTATAGACTGCTAAATTTGAAACATTTTTTACACAAGATATATTACAAAACGCATAACCAAGATGATAATGGTACCCCACTCATTGATAAAAACAATGCCATATGGTTTGAAATGTTCATATTATGTCATAAGTTGTTTTAGAAGTAGTACAGTATATATATGCATAGTTCACAGCATGCATTATAGTCAAGGACAAATCTGCTCAAGGCCACAGAAGTGATGGGCCCTGTGTTTAATAAGGCATCACACCTCCTAATGGAACCACTCGCTTTCATTGACACAAATGCCCATTTTGCACATAATCATAATATTAGGGGGAAACAAATGTTATACCTCCGTTAAGTCTATTTTTAAGGTGTAGTTCATGCAGCGCTGCAGTGAAGGGATGTTCCCCTCGTGTGTGTGTGTTCACCTGCACACGTCTCACTTTCACACTGATTGAGGTTCCTCACAGCAGCTGATCTCCAAACCATCTGTTCCTTCGCTGCACATATGGGAAACTGACTGGAAGAGATGGAAGCAAAGAAAGAACGATAGAACTATTAGGAAGTCAACTTCCCATCTCCTCTGACCATGTCTGACCAAGACCATTTAAAATCTTGAAGTCTATAGCAAAGTGTTTACATTTTAATCATTAACACACATGTTATTATTATTAATATTATAATTGATCAATAATAATATAATTATTAAATGAAATGATTCCTTGTTAGTCATTTACCTTGTTTTTCTTTTGCATTATGACTAAAATATCAGTATCATTGTAGTCTTTAATTCGTATTTTGAATATATCTTTCATTTTAATTTCAGTTAAAGTTAATTATTGTCTTTTTGTCAGCTACTCCTTATTTATAGTTATTAAATATTAATATTACATATTTCTCAATTTTTATTTCAGTTTTAGTACATCAAGTTAAACTAAATGAAAATAAGTAATGTTGCCTTGGCAACTAGCTGAAATAAATATATATTAAATTTTTATTTTTTTAATAATATTTATTAAATATATTATATATATATATATATATATATATATTGTTATGGATAATATCAAAATATACAGTGGAACATGTTCTTAGATGAACTTTAGGAATGTGAGAACTTTAGGAGAACTAATTTCATACATCTACTGAAAAACACTAAAATCACCAGCTGATTCAAACAGACAGCAAAAAAATGATGAAGAAAAATGAATGAGGTGGAAAGTCCTGCAGCATTTGGGCACAAAAGGAACTTGATTTCAAGCATTGAAATTCAAGTGTCCAAGTACTTTGGGGCCAGATGAAGTTTGTATCATGTGTATATGCGTATAGTGTTACAGTGGTGAAGAGGATGAGAATGTGCAGGTAAGATGGCATCCATGAAGGAAATGATCAGGGCATCTGTTTAGGAGCCCGTAACAAATCCCTCAAGCTCCATGCCTCTCCTCATTGGCTCTGAGCCCAGAGTGCCTCTGGCAGGAGTTGAAGATGTGCATTGCTTCTGTTCAAGCCCTAACCACTCCAGCAGTTCATTTTGCGTTACTACAAACCTTCATTTTTCTATTTCTTTCTTTGTGTTCTCAAGCCTAAACCTCAAATCCAACATCTTTAAAACAGCTGGAACCGGACACAAGTGTAGTGATAATGTGCAACCAGCAGAGGGCAGATGTGGCATTATAGAGAGTATGGAGCAGAGACATTTATCAGACTTTTTACAGTTAAAATTTCTCAAGGAAGGTTTATTTTACTACTTAAAAAGCAACTGAACATTTCCACCATTACTATCCAAGAAAAGATTTACAGTGACTGAGTTCACACATTTTGTGACATGCATAACGGGGCATGATTTCACCCCTTTTTTTTCTTTCTGTGTATAATATATTGCTTTCAGAGCAAATATAGGAAAGTAACACAACAAAACAAAACAAATCATTGTTTTGGCCAGCAGAAATGTAGTTGATAATAATAGAACTGCATACAATTACAACTTATATAATACTTTTTGTTCTTTTAATTAAATAAATGAATACTTTTGCTCAGCAAGGACACATTTGTAATCTTTTCCACATTATACAGTAAATGCCTTTATTTTTATTTCAAATGCATAATTTTCTTTTAAACAAACAGTTCCCACAAAAATATTAAGCTGTTAATATTAAAATGTTTTCAACATTTATAATAATATATGAAATGTTTCTTGAGCATCAAATCATCATATTAGAACGATTTCTGAAGGATCATGTGACACTGAAGACTGGAGTAATGATGCTGAAAATTCAGCTTTGCATCACAAGAATAAATTACATTTTAAAATATATTAAAATAGAAAATACTTATTAAAATTGCAATAATATTTCACAATATATCTATCATTTTGTATACATATATATATATATATATATATATATATATATATATATATATATATATATATATATGAGACAACCAGATTCACTTGAATGTGTTCCAGCATTAGAAAAATATGATCTTGAACTGTAGTTCGGACGACAGGATTTACAAAAATGATGCTATCCTATATTTGCCAGTCCAAATCTAAATTCAGTACGCAGATCCCATCGATCCCATTAAAAGCAATGATTCCTCCTTCAACACAAGGCTGTGTTTGGAAATATGTGGCAAGCAGTACGGTTTAATTCAGACGAGTCATTGGGGGTCTTGGCCAAGCGTCCCACGAGCGCATTCACAGGATATTTAATGGACTTGTACAGTTTGCACGGAAACAGTTCCAAGTTTTGCAGTTCATCCACACTGCCAAATGTTAAGAGCAGCCAAGAAAATATGGAAGATTTCTGAATTTACAGCTTTGATGTGTTTCCTGCCTGGTGTGACAGAGGAGAGAAATGTGTGTGTGTGAGACTCAAATGAACAAAAATGGGAGGAGAAAAGGAGAGAGAGTGACAAAAGTTAAAGCCGAGGAGGGAGCATTGTGAGACCGGCTCAGTGTGCAGGATGAGGGACGTGAGAGAAAGCTACAGTCGCATTTGATGCATTCGGTTGCTTTGCTTTTCGCCCTGTATAAGCAGCTTCTCAGAATCTGGTGTCATTTCTGCCTGCTGGAGAAACACACGCTATCAGGAGTCAACAGACATCTGCTGCTGCAACACACACACACGCACGCCGCTGCAGAGATGAGCCCAAATGTGTTTTTGCTTAGTTGTCAGACATAACCCGGCTCTGGAATAGAAGAGCTCTGAACCAGGTAAGACAAACTATTATAAATACTGACTCTTATAATTATATTCCAGTTTGAGCCGTCCTGCTTTGTTTTCACTTTTTAGACACTTTTTTACACTGAAAATGCAAAATTATAGTGTGTTTTTTTATAGTGTGATATTTACTAACATTTTTACTACTACACACTCAGCCAATAGCATGTGTTTGGGGAGGGACTTTCTATTTTTCTGACCAATGGCAGACAGTGGGAATGTCCAGGAAACCTGTTTGAAAACAATCACTGAATGGTTGATTTCACATGAAGTGAACACAAAATTAAAATGGACCTTGTTAACTTTTTTTAAAGAGATAGTTCACCAAAAAAAAAAATATTTACTCACCTTCATGCCGTTCTTAACCCATAAGACTTTCGTTCATCTTTGGAGCTAAAATTGAGATCTTTTTGCTGAATTCTAAGCTTTCTGTTGCTCAACCTCCACTTTGATGCTTCAAAAAGTTCATAAAGAGATCGTAAAACTAATCCATATGAATTGAGAGGTTTAGTCAACATTTTCTGAAGAGACTCGATCACTTTATGGTGCACAGATTTAAAGTAAGGATTTTATTCATATTCATCAACACACACATCAGTTGTGATAAACGGAAGCTCAACCATGTTCACTTTATGTGCGAGAACCAATGAGGTTCATTCTTGTGTTACGCATCATGTTTGAGCTTCAGCAAGAACCAATGAGGTTCATTCTTGTGTTACGCATCATGTTTGAGCTTAAGCAAGAGCCAATGAGGTTCGTTCTCATGTAACGCAGCATGTTTGAGCTTCTGCAAGAACCAATCAGGTTTGTTCCTCAACGTCGAGCAGGTTCAGTTGAGCTTCTGTTTATATTTACGGATGAATGTTTATGTCAATAAAAGGCGAAATTCAATCAGTTCATCATATAAAGCGATCGAGTCTCTTCGGAAAATTTGGAACTAAACCGCTCAATTCATATTAGTTTTACGATCTCTTTAGAACGGAAATGTCTCAGATTACATCAAAAAGATCTTCATTTGTGTTCTGAAGATGGACGAAAGTCTTACTGGTTTGGACCAACATGAGGGGGGATCATTTTTTGGTGAACAAACAGAATTTTGGGGTGAACTAACCCTTTAAAGCACGTTCTTGTGCTATTATCAACAATTTATCACTTTCAACGTTATCAAAAGACACCAGGGTCAAGGCTATCAGAATTTCCACTGCAGTCCTGTGTTTGTTTCACTAAATTAACACCAAACAGACGTATTTGTGTTTCAATGGTCATCTGCAGCGTTTGGATGCGTTCAGGGATGAGGTTCGCTGCACAGGTTGGCTGAAAAAAAAACGCCTTTTCTCAGTGTTCAGTGTCATGTTTATTTTCGCAGCTGCTGGCACGTGTTTTTGGAAAAATGGCAAGTATAGACTCAAAGCTAGTGAGAGAGAGAAACAGGGATGTATTAAGGTGATGTATTTAGGTTTAGGTTAGTGACTTCAACTAAAAAAAATCAATTAACAGATGTCTAAAATATACTAATATTGGGCATTGCTAACTTATGGACAAAAAAGTCATAAGTTAAATATAAGTTTAAGTTAAAATCAAATATAAATAGATACACATTAAAATCTGTAGATTATGACTGTAACAAAGTCTGTAACAAATTAACCAAAGAGAAATTGAGTTAACACACTGTAAAAATATATTGTTGGTTTAACTTAAAAAATGGAAAAAATTGAGTTAATACAATGAAGGAGATGGATTTAACCATCAGAAACTCAAAATATTATGTTTTCTAAACTACATAAATTATTTAAGTTGACTTGAAAAAAGAAAAAATGTTGTGATTACAAATCATGAAAACATTTTTTATGCAATAGACATTATAGATTAATGCTGCCTTCATGTGCTATCAGGAATTTCTTACTTCCCACTTCTGAATTCGTGATTACGAGTTTGATGCGTTCCATTGCTTTGTTGTCGGAAATGACTACAATCATGACAGGTTTATTCTTTAATTTGGTGAAACTTATGAAATATAATCAAAACCAAAATGATATCTAACATCTCATTCATTAACAACCATATAGATAATAAACTTGCAGACGATTCTAGAATTTCAGTCGAATACGGGCTATTATCGCTATGTATAAAACACAATATGCTTCAAATGATTATTCATATATGCACTACTTTAATTACAAGACCAAAATATGATGTAGCTGTGGTGAAAAAACTAATACAGAATACCAGTCACAGCAGCAATCGTTGGAAACACTGCGAGTGCTTTACTGTAAATATACGTTTTGTATGTTTATATGAACTGAGTGAAGAGTCTTAATTATTTTTTGTGATAACCGACAGCATGAGATGCTGATGATAGGAGCTTAACCTGCATTTAACCTGCTTTAAAGGCAATAAAAGAGACTAGGCCTACAAGCATTTCCAAGAAGACAAATGATGTTTAATGGAGCTCTTTGTCATGCGTTAATACAAACCAGCGGTTGTGGAAAAAAACCCTCAGACAGGTTCCACTGCCCTCGAAGAACGAGTTCACAGAGAGGCTCCTCACGGTTTTCAATTTACACTCCTTCACAGTCCCGTTTAGCTCATCCCTCCGTTCTCCTGACTTCCCCACCTCTCTCTCCCTGATGGCCCTTTGTGGGAATCTGAAACTCAAGACTGCCCCGAAAACCGTAAGACTATGAAAATCGAGCGATCTCAAAATGCAGATTCTTCCTCTCTCTCTCTCTCTTTTGTTTCTTACACTTGTCTGCCTTCTCACTTTGTTGGCCTTGTTTCCATTTTAATGGATACAACACCCTTTGAAAGAATCTGGGAATCTAGAATTCCAATTAAAAACAACAGTTGCTTCATGGAAAGGCAAATAAGTCGACAGCCATTGATGGTCGTGTTACAGGATTGTCATGTTACATTAAGAAACTTGTCAAAGGTTTGAAGGCATACTAGCTGGGCAGATGTTATATCAGAAAGTGTGTGCAGGTCTTTGGTCAACCTAAATATGCAAATAACGCAAAAACAGGTTCAACCTTTCCACAGAGCCATTTTATGGATTATGATGATATGATTGCGAGCATTGATGGATTAAAGGGGTGGTTTGCTGCTTTTTTTCTTTGCATGATTGTGTTTATGGTCTGCAATATAACATGTATTCGTGGTTTTTCTTTTTTAAAAAGTCTTATTTTTCACCTTTATTGTAAGCCGCTTTCTCCTCTTGTCATTTGAACGCGCGGTTGACTTCCTGAGTCTATGAAACCACTCCCTCAGAAACAGGCAATGGGCTCAGATTGGTTAGTTTGGGCCGGTGTTTTGTGATTGGCTAAACTGAAATATGGTCATGCCCTTTTTTGCATATTCCGGAGGGAGGGGTTGATGTAAATGTATGGGTTAGTGACGTATAAAACCCGTTGTAGTCCCATTCGAGTTGTTTTTGTAGGCATTAAACTTCCTGATTTTTAAAAGACAATATCTCTGCTTACATTGTACTTTCAGCGCTGCAACTTTGCAGATACTATTCATGCACCAACAGCAACATTACACTATTATTAAAAATAAAAAAGTGAAATCGCAATCAACCCCCCCTTTAACTGTTATTGTGATGCCCAATACAATATACCCTTTTTGACCCAAGCACATTATGAACAAATATGGAATATTTACATTGCTATGGCAAAGGCATTGCTAAGTATTTCCCTGGCTCTGGCAGACACACAATAGAACAAGAATCTAGTTTTCTGCAGTTGATTAGTTGGCTCTGGAAGAATGTGAGTTCTCAGAACAGCCATAACTGATTCTTCAACATCTGTGTGAGTTGGTGGGGCTTTCCCAAAGAAGTGATCGTCTCACAAGCGCAATGTTGTCTTCGCATTGGCCTGTGAGAATTGAACACACCCGTTTAATCTAATTTAAACCCTGGACATAAACATTTTTACTCACCAAATGCTTGATAAATTGCTTTCATGTTCAAGAAATTTCATTTATGTACAACACTCTTCCATCCTGTTTATATATATGACCATTTATGTATATGCAATCGTGTTTAACACTATCTACACCCATGCACATAGACAACAACTCCAAAAGTCAACAGGTGGTCTGCTTCAGATAGCATAAAAACACAAGTTACTATCTGTCTAAACCTTTATCTTTGGCTCACCAGCTCAATCAGGAACTGGTGGAAAGGGTTAGTTCACCAAAATTAAATGTAATTTATGAATACAGCATATAATATATGAATTTCAGAGGCTGGGTGGACTAGAAAGAGGAAAGAAGTGCATATATCAGTCTGTAAATTGCCACATTCATGCCATCAGGGGGTGAGCCGTTTTCATATCTGTTACATACATAAATGCCAAGCAGGAGAGCTGAAGGCAATATTTTTTTTCCCTTTCGATCAGATATGAAATGCAATTTCCATGTATTTATGTTACCTTTAAAAGATCTGGAATGTGAGCAGATTACATTGTTAAAAGGTGTGGCATGGGTACACACAGCTAGAGAAAGCGTATGTGCTAGAGAAGCAAGACGGACAGTGTTTTCATAATATCCAGTCATTGACTTCAGTGGTGGTACACCCTGCTGAGATACCCACATATCCAATCCGCTCTCATCCCAGATGAACTCAACCTTTTTTCACTCCATATCTGCAATGCTTTATTCGTTTACACAAGAAAAACAAAAGGAGAGAAGTGCAGGAAGTGCAGAAAAAGGAGGGATTTGCACATCAAACATGCAGCCAGAAGTACAGTCGCAGAACTTAAAGTGAGGTGGACCCAGGTGGACCCAAGCCAGAGCGGAAAGCCCCACTTTGTAAAAACACACCGCCAAAAGTAGGTCCATCCGCAAGAACGAAGGGCAACTAATTGTGAGGACTGTCAGAAAGGGCATATCATAAAATCAAGGATTGAAATGTGCTTAAACAGCACATTTTCAAAACCTACACTGAAAAAACTGATTTTTTGGTAAGGTAAATAAAATGCTGGGTTGTTTGAACCCAATTTTGGGTAAAATATGGACAAACCTAGCCATTGGGTTACATTTTTAAATTAAATTTTTAACCCAATGGCTGGGTTTGTCCATATTTTACCCAAAATTGGGTTCAAACAATCCAGCATTTTTTAGAGTGTGAAAAAACCCCAATGTAATTTACAAGAAAAAGTTAGTTCAGGCAAGAATTAAAAAAACTAAGTAAATTCCATATCAGTACTTAGTTCAAGCGAGTAGAAACGAAGCATAAATATGAACTCAATAAAATAAAGTAAAAATTACTCTACTTTTCTGATACTGGGGTTCCCACCATGCACTGGACCTTGAATAATTAATGAGGTTAAATTTTCACTGGTTTCCAGCTGTATTTACACTGTTATATCATTTCTTTTGTTGTCAGGATTAGTAACTTGCCATTTTGAGGAAATTTTCTGCTCAAAATGACACATTCAAACACAAAAACGATCCATCGAATTGTGCATTGTCTACCAAGTATTGAGGTCTTTGCATTCACATCATGCTTAACATCTGACATGATGAAGTATAAAATAACTAGAAGTATAAGTAAAACACATACTATAAATGACTGATATAATTCAATAAAATTGTTTGAGTGAAATGTAATGCAAAGAAAATTATAACTAAATCGATATTAATCAACCTTTTACTAGCCAAGTTACTTATATTTGTTATTGTCACTTAACCAAAGTAAAGTTTACTTAATTCCATATTCCAAGTAAATTTCTAATTAAAGCTACTGATATGTTTAGGTTTTTACTTGGCAAATCTTTGTAAATTTACTAGCATTTTCTGAGTGGAAAAAGTTTCCTAGCCTAAAGTTGCCAGTGTAGGTTGGGTTTAGTCATGTCTGATACCCATCAGACATGTTACTCTTAGTTATATATTGATGCTAAGTATAACCCTGGCAGATATATAACAATGTTTTATTAATAATAATAATAATAATAAATACTGCAAAATTCCACAAAAAAAGAATTGTTCATTTTCATTTCACTGTGAATTTAAAGTAGTCTTCATTGCATAACTTTCCAAGCTCTCAGAAGAACACCATAGCAACACCCTGGCAACCAGCTTAGAATTTTGCACTGGCAATGACCACACAAAGGCTTTTAATTGAATTAAAAAATAGTCTTGGAAATTATATTTGAGGACTGTAAAATGTGACCTCAAAACTCAAGAACAAGTCTGACTTTTGAAAAATGTCATGACTTGGAAGTCCACGAGGAACATCTCTGTGAACTATTACAGTGGAAAGAAAAAGAAGGATACTGAAAAGAGAGAGAGAGAAACAAGAACAGACAGAGAGTGAAGAGTAATTACGCCATTCATGGCCTTCTTTACTGACTGCCCTCTCACACACTTAAACTCATATGGCACTCACAAACAGGATGTACAGCCCCCTAAAGATCTGGGACCTATTAAAACTCAAAAGCAGACAGAGCAAAAAGTAAATAAATAAAAAGAATCCTAAATTGAACCTTTAGCTGGCAATGGCATTCCCACTGTCTGCTTTGAAGACTCTTGCACTTTCAAGTGGCCATTGGTTTGCCGCCGAGAAGCAAGGTAGTCATTTGGATTTGTTTACACTCTAAGAGCAGAGCTGAAGACAGTCAATGCTCTAACCGCATAATGCATTTCCTCTGTTAATCATATAAATCATGAGATCTGAAGGCATTCATGCTGTTCTGAATTTGAGGACAGTCATTTTTGTCAGTGTCTGTATTTAGTCGCGTTTGAGAAAGACAAAACAACATTGAAGACTTGTATTTTCTATTAAAAATAAAGTAAATAGGCAAAACATACTGTCATAATGTTGCCATGGCATTGCTATAGAGTTGCTAGGGTGATTAGGTTCAGTGTTACGTATGGGCCTTACAAAATTGCCTGATCGCCGAGAAAAATACATACTCTTGAAAAGAAAAACCATAAGTATGAGCAATGATAACAGTGATGCTTATAAGCACCATTCATATTTTAAAGTACACATTTATACAAAATAATGTTTATATTCCCACATTAAATCAACTATAAGAGACACTACTAAAACTTTTACACTAAAATTGGCATAGAATAGTGCACAAGTACGAAAAATAACTCTTTGAATGAACATAAAAAATTATGCAATTATGTTATTCCAATTTATTGTACTTACGTTGGGTCAACTTAACTCATTAAGGTTGATTCAACTTATTTACTATGTTTCGGCACAGGCTGATTTAATAGTGAAAGGCTCCCTGTCCCCTGATATGGTTCAGGTATTCAAATTCAAATATTCATTCATCCAATGCAATACAATTTATTTTAGTGTCACACTAATCAATAACTAGATTATAGCCATCAATTAGCTATCAGTAGCACTTTATAGAATTTTAAAGTCTTCAGCCTAACCAAATGCTCCACTCCTCTCCACAATGGCAACTTACATATAAACTTACATATATTTAAGCAGATTGAACACAATCAAATTAAGTTTGGACTAAATGTATAGCAATTGTGTTGCTTAAGCTCATTTTAATTAAGCAATTTGAAAAAGCAGCAATATTCATTTTTTTGAGTGGCACCTTAGGTAAACAAACATGGTTTTACTAAGATTCACCACAAACCGTTGCTCTACAATGCAGTAGTTGACCTGAAAGAGAAAACTAACCATAGAACAAGCCAACAAACGCTAATAATTCTCTGCAACTGCTCAAATTATAGAAAACAATAGCCTATATGGAACAATAGCATATAGCCTTTGATAAAGAACAAAAATCCATTAACTTTTTTAGGAAACTATTGGCAAAGGATGTGGCTTTAACCCCTTTTTGACCTGAAGACAGTTTACAGACCAAACCATCCAGCTACAAACCCTTTCACCTAAATTAATCTTGTGTACATCTGCTGAATAACCTAAAAACCTCATAGATGGTTTGGATTGGAGGGCTGCTTCTCCAGTGTTTTGCCATCCATACTTCATGCCATCCAAGAAAACGTTCAAGCCGATGTTCACCAGAAACCAGCCGAGGAGGTGAGGGAGTTTAAAGTGGTTTAGGTAAAATGGAGACAATGCCTCACTGAGAAACACTGGATGAAATGTTAACCCACATCCTCTGGCAACAACCTACAACACTTTTTTATTTCACTATTTTTTCTTAATACACAAAGCACTGTATTCACGTTACTGGACTGGGCTGAAATAATAACTTTAATATAAAGATTTCACTTTCTAAGCTACTATTCAGAGGAGATTTAGATGTCTAGTGACCTTAAACTCTCGAGACACTAACCAATTTTGAGGCTGTCGTAACCTTCCAGACGGGCTCAGAAAACAAATCCATGCTTTACTCCTGGTAGTTAACCAACTTCACAAAGCACATGGAAAAATGTCTGCCTTGTCTCAACTCATGCACAGCCTTTTCAAGAAACACTTAACGTCATAAGTACACCCATAAGAAATCTATTAGACTTATAAACTTATTGCCAATACATAAAAATCCCCTTGTGTGCATGAAAGCTAAGCTTAAAAACTCGCTATCAGGCTTTCTAGAGGGATGTTTGCATGTAGCCAAACTTAGTAAACAAAAGTGTTTCTATCACCAACTCTGGGCTTTTATATCCCTAGATTCACTTGGACGAGAAAAACAGCTCCATAAATAATGCTCATCATGAGATAGCCGATCATTCAGTTTTGCTATCATGAGAATACATAGGAACCTATTTTGGCATAGAGGAAATATGGGACAGAAATCGGGAACTGATTATTGAGGGACAAGGTCATGAATCATCATAGGATTGAGAGGAAGATGCAACATCTGGCAAAAATATTCCATTCAACCACCAAACATCAGGAGTTCTTATATAAAGACCATCTCCATTAACCACGAACATGCTAAACTTTGCCACATTTTGGGTTTAAGAAGGAATTACGAGCAAGTTTGTTGTAATAGTAAAACGTGGTTTTAAGTTACCAAATTAAGACAGGTTTACAATCTACACACATTCTTATGACCTTTCAACAACGGCCTTCTTCAAATGACTGCTGACATTTATGCATGTTATTGCATTGGTGCATGTTTGCATAAAAAAAAAAACAGAGAAAGAGATGGGAAAAATGTGCAACCTATTTATTATTAATCATTATTAGGCATTTAGGGCTGGGCAACGATTAATCGCAATTAATCGCATCCAAAATAAAAGTTTGTGTTTACATAAAATATGTGTGTGTAGTGTGTATAATTAATTTGTATAAATACACACACATGCATGTATATATTTAAGAAAAATGTGTTATTAATAAATCAAATATTTGTATTTCTATATATATATATAATATTAATTATGTATAAATATATAAAGTATATACATGCAAATATCTCTTAAATATATACATACATATGTGTGTATTTATATATACAAAATAATTATACACAGCACACACACATATATTATGTAAACACAAACTTTTATTTTGGATGTGATTAATCGCGATTAATCGTTGGCCAGCCCTAAAAATATGTGTATGGTTGGTTATCAAAAAATAATTGTCCAGGGCACATTTCACCCCAAAATCTAGTTTTTACATTAATAAAATAATAACCAAAATACATAACAATTTAAAAAAATAAATATATATAATATATATTTATATAATAGAATTACATACATAATTAGATAAATAAAATACATGTCAAACAAAATCAATTTTAAATTCAGACTTTTTATTCTAAAAATCTAAACAGAGTTTGTAAACATGTCTAAGGTACAGGTGTAGAAGCTGCCCACATTGATAATTTACATATTAGTGTATATTCGAACATTTAAAAAAATGTACGAGTGCATTTTACATGCAACTACCTATGAATACTAATGCGATCATCTTGAATTGTGAATGAAAGCACATGAGTATGTGCAGGGGCCTCTGGGGTCCCAATGTGATGCAGTGGAAAAAAGCATTCTTAACAATTACGTCTGACCTCGCTGTGATTTATACGGCCTTTCTAAAGCATGCACACTCACTCACTCATATATCATACACAACACCATATACATCACTGGGAAGTAGAGGGGCCAAACTCCCTCAGAAAACATAAACAAAGCCATGCGAGCAGACAACCGTTTCCCTCCATGTGTTTACTGTCTTTACCCACTTCATACTGACTTTACAGGTGCAGTTAACTCATAAGTTTACCAAACTTTACAAATAATTGCACTTGAGAGAAACTTTTGATGACATATTGTTTAGAGGTTATGTACAAATTCCATCCAATCATTTGCTGTCTAAATTGAGAATGCCCCTCACTCCAAAGCGTGGAGTTTCCACCTTCATCTTTTACGCAGAAATATTTTATTGTAGCTTTAGCGCATGCATTACTGATACTACACCAAACCAGCAGAGAATAACAGAAAGTACAGAAATAAGTACAGTAGAAGAGAAGTTAAAACGCCTAGATATGTTTATATTCTTGCAAGCAAAAGTTCTTCTTACCTCCCCACGAGTGCACAGATTTTTGTTGTTTCCACCTTTGACATCTGTTGCTTTTTCTTGCCATGCATTTTCAATCTTCTTCTTTAACAAGTTCTTGAAAGAAAAAAACAACACAATTGTACTTGCCACCTAGTGGACTAATGCAGACAATTCAATGATTGGGCAAACATGCCTTTTACAAATGTACAAAAAAGTTGCTTTGCTTTTCACTATCATCATCAGATCAACTCAAGTAGTACACGTTAAAATCATAGTTGACAGTTCTGTCCCAAATGACACACTATACATTCTTGTGCATTAATGGTTGTATCCAAAATCGCATACTTTCCCCCATATAGTAGGTGAGAAACAGTATGTGACAAAAGTAGTGTGTCCAAATTAACAGAACTCATAAAATATTAAGCAAATATACTGATTCTGGTTCGTCACATGATAATGACAACATGGCGAATGTAATACGTCCAGACTAAATTCATTCTACACAAACTCATACACTCTTAGAAGAAAAGGGTTCTATAAGCGCTTTGTATTTGGAACCCCTAAAAAGGTTCTACACACTCTTAAAGGGATACTCCACTTTTTTGGAAATAGGCTCATTTTACAACTCCCCCAGAGTTAAACATTTGGGTTTTACCATTTTCGAATCTATTTGGTCGATTTTCTGATATTTAGAAGAATATCAGTAACCAGACAGTTTCTGGTCTCACTGACTTCCAGAGTATATTTTCTTTCCTACTATGGAAGTCAATGAGACCAGAAACTGTCTGGTTACTGATATTCTTCTAAATATCAGAACATCGGCTAAATGGATTCGAAAATGGTAAAACCCAACTGTTTAACTCTGGGGGAGTTGTAAAATGAGCCTATTTCCAAAAAAAGTGGACTATCCCTTTAAAAAAGGGTTCCTCTGGGTTCTATATAGAACCCTGGGGTTCCATACTTGGCCAATAGAACCTTTTACCAAAAAAAATGGTTCTATATAGAACCATTTTGGAGTTCCATATATGAAGCGGGGGATGGAACCATTTCTGGTTCATAGAACCATTTCTTCTAAGAGTGTAGGCCTGCTAGAACATATTTTTTAGCTGTGAAGTAATTACTTATTGTAGAACCTACTCAATTATGGAAAAAAAAAACATCTTGAATTGCCCCTTTCTTGTGGTAAGTCCTCAAATGAAAATTTGTTTTAAAACATTTATGATTTTTCCTTTGCTATTCTGTCAAATGCCTCTTTCTCCCGAGGCAATCCTTTCTCTGAACTCCTCGTTCTCCTCATTACTCCAATAAAAACATCTAATATGGCCTAAAACTTGGACCACGTGTGATGTGTGTGCACTCATAATTGCTTACAAGACTGATGTGCGCAACTCCCCTGTTAATCTCTTCACAAGAGCCCTTAAACACAAAGTCATCTAGCACCTTTACTAATTCATGACCTCCACATAAATCTTATTAAAGAGATAGAGGTAGATTTCTACAATTTCAGTGACATGACATGTATAACCCTTGGAATTTGTCTTCTGCATTCAACTCATCCAAGTTAGTGCACACACATTATGAGCAGTGAGTAGTTAACACACACACCTGGAGCAGAGGCCTGCCATTTTTGCTGTGGCGCCTGAAGAGCGATTGTGGGTTAGGTGCCTTTCTCAAGGGCACCTCAGTTATTTCCTGTCGGTATTGAGAATTGAACCATGACTTTTGGGTTACCAGTCTAACTCTATAGTCTAACCAATAGGCCCTGAAGAACAATAGTGAGCTTTACTCTCAAAAGTCTCTCAAGAACTCAAGTCTTTTAAGTTGCAGTTGTAAACTTATGGTTTAGTCATATGGCAGACCATTTAGAAAATAATTAGTATACCGCTTCACAAAAATCAGGACAGTTTGAGGTATCTAACGTTATGTGAATAGTTAAACTGCAAAGATTATTTATGTTTTAATCCCCAACACTCCAAGTATGAACAATAGTTATAGTGATCTTTGCCTTAGTAAGCACCACATAAAACTCCCATTACACATCGGTCCTGCTCGGGGGTATTGGGTAATAATATCTTAAACAGCAGAATAAAGGTGATGATATTTCACAAAATTCAACATTATTCAATTAATGTTCTGTGTGCCGTCATCCATGGCTTTGTTCCAGTATGGATTGATGGGGGTGATGTGTTTGTGTGTGGGTGTGTATGAGCTCTAAGGGGTTCGCTTTGAGGGGGGCAGAGTTCATTACAGCAAAGATCCCCTGAGATCGATTTCTTGTAAGTTATTTAAGAGTGAGTTCTATGACTCAAGCACTATTCAGCTGAGATTGCGCAATCAAAGAGCTCACAAATCACTCTTAATACACAACATACGGCAGGATTCACAGAAATTCTTTCAAATTTCTCACGTTAGAGATATATTGTGGTCTTTAAAGTTTTGTCCGAGACCCTGTGAATGTGACTAAGATGCATTCCAAGCTGGTTCTTGGCTGTAATGTATATTGGATATTTGTTTGATGGGTCTGTTTCTTGTTATGACTAAGTTCTCTGCAATGTCCACTTGATAAAGCTAATTATGTTCTGTTAATACATATGATATTGATGGTTGTAGTCTACTACTTCCATCTGGGTCATGAAAATAGGCAGGTTACATATCAGCATGTTAATGAGTGCCATTAAAAACTCATTTCTATTTCAAACATTTATGAAAGAAGATGCTGAGGGACTTCAAAAGATGCTGAGGCTAGAGTTTCATCTCACATGAGGTGGTAGTTTCTTGGTTAATGATCAAGGCTAATAATTGTAGACTCAAAGGGATAGTTCCTGTCTGCATGACTTTCTTTCTTCTGAACACACACAAAAAAAGTCTGGTTGGTTTTTGGGGTTTTTTGTCCATACAATAAAAAGTCAATGGGGTCCAATGTTGTTTAGACACCCCAACTTATAGTTTTATAAAAACGTTTCACTGAATTACCTCGACAGAAGCTTTAAAATCAATCATTACATTCATTATTTCCTGTTACTACCTAAAAAAATCCATCCCACCCAACTGACCTAGATTGTGAACCCTCCACTCTTCAATGGCATCATTACCCTGTGCTTTTCTTGATCCACAGCCTTGTGTGCTCTGGACTAGTTATCTATTCCCTTTGGCGCAAAATCCCATGAGTCCCCTGGGTAAATGATTGATGGCAATCTGGCTGTTTCCAGGAAGATTTACATATGCGATTGCTTAGCGATATTGTAAAGTGTTAACACATATGCCATGTTCAACTATCCCATGGCTGCAAATATACAAAATGCCAAACAAAAATGTTTCGGAATGACAGCCATCATACTCTGAATCACAGTTCAAGCCAGTAAATCCACAATACCTCCCCTCTACACCCTTCTGTTTTTCTTCCTCCTGCCAAAAAACAAATGGAAAAAAGTCTTAGTATGGCAGTTTCTCATGCTAGACATGATCCCTGTGCTAATATTTTGATTGGCCAGCACTCAGATATCTTACTGTGCATCCCACTGAGAATAATCTGTGTGTGTGTGTGTGTGTGTGTATATATATAAATACATGCATATTCGCAATATACACAGGACTAGATGTTATTTGCAAATAAGTATATTATTGTGCTTATTAAATGTACAGTATGACTGAAGTTTCTTAAACAATCTGTCTTAAAAGGAATAGTACACACAGAATTATCATCAACATTGTCATTATTTACTCACCTGCATGTTGTTCCAAGCTTTTATGACTTATGTCTTGCACATGGTTTGGAATGCCATGAGGATATAGTGACAGAATTTTCATTTTTGGGTGAACTTGTTTGTGTAAATTTAATTAAAATGCTGATCATTTATTGTAATGCATCTCTGTGATCTGTTGACATGTAAACCGCAAAATTTACTAGATTCTCTGTTCTAGTCTGGACGCACACATTGTTTATAGAATGAATCCCTCAGTTTTCACTGCATCTGGATGTCCACCACTACTTCTGGAGAATGAAATTTGTTTTTTTTTCACTTGTTTTGGGGGGAACGATCCACAACACAGATGGATTGGTTTAATTACAATATTGTGCTGTTTTTTGGTAAACCTCAGTGCTATTTAGGAGGATGTTCAACATTTCAACACTTGTTTCAAGGCACATATTCAACGCTTATTCTGATTTCAGGCTACTTTTTGTGTTAAAACAATGTTTAACTATAGTACCATGGCCAAAAATGCTACATTTGTTATAGACATGCCAACAACCAAATACAAAATTTGTCACAAAACACAGGCTATCACTTTTCTAAGCATTCACACTACTATTTTGCCTGGCATTTAAAAAATAGGGTTGAATATACAGTTTCAGACAGAATATTGCCACTTACTTTGACTTTTTTACTTACTAGTTTGCTCCTCTAACGAAAACAGGCTCACCACATGAAGAGCAGACCCTATGAGGAGATTCGTTTCTGAATTGATTTGTGTTTTTAACGAATCGAACAAGTGAATGATTCAATGACTCAATTAAAAATGTGTTGTTTCTGAATGAATCTGTTGGACGAATTGAACAGTCACTTATCGCATACTACTGTGCTATCGATGTAGAGAAGGAGATTAATTTATAAAATATCGCACCATCTATCTCGCAAAATATTTAAGTTTCACTGTATGTTATTTATTGTAATATAAAATAACCGTACCAATGTCTTCAGTGAGTCAAGCTGATTCAAATGAGAGTTCACGAGTCCTTTAGAATGATTCATTAATTCGCGAATCAACCAGTGACGCAGACTCGAGGCGGACAGACAACTTGGTGGAAATTTAGGGGTAAACGGACTTTTACTCTCATCACATTTAATTGATTGATCGCATTTAATGGAATTATTGTAAAATATGACTTATTTTGCAGGTTGTTGTTGATATAACAACAGCGGTTTGCCTCTAAAAAGCGACGCAGGAAAAACAATGTAACGTGACAAAAAGCTAGTGTTTTGAGAGATATCGAGATCGTTTAAATAAAGATTTCGATTAACTGGAAAGTCAATATTTTTACCCAGCGCTAAAAAAAACCTAACGTAACAGTGAATGACGAAACCGAGTCAACGTTTCTTTTGGGGTTACGTAAACGTTAGTAAACAACCGCCCTGAACTCAACAACGCCTTAGCAACTCACCAGGATTTTTTTATTTTATTTTTTACAGGCAAGCAATTCTCATTTTCTTCGGGAAAAAAAGTACTTTTGTTATTTTAAATTCTCATGGGCTTCACTTGTCATGGTTTAGCACTGTTTCCAGGGTGCTTACTTATAAACATGGTTTTCTGAAAGTCCCTGCTCATCTAACGACGTTACCCCCCACATCTCTTCATCTAGCTTTCAGATCTCTCACTTCCTCTTGTAGGAAAAGGAACATGAGTTACTGTCCTGTAGAGAATGATAACTGCCTCTGCGTTTGCAATCAAGGCATATCTCTGTCCCTTTCCTGTCTTCCGTCTCTCTTTTTCATCCTTTCTTCCTCTCACTTTCACTCTGTCTCTCTCTCTCTTGTGTGCCTCTGTCAACAAAATCGTTTCCTTGAGCCAAACAGGTGCAAAAACCATAAGTGAACAGTATTTGGACACTTAAATCACACTCATGCACACAAATGCAAACAAAGTGTCATCTGTGTGTTCAAATGCTGCTGGATCTTTTTGTGATTTTTCATCTTTTATTTGAAACACATGGCAGTTGGTTTGGATGTTTTTTCTTATCTAATCCATAGACATTCAGACATTTTAAGTGAAACGGCAGTAGCGGCGTATCTTTTCTTCTGTATTGTGATGTACATCCTGCATACATCACCAGAGATCCAGCAATTTTATTAAACATTTGATTAAACAAGGTCAAAAAATGAAACACACAAGGATGAATTACCTGCACAAGAAGATCTATAACATGCATTTAGAAAATAGATAGGAAGAATTTCACTTTAAGTGTCTTTTTGGGGCCACTGTAGGTGTTTTGGGGCCTTCGTGTCTGAGGAATGTTCAAAAACTGTACAATAACAGAGGAGAGAAGAATTATGGGATGAGGAGAGACAGAACAGAGACATGGACATTTCTCATGGAGGAGAATGGCTGTCACTGAGGTTGAAGGATGAGGAGTTCATTATGAGTAGCTTTATGTTTAGCAGATACGTGTGTGCATGTGTGATAGTGACAAGAATTTGTCCTGATCCTTTTCTAGTTTTCTTGATTTCTCACTTTAGTTTTGCGATTATTGTGAGCGTGTACATGTGTTGTTTTGAGATAGTTTTAGCCCATTTAGGTTTAGCTTTTTTGTTGCTAGGCTGTTGCAGGTGGTTGCCAAGGTGTTGCTATGCAGTTGCTAACATGTTCTGGGCTAAGGTATGACTTTAACAAAAAGCAGATTTCTAACTTAATCTTGTGTTTGTATATGTTTTAGGTGGGGGCGAGATGTCAGTAAAGCTGAAGTTTGATTGTCCGGCTGATGGCGGCATGGTGCAGCGGAGCCGCTCCTTCACAGGAGTAAACGCACTCGGTGGCCGGAGAAGGTAAGCGAGGATTGTTTGTGTTTGAGACAAGATGATGTGTTGTTTCCATCTGTGTCTGATTGTATTTCTTGACTTTTCTTAAGATAAATGTCCTCAAAGCAGAGGCCATGAAAGCTCACGAAAAGCATGACTCTTGTATACTGGAATTTATGAAATGAGGACATCTTGGGGAGGTTTCAAAATGTTGCACAAAACATTTGTGAGGGGTCTGAATCTTTTCTGCAATAAGGCCATGTATGTTGTTGTTAATCAACTAAACTATTTAGTTAATAAACTAAAACTAATACAAATCTGCAATTTACAGTAGGCCTAATTAAAATTAAGCTGAAATAGAATATGAAGAAATATAACTTATTCTGAGGAAAAACTAACTTAAATAAAAAAATAATAATTTTGAACTACTAAAATTATTAAAACAGAAGTGAAAATAAAGTATAAAAAACAAGAACTAATTAAAATGACAAAGGCGCAAATTGCTAAATCCTTCACTAGAGTTAATAAGAATTAATAAAATACAAATATAATAATAAACATATAAATAATATTAATACAAATAAAAGAATTGTACTTTTTAAACAGCATTTTTGATTAATCATCAATATATTTCACTCAGTGCTAAAAAGTTTTAGTTCATCTTAAAAATGACCAATTTAATGCAATATGTTTCTGTAATGCACTTATTTAAAGAACTACAATCCCATAAAGCATTGTGAACAGCATAATTAAATAAAAACCGTAGAGAAATATGAAACTACTTATTTACAGATGTTGATTATGTATAAAAATTATGTTAAGTTTATTGCAAAATAGGGCTGTCAAACGATTAATCGCGATTAATCGCATTCAAAATAAAAGTTTGTGTTTACATAATATATGTGGGCGTAGTGCGTATAATTATTTTGTATATATAAATACACACACATGCATGTATATATTTAAGAAAAATCTGAAAGTATATACTTTGTATATATTTATACATAATTAATGTTATGTATAAATATAAATATTTGATATATTAAGAACACATTTTTCTTAAATATATACATGCATGTGTGCCTATTTATATATACAAAATAATTATACACACTACGCCCACATATATTATGTAAACACAAACTTTTAATTTGGATGCGATTAATCGCGATTAATCGTTTGACAGCCCTATTGCAAAATATGAATATATTGCATGGCGTATATGGAGATCGACTCGATTCCATTATTTGCAGTGCTTCATGGAAGTGGGCGGAACTAAAGAACTGTTTTGGAGCATGTTGCTTTTCCAACTCTGATTGGTGTAAATTTCTGCACTGCATCATGGGTAATGCAGTTTTTAAGCAGGAATTGTTAAATGCGATAATTCACCTGAATTATCAGGTGAAATAAAAAAAAAAAATCACCTGAAATAATGCCTGATGCCTTCAGCAGAATCAAATATAATGGATAAATAACCTTGTAGCTTAAAGTAGTTCTGTCTTTAAAGTTTTATAATTCAAAATCATTTTTCCTATGAAGAAAATTAATAGAATTTTTACTTCCAGAACCCAACTGTTGCACTCTATTGATGTTCTAAATCAGTCACGGGCTCCGATGCGTCGTAGGGCAGCTCACTAGGTTTTGGAGCTAGCTTATACCGGATGTGGCTTACAGTTTTTCTTTGATTGCTTATAGTTCTAATTCGCCATTCCACACAATCCGAAACTTAAACAAGCTTGTGTTATTATGTAACGGCAGTGGTTATTTCAAGAACCAAAGGTCCTGAGAGGATGCACGGTTCGGATTCAAGCTCAAGCATCCTCTGTGAGCAGTGTGACAGCTTACATAAGTAAACACAGCTGTGTGTATGTATGTGCATTTGTGCAAGTTTTTTATTTAGTCACAATAGCATTACATTCCTGCATTCCCATCCAAGTAAAAAACTGAAACTAAATGATTGCAGACAAAGGCCAAAACAACTTCTGAGGCATATCCACCTGCTTCCAATTTGTAAACTCTTTATTATATGGCAGAAGGTTCACAAACCTGCTATGTGAGAAAATGCTTCTTAAAGGGATACATCAGGATTTAGCATTAAGCTTTGTATTAAAGGAAAACCTGTAGTATTTTCGAATTACCACGCTTTCCACCCTCATATCCCCCTGAGACGAGAGATTTATGTATTTTTTTGTCTGGAAAAAACCTCTGATGACCAAAAATCGTCATTTTGTGTCATTTGAGGATTTTTTTCAACCACTCTTTTGACTTTTGTACAGTGAGTACGTTGGATATGGTTCATTTATCCCTTCTTTTGTCAATGTATATATATATATATATATATATGACCTCTGACTGATATATTTTAAATCATTTAATCATTTATAACCTTTATTTTTTGTGTTAAAACCATAATCCAGATTTCTGTAACCTAAAGTATAAAGAAATTGTTTGGGTAATTTTAGATTTAGATCATTTCCATTAATTTAAGTAGGTCCTATTATTAACTAACACAATTATTATTATTGGAAGAAGCAGGGGGTTGCATCAAAACCTTTGAGATTAATGTAAGGTATTTTTTTTTAAGTTTTTGTAATATAGGCCCGGTAAGTTGTTTTTCACATAAATAGTTTTAAAAATACACTAAAAGAGAAAATATAGAGAATCAAGCTCTTTATTGAGAAAAAGGGCGTTACTTGTGTCATTGTCCACTGAGGGACCTCGAGTTACAGCGAGATGTCAGTGATGGAGCCAGGGAGAAATATACTGATGTGAGAGAGCCAAAGCTTGTGTTATTGGTGACCCCCAGTCAGAGCAGCGCAGAGGAATGCCTTCCCTAAGAGAGTTTATTGACATTGCAGAGTCATTGAGTTTGTATGCTGTGTAAGCATACACTGTCAGAACAGCGCTGAAATATGTAGATTATATTGTGGCTGTAACTAAAATGGGATGTGAGGATTAAATTCAGAATATAAAAACATATACTACTGTTCAAAAGTTTGGAAACGCTAAAACAAATGTTGTTTTTGGCAAGAAATCGATACTTCTGTTGACCAAAGTAGTGTTTAATTGACCAAAAATAAATTCAAAAACATTATCAATGTTCAAAATGATTATAGTTTGAAATACCCACAATGTGATCATGAAAACCATCATTTTCAGTGTTTTAGGAAAGCATTGTAATGTGAGAATCTGTTCTTATTCTCCTGGCCAACTGAAACCATTGTGCTACTTAATGAGGTGTGGAAATGGCAATGCAGTCTTTTTCAGTTTTTGAATTATTACTTGCACTTGTGAAGTTTAGTTATGTGTTCAGAAATGGCCAAGAGAAATACATTTCTCTATAAATTGATTATTCAGTTATTTTAAAGTCCCCCTCTAGTCAATCATTGTATCCCTTAGCCTAGTTAAAACTCACCTTTGATAACCAAATTGACATATTTATTAATTAAACATGTTTTCCTTTAAGAAAAAAATTAGACATGCCTTGGAACTATTACACCCTTGCCTCATTTATTATACGCAGATCTATGAATATGCAAATTTGCCCCGCCTTCACTCACTCACAGCAGCTCAGAGTTCCACTGGTTGACGTGATTGGTTACAAGGTAGTTTGTGGTGTCAGAAACACCAGCGATTTAAAACCGTGTTTTTTTTGAGACTGTCTTTGGCTCACTGCAGTTTTAAAGAGAAAATAAAGTTGAAGTAAAATGCAAAAACTAATCAAATAGGCAAAAAAAAAAAAAACCATAAAGGTTTGGGTAGTAAATGATTAGACGGCTATTATGGATGGATAAATCTATCTAAGTATGAGGTCTTGATACTTAGATAATAAAAAGCATAATGATAAACAGAGTGACTGAGGAACACAGTATTTATTTGGAACAAAAAGGCATTTGTAACATTATAACTGTCTTAATTGTCATTTTTATTAATTATTGAATTTCACGTTGAATTAATAGTGATTTCAAATGTTGAACGGTCATACGGTTTTTAAAGAAATCTCTCATGCTCACCACTGCATATAATTGGTCAAAAATACATTAAAAATAGTAATATTGTGAATTAGTATTATTATTATTATTATTATTTAAAATAAATGTTATTTATTCCTGTGATGCAAAGCTGAATTTTAAAAGCTGAATAAAAGTATTAATATATATATATACATATATATATATATATTTTTTTTTTCTAAACAATAGTGTATATATATATATATATATATATATATATAAGTGTATATCTTTTTACTATTCCATTTCACCCTGCAGACTTTCCTCGGCTCGTAGCTCTCTCCGCACAAAAGTCATAGCAGGGAAATCTCCCAGAATGCCCTCTTCGAGTCGGGTGGGCAGCAGCATCTGGGGGCAACAGCCTGAGCAAGTGGACAGAATCTTCCAGGCTTTGAGGAAAGGGCTCAAGTATGTGCACTCATCGTAGTAGAGTAATGAAGCCATTAGTGGACTGCACACACTAGTCTTGTGAATGTTAATGACATCTCATCCCATATAGGGACTACTTGGAAAACCATCAAACAGAGCTGGACTTCCTGTCATCCCAGCAGAGAGACACAAAGAGGAACTCCAGACTGGTGAGACTTTGCACTGAGAACTAGTCCTAATCCAGCTTTTTCATGTATTTTATTATTATTATTATTATTATCATTATTTATTTAAAGGGGTCATGAATTGGCTTTTTAAATTTTATTATATTGTTGTCTGAGGTCAACTTATGACGTTCGCTTGGACGTCATAAGTTGACTAAGTAAAAACGAGTCGTTTGCAGAGGCTGGTGTCAATAAAAGCTTTTATTGGACTAACAAGGACGTTTTCAGTTCTGAAACTTACAGGATATTCTTATAATATGATGACCTCTTAGATGTCAAAAGCTCCACAGTTTTTAAAGTAAATATAAAATAATACATAACAACTATTCTTCATTCCTCAGGGTTTTTTCTATGACCTGGAAAAGGTACGTTGCCATTTACAAATACTAATATTTATTCATTTTAGTGTTTTTTTTTTTCACAATTTTTTTTTTTTTATAAAATGTAATCTTTTTATGCCCTGCTTGGTAACAATAGGAGATTCGAGCCTTAGAAAGATACATACGACGCTTAGAGTTTCAGATCAGTAAGGTAACACAACCTAAAAATACTTAATTTGATTGTAAATGAACACTGGTCAGATTTGCTACAAATAAACCTATATCGTGTGAATGTGAATGTCAACAGGTTGAAGAGCTGTACGAGTCGTACTGCATCCAGTGGCGGCTGTGCCAAGGCGCTTCGAACATGAAGAGAGCGTTCTCTCTGTCTCCGTCTTCAAGACAGTCTCGAGAGAGTTTACTGGAGCTGAACCGTAACCACAGACACAGCCTGGAGGTAAAGTCTGTCCTGGACACCACACACACACACAACAAGCTATAAGTGAGGCATTTGTGTGGTCATTTTCCCAACCAGCGTAAACACTGTGGCTTGGTGGCTCTTTCAAAACATCCCAACATAACAAGATTGGCTTAACCACACTTGGCTTTTCCTGTATTTGCGAATGATTTCTAACCAGTGCATTGATGAAAAAGAACCTATAATCTCACTCTCTGTTTTACACTCATCTCTACCGGCAGGACATGTGTGCAATGGAGGGAGAACTGGAAATCCTGCTGGGAGAGCTACAAATCAAAATGAAAGGTTGCATCTCACATATGCAGGAATTTGAGTTTCAGATGAACGCTGGTCTCCTAAACATCTAATGTTTTCCCTCTTTTGCTGAGGCAGGGTTGATAGGCTTTGCGCGGCTTTGTCCTGGAGATCAGTATGAGGTGAGGAGGTTTAACCCAACATCCTGTCGTTGGGCCAGTTACTGTTGTTATACACTTAAAGGGATAGTTCACACAAAAATTATACACATTTACGCTCTCATATGTCAGCACACTGCTATTTTACAGTGAAAATGAATGTGGGTAGTTTGATGGGGCGTCTCCCAAACTGACAAAAAAGCACCATAAAAATATATGACTGAAAGAAAGTAAGTCATATGGGTTTTAAACGCCATGAGGGAGAGTAAATAATCACGGAACGATCACTTTAATTCATAAAAGCATAAAAAGCCGTGGATGCATTTGACCCCAAAAACATCACTCTTAAAGGGATAGTTCACTTTGAAATTAATTTTTTGATATGTTTTAGCTTACCCAAGATGTAGGTGTCTTTGTTTCCACAGTAGTTTCAATTTTGATATTTTTAGGTCAAACCGTTCTTGTCTGTCAGTCATATAATGGAGGTCTATGGTCACCACCTCAAAGAGCATGCGCAGAGAAGACCAAATTAAACATGATTTAATGACTCGTAAATGTAATTACACATTCATGGCCTAAGACACGAAATGAGCGGTTTGTGTGAGACAACGAACAGTATTTATATCGTTTTTACCTCTTATAATCACAGTCACGTCATTATATGACTGACAGACAAGAACGGTTTGACCTAAAAATATCAAAATTGAAAATACTGCGGAAACAAAGACACCTACATCTTGGATGCGCTTGAAGTAAGCTAAAACATATCAAAAATTAATTTCAAAGTGAAGCCTATGAAAGACACAAATGAGTTATGGTGCTTTTATGTTGAAATATTAGGCAGAAATGACATATTTCACCAGCTATTCGATTGCATTTTTAAGGCCAGGTTTCCAGTGACTTCATGCACATTGGAATGTGGTCACAAGAGCCATCGACTGGCTGATGCACAAGACCACACATTCACACGCAGTCGCCCCCCGAAAGTATTTGGAAAATTTAGACGTGTGTGAATTTCAGTGTATTGGATATCAAAATATATGCAAACATTATGCTAGACATGAGAACGTAATTCTTAATGGTTGTATGAAGTTCATCACGTTAACTATGGACGTGTTCATATAACTATAAGTTATTTACAACAAGTCTTTCTTGAATTTGAACACACAATTTTTCATTTCTTTTACTAAATGTTTTGCTTGTAAAGTGTGCTTTTGCTATTTTTCTGTAATATTAATGCCACTTGGTTTGATATTTTGTTATATAGGTGTTGATCCGGCTGGGCCGTCAGAGATGGAGGATCAGGGGGCGAATCCAGACGGATGACCGACAGCTGTGGGACGAAGAAGAGATGGTCTTCCTCCCTCACATCCACGGGAACTTTGAGATCAAGGTGAGCTCGTTCATGTATACTCACGCACACACCTGCGCAAATACCACTTCCTGTCTGGGTCGTCTGTGGGGGTTGTGATGACAGAAGGTTCCAGGCCTTTTGTCTATATACTATTTGTTAGATCTAAATAGAAGAAACCGCCCACAGACCCCCTGAGAGAACGATAGAGATGTTTAACAGACTGTCTGAAGCTTTTTGGACCAGTGTAACAATGCTTTTAAAAGGTTTGGTTGTCTGAAATGAATTCCATCACTGAAAATACAGACATAAAGCCAAACTAAGTCAGATGACAATTATGATTTCCTCTTTCTACTCTTAAAACAATTTCAGTCA
This sequence comes from Cyprinella venusta, assembly GCA_038021265.1. Taxonomy (NCBI): domain Eukaryota; kingdom Metazoa; phylum Chordata; class Actinopteri; order Cypriniformes; family Leuciscidae; genus Cyprinella; species Cyprinella venusta. The sequence goes on from CM075868.1 coordinate 33,927,485, forward strand.
AAATCAGATCTCAAATATAAAATTTCACATGAAGCTTTTTGAGGAGAGGTGTACTGTTACTTTTCTAAGTGATTTGACTTACTTTTTTTGTCTGATCAATGATGAAATGGGCAAAAATCCCACAGAAACTACACAGAAACTCGCTGATATGCATTAAGCTGATGAAGATGCTTCAAATTATATCTTGGTTTTATAATGTTATACTGTTTTTTTGACACTGTTAAGGATTAGTTCACTTTTAAAAAAACTTTTGCTGATAATTTACTCACCCCCATGTCATCCAAGATGTCCGTGTCTTTCTTTCTTCAGTCGAAAAGAAATTAAGATTTTTGATGAAAACATTCCAGGATTTTTCTCCATATAATGGACATCAATGGGGTCCAAAAGGTTCAAGGTCCAAATGAGAGTTTCAGTGCAGCTTCAAAGAGCTTTAAACGACACCCGATGATGAATAAGGGTCTTATCTAGCAAAACGGTGAACGAAATGACTCGAAAAAAGATTTGTTCATTTGGATGAACGAGTTTGCACAACGTGCATCACTGAACAGAGCAAGGCGAGCATTTGTGCTTATAAAACTTTAACTTTGTTATTTATTTTTTAAATGAGCGATCGTTTCGCTTGATAAGACCCTTATTCATCGTCTGGAATCGTTTAAAGCCCTTTGAAGCTGCACTGAAACACTCATTTGGACCTTGAAACGTTTGGTTCCCATTGAAGTCCATTATATGGAGGAAAATCCTGGAATGTTTTCATCAAAAACCTTCATTTCTGTTCGACTGAAGAAAGAAATACGTAGATATCTTGGATGACATGGGGGTGAGTAAATTATCAGCAAACGTTTTTTTTTTTTTTTTAAAGTGAACTACTCCTTTAATTCATGTTACACCATGTGGTCTCTGGTCCTGTAGGTGACAGAGGTCAAGGGGTTGAGCTCTCTCCTGGTCGGGATGGTAACGTGCAGGAGTGCAGATTTTTTCACAGCACGGCCACAGATGATGGTTGTGGACATAACAGAACTGGGAACCATCAAGCTACAGCTAGAGGTTGTTTGGAAGTAAGTGCATGCGTGGAATTTACAAGACAGACAAACTTTTATAAAGTGCTAAAAATGCCACAATATATATTTATAAAGTGAATCAACACTGTAATAAACACTGTTCTTTTGAACTTTCTATTAATCAAATAATCTTGAAAAAATGTATCAGGGTTTCCACAAAAATAAGAAATGTTTGTTGAGCAGCGAATCAGCATATTAGAATGATTTCTGAAGGATCATGTGACACTGAAGACTGGAGTGATGATGCTGAAAATTCAGCTTTACGTCAACTAAATATATCAACAGATACCAGTCACTGTTACAGCTCAGATGCCTTGACAGCACACTTGATGGATAATTTAATGTTATACCCTCTGGATTTCAACATGTCAAATACTGTAAAAGTGCTATTCACTGAATATTTGAGGCCACTTTTCTATGTAACCGAGTCGACAAGACACTGATCTCACACACAAACACACCCTCTGTAAAGTTCGGCTTTGCTATCAGTTAACATACACCAGCTGTGGAAGAACAGCTGACTGCAGAGAGATGGATAAATAGTCCAACACTAACCCATCCCTCACACACACACCGATCGAATTACATTGGCTTCTACACAGTCCAGGTGGAAACGATTTTTCATAGCCTCTTTTTACAGTGTCACTAAATTAAACACATCTCACAGCCTGTTCAGCATCTCCATGCTCTAGTGTGTGTGTGTGTGTGTGTGTGTGTGTGTGTGTGTGTGTGTGTGTGAGTGTGTTCGTTCACTGTTGTCACCTCATTTCATTTCCTCTGGTTCTGCTTAGTCTCTGTTCACAATGTCACTCTTCATCAACCAGTGATGACAAACACACACTTCCACTCCACACATCATGTGTAACCAGAACGTGAGCGAGTTTTATTTACGCCATTTTTGAACTCTTTCTTTATTGAGTAGTTAAAAAAAAGTTTAGAACAAAAGAAAACAATGTTTAGACATATAACAACATACGGAGGCGTATTGCATTCACTTGAAGAAAAAAAATCTCTGTTTTTCTGAATTATCAAGTTAATTATCTCAGAATTACGAGATAATTTTTCATGGAAAAAATTTTGCTCTGTTTTGTCTGAATTAATGAGTTAATCTTTCATGAGAAAAAAGTTTTGCTCTGTTTTTCTGAATTAATAAGTTAATTTTTCATGAGAAAAAAAGTTTTTGCTCTGCTTTTCCTGAATTACAGAGCAAAAAAAAAATCCATGAAAAATTAACTCGTTAATTCAGAAAAACAGAGCAAAAAAAATTCCATGAAAAGTTAACTCGTTAATTCAGAAAAACAGAGCAAAAAATGTTTTTCTCATGAAAAATTGACTCGTTAATTCAGAAAAACAGAGCAAAAACTTTTTTCTCATGAAAAATTAACTCGTTAATTCAGAAAAACAGAGCAAAATTTTTTTCTCATGAAAAATTAACTCGTTAATTCATAAAAACAGAGCAAAACTTTTTTTTCTCATGAAAAATTAACTCATTAATTCAGAAAATCAGAGCAAAAAAAAATTCTCATGAAAAATTAACTCGTTAATTCAGAAAAACAGAGCAAAAACTTTTTTCCATGAAAAATTATCTCGTAATTCTGAGATAATTAACTTGTTAATTCAGAAAAACACAGTAGATTTTTTTTTCTTCATGTGAATGCAATACGCCTCCGTAATAACAGTCTCCATTTAGTATTAAAATTCAGTTGGAAATTACAATGGTTAAATTTTGAGTGCTAAATCTTCTGAAAAAGTCATTTAATGCATAAATAACACACCTACAGATAATATTTAACAATATAATTAACAATATATAACTGACTAAAGCACTAATTACACTAACATCAGAAGTTTGGGGTCAGTACGATTTTTTTATTGTTCTTGAAAGAAGTGTCTTCTGCTCACCAAGGCTATGTGTATTTGTAAAATACAATAAAAACATGTAAAATTGTGAAATATTATTACAATTTAAAAGAACTACGTAACTAAATAATATAATTTATTCCAATAATGGCAAAGCATCATATTCAGTGTCACATGATCGTTACGAAATGATGTGAACATTTCTTATTCTTATCAGTCTTATCATTTCTGTGGAAACCGTGATACAGTTTTTCAGGATTATTTGATGAATGGAAAGTTCAAAAGAACAGCATTTCATTGTAACAGAAATCTTTTGTGACACAATAAATGTCTTCACTTACACTTTTGATCAATTTAATGCATCCTTGCTGAATAAGTGTTAAATTCAGATTGTAACTTAAAAAGACTTGAAAAGCATTTTGAACATCAGTTGGTAGTTTATTGTGGAGTGCAAGTAAGTATAGGAGTTTCAGGGAGACTGAATTAAGGATAGCAGTGGGATTATGGGTAAGGTCTGAGGGTGGGGTTGTGTGTAAAGCTATGGTTAAGGTGGGAGGTTGAGGTCACACCTACAATTGTGCCTATACGGGTAACAACTAGCTAGATCTGTCGTTAGCTCTAAACTTAATGGGGAATGTAGTTAACTACAGACCTAAATCTGTGAATCCAAACACCCAATATTTAATCCTTAGACATAGCTCTTTGCATTCTGTTTACTGTTTGTGCCTTTTCAGAAAATAATTATTTTGGACATCCAAGCGCACCATGTTCTATTTTTCCTGACAGTTTCTTGTTCCCTTGCTAGTCCATTTGATAGCTCTGAGGTGAGGCCTCTCACAGCGTCCGCCAGCCGCCAGTCCATCCACAGCAGAAAGGGATCCGTATATAGCTGGACACCTCCCAACACACCCAGTTTCACTGAGAAATACTTTCTAGTGAGTTTCTGACCTGCAACCACACATACACACACTCCCAGCATGACCGCTCACAAAGACTTAGAGGTGAAGTGTGTAATTTCCGATGATAAAACATTTTCTCCTCTCTTGGTTTAATATGGAGAGACAACAGTAACTGAAGCCAGGTGTGCACTGTGAGATTTTTGATTGTTACGTGACAGATTGAACAATGCGACCCAAGTGAGATCTTGGGTGAAAGCCAATGCAGACTGTGCAACAAAAAAAAATTCTCATTTTGACATCCTCGAGTTGAAATGGTGCAACACAAAGCCAAACAAGGTTTTGTCTGGAGTTTGTCGTCCTTTGACAAAAAAGATGCTAATGATGCAGAAATTACCCACTTCACCCTCATTAAACTGTTGTCTTTGCCCCGAAGAGCTGAAATGTGATCACGTGATTTGATCTGTCTTTTTATGCTGTAGTCTATGATGCGTCAGATACAGGATGCAGATGGCTCTTTTTCCATTGGCTCACGTGAATCTAGGGGTGTGTCTCTACTAAGCTACCTTGCTGACTCAACCCAGGCACTTAGTCCTCCAGCCTATGAGAAGACAAGCAACCCGACACTTACACACCTCCCTGTTCTTGACACTAAGTTACAGGATGATGATCTATCAAAGACGCCCACAGAAGATGTATGAATTTATATGCATGAATTTATATATTTATATAGTGCTGTCAAAAAGATCATAATCATATCTAACATATATATACACACACACACACACACACACACATATATATTAATTGTTTTGACAAGACTAAAATATGTATATATATATATATATATATATATATATACATACATACAAATTTGAAAAATATGCATATACTAAAATATGTATATATATATATATATATATATATAATTAGATTTTTTGATTTACATACTTTAAATTATGAAATTATTTTAGATAGTATTTATTAAAATATTTTTTAAAAATATGTCATAATAAATCATATTACTGTATTTTTTCAAATTTATATTATTATAAGCAATAACCAATTATATAATTAAATAAAAAAAATCATTATACATTTTTTTATTATTGCTGCTTGGTCCTTAATGATTTTAGTATATTGTTTTATATTTTTATTATTAGCAAAAAACACTTTCATAATAAAAAATAAAGTCATTATTGTATTTTTTTTCTTATATATTTGTTTTAAAATGACATTAGATTGGTTTAATGTTTTATATATTAAGAAAACATCTGTTAAGATAGTAAACAATGTAAAAAATATATATATTTTAAATTAAAAAATTATTTGAGAGATTAAATATTAAAATATTTTTTAAAAATATGTCAGAATAAATCATATTACTGTATATTTCTAATTTATATTATTATAAGCAATAACCAATTATATAATTAAATTAAAAAAAAAATCATTATACATTTTTAATTATTGCTGCTTGGCCCTTAATGATTTTAGTATATTGTTTTATATTTTTATTATTAGCCATAACCGCTTTCATATTAAAAAATAAAATCATTATTGTATTTTTTTATTATATATTTGTTTTAAAATGACATTAAATTGGTTTAATGTTTTATATATTAAGAAAACATCTATTAAGATGTAATGATGTAAAAAAAAACATTTAAAAAAGCTAAACAGTTGCGAAAAAATATTCAGAAATGACTTCTTTCCATTGATAACCCTAGGCAGAGGAGAGTGTGGAGTGGCCCTCGGAGACTGACACAGCCTCTCCCAGTCCTGCGGGCAGTAAGCGAGACTCCATATTCCTCTTCCACCGCTACAGCACACCTGACATCCTCAAGCAAAATGGAGAGGTTAGTCCTAGCACAGGTGAAGGAGACGCTCCAGAGACGACGGCCCCTGAAGAGGAGAGCACGTTCAAGCAGGCACTTGAAGACAGACCTGCACTGAAGGACAGAAAGGCAGACAAAGCACAGAAGAGAGCCGTGGCTAAGAGAGTTGCTTCGCTGCTAGAGGAACTGAATAAAGAGCTGGAGGAAACTAGCAATGTAGAGACGTTAAAGAAACTAGATCTGCAGAAACGCCAACTCAATGAGGTCTTGAAGGTGAGATCAGTGGATGGGTAGATTAATGGAGTAATTAAAAAAAAATTATTGATGGATGTGTAAAAACATATCTGGGACATTTGAAGGATTTTTTTTTTTTTTTTACATCTTATTTATTTACGTCTTATTTTTTTCTTATTTATTTTTTACAGTGTAGCAAATTTTTGGATCATATTTATAAATTTTGTTTAATATATATTTTAAATAATTTTTATTACAATTATATATATATATATTTATATATATGGGTATATTATTATATTAAAAAAATTAAAACAAACAAAATATATATATATATATATATATATATATACATTTTTTATTTTTTTTATATATAATAATATAAAATTAAAAAAGTAAATCTTTATGTAACTGACGTTTTTCTTTTCATTTAATTTGTGGGGTTAAATTGACCTTGTCATGTTTTCATGACATTGACCCTATATTGTCATGGAGTTGGACTGTTTTTCTCTTTGCATTGTGGGTAAATATCTGTTTGCTGCTGTCTCATTGACTTGTTCTTCATCTTCCTGATGTTAGAAGGACCTCGACCCTCCACAGATGCCCTCATCTCAGACACTAGCTGTAGAGGAAGAGGAAGTGCTGGGCAGTTTCGACTTCCTCTCTGCAGATTGTAATGAAGATGAGATCTCATGTATGGGCAGCATCAGACTCGGGTATACTGGGTAAGTCAACACATGTTTAGCTGGGCTGTCCAAGTAAATCCCATAAAGAAATGGCTAAACAATTGCCACACATTCAAGAGACAAAAAAAAACAAAAAAAAAAAAAAAAAAACTTGAAGGGTCAAAATGTAAAATTGCTACTAAATGTAGTACAACAAATGTTAACATGATGTATAAATACATTAAAATAAAGTAGCTTTTTTCTCATTACAGAGGTGGGAATGGATTTGAAAAAATTGAAAAAGAAAATGTATTGGGGGGGATCTAATTTGGACATGTTTTTGAGAGTTTAAATTGCAAATCTACTGGTCCAAAAGAAATATGTTGATCTTCAGCATTAATCTGACCATATGGGCTCATGATTACAAGTATGTATAAATGCATGTTAAATTAAGACTTAAACTGCCATCTTGTGGATGAAGTGGAGTAATGCATGAAATGTGCATTCTCACATTTATTTCTCAGGCAAAGGTTAGATGCCCATGCATATTATTTAAACAAGATATTCTGTTTTGTTATGTATTTACCTTTCCATGGATATCATGATATTACACAACTTTTTTGCATAAAAAATTGTAAATGTATTAGCTTAGCAAATATTAATTCGGGTTTAAGGTTTCAGGAAAAAAGAAATACTAAATATCTATCTTTATAATAGTTAAACTATAAAAATAAAAATGTAGTTGTTAAAGTAAAATAGTTTAGGCAAGGCAGGTTTATTTATATTGCCCATTTTGCAATATATTGCAAGTCCTTTTAAATTGCTAAAATATAAAAATTGCTCTGTGTATGTATATGTGCATTTATATATACAGTGTGTGTATATATATATATATATATATATATATATTAGGGCTGTCAAATGATTAATTCCATTCAAAATAAAAGTTTGTGTCTACATAATATGTGTAGGCGTAGTATGTATAATTATTTTGTATATATAAATACACACATATGCATGTATATATTTTAAGAAAAATGTGTTCTTAATATATCAAATATTTATGTTTATACATAATATTAATTATGTATAAATATATATATAAAGTATATACTTTCAGATTTTTCTTAAATTTATACATGCATGTGTGTGTATTTATACATAAAAAAAATTTATTATACACAATACGACCACATATACTACGTAAACACAAACTTTTATTTTGAATGCGATTAATCATTTGACAGCCCTAATATATATATATATATATATATATATATATATATATATATAAGGCCAAACTTTATTTGATTTGATTTCAGGATTGGTTCATTTAATGAGAACAGCCTGAAAAGCATGGGTCTGTTATCTCAGGATAAGAACTCTCCATCCTCTGAGGACATGGGTGAAGCGCAGGTCAGACAGCGAGGAGTCGGTGCAGTAAAGCCGTCACTCACTACAGGAGTCTACAGTCTGGATCAAGCTCTTGAGACCCACCTCAGTGTGTGTGTGGTGCTGTTGAGTGTGAGAAATCAGTCTCATTAAACCAGTGTTGATTAATCACACACTAATCAATACATAGCCTATTGTTACTTTGTGTAAGTGTGTGTGTAAGCTCAAGTTCTGTCTCCTCCCAGGCATTGAAGCATTCTGACTCGGATCTTGTGCATAAAGACATCATGGAGGAACTGTCACGCCAAGTTGACGTGCTGGAAAAAATCTGTGCTCTGGCGCAGAGGATGATAGATGAAATCTCAGTGACAGAACGTAAGTCTTGCAAAATGCCAGGCTATACCACTGAGCTATCTCTCTTTAGATCCTAATAATTGAGATTTATAGATTAACACTAATACTAACCTTTAGTTTATGATTGATTATGGCACATTTCCGTTCCCATACCATCTAAAGGTAACACTAGAATATGAGCTATGACCGTTACTTTATACTGTTGGTGTGTCAGTGTGAAGCACTGTAGATGCATTAGTCATGTGTGTGGATGTGTCTCAGTGTTGGCCAGAGCTCCTAAGGGGATTGAAGTATTTTGGAAGGACTGCAGCGAGAGTGATTTGCCTTTCTGCTGCCCTGCGGATGGTTTTCTCAGGACGCTGCGCAAACATTACATCCACAAAGTCAAAGCCAAACAGCCAGGCCAGACTGATGCAGGTACAGATGTTCTCTTCTAATGCTGCAATCCACAAACCACTAAAATAAAATAAAATAATAATGTTACTGTAAATTCTGTTCTTTCTTGAGAATCTCATTCACACAAAAAAAAATTTCTATTCTAATATATTTTTTATATTAAAATAGAAACAAAAATAAAAAATATATATTTTTTATTTTTTTAATAATTTAAAAAGCTTTGTATAAATAATTCTAAAAAACATAATAAAAACATAATTCTTGTCCCTTCGGATTTAATAATTAATAAAAAAGCTGAAATAAACTGTAAATAAATATCTAATAATCTATATATAATATATTATATTATATAGAATAATTGTATATATATCTTATAGTATAATTTATTATAATAGTACAATGTGATTATATTTTAAATTATATTATTTCATTATATATTGTTATTTTGTTACTATATTTTAATTGTAGTAAAATAATATATTTTTAAAAGATATTTCTATTCTATTCATTGTAACTTAGAATAAAGATCAAACAACTAAAATATCTAATTTTTTATTATAATTATTTTATTATTGTTTATTATATATATATATATATATATATATATATATTATTTTACTATATTACTATTATTATTATATTTATTGTGTCATCATTTCATGAACGTGTTCCCATAATAATAGTGGATACAGTAAACCCATAAAACAGTTCAACATGGAGATAGATGGAAACAAAAACCAAAGTTTTCTACTACCCCCGTTTTCCCCCTCACACATAAGTGTGTAATTTACTCAAATGCCTTTCCTTTTATATATTTAAAATGACTTGCAGATTTATAACTTTATTACCTCTGAAGACATTATGACTGTTTTTAAAAGATTTGTGCGGCTGATGCTCCTTTGGTTATGAACAGCTTGTGCAAGTGTGTGTCCATGAGTGGGCACACCTCTGGTTGCAGTTTCACTTGTCGCCAGAGGGGGCGTAGTTCTGCAAAAACTCAGAGACTTGCACAATGCACCTTTAAACTAGCATCCAATAATTTGTAAAATAATAAATATATTTTGTGTCGTCTGTTCTATGTTATTGTTCCTTTAGAATGTCATTCTCACACTACTGAAATAGTCTACATCTACTGTAAACTATAGATGTTTGTGTTCTCTCTCCTGCAGTTTTCAGTCAGTTGCTGTATCAGGTGCAGTGCAGCTGTATGATGGCGTCCGTGACTCTGTGCACTACAGACCGAGTGACTGTGTTTCAGCTCTTAGTCTACCTCAACAGATGGAGTATAAGTGACTTTGGGGAGCACATCTCTCTCCTCTCTAAAGAAGGTAACAGCACATCTCACTCGGATGCAAACGTCATAGGCTTAAATACACATGCTTCTGTCCTCAATGGTTCTCTGCGAGTTTACTGCATCAATCAGTCACCCTCAAGGATTCTTCCCATTAGATCTAATTAAGAGACTTCCCCCTGTCTTTCTGCCTCGGATCGGCTTGCCGCAGTGTATCTGATAGCCTGTCTGGAGAGTCCCAAGAGGAAGCGAGCTCTGCAAAAGCTGAAAGGGAAGCGCATCTCGGAGCTGCAGCCGACAGGACGTGTCCTCCAGCTCCTGGCCAAGCTACAGACGGACGCCAATCACAAGGTGTCTTCGGCGGCCTCGACCTGCCTCGGCAGAGCCAAGCGCTCCAAATCCTTCAGGGCAAAGGTAGAAGAAGTCTGAAGGCCTGTTCACATCATGGATGATGATTTAGTAGTCTAATATAAAGCAATTGTAGAGTCCGCACCACTTTAACTATAACGAAAATGGCACTGAGGAACGAGATTGTTGGAATCACTTTCAAAAGATTTTTTTTACAGATTATGAACAATAAAGATACTGACAGCCAATCAAAATCTATCCTACTTTTAATAGCTTGAGTATTGAATGTGGCAGACCGCACACACACATAGGTAAATCTTAAAGGGATCCTCCACTTTTTTTGGAAATAGGCTCATTTTACAACTCCCCCAGAGTTAAACAGTTGGGTTTTACCGTTTTTGAATCCATTCAGCCGATTTTCTGATATTTAGAAGAATATCAGTAACAAGACTGTTCTCATTGACTTCCATAGTATATTTTTTTTCCAACTATGGTAATCAATGAGACCAGAAACTGTCTGGTTACTCATATTCTTCTAAATATCAGAAAATCAGCTGAATGGATTCGAAAATGGTAAAACCCAACTGTTTAACTCTGGGGGAGTGGTAAAATGAGCCTTTTTCCAAAAAAAGTGGAGTAAGTTATCGTTCTTGGTGTGAATGGGCCTTAATTTGCTATCAAACACAAACTACTTTTCACAAAGCTATCTTATTGTTTTCTAATGTAATCACATTCAAGCATTTTTTAGTGTGGATTAATAGAGCTGAGCTTTTCACGTGATATAGTTGTGTGGCTTTTATAGGCAGTTGTTCACTACACCGACCTGTTGAAAAACAGCAACACACATGTGCGGCGCGAGGCCTGTCTGGCTCTGAAAAGTCTGAAGGTAAATAGCTGCTCTTTTAGTGCGTTTGCTTTCTATTGACCTTTTACTGCTGTTCATATTAATGATGCAATCAAAAGTGACACTTAAAGACATTTTTAATGTCATTTTGAAAATTCACATTTCACATTTTCCACAAAGCAGCACAACTGGTTTCAACATTGATAATGATGAGAAATGTTTCTTGAGCTGATTTCTCAATGATGCTGAAAATTACATTTTAAAATGAATTCAAATACAAAACAAAAATTTTTAAATTGTAATAATATTTCACAATACTTTTTTTGCCATATTTTTGATGAGCATAAGAGACTTCTTTCAAAAACATGTAAAAATCCTAGACTTTAAATTTTGAATGTTGTACAAGATGCATTTGTGTGATGTTTTGTTATGTATGCGTTTCTGTGTGTGTTATTTGAGATGGTCAGTTTAGATGATGAAGTTCTGTGTTTTCTTAGGCCTCGGAGAGTGCAGAGCATGTAGCCGAGCTGTGGCGCTCCGCAGAAGAAGACCTGAGGAACGCCGCACGAGAGACCGTACTGTCTTTTGGTATGTGACCCTTAGGCTGTTATTATTGTGTCTGTCATATGACACTTATTTCTCTCACTATCAGCACATACATGCTCTGTGTCCGAATCAAAAGGCTTGCTTTGCTGCCTAGTCAGTCAGTAGCTGTGTTTCCATCCAAAGTTGTGAATTTAAAGGAGTAGTTCACTTTAAAAAAAAAAAAAAAACTTTTGCTGATAATTTACTCACCCCCATGTCATCCAAGATGCCCTGGTCATTCTTTCTTCAGTCAAAAAGAAAGGTTTTTGATGAAAACATTTTCTCTATATAATGAACTATCCTTTTAATATACAGTGTTACAAGCACCTCCTTAGTTTTGAGATCATCTACTGCAGAAATCCAGGGGGAGGAGTTAGATCCAGATCAAACTCCTCCCACCTTACATATACCTAAACCTACCCATATCCATCCCCTAATCCTTAACCCCACCCCTAATCCTACCCATCTCTACTCCTGATCCCTAAACCTACCAATGTCCACCCCTGATCCCTAACCCCACCCCTAATCCTACCCATCTCCACCCCTTAGATCTGGATCCAACTCCGCCCCCTGGATCTCGTGTACTGCAATGAGGTGCTACTGGATCATCTTCCAAAAAATGTCACATCTCATGATCTAGAACAAATTCAAGTCAGTTTGAATGTCTTATTTTCTTACTAGGTTTCTTTTCATTCACAGGGAATCATATATGTTCACACAAGTGCTTATCTTCTTTTAAATTACATGTAATTTATCCCCATACTACATATAACACTTATTCCCAGACTGAGCCCTTTTACTTTCTTAGGTAAGAAAGGTCACATGGCATTCCAGCGCATGGATCAGATCTACGAGCTACAGGACGAGGCTTACAAGAACCTGGAAACAGAAATCACAATCTTATAGGACGATCACAAACTCAATCTGTTACCTGATTGGATGGTGCTGAGAGACTGCGAGGTTTTGACTGAATACATTCCATCTGTGTGTACGTATTGCCAAGTATTTAATATGCAGTTTTATTATTGTCTTTTTATGTAATTTTAATTTTTTTATTATAAGTGAAGTATTTATAAATAAACTGTCTTCTATATTCATGTATCAAAATGAGTAAACATGAAATATATTGATAATAAATGTAAATATGAGAACTCTTGACTCTTGTAAAACCAATAACAACTTCCCCATAATAAGCAACCCAAAATCAAATAATTAATATGCTCACATCTTCAAAACATCAACAGCTTGGATTAGTTTACATAAAATTGTAACACTTTTCCATTTTTAACATACTTCTAAAGCATTTGTTAATTTTTATTCATAATTAAACATTTACTAATACATTCAAAAGTTCTATTAAATAGACCTGAGCTAACATTAATTAAAATAGTAAATTTATAATTAATTAAAAAAAGTTAATAGAATATTTTTTTATCAAGTAATGTTATAGTTAATATATCTCACAAATGAAGCTCATTCACATAATTAACATGTAGGAAATGCAAAATATTTCAGACTTTGTTACTTTCATGGTAATTTGGCACATTTTCCTCATCAAATTCTCATATCTGTAAAATAATTATGAAACTTGATGGGTAAAATAAGCTTAATTACCATAAGTGTGTTTTTTGCCAATTTTCAAGGCAAGAAAAGAATGACATATAATAAACAAACTTTAAAAAACTACATTTTGATAGAATTTTTTTTTAATTAACATTTTAAAAAACATCTGTATGAATAAAACCTTTACCTAGTGAGCAGGTCTGTCTAGTAAAACTGCTTTGATGAGACTCACCCTACACTATTTGGATTATTTTTAATGGAAAAAAAATTCATGATTGATCCACACAGCTGCTCTGAAGTCGCTTATAGCATCACACTGTCAAAAAGACGTCAGTTTTTCATCTGCGCGCACACAAACAGCAGCTAGACTTTAGATCATTAGAAACTTTATTGAATTAAAAGTGGTGACAGCATTTGAGCTGACTCAGCAGTGTATAAGCACACCTTCAGCTCAACGTACACAACAAAATTCATCCGCCGTTTATCCGCTTAACACTTGGACTCATACTAATTATTGACACCCAAAATCGCAATATACCAACGTATACACACACACACACACACACACATTATCATCTACCCCTTTGGAAAAATTCAGCATTCAGAAATGAAAAAGTGCACCGAACACAACGAGAATGGAACCCATGCAAGCTTCATTCGCCCTTCGCCGCGGGGAGGAGACTCAAGTCAGGGAGCGAGGGCGCTTGGTTACGGGTTACAGCGGAGAGCAGTTTGAACATGGGTAGAGCGAACCGAAACTTCCCAGCATTCCCCGTGGCTCATCCACTATCAGTCCGGGTTGAGACGGCCCAGGGTCTGGGGGTGAAAACCGAGTCTAGGTGCCCACAATGTTGGGGTCGTGTGCGGAGTCCGGCAGTGGAGAATCGTGGCAGTGGTACAGAAAGCAGTTTCCCCAGCAGCTGTAGCAGATGAGGAACAGCGCCGCCAGGAAGACTAAGGCACAAATGGTACACGGCTTCCTCTCCAACAGGAAGCTGAGCAGGTAGAAGCCCATGAACATGGAGTGGTTGAACCACAGGGCCGGATTCAACGGTTTGGGGATCAGGAGGACCGGGAGTAACCACTGGAGGCAGTACATGGTCTCTGCGTGTGGAGCCGCCTGGTTTGAGCTCAGATATCCGACGTGACGCTACACAATCACAAATCCCCTGTGTATCTGCAAGGGATTAGACGCAGTATCCAAATTCCAGGCGAGGCCTTTGGAAAAGGAGAGAGAAAGAGAAAACAATTTGATACTCGACTCACACCACCATATAAGGGACCGAGGTCAAAGCATACGTGTGTATTTTAAGATATTGTGCTGCTGAAGGCTATTTTTAGTTCCTGGCCTTGAGTCTAACTTCTGTCTACATAAACATGACAGCACCTCAAGTCGTATTTGACTAGCGCTTGAGTTCATCAAATGTTTCAGAAAAGAAAAACTTAATAGACAATCTCATACTGGAACAGTTAGGCTATTTAAGTAGATTTAGGGGTGTGCAACATATTTTTAAAAAGAGCAAAACAACCATATCTTGTCTTTTCTGTTTTACCCCATTTAGACTAATATTACACTGTTTACTTTACATGAAGGAATGACAATCTACAAAAGTGATGGAAAATTGGCAACTAGTGTGACAATTAATTATGGACATATCCATTTGTTCAGTTTATGTTTGATTTTTCTTCTCATTGAAATGTTTAGGAGTATGGCAAAAAGGCCAAACACGTAATAAAAACCCTAATTTTTTAAGAAGATGATTAACGTTTCCCAATTTAGACTGGCATTCCTTACACTGTTTACACGAAGGATCGACTAAACAAAACAAACCAAAAAAATAAAAATGTAGTAATTAATGAGGTATTGTAATTAATTATGTACATTTCCAATATTTCACTTTGTTTTTGAAAATTGTTCTTCTGTGCACACCCCATTTTAAATGTGAGCTAAATTTCCCCATTTTGACTTCTCACACCGTTTACACGAATGATCGACAGTAAACAAGAAAAAGCTATAAATCTGGCAAGAAGTGTGACATTATAGTTCATTATGAATATATCCACAAAGTCAGTTTGTGGTTTTAAAATATGTCATAAAAAGAACACATATGAACAATAAAAACATTGTGATGTTAGCTTGCTTGCTAACCGGATATCTAGCATGTGGCTAGGTGTTACGTGAAAATACATTTTCCGACCACAAATGTAAACATATATAATTGTGGTGATCTCTAATAAGCAAGCTTTAAAACTTAAAAAGACTGAAATGTCCATGTTCCGACCTGCCATTCTTTAAATTCAATCCCGATCGCGCACATAAGCCGTCGCCATTGAGCTCTTTAGGGTGATTGCGTAGATGTGTGGAAGTCTAAGGACCCGACCGACGGCATGTGTCCCACAGATGCCTGATGAAAATTCATTCACTGTTTTTCAAATGAAATGACCAGATATTATTATTTTTTTATATAATTATTTTCGCGTTTCTCTCTCAGTTTGTTTATTGCATATATACTTGCCCTTTTACCAAAGAATTGTGTCCAAAAATACCATGTTTTTTTATCATCAGTTTAGTCTACCCATCATCAGGTCAGTTTTCTAAATTGGATATAGGGTGTTCATCATTAATGTAAGGTTGAAAGAAAATATATATATATATATCTTTGAATAATAAAGCAAACTTTTGAATGTGTTTTGCTGATATAGGCTACATAAAGATGCCATTGGTCCAACACCTGGTTTTTAGTGCTTGAAGCATTCATTTGTGCAACCCACACCATTCAGACTGAGAACTAATTAGAAACGCAATGTGTGTTTGTCTAGGTTTATATTGCATTGGCACTGTTGGGACCAAATGTCCCCATAAGGATAGTAAAACCTCAAATCACCTTGTGGGGACCGGCCAGTGGAAAATGCAAAAATGCAGAATTCACAATGGTTTCTGTGATGGGTTAGTGTAAGTTGATAGAATATGTTTGAACAGAAGCCTATATAAACCATTACACCTATAAAGAGTCCCCACAAAGATAGAAAAACTGTGGGGGTGGGGGGTACGGCAATATCTAAAATCCTTGTGGAGACATTGTTTGGTCCCCTTGAGGAACGCAGCTTATAAATCATAGCCTACTAAAATTTTACGTGATGGGTAGGGTTATTGTTTGAGAGACCAGTTTGTCCAGTATAAAAAACATTATATCCCCATCCCATTTAACATGAAACCCCTTTATAACCTGTGTATAAATATAATACACATTACTGACTATAAATAAAATAATTGAAAATAATAAGCAATTCAGATCAAAAAGCCTGTCAGAAGCCCTGACAGCATGTAAAATGAATTCTAATAGTGGCATTTTTAATAATTAAACATAACCTATATACAACATCCTTGATGTGGGCATCTTAACAGACACCATCGAAGCTGATCTAGACGCATAGCCTACTAAAGATTCACTTCAGAACCACGCAAAGTGTGCATCGACAGCTGTGGATTGTGTCGTTCATGATGATGAATAATCTGACGTTTTTTCATTTGTGTTTAATGCTGCCTGAAAATGAGCGTGTTTGTATCGCGCATGGCTAAATCTCCCCTCGAGATCTTCCTGTCAGCATCCCACCGTTACTATGATGATATCTGTGTGTGGAGCGATCGCGCCTGGAGGTGAGTGCGCCTTCTCTTTCTTACCAATCACGGAAAATATAGGCTATTAGGAGGTGTTCATCGCACGCTACATTTGTCTTTTATTAAAGCCTGGTTGTTAAATATTCAAATGGAAACATAAAACTCTTGAGGTGTGTCACAAGGTCATATCTATAAACGCACAGAACGCGATAATGTGAGCTTTCACACGGGAATAGTCGACGCGTCGCCCGCTTATTAATTATCGCTCGCTCTCAAGGAATGAGATATACGCGTATTCAGGGTGAAGTCATGTAAAATGGGCCAGTCTGTGGTAAATCATCTGGAACAGAATTAGATGGCACCTCTGCACATTGTCCAACCCGCTGTTTGTGTTGTGTGTTTATCCTCGGGGTCTCTTTTATTCGTTACAAATGTCGCAAAAACAAGCCCTGGTCATTACTGTTTCTTTCAGGTAAAACAAGCCAGAGAATCCTTATGCAAAACCAACATTGTGAACAAAGAAAGCCTGTTGTAAATTAACAGTTAATTCTAATTTAGTTTATGTCATGGCATTACAAAAAATGTAAGAATTCAGTGTAGCCTATTGGGTTGAGACTGAGCCTACGCTGAATGTTGGGGTTATTTCTCTAAATTGGAAATTTGAATATAACGTTAATAGTTGAAATTGACATATAGTCTACATACCTTTGTTTTTCGTGTATATGCACATTTATAGACAGCAAAATAGACTGAGGCTTTAAGGGGAATATTTTTAATAATGTCGATATTATTTGATTAATAATTAAATAAACATCTAACAGTTGAATGTCATTTTCTAAGTGCAATCTATGCAAATTGTTTGACTATTAGCGACCACTGTCACAGTAATCTAAAAGTAGCCTAAATTAAAGATTTTAGTTGTGGTGATTGGTTGATAAAGTGATGCTTATTATTTCCCTATGCCTGTTAAACGTATATCGCAGTGGTTGCTATGGTTACCTCATGCGAACGCGACGCGTGCGCTCGCTCTCTTGTAATCTGTCTTTATAATCCTGTATAAGTATGAAAAATAATAACTCCACATTCCGCCCTCCATATTTTGCTTTGGGTAGTTGGGTGGAAATCACACCATTATGTAACGAAGAACGTTTAGCTAATGTTCATATTAAGTTAAAATGAAAACATTGATTATTTCTGAATGTTCTCTGTTCAAAATGTCCATTTAAAAGTTCTTTCTTGCTTTTGTGACCGTTAAGGAAACATTCCATTTTATAATTTTACATTGTGTGCGATAATTGGAATGTTCTTATGGGATGTTCTTTGAACATTCTGAAGTAGTAACATTTAAAATGTCAGATGAACATCTAGACTTGAACAAATGTTTTGAGAACATTATTAAATGCCACATCATTTGAATTAACATTCCATTAACATTATTGGAAGAATGTTCGGTAATAACATTTAATGTTAGTCTGTGTACTGTTCTGTGTACATTCCCTGCAGCTGGTTAGGCCCACTATATAAAATTACATCTCTTTTTTCTCTGCTCATGTACAGAAATCAAATATGATTCATTACTTTAGGATATTCAGTCGTTTTTTATATGAATATAACCTGTCTAATCTTAAATTATTCCCATCCATTTACCCACAAAAAACATAATAGCTTGTGGCAATTGTTTAAAATAGCTTGCAGTGATTGAATGTTGATTCAATTCATGCAGTGTTATTATTTAATACATTAATGAAACCACTAGATCAATATCAATGTGACATTTTAATCATTTACCTAAACACACATCATTGTGTGAGATCAATAAAGGGATGGTTCACCCAAAAAGGAAAAGTCTGTCATCATTACTCGCCCTCAAGTTGTTCTAAACCTGTATGAATTTCTTTCTTCTATCGAACACAAAAGAAGATATTTTGAAGAATGTTGGTAACCAGACAGTTGAGGCTTTTGGATTGGCCGAATCAAGCCTGTAATATTGTGGTAACAAGCTCAAGTTTTATTGCATTAAAACTTTGACATGTTTCCAAAGAGAAAGACAAGTTGAAAGTCAATCCTTACGCCATGAAAACATCACTTCTATACTTATACTCATCTTGTCGATACGCTGCCAGGCAATCAGTATCATCAGTTTGATTACTTTTGTCAGACATGTTCTGAATCTGAAGGTAATCTGAATTTTGGAAACAATTGGTGATTACTGAAACCACATTCAGCAGATTTACAGTGGTACAGTTATTTTGTTTTCAGTGATAAACAAAGTTTTGAGATATGTCACAGACTGCCATGTTTAATTTTTAAATATGTGTTTTTGTCAAAAAGCAGCACTGTGTAATAGATTTACTTTGTGAAAAACCATCGAAACACATCATGTCCTTCTTTAGAGTGGACTCTCAGGCCCAGTTTACATCTAGTATTAAAGGAGTAGTTCACTTAAAACTTTTGCTGATAATTGTTAACCAAGATATCCATGTCTTTCTTTCTTTTCTCCATATAATGGACTTCAATGGGAACCAAAAGGTCCAAAAGACAGTTTCAGTGCAAACTGTTCAAAGGGTTTTAAATGATTTCAGACGATGAATAAAATTACTACTAATAAAAAATTACAAAGTTTATGTTTTATAAGCTCAATTGGTTGCCTTGCTCCAAAGGCCCCTACATTTACTTGCCATACTCTTGTCTTGAAGAAATCTGGACAGAAGTGGTTTTAAATGTGGACAAAAGAGACTAATTGTAAACCGGAATGTCTCCCTCGTCTACTTGTGATCCTATCAAAAACCAGGTGTAAACCGGGCCTCATTTGAATGGGTTATTCGTAGGGCTGTGAAACGATTAATTGCGATTAATCGCATCCAAAATAAAAGTTTGTGTTTACATAATATATGTGTGTGTAGTTTCACAGCTCTAGTTATTTTGGTGTTTTTAAACATTTCAAAGATACAACAACCTTTAGTCCACTGTAGTCCACCGATTGGTGGACGTGAAGATGTCTATTTTATGCTTTTGTTGTATAATATAGGCTTTATTTTCTTTTGAAGGTGAAACAAGAGGCATTTGATTGAACATGAGTGCAAGCGCTCGGTGTCGATGGAGTCCCTGAACGCCGTGGAGCTCCGTGAACTGGGGGATGGGAGCAGGCGAGAACCTCCTCAGGCCTCCTCAGGACCACGGCCTGCCAACGGCATCGAAAACGCATCGTTTGAGGATGAGGACCCGGGAACGAGGATCCGCGTTACCTCCAGAACATATGGAATTGACCATCAGTCAAATCCGCTGCCTATTCAGAGAGAAGTGCCGTCACCGCACACTGAAGACGAACCTGAGCTTGAATACAACGACCAATCGGTGGACTACGGGTTCATTTTCGCGCTTGTTTTCCTCGTAAGCGGAATCATATTAGTGGTGATCGCATATACAATCCCAAGAGAGGTTAAAGTCAACCCGGACCAAGTGACAGCGCGCCAGATGGAGAAACTAGAGATGTATTATGCACAACTCGGTTCTCACCTCGACAAATGCATTATTGCGGGGCTTGGTTTGCTCACTCTGGGAGGAATGCTCTTATCTGTTTTATTAATGGTGTCTATATGCAAAGGGGAACTGTATCGGCGGAGGACTTTCGCTAGAAGAACCATGAAATCTTATGGATCCATTAATATGAGGATGAGGCAGCTAGCTGAAGGCGATGGAAGGGAGACGCTCGTGGAATGTGAACCCAACGTCACCGCCGACGCCGCGAACGGTAATCAGGTTCCTTCGGAAACACTAAACACGTAGCACAACTGAATCACGTTGATGAAACACTTTTGCATTCCCAAAAGGAAATAGTGCTTGCAAGGCAGCATAAATAACATGTTTAGGTAAGTTTACGTTTTTGGCTTCAATTAGCAGTAAAATGAAAGTCACGTATAATAAGTGGGCATGACAACGGCGATCAATGAACAAGGCTATATAATACCATTTATGATTCAGTATGCAAAAAAATAGCTTATATTGCAAAGGCTCAATTTGTCAAATGTCAAAGTCAATGGCAGATTTTCACACTTCAATCTTAAATTCCTTAAAAAATATATTAAAAAACATATCTTCTACAAAATAAAGTTTGAAATGAAAGAAAAACCTCTCATGGACATTCTAATTTTACAACAAAATGATTATTAGCTTGTTTTCACGTGACGTCACGCCACTGCGTTGCCATGGCGTAAAATGCAAATGGAGGGCAGGAAGTGACTGTATTTAGAAAGCACTATAACACACTCACAATGCTTGTGTTTTGAGTCATTTAAAGTTACTTGAATCGACCAAACCATAAGGAGTTTTATCGTGTACCAAAAGTTGTCGTTCATAAGGGGGAAAATGAAAGAAATTGATCGAAAAAACAGCTTGCAAACCTACGTCTGCGGTCGGGAGGAACCGAATGGGACAGCCTAATGCTCGTGAGTGTAACGTTGATCACTTCGTCAAAGGTGAGTTAATTCAACTTAAGTGACTGTTTGTGTAACGTGTAACGTTAACGTTTCCGAACTTTGTAAAGTCAAAGTATGTCTGTAAGACGATGTAGTTGCTGATATCTACAGCCTCGAAGGCAGCAGGAAAATATTTCAATTCAGTTGAAAAATCGCTCCTCTTCATAACGTATGTTTGATTTTTTGTTTATTTCTTTCTCTTGTAATAGCGTGTGAAGTAGTACAATACGGACTTTCCTCCATTCACACCCCGTTCACTCCCTGCGCTCCATCTGAATTCCGCGCGTCATCATAATCACGTGACTGAAACCCAGCTATTAACGATGTAATGTAAAAATGCCAAAATCTTGATGTTTTAAAAAACAAACGCTTCATTTTCTTTGTGCCAAAATATATATTCTCATTTTTCCGTTTAATTCTGGAGCAAAACGTGACATGTTTTCATATAGCTACTTTCTGTCTTGCTCATGCTGCCCTGCGAGCACTGGCATCATTTCAACCTTAATCATTTTTAAGTTGTTGGCAAACACGCAAAACACATTATGTAATGCGATGCTAAAGACTCAAAAGACAAGTGAATGAAAGCACAATGGTGAAGCTTCATAATAACGTAACATGCTGCAGAACAAACCGCCATCTGCTACTTTACAAAACTTGAAATAAATGT
Organism: Cyprinella venusta; assembly: GCA_038021265.1. Lineage (NCBI taxonomy): Eukaryota > Metazoa > Chordata > Actinopteri > Cypriniformes > Leuciscidae > Cyprinella > Cyprinella venusta. Next base: position 33,949,570 of record CM075868.1, read on the forward strand.
CTGTATAATCACTAAAGACACTATGAGTGGAATATATACAAGCTATTATTATCCAAGGATGCAATATGCCTTAAGACGTTACAAATGTTCACCGTGAACACAAACATTGGCTTGTTCGTATTTGTCTACTGTTGGTGTTTTGTATATGTGTCACACACGTGCTCGTTGTCATCAACCCACGTTCTTGGTGTAGAGGACAATGTACTGCAACCAAGGGAGGAGACATATGAATGCTTAATGTTTTAAACAAGATATCTATTTTACAATATCTATCATTATGGTACTTTAGTAGATTTGTGCTAACAATTAACAAAAATGTGAAGTTTTACTGTAATGGTGCAATATGCATAGATTCCAGTAGAGATTTATATATGTGTATGACAACGTTGCTGTCTTCTCAGTGACACAACAGATATACTGTATGCTTTAAAGTGCCCCAATTATGCTTTTTCAGATTGTACCTTGTTTCATGCGGTGTGTAATTCAGCTGTTTGTGAAGGTTCTGCGAAGTTTTAAAGATCAGAGTTATTGTCTCCTAAAAAAAAGAATCAATTCTGGACACAGATATATGGTAATATTTTGTTTCTGACACGCGCTTTAAAGGAGTAGTTCACTGTAAAAAAAAACTTGGGCTGATAATTTACTCACCCCCATGTCATCCAAGATGTCCATGTCTTTCTTTCTTCAGTCGAAAAGAAATTAAGGTTTTTGATGAAAACATTCCAGGATTTTTCTCCATATAATGAACTTCAATGGGGTCCAAACGGTTCAAGGTGCAAATGAGAGTTTCATTGCAGCTTTAAAGGGCTTTAAACGACACCAGACGATGAACAAGGGTCCTATCTAGCGAAACGATCGTCCATTTCAAAAATAAATAAAAAAGTTAAAGTTTTATAAGCACAAATGCTCGCCTTGCTCTGTTCTGTGTGAATCTCCTGTTCAAACTCATTCATCAAAATGATCAAATCTTTTTTCGAGTCATTTCGTTCATTGAATGAACCAAATGTGTCTCAAAAAAAGATTCGTTCATTTTGATGAATGAGTTCGAAAAGGAGGGTCACGAACGCTCATCACAGAACAGAGCAAGGCGAGCATTTGAGCTTATAAAACTGAAACTTTGTTATTTATTTTTGAAATGAGCGATCATTTCGCTAGATAAGACCCTTATTCATCGTCTGGTGTCGTTTAAAGCCATTTGAAGCTCTACTGAAACTCTCATTTGCACCTTGAACCGTTTGGACCCCATTGAAGTCCATTATATGGAGAAAATCCTGGAATGTTTTCATCAAAAACCTTAATTTCTTTTAGACTGAAGAAAGAAAGACATGGACATCTTGGATGACATGGGGGTGAGTAAATTATCAGCAAAATTTTTCCTAACTCCTTTAAGCGGTACACCAACAGCCTGGGCCATCTGACCAATCAGAGCAGAGTAGTGCCCTGGGCGGGGTTTATAGAGACCAAATCCTTTATCAAACTTTTTCAGTCACTGTGGGGAAAAAAAGGTGATGCTGCAATGCATATTAATCTGAAAAGTAATTTTTTTTTTACTTTTGGATACATGTAAACCTAATGTAGGAGACCTCCAAAATTAGAAACCATTAAAGTCGCATAATAAGGGCACTTTAAGAATATGCTCATCACCCCATTTAAAAGAAAGTTATTGTAATAGCACATAAGCAGGTTACATTTGACATTTGTGTGTACTTGATCCCTGATAAAGCTGCCTGCACCTTGGTTTTGTTTTTACTGCTGAACAACTATTTTCTATAAGTACACTATTCAGAGATTGTAATCAAAACTAAACAGAAACCTAAGAAGAGCTGATGTTTTACAAGTCTTAGATGTAGTAAAGATCACCCTGGCCTGCAAATATATATTTCCTGGTATAAGGCATCCAAAATACATACTCTCTATAGAATACTAATATAATGCGAGTCACTGTAGAATAATGGAGGTTAGCTTAAAAAACTAAAAAACACAAAGACACATTTCAACAAAAGTTTGTCAATGTAAATCAAATGGTTAATGAGAGCACATTATATCTTGTCACACATAATTTATCTCACATTCCAGTGTATTAAATATTCCTAACACAATATATTTACTAAAGTCTACAGATGGTTTGAAATCGACTATATAATGTTGTTTGGTGGTGTGTAAGTGTGATGCGTTCACATGCTGCTTGATGCGTCACTAACTTAAGTGCTGTTTAAATGCTGAAATTATCTTTCTTTGACGCCATCATGTTTCTCATTGCAAATTATAGTAAATATATATGTTATGTACCTGTAAGATGTTGGTTATGGTGTGATGTAAAGTTATAAGGAGAAAGGAAAAGTGGTCAATTGTTTTCATGTCTTCAGTTGTGTAAAATATTGTCTTGTAAGCACAGAGGATCTAATATCGAGCACACTAAGCATTTATCTTGCACCACCAGAAGTGTGTTGTTGATCACATTGCTCATGCACAAGCCCCTAAATGAATGTGAATGTCATTAAAATGAAATGTTGTAACACTTTTTAAAGAACTCAGCAAGTCACATTGACTCTATTGAGTGGAATACTAGTATACTTACACTATTGTTTAAATTTGGGCATCAGTAAGATGTTTTAAAGTAAGAAATTCATACTTTTATTCAGCATAGATGCATTCAATTGATCAAAAGAGATATTTGTCACTAAATCATTTTTAAATAAACACTGTTCATTCACAGAATCATGGTTTCCACAAATTTAATCAGAAATGTTTCTTGAGCTGCAAAACATCATATTAGAATTATTTCTGAAGGATCATGTGACACTGGAGTAATTGGGATGAAGATTTAGCTTTGATCATAATATATATTAAAAAATATATTAACATAGAAAACAGTTTTTTTAAATTTTAATAATATTTCACAAATGTACAGTATTTAGATCAAATAAATGCATCTTTGATGAGCATAAGAGTCTCAAAAACATATTAAAATCATACCGACCCCAAATTTATGAACGGTAGTGTACTTAAATAAACACCCTCACCATATCGCATGCTATATTCAGTGAGTTGCATTAATAATTCCTGAATAAATGTGATTACTTCAATACAATTGTGTACCGCACATTTGATCAAATGCAATAGGTCATCCGTGTATTTCATGCATACAAAAAAAAGTGCAGAGTAGTATGATAGTATGCTATCCAAATGAGCACAATAATAGAAGCAGCTGCTCATACTGATCACTGTTGTACAATCTGGCTAGAAAGAGATCCTAGAAATCCTTGAGAATTACAAACGCAGCTTTCTAACACCGCAGAGGCTTAATGATGTGTATAATACTTGTGTGAACCAAACAGACTGTTATATATTCAAATGAAATGCAGTACTACGGTACTTTGGGCCAGTCACTCTTGTTTTTTTAATGTGGAGAGCGGGGGAGTTTGTATTGCATGTGTTAAATGTCAGCTGTGCATTTTAAGTACGTTACCACTTCATGTGTGTTCAAGGCAAATGTGTCACCTTTTTATACTGTTTCCATGCGTGAAATAAATCTTTTTTGTTGCTATACCTGTCCGACTGAATTGATCATGGAACGCCGAGGAACTTTAAAAAACGCGTGGGACAAGTGTATCACTTAATATGTTTGAATATCATCGCACAACAATACAAAAGACCACTTTTAAAGAGTAAAACATTATTGAAGAGGTAGTTCACTTTGAAATTAATTTTTGGTATGTTTTAGATTACCTCAAGGGCATCCAAGATGGTGGTTTCAATTTTGATATTTTTAGGTCAAACCGTTCTTGTCTGTCCGTCATATAATGGAGGTCTATGGTCACCACCTCAAAGAGCATGCGCAGAGAAGTCCAAATAAAACATGATTTAATGACTTGTAATGTAAATATTGATGGCCTAAGACACGAAACAAACGGTTTGTGTGAGAAAACAAACAGTATTTATATCGTTTTTACCTCTTGTAACCACATCCAAGTCATTTAAGGCCATGGGCGCTTTGTGGCTGTGGTTACAAGAGGTAAAAACTATTACTTAAAACCATTTACAAGTCATTAAATCATGTTCAATCTGGACTTCTCTGTGTATGCTCTTTGAGGTGGTGACCATAGACCTCCATTATATGACTGACAGACAAGAACGGTTTGACCTAAAAATATCAAAATTGAAAATACTGCGGAAACAAAGACACCTACATCTTGGATGCCCTTGAGGTAAGCTAAAACATCAAAACATAATTTCAAAGTGAACTATCCCTTTAATGATAACCTACGGATGATCAAAGTTAAAGTGTTATTTCACCCAAAAATTAAAATTCTGTTATTAATTACTCACCTTCATGTATTTCCAAACCCATAAGACTTTCTTTCATCTTCAGAACACAAATGAAGATATTTTTAATGAGCTTTGTCCCTCTGTTGACAGATACGCAACTATGATGGTTCAAAAAGTTCATTAAGAGATCCATAAGCCGTATTTCTGAAGAGACTCGATTGCTTTATTTGATGTTTAAAAGTTTTTGGACACTGTGGAACTCATTGTCACATTAAATATGAAGCACAGCTATTGTGACTAACAGTTTTATATCTTCTAGATTCCCTTAACAAATAAGCACTTAATTCTCTCAGAGATATCCACTATTTTAGTGCCGTCATGCCTAGAGGACACTCGAGTGTCTTTATCTCTGGCAGTAAAGGACAGTCACTCTGACATTGCGGACATCATGACTCACTGTGGCCATTACAGGCATTGATTTCCACTACATCTGCTTCTTCATGTTTCTCTCACTGAATCAAGCGTCTCAAAGCTTTGCATTCATCTATTGACACTTTAAAGAGAGAGTGAGCAAGGTCAATGTGAGAAAAGCCCTCGCACAAATCAAAGCAGGTGTAACTTTTCAGATGACATGGTTAAAGTATATTTTTACTTTTCTTTTTTTCAATTTATATATATATTTTTTTAGTTAGTTAGGGCAGTAGGAGGACAGACAGAAAGTCATGGGAGAAAGGGGATATGGACCGGGGAAAAAATCTCAAGCGGGGACCCAGGTCGCCTGAATTGCAACCACACCAAAGTATGGCAAGCCGTTTGAACATTTAATCATTTCAACCTACTAGTCTCTATTTTCATGCTACTACTTATTTTTAGATATTAGTATCTAAAAAATAAGTACTAGTAGCATGAAAATAGAGACTAGTAGGTTAAAATGATTAAATGTTAAAACGTTTGCAATAACGAAAGTAAATTGCAAATTAAATAATTTTTATCATAACCTTATTTTTTTTTTTACTTTTTATTATTAATTTTATTCCTTAATAGTCTGTAATGATTATTTTTAATTCCTTTTATGTATAGCACTTTGAATGAAATGCATACATTGTGTATGAAATACTAATATATATATAAATGCACATATATATATATATATATATATATACATACACATACATATATATATACATATATATTAGGGCTGTCAAACGATTAATCGCGATTAATCGCATCCAAAATAAAAGTTTGTGTTTAGATAATATATGTGGGTGCACTGTGTATACTTATTTTGTATATATATATATATATATATATATATATATATATAAACACACACACATGCATGTATATTTAAGAAAAAAATATTTATATATAAAATATTGATATTTACATATAATATAAATTATATATTAATCTACATACAGTATATACATGAAAATATTTCTTAAATATATACAAGCATGTGTGTGTATTTATATATCTAAAATAATTATACACAGTCCCCCCACATATATTATGTAGACACAAACTTTTATTTTGGATGTGATTAATCGCAATTAATCGTTTGACAGCCCTAATATATATACACATATAAATATATATATATATATATATATATATATATATAGCTTTGCATTTATTATCCGAAAGAGATCAATCACATCAGAGAAATGGGACAGAATAAAAGCAGTTTAATTTACCAATGCAGAATAAGTCAGTAGCACGGATAACAGAGGAAACAAATGAATTATTTTGTCAATATCAAAATGAAAACAATTGTGTTATTTTTTTAAGGAATTCTGTTTCACAACAGTTTATTCAAAGGGAAAGTGCATAAGACTGCAGAGCAGTGAGAGTTATGGGATGTTGCGTAAGTGCGTCCGTCCTCCTTATTCTACATGAACATGTCATCATAGCCTGGTGGAGGCATGTGATCAGGGTCTGGCCTGAAAGAGAAAGCCAAACGAAAGCCATTAGAGGTGAAGATATGATGTAAGATGAGGTAAGTGCAGTTTTACAGCTAAACTCAGATCATTGGCAGCAATAAAGATTCTGTAAATGCTCTTACCCGGGTCTGTGTCGTCCAACAGGACCGAAGGGGTCAAAGCGGGCACCAGGAGGCACAGCGCCCGGAGGGAGGACTCCGGGAATACCAGAGGAGGGGTCAAACCCTGAGCGAGGAAACCCGGCACGTAATGGATCAACGATCATCCCTCCTGCCCTTCCCCTGGAGAAAGAACCAAGACAGACCTATTAATAATTCAGCGAGCAAGGTCGTTCCTTCAAGGTGCACTCATTCATTTTCATTCTTAAATGTTCTGTGATGCCTTTTATCCGTGCTACTTTCTCCAACTGTTTCATTATACATAAGGGTGGCCCAAAAATGACATTGTGCACATCTCAGAGTGCTTTCACACTGGCGGTTTAGTTCAAACAGCCCGGTTCGCATGAAAAATGATATGAAAGCATATGTCATATGGACCCTTGAGCATAAGGAGCAAAGGTGTCCGAAAGCAGCTCCATACATTCACTGCTATGTTTAATAGTACTAAATTAATCCAACAAAAATCACAATCTATAGTCCGGATTCTGTCGTCTATCATGCATGTTTGTGATGACGTAAGATGTAACGGGATTCGGTAGAATCAAATGTTTGAAACCAGACTCTATAAGGAGCGCCTGAAACAAATGCAATCGGGTTCGGATTGTGGCAAACATGACCAGTGTGAAAACTCCACTAAGAAATATTCTGTATCTGTAATCTACAGGTCAACATGCATTTAAAGACGAGCGTTTCGGCAAATAAGTGACAGGATTTCTCACCCGAAGGGATCCAGATCGGCACCACCTGCAGCAAAAGGAGCCATCGGGTCAGGCCTAAAAAACAACACACATTTCAGAGGTATTCTGTTACACTCTATTGAATATATATATTGATGTGATACATATATAAATGTTATATATAACTTCATAATACTATTGTATGCAACGAAATGTTTCTGAAAGACGTCTCTTCTACCAAGGCTGGATTTATTTGATCAAGTTACAGTAAAAACAGCAATATTCGGAAATATTATTACAATAACTTTTCCCAAATTCATAAATTTGAAAATGTAAAATATTCCGGTGGCGAAGCTGAATTGTCACATGATCCTACTTTTAATTTTTGTATTCTTAACGTTTTTTTTTTTTTTTTTAATATAAAGTTATTTGCCTGAAACATACATGTAACACCATGAATGTATTTACTGTCACTTTCGATCAATTTAATATTTTTTTTTTTGTTGAATAAAAGTATTCATTTCCTTCAAAAAAATCTTATAGACCCCAAACTTGTGAAAGATAGTGTGTGTATATATAATATCTATATATATTATATTTTGTACACACAGTATATTGTATCTTTTTGTATATTCCTGAATGTCACTGAATAACAACAAAATATAAAGGGACAAGTGGATAAGACACATGCCTTTGGTGTGAGAGACCGGGTTCGAATCCACTGTGAGACACCAATGTGTCCCTGAGCAAGACACTTAACCCCTAGTTGCTCCAGAGGCGTGCGACCTCTGACATATATAGCAATAGTAAGTCGCTTTGGATAAAATCGTCAGCTAAATGAATAAATGTAAAATGTTTATCATATTAACAACAACATATGGTTGTTTGATGAATACATGTTCAATAAGTGGATGATTATTTGATTACTCTGTGAATCTCCATTTGCAGAATGTGGATTGGCTGTGACTCAGCTCAATGTTTTGAACACAGGACACTGAGTGTCTGGCAGCAGAGCACGTTTGACTGAATTACATCACGCCCACAGCAACAGCAAGTCGATAAATCGCTGACATCATAAAGAATCTGATAGGGGTCACCGTGAACCCAGGAAGGGGAAGTGGAAGACAAACACCGAAATCCACCTCTGGGTTTCTGCCATGACCTTACGAACACCATGGCGCAGTCTATAGTCTCTAACCAGTATTTTCCTCTTGATCATGAACTAGCGAGCTGATCGAGACGTACCTCAGTCTCTCAGCGCACAGTCTGCCGTGCCAGACACAAAAAACCAACAACACTCAGTGCTTCAAAAATAGACACAGTACAGCAGTGAGAGATCTCACAGGACTCACGCTGGGAATTATTAAACAGGACAGAGGACATGAGCTGACACCTATACACAACACACATACAAATCTCGCTCGCAAAGTCCCAGTTCACCCCATTACGTCCTTCACACACACAGACACACTCATTTACAGATTAATGCAGGCAAATTCACAGAGAGATTTGGAGTTATTGTAGCTTCTATTCAAGGTAAAGTTGGGGTGAAATGGAAGTTGTGATAGTCTGTGTCTATGTTTATATTTTCCATTTTTCATATCATTACATTTTTCATTTTCAGCAACATTTTTAGTCGTTTTGTTGTGTGTGCGTCTAACTAGCTTGAATTCAATTTTATTTTACATTTTTTAGTACACCAAGTTAAACTAAATGAAAATGGGAAATGTTGCTTTGGCAAGTTTTTAAAAATTTAGTTTCAGTTAAAATTTATTTTCAAGTAGTGAAAATGTTTTAGTTTGAGTTATAATACTGTGTGTATGCATAACCCTTTATCGGGGTTATTATAATAATAATATATATATTATTATTATTATTAATAATAATAACCCCGATAAAGGGTTATGCATACACACAGGGGACTGATCCTCTAAATAAGGTCCTTATTTCATAGTTTAGTTGTGTATTTAAAAAAATCATTTAGTTGTAGTGACTGTGACATACATAATTCAATTTTGTGTTAAATGTAGTTCTTTGATAATGCAGCGTTTTTTCCTCATAACTGTTCAGGGATCGTGGTCCCTTTAAATGTTCTGTATGCGTGATGACGTAAGACGCTTGCTAGTGGTTTTTCATCCCAAAATAAACGACACATGTATTTGTGTGCTCAAAGTGAGAAATTTCCACACAGTGCATATTTTCCCTGAACAGATTGCGAAGTTAGGATCAGCTGAGGCGGTAACCATAGCAACCACTGGCTGCTCGGGTGGATAACTGTGCTATACAAATCTCCACAGACTGCACCTGAAAATGGCCTCTAGAAAGTAATACCCTTAAAAAAAAACCAATGTAAAAATAGCATGAAAACAAGAGTGAGAGAATGAAGGTTCACCAGTTAGGAGGCTGTCTGTTTGCAGGGCCTCTGGTTGGGATCAGGAGCGGATCACGGTGAGGGTCCCTTAAGTTTGAAGCTCGCTCCTGGTCTGTCTTCCTCTCTGTCTTTCCTTGACGCTCCTCTTTTTTAGTGGGCAGCAGTGAGGACTTGAGCTTTGCGGTCAACTCATCTGTGTTCTTAAACACGCTGAAAGCAAAATTAATAAGTTAGAAATGCATATGTATTTGCATATAAACTGATTACTCATTTGATATTGCCACTATCACAGATATGTTGGCATTGAGTAGAAATTAGCATTTTTTTTTTAATTTTTAAGTTTCATGCTTATCAAGCCTGCATTTATTTGACTAAAAAAATACAGAAATATTATATTTTATATATATATATATATATATATATATATATATATATATATTAATTATATTAATATTAATTATTTCTGTGATGCACAGCTGAATTTTCAGCATCATTACGCTCTTCAGTGTCACGCGATCCTTCATAAATCATTCTAATATGCTGATTTATTAACAATGTTGGAAACAGTTATGCTGCTTAATATTTTTTTTTTATAACCTGCATAAAAAAATAACAGTATCTATTTAAAACCGAAACTTTTTGTAACAAATCCTGACCCTAACACAAACTGTTCAGTTTGGGGTCAGTCATTTTTTGTTTCTTTTTTTGAAAGAAATTAATACTTTGAATCAGCAAGGATGTGTTTTTGTTTGTTTGTTTTTTTTTTTTTGATGTACTGTTTTTTTTTTATTGTTAATAATAATTCATCATATTAGAATGATTTCTGAAGGATCATGTGACACTGAAGACTGAAGTAATGATGCTGAAAATTCAGCTTTGCATAACGGGAATACATTGTACTGTATATTAAAATAGAAAACCATTATTTTAAATTGTAATAATATTCCACAATATTACCTTTTTTCCTGTATTTTTGATCAAATAAATGCAGGCTTGACAAGCATAAGAGACTTCTTTTAAAAACATTAAAAATAGTAATGTTTCAATCTTTTAACCGGTTCTGTACGAGTAATGGACGCCTAAACACTGAACCAAATAAATTCACAAACCTTTCATACGTCTGCATATTGGCCTCATCAACATACTCACTGCAGTTAATTGTGAGATCGGTTACTTTTTCTGTGGTGGAGTCCTACAAAAGATTAAAAAGGAGAGTTGAAAATGTCATCTGTGACGGAATGCATTGCATATAATACAACTGAATTACCATTAAATTAAAGATCAGGGTTGAATCCACGGTGAAGGCTTTGAGCAGTAGGTTTGACCGGTCATCATTTGATCTGTATCTGAGTGTATACAGCTCGTTGCTTTCATTCCAGCCGGGTGGAAGCAGTTCTGACGACTTCTCTCCATCTTTAGGCTGTGTGGAAAATCAAGCTTTTATAACCAGGCAAATAAACAAAACAGTAAAACATTTCCTGCAAATGTCTATTGGCTCGATTTTCAGAAAAAAAGAAAAAAAAATAAGTGTGAAAAGGTGTCGTAATTTCAGTTAGGACACAATACTGCTAGTTTTTGTACCAGATTATCATCAGTCATCATTCACTTACATCATCTCCAATGCCGAGACATTTATAGCCACTTTTCACTATTTCCCAGTGTACAAAACAGATCAGAGCATCTTGAGAACAGGTTATAGAGTTTGATACGCAGTTGAAGAGCAGCTCCAGTCCAGCCATCTTTAAACAGAGTGATATTCAGCAGAAATGAAACCAAAACAAACAGCGGTTTATGTAAAAATAAAGAGCGACTTAGACTCTGCATGCATGGCGCATGGACCCCGTAGAGGTGACAGTAATATTGCGTATTATTGTACGCTCGCTTTCGAATAAGTATATGTTTATTTTTATGTTTATTTGAATGCTAGTACCAATATATAACGTTAGTTGCTAACTTTGTTGGTCATGCACATCTGGTCCGACGAGAAATGTTCCCGACTGGAAACAAGTCACTGAACATTCATTCCGTTGATGGTAAAAGCGATAAACACTTTTGGAAAATGGATTTTTTGGTCATTTCTAAGTTCTCATTACTAACGTTATTTGACTACTCCCAAACATACCTAATAATATAGCATCCGCTATATTAATTAAATACATTTCATTTCAGCCAGTAATTGTTCGGATTCGGAAATGTTTGTTTTCGTGGAGATGGGCGTTTTACCTGTGGAGTTTGTGTGCTGTCCTTCAAAAGATTACAAAGTAAGTTTTACAGCTTTTATTTATTTATGCTCTACCATGTACCAAGGTATTACCACCTGATACCATCATTGTATTGCACTGTCACCGTGGTTTCTTGTAACAGCAACAATATAGTTTAGGGTGACCAACTGTCCTGTTTTCCCAGGACATGTCCTGTTTTCATATAACAATATAACAATTTTCTATCCATACAGAGGAGGCATAACCTACTTTAAATGTATTAAAATTAAAAAGGTACAAACTTCGAGTATCATTTGAGTTGGCCCAATGTTCTTGCTAGGCTGAGTGTCCTGTTCTTTTGTAATCAAAATATGGTCACCCTAATAATATAGTTCCTCTCTTCATCACCACCGGCTTGTTTGAAATTTTTGATTAATTCATAATTAATGATACATGTTTTAATTTGTTATTTATGCACTATGTGTACAGTATGATGTTTTCAGGCTGCAATATTCATCTATAAATAGAATGAGAGGGTAAACACAAAAAGCTACAAATAAAACAATAGGCTACTTGATCACATTGCAGTGGTGCATTAGATCCCTTCAAGTTTTCAATTTAATCTTTGTTGTGTCAGAAATCATAAAAGAATGAAAAGATTCACATTCATGGTTCATGTACGTGGCTTTACTTGACATTCTCAAGCTAGGAATAAGGATAACATGAGCATCTGGTTTAACTTAGGGTGCATTGAAAACACATTGCACAGAAGCTTACTTCAGAGAGCAGGCCTGCCATCTAATCAATGCTTCAGTGTTGCTTACATTCAATTACAGTTCTTAAAAGAGACCTTTGAACTTTTATTTAAAGACCATTCATACACATTGAGGTTCACTGCTTTGACAGAATTTCTGTGACTAATTGTGTACTGTATTTAACAAAATACTGTATTTAACTACACATCACAATGTAATGAAAATAGGAGCATGTGACACTGAAGACTGTAGTAATAATGCTGAAATTTTCAGCTTTGCATCAGAAGAATTAATATTGTAATTATATTTCCCCAAATTTCTGTTTTTACTGTATTTTTGATGAAGAGATTTTAAAAAAATCATACCGTCCCCAAACTTATAAATAGTGTACATAATCCTTAACAAATCAAAAAATTTCACACTTCTGACATTTCATGAGAATTATCCATTTGCTTTCAAGGGCGCTTTGAAGAGTATTATTTTGCCATTATGACCTCCAGATGTCTTTTTGATGCCAACATCCCTGTATGATGGCACTCAAGGTTTAAGGGTTTATGAATCATGGCTCTCCCTCCTAGAAAGGTTTATTAGCTCAGCATTACATCAGTATACTGAACTATAGTACTGCCCTTCTACATTTATCTGTCTGCACTGCTGTGCTATGGGCACTCAAAAAGTATCTGCTTTAATGAAAAGTGATATATCTTGGAAAAAGTGTAGATTGTCTAGCTAGACTTTTGACATCATATGATCCAGTTTGTTTTGCTTTTTCTCTTCTGAAAGGGACACTCCAACGTTTTTTCATATTAAACTACAGTATGTTATCCTTAACTAAGACAAGTTGACACATACCTCTGTCGTCTCATCAAAATGAACGAATCTTTTTTCGTGTCATTTGGTTCATTCAAAGAACGAAATGAACAAGTTGACTCGGGAAAAGATTCGTTCATTTTGATAAACGAGTTCGAACAGGAGAGTCACAAACGCGCATCAGAGCAAGACGAGCATTTGAGCTTATAAAAGTTAAACTTTGTTATTTTTTAAAAAAAAAATAAGTGTGATCGTGTCACTTGATAAGACCCTTATTCATCGTCTGGAATCGTTTAAAGTCCTTTGAACAGTTTGCAGTCTACACTGAAACTGTCTTTTGGACCTTGAACCGTTTGGTTCCCATTGAAGTCCATTATATGGAGAAAATCCTGGAATGTTTTCATCAAAAACCTTAATTTCTTTTCGACTGAAGAAAAAATGACATGGATATCTTGGATGACATGGGGGTGAGTAAATTATCAGCAAACGTTTTTTTTTTTTTTTAAAGTGAACTACTCATTTAAGTGCGATCAAAGTGTTACGTGCATGCCCTGAGATGAGAGAGGTATCTATCAACTCGTCTTAGTTAAGGGAATAACATATTTTCATATGAAAAAACGGTGAAGTATCCCTTTAATTTTAATGTGCTGTTTAAGAAAATAATAGAGTTATGCTGTTTTTTTACTTTTATTTGCAATATGCCTTTTTTTTTCACTGCCATATACTTAAAAATGTCTGAAAATCTGATGGAGCTATATTTAGAGGCAAAAATATGCAAATCACCTTATCCACTGAGATCACCCTGACAACATTGCAAATTACTAAAACAGCAACATCCTGGCAACCACAGCAATATAGCATTTGTCAGGTTAGTCTCGTTAGACGTGCAGGAAAACACAAAACAGGTGCTTTCATTACAATGTTAGACTGTAGGTATTCAGCTTGGAAAGATTAGATCAGTTCAGTTCTCAAAGTCTTGAGGATTTACTGTAAGTCTGATAGGTATGAAGTTCTAGAGCCAGCCGTATTGAAGGCATATGTTGACTTCAGATCACATACAGATTCATAAGGTCTCAAAGCACATAGTTTCAGTAGGTTTGTCCACACAGGTTCAGGTTTGTCTGAAAATAAGGCCACCATGTGTGAAGGTTTTCCACTGGTTACCTAATGAGGTCCAGACATGACAAATTGTTATCGTGAAATACAAACTATTCAGTTGCACATCAAAGCCGGCCAATGAAGCTATATCACACCACAGTCATCGTGAGCAAACATCCAAATAAGTTGTGTTTTTTTATTTTATTTTCTTCTTTTCTTTCCTTTCTTTTCTTTTTATGTTACAGCATTGTGTCAGTACATCTGCAGCTCTTACGAAAACATTTCTGTAACTACAAATTGTGGTTATTTAGTAAAGGTTTCACTGCATGACAAAATTATAATAATGTGGTTGCTAGTGGCATTGTAAAACTAAACATTACCCAAGAATGCATGAAATCCTGAAAGAATTTTATTAAAAACAGACAGATACACATGCAACAGAGAATACAAAAGAAAAATATAAGTATATTCCCATTAATATTGAAAAAAAAAAAAAACGATCGAGCACACCAGGGTGACTAGGGAGGGACATGAACTTGTCTGACTTCTTGGTTCACAGGAGTTGAGGAAACACAAAGGCCAAATTCCCTTAATCATTCATTATATCAAGTAAAACCAAATAATATAATTCTGATATGCAGCAAGAGATTGTTGAGCATCACAAAATAGAAAGTGGCTGTAGAGATAGAAAGATAGATAGAAATAGAAAGATAGCTAAAGCATTGAAAATCCCCATTTCCACCATCAGAGCCAATACTTAAAGGAGTAGTTCTCTTTAAAAAATACTCTTTCTTTCTTCAGTTGAAAAGAAATTAAGGTAATTCAGGATTTTCTCCATATAATGGACTTCATTGGGAACCAAACGGTTCAAGGTCCAAATGAGAGTTTCAGTGCAGCTTCAAAGGGCCATAAACGACACCAGACGATGAATAAGGGTCTTATCTAGGACCCTTTGAGTTATGACTCGAAAAAAGAAGTTCATTTTGATGAACGAGTTCTAACAGGAGAGTTACGAACGCTCATCACAGAGCAAGGCGACCGTTTGTGCTTATAAAACATAAACTTTTTTATTTATTTTTGAAATGAAACAACTCCTTTAAGAAGTTGCAGTTAACTAAAGATAATATTAATCTGCCAGGAAGAGGACAGGTGTCTATTTTGTCTTTGAGAGGCCAAGTCTCTCCAAGGATCACAGGTGGAGATTTGCTGAGATTAGTTGAGTCTTGGGGGTCAGAAAGCCTAAAAAATTAAATAAATAAATCAACCCCTACATCACCACATGTTGTTTGGGAGGGTTTCTTAAAAAATCCTCCTTGCTCCTCCAAGAAGAAACTCCAGCATATCCAGTTGTCAGACATGAGTGGAACTTCAAAAAGGACCAGATTATAGTCAGATGAAACAAAAAAAGGGCGTTTTGGCAGCAAACCCACCAGATGTGTTTAGAGGAAACAGGGATTAGAAATACCTCATGGTTGGATCTTCCCTCAGGACAATCAAAATCAACCCAACAATGGCCATGACTGTCCCAATCCCAGTGACTTGAACACAATAGAAATTGAGTGGTCTTCTTCTTTAAACTCAATTATTGAAGAAACCTCTTCTAAAAGAAAAAATATTTAGTAAAGGGGCGCCAATAATTTTGGCCACCATGTATTTCATAATGTGATCTACCCCCCACTTTAATTGTTTTTAGGTTAATTATGTTTTTTTTTAATAAAAGATTAAAATGATAAACAATGCCTTTTTTACAGCCATCTTTGATCATATTTACCAATAATGGTGCCAATAATTCTGACCACAACTGTATTTACTCAAAATAAGTACTGAGTATTATTAATAAACTACATACTGTTGAGTTGGTTGGTTACACTCTAAAAAACGATTCATTGGCTGAACAACCAAAATAAATAAAAATAAAATGAAAAAACATAAGTCATGTCAACTACTATAATAATTGCTTTAAAATTAAGTAATCGAGCATTACATTTGTTTCCCGTGATGCCTTTCCAGCCAAAAATTGGAGCCTTTTTTGAAAAAAAAAATGTAAGCTTAACTTTTTTTTTTTTTTTTTTTTTTTTTTTTTTTACTTAAGGTACACTCAATCGTTTATTGCATTTTTGGTCAAGAAATTAACGTTTAAACTGAATTTACTTATTTTTTTTAAGTTAAGAATGTTACGTGAACTCAAATATTTATAACGCGATGCATATATTTTTAAGTAAAGAAAGTTGCGTGAACTCAAATATTTAAGTAAATACAGGTTTTCTTGTTAATTCTAAGTAAAATTAGTGGTGTTTTAAGTAAATCTAACATAATTTTTTAGAGTGTAGGCTTTGGTTTAGGGTTAGTTACTTAATTTACTGTTATAGTAAGTACATGTAGAGTGTAACTACGTCACCTTTGAGTGAAGTGTTGCAGATGATTGCTAGCGTGCTTTATGATTGTTAGCGTGCTTTGGCCGCTCTTGTCCCGTTGAGCACATTACACACACAGTCTGGGTGGAGCATATGGTCCTTGTTTGGGATGCCCTGCTACTTTATAGATGTGAGCTAAAGTCTGTAAGCACTTGAACTTATTTTCTCTGCACCTCAGAGCGAGTCTCCACTTTGTCTTTCTCTTTTACAGGCAGACACTGCTAGACCATAACATACATCTCTTTCACATGTCAATCAACTCACATCGCTGAATGATTTTATAATCCCCTCTCACAGACATTAAAGGAGTAGTTGCTGATAATTTACTCACCCCCATGTCATCCAAGATGTCCATGAAATTAAGGTTTTGATGAAAACATTCCAGCCTTTTTCTCCATATAATGGACTTCACTGGTAACCAAACGGTTCAAGGTCCAAAAGACAGTTTCAGTGCAAACTTAAAATTATTCAAAGGGCTTTAAACGATTCCAGACGATGAATAAGGGTCTTATCAAACGAAATGATCACTCATTTAAAAAAATAAAAGTTTTAAAACAAAGTTTTATAAGCACAAATGGTCGCCTTGCTCTATTCTGTGATGCACGTTTGCGACTCTCCCATTCGAAATCGTTCATCAAAATGAGCAAATCTTTTTCCGAGTCAATTCGTTAAACCAAATGACTCGAAAAATATTCGTTAATTTTGGGTGAGGGTGAGTAAAATATCAGCAAAATGTTTTTATTTAATAATAATAAATAATATAAAACATAATTCTACACTATAGATATGTGAAAACTCGCTCCCACATTCCATCTGTGGAATTTTGAAGAAAAATGTGTGTTTCATTCATTCCATACATTCTACACGTCCTGTGGACGAGTGTGTGTCAGTCATCATCATGTGTGTGCGTTTTAAAGTCAGATGATGAATGGTTCCAGGTGAAAGGTGACCAGGTCAGTGTTAAATGAAACTGCTTGCTTTAAATGTCAGTAGCAGTACCTTCTCTTTTTTTTGAAGAAAAAAAAAGAAATAAGATATATTTTGAATTTAAAATAAAAAAGTTGGGGATATAGGTTGCATATAGGTCTATAGCAACACTGTAAAGTCAAAAATATACATTCATCTAAACAATTTTTCACGTTTTTTTTTTAAATAAATGTTGGGAAACTATATTAAAAATCTTCTATTTTCAGTATAAATTTAATAACTTTTTGGATACAAAAGATACAACTGCAGCTAAACAAAATGCTAAATATGCTGCTAAACAAAACAACTTGTGTTTTTTTATTTAGAATATATATATATATATATATATATATATATATATATTAAATTATAATTTTCCCTTATTGAAATAGTGATGTTTATGCATATAAAATCTCACTTGTATGTAACTTCTTTTCACTTTTCTTTGTTAAGTTTCTTAGTTTCTCTTTTCATGGGCATTCAGGGTATGTTTTACTTTGCCTTGTTTGTTTTCATTAAAGAACCCCTTTTTTGTACTGAAATCTTTTTGGACTCTCCCTCATCTTCATATTAATCTCGTAACATTTCAATGTTTTTTTGTCCTTTTGTTAGCTGGACAAGCCAAGGAAACAAGATGCTTTCATTTTATGGAAAAGAGCTGCGTGTTTCTCCAAAACATCTTATTTTGTTTCATCCTGCAGGAATTGGAACGACATGAGGGTGAGTAAATAATGGCACGATTTTAATTTCTACGTGACCTTTCCTGCATGCTTTACAGCAGTCTTGTATAAAACATCTCTGTCAAAGTAAATGCTGAAAGGAAAAGTGATTTGACTCCTTACACATAATAAAAGGTTTGATAAAATGTAAAGAAATATCTGCCATAGCAAGGATGAAAAACAACAGTAGATGTAATATCTGTTATGTGGAAGTCTGCATGTCTTTATCTTCTGATAAGATTGAGCACTTCAAGTCTGTGGAGAGGAACTGCCCCTCTCACTACATCCATAACCGCCTCAAAGGAAACCAGAGAGTGAGACAATCCAACAAACGAGAACCAGCAGGGAAGTGGGCTCCCCGACATCACAACAGACCAGGGCTGACGGCACGCTTTGAATCCAGTGGTGTTACACTGATTGGAAGAGAGTGCAACAGAGACGTGTGGTGTCACTGCCTCATGGCGTGCCTCGGAACGGCCAGTGTCTTCCCCGCTGCATCTGGTGTGTATTTAGTTGGATGTCATGAGTGCAACGGTGCCTATCCCCCCCTCCATGCACTTCCAGCCCGCTTATCAAACCCAGTCACAGAGAGCCAATTCAAGAGTTCACAACCTTACTGGAGCTGCTCAACTCTGGGTCTTTGACATGTGTGCATGACACAAGCGTATACACCAAACGAGAACGGTGCGACATGACAAAAGCAAACGGAAAACATTATAATCAGCGATGCTGTCTACACTGGATGTGGTGTGGTCGTTAGTAAACTGATGCCCTAGGCCACTTCTGACATGAAGAACAAATGGATTTGCGATGGTTGCTTCGTAGCGCCCAGTGTAGCTGTTACGGGACATCCAGTGTGTAAGATGATTTCAATCGCTGTCATATAACTTCAGTTACTGTAAGTCCCCCAGAGAAACTGTAGGCTTCAATACCATTGTAGAGTAATATCAGAATGGCTCATCTGACACATATTGTTTGAAAGGATAATTATGTTTGATGAATATTGCTTTGAATATACCATGGTACTGAATGATTACCATATTAAGGTAGGCTCCCATGCAATTTACATGAAAAGTTTCAAAACACACCATGGTTCTACTATATTTTGGTAATGTACCATGGTAGTGTTTTTGGAAATGCCCTCTTGGAGTAACAAAATACCATACACCATACTTCATTTCATTATACTATAGTACACTCTGTGGTTGTTTCAACCCAATTTTGGGTCAAATATGGACAAACCAAGCCATTGGGTTACATTTTTAAATTACATTTTTACCCCAATGTTTGAGTTTGTCCATATTTGACCCAAAATTGGGTTAAAACAACCCAGCATTTTTTAGAGTGTACCCCCCTTCCCATGGTAACATTTCCCAAACACTATTAGTAGATATACCATGATACTGTTTGGTACTTATTTTGTAAGTGCTGTCATGTGATTTCGTCACTTAACTAAAAAAGTACCAAGGTAATATCATGTTTTTTGGATGAATGCCATGATAGTACCATGTACTCTAAAAATCGTTGGGTTGTTTAACCCAACTTTGGGTAAAATATGGACAAACCCATCCATTGGGTTACATTTTTAAATTACGTTTTTAACCCAACGTTTGGGTTTGTCCATATTTGACCCAAAGTTGGGTTAAAACAACCCAGCATTTTTAGAGTGTGGTATTTTCGTTGTACCTTGGAGTAAATATAAAATACATATATCACGATTACATATTAAGATTTGTTTCATGGTATATTTCAAAATACTATGACTATGGTATTCCTTTACCATAGTACCATGATACCATGTCCAAAAAAATGGACCCTAGGTATAATAACTAGGTACTAACCCTGAACCTACCCCTAACCCATGTACTTACCGTATATTAGCCAGTACCTTTGAGGTAAGTACACTGTAAGTACATGTACAGTAAGTACTGTACACTCTAAAAAATGCTGGGTTGTTTTAACCCAATTTTGGGTAAAATATGGACAAACCCAGCCATTGGGTTACATTTTTAAATTAATTTTTTTAACCCAATGGCTGGGTTTGTCCATATTTTACCCAAGATTGGGTTAAAACAACCCTGCATTTTTTAGAGTGTACTGTAAAAGGAAGCGTTACCAATTAAATATGGTAACTTTTGGTATTTTTTGTAAGTTTTTTTTAAACTTTTTTGATGAAATCCATGGTATTCTTCAAATTACCCTCTTGTATTATTGATATGGTGACGTTAAATGAATGTCAGTCATTTATTCTTTTTAGGTTTTGATTTAAAAAAGGCAATGCACTGGAAATGGATGCAGCAGTTGGGTGAAAACCTAAAGAAAGATCTAACTGCGTACTAATGGAATTTTAAAGTGTGTTGTAAACAGCCCTCTTGCCAATTTGGAAGCAAGAGTAGCCTAATTACCCTCGAAAGTTGTTTTCACTGACTCTTTATATCTGGTCATTTTCAGTCTAATTCCTGCATTTGTTTTTTGTGGTACATTTGCTGTAAGTTAAGACAGGTCCATTTATATATATATATAAATATAAGCTCACTTTTTCCCACCACAGATTTTTAATGATAGAGAACAGGAAGGATATCTACATGATCCAGGCCACCACAACCACAGCAAACTACAATATATCTCCCAATGTGTTTGGAAATATAAACCTAAAACGTCTAAACCGTCTAAATAAAGAGGGATGAAATAGTTGGGCTAAGGATTACGGTTTGACGGAAAGGTCAAAAGTTGAGCTTTGCCTCAGGTATGTGAAATTAAAGGTGGAACAACATCCTGAAACGAGCACAATTACTCAACAGCTGAAAAGTAAATTGGACAGATGTTTGTGGAGATCAGGTGATGTGGGCAGGGTGAGCATCATGCTGTTAGCGATGAGTTTCTCTCTCAGAGGCAGTCTTTCAGACAGATGTTACAGAACCTGTTCCTTGTCGAGATGCATTGGCAACATTTGGCTCTCCTCTCGCTGTTTTGTCAGACGCTTATACTGCCGGCAGCAGCGGGGAAAAGAAGTGGTAAGACAACTTTTATCAATTTATCATTTCTATCTCATATCTGCTTATAAAATAATGCAAAATAGTATTCTTGGAAGTACCTTCACTGATAAAAAATGATTCTGTGGTGAGGAAAGGTTACGACATTAATCTTGTAGAAATTAAGGTGTAGATTTCAAAGTTAAAAAAATTAAGTAAAACCAATTCAACTTTCTGATACTGGTGTTCCCATCATGCACTGGGGTATTAATAATGAACAAGGTTGCACTTTTCGCTGTTTTCAAGCTATGTTTACACTGTTAAATCATTGGTTTTGTTGTTTAGTAACTCGCTGTTTTGTGACATCTGTAGTTCATTCTACTTAAAATGACACATTAATACTTAAAAATTATCTAATGAATGTCACCGTTACTATGTAATTGTAATTGTAATCTCTGTGTTCTGGTGTGTACCACATTACTTCTATTACTGTTTTATTTAGTAAAGCATATATTCAAAGTATGGCTTAAACTAGTGTTATATAAATGCACTTGAAACATAAACTTGTAAAATTACACTATAAGTTAAAGTTACTTATTTTCTTTGTTAATTATACTTAATTTAGTTAAGTAGATTTAACTTATTGCCATATGAGAAATTAATTTAAATATGGGTGCAAAATCTTTCAAAAGCAAAATTAAAATTAAGTAAATTTAACTTTTTTTTTTTCAGCGTTGGTAGTGCAATTCATGTGCCTTGGTAATTTATTTGTAACAGTAATTTCAAAGTATGCACCAATACACTAATATTGCATTTTTATTTAGACAAATTTTATATATTTTTTACTGGAAAGAATAGTTCCGTCTCCCAAATTCGATAATATGAGCCAGATTCAAAGACGTTTAAATAGCCGATAATGTGATTTCACGGGTGAATGATTATATGTTGAATTTTATTAACGTGAGGTATTGCTAATTTGCAAATTACTGTGTTGCAGTGATTCCCTCGGCCGTGTAATGTGACATACTGTATGTATTGTATTCTTATTATTGCATTTTGACATCCATGTTGAAAGAAGTAACTGAATAACCTACTGAATAAGCATTATAGATTAGCTTTAGAACTCACTGAGATAAATTTAAAAATGACGTTTTGTGACGGGGGAAAGGTGTCTGGAACCGGCGAACAGTAAACATGGACTTTAACCATAAAAGAAACATAAACAACAAAATGAAAGTAAAGCGACAGCCCATCACTGACGACTGCCGTATAAACTAAAACAAAAACATAAAGTCCAGGTCTGGTCCTCTCTTATCCTTCACTGTCGTCCCTTCCGGAGCTCCTTCGTGGGACTCAAGGCCGGTTTGGTAGGCGGGTGACTCTCGTTAACACAATTCCCGTGGCTCTCGGCCCCGCCCAGCTTGCCACAAATACTTTTTACTGAAGAAAATGACTGTGCATGTCTGTAAAAAAGTCGTGGGTGGTTGCTATGATATTGATAAAGAGTTTATACTTCCCTTAAAAGACGCCCTTGTTTCTACGATTTGTATCTCATTCTGCAGGGTAAAAATATAGATTTTTTTAAGCTTATCAGAATCTTTTTGATTATTTATTTAAACAATTGCTACTATCTGATTTGAATGATCCCTAAGCATACAGTATAACAATTCAAAATGTATTTAATATTAAGAGTGCAACCCCATTGTGTGCAAAAAGAAAAGATGTTTCTGGGAAATATGGCAATAGTGAGTGATTACGCAAACTTACAAAACACCATATGAAAATACTTTTGATACAGCATGCTAGTCATTATACATAAATCTGCAACATTGCTAAAAAATGTACTTTGCAGTGCATTTTAGACCAAGGTTTTTTGTATCTATCTATCTATCTATCTATCTATCTATCTATCTATCTATCTATCTATCTATCTATCTATCTATCTATCTATCTATCTATCTATCTATCTATCTATCTATCTATCTATCTATCTATCTATCATCTATCATCTATCTATCTACGTTTGTATATGATAGTGGAGTTAAATTTTACATAATATGATATCATTGTTAAATATTTTTGCTATAAAGCTGATATTGTGGCTTTTTGATGTGTTACTGTAAATGATCCACTTATCCAAATGTTAGAATTAAACATCTATAAATTTCCCAGCATGAACCGTGCTACAATAAAAGGCTGAAACTTGATCTTTAAACAAAAAGAACATTTCTGACTAATTGGGCCCTCTTGGTATTGCTCAGTTTGTCATTATTTATTTAATTGAATTGTTTTATATAGTATTTTATATAGCACATATTTTGCAGCTGATGTCTTATCCATGATGTGGGTTCATTTTTATGTGCTTATTTTCTGCTGAACATGAAATATAGACCATTGGGTAATAAACGTTGATGTACGGCATATCTATCAGCTGATTTACCACTGATTTTCCAGAATAGTCACAAAGCTTTAGATTGATTTTATGAGCCTCTACATTAAACATTACATATTGCCTCAACTATTTAAGAGCACATTCACTTCTCCATAAGCATTCTAGAAGTATCTGGCCTTCATTTCTTACTTGTATTCCCATATTTTCTCAATTTCATTTGATTGACATCCATGCACAAAATATAGAAGGATATAATGATGAGAATGCAGCAGATGCGTCTCGGCTTGGCTCACCAACATCTTTTTAGACAGTGGTGTTTCTCTTTATTTCTCTAATGAAGGACATGAAGATAAGAACCATCTGCTACTTTCCTCATATGCATCTCCCCCCTGCGAACCCTCTCTAGTGGCTCAGTGTGACACAACACGAGAGCCTGCAATCTCAGTCTCTGGCTTTGGCATTAGTCGGATGTGAACATGCATGCATGCATGTACATTAAGAACACATTTTGTGAAAAGAAAAAGAGACAGATAGAGAGTAAATGGTTATAGATGCTTTTATACAGTACTACAGTGAAAAACTACAGGAGCAGTGCAGGGTTAAGTGCTTTGTTCAAGGGATGATGAAGGTTTATATCACTTTCTTCAAAGGGATTGTACTTTGTTTACTGGCCACGACCTTTGACCACAAGTCCAATTGTTGTTGCTCATCCTTAATGGGTTTAATCATGTTTTTAATAATAGAAAAATCCAAAAAATATATTGCAATTTAAAAAAAAAAAACGTGTTTATATTAAAAAAAATACATATATTTATATCCAATACATTTTGTTCCAATAAATAAATTGAAAATGACTTTGAAATGACTATTGATTTCCTTGACAATTGATAAGTAGGGCCTATGTAACTAAAATACAAACCAAAAATGAATCATGGGTCTTGTTGTTTTTATTAAAAAATGAAGGTGATAATTACAAACATTGTGTATATTTTATTAAGAAAATTGCGGTTCAGTGTTGAATGAAAAATATTGAGAACATTTCACCAAAAAAAAACAAAAAAAAAATTTTTTAAATAAATTATTTAAAGGAACATACACAATTTTGAGGCACCTCGCTGCCCCAAATGTCAGCGCAGAAGGTGTCAGAGAATATGATTGCACATTAATCTCAATGCACAGTCTGAGACACGTTCCCTTGCGATGCTGCATTTACTAATAAATCATTTGAACTGTTTTTCAGAGAGCTGGCGACAGGACTGCAGGAGCTGTCTGGAGTGTTCGAAGGAAAATGGCTGCCTGCGCTGTTCGGAGCGGCTCTTCCTGTTCCTGAACCGAGACGGGATGACTCACCACGGCTCCTGTCTCCACTCCTGTCCCTCTGGACACTTCGGCCTCCGCGCCAAAGATCTCAACCGCTGCATGAGTAAGTCCATATCAGAGTACAGTAATATCTAAAAGTCCAAAAGTTTTAATTAGTTTTAATTTCTTTATTATTGACTACTTATTTATAGTTATTTAAAATTCGAATATTTATAAAACATATTCTATGGGATGAATTTATACAGTGAAACGTGTCTGCACCAGAAATTTGTCTGACAGATGAGGAAATAACAATAAAAATGTTTTTAAATGTAGATGTCCTTTAGAATGCATAAAGTTCTAATCTATTAATAGATCATATAATACAATTGTTTATGTTTCTTTTTAATAACAACAACAGCAACAATAATAATGTGTTTAAATATGTCCTTAATATTCAATCATAATTTTTACAATATGTTTTTTTTTAATTTCTTTGAGATATTGTTTGTTTGTTTACAATGAATATTTTAGTTCTATATTTTATTTAATAATCATAATATATTTTTAAATATATTAAGTCAGACTTTTTACATTTTTTATTTGTATATTTCAAATTAATATTTTAAAAAGGAATTCTGTGGGTAATAATCATAATAATAATAATACTTCCTTTCTTCCTTCCTTTCCTGTCTGTTTCTTTTTTGGTGCCATCCATCTCTTAACTTCCTTCCTTCCTTCCTTCCTTCCTTCCTTCCTTCCTTCCTTCCTTCCTTCCTTCCTTCCTTCCTTCCTTCCTTCCTTCCTTCCTTCCTTCCTTCCTTCCTTCCTTCCTTCCTTCCTTCCTTCCTTCCTTCCTTCCTTCCTTCCTTCCTTCCTTCCTTCCTTCCTTCCTTCCTTCCTTCCTTCCTTCCTTCCTTCCTTCCTTCCTTCCTTCCTTCCTTCCTTCCTTCCTTCCTTCCTTCCTTCCTTCCTTCCTTCCTTCCTTCCTTCCTTCCTTCCTTCCTTCCTTCCTTCCTTCCTTCCTTCCTTCCTTCCTTCCTTCCTTCCTTCCTTCCTTCCTTCCTTCCTTCCTTCCTTCCTTCCTTCCTTCCTTCCTTCCTTCCTTCCTTCCTTCCTTCCTTCCTTCCTTCCTTCCTTCCTTCCTTCCTTCCTTCCTTCCTTCCTTCCTTCCTTCCTTCCTTCCTTCCTTCCTTCCTTCCTTCCTTCCTTCCTTCCTTCCTTCCTTCCTTCCTTCCTTCCTTCCTTCCTTCCTTCCTTCCTTCCTTCCTTCCTTCCTTCCTTCCTTCCTTCCTTCCTTCCTTCCTTCCTTCCTTCCTTCCTTCCTTCCTTCCTTCCTTCCTTCCTTCCTTCCTTCCTTCCTTCCTTCCTTCCTTCCTTCCTTCCTTCCTTCCTTCCTTCCTTCCTTCCTTCCTTCCTTCCTTCCTTCCTTCCTTCCTTCCTTCCTGTCTGTCTGTCTGTCTGTCTGTCTGTCTGTTTGTTTGTTTGTTTCTTTTTTGGTGCCATTCATCTCTTCACATAATCTCTGAACTTAATATCTTGAGAAAGCCTGTAACAAAACCATGACTGTAATCCTCATATATCTCCCAGAATGCAAAGCTCCAGAGTGCGAGAGGTGCTTCAACAAGGACTTTTGCACCAAGTGCAAGGGAGGATTTCTGCTCTTTAAAGGCAAATGCTTCAAAAGCTGTCCAGAGGGCACATTTCCTCAGTCCACAGACTGTGTGGGTAAGAGTTTTACTCGTTTACAGACCTTCTTTATGGGTCGGTGCCATTAAACTCTCATTACCATACTGAAAGAAACCTATCAGTCATGTTTTACATGGAACAATTACATCAAGATGTTTTTTTTTTGTGTGTGTGTGGCAATTAAAAACCAGCAAATTTGGGATTTCTGGTTGCATTTACTAGTGTATTCACATGCCATTAATTTGATGTTGTGCAAAAACTTACTGACACAGTAGCTTTGATTAAAAAAAAAGATTAAGCCAAGTCGCATTTCATTATATAGCACTTTATAAAACGGACAAGATGAAAATAATGAAAGACAGGTGCAAATTATAAGTTCCACAATGTCGATGTTGCAGACCTCATCAGATCAGGAATAGCTCATATTTTGCTGAGTAAGTAAAGATTGGTAATGCTTGATTTCTTTGGACTCCAGAAGGATGTGTGCTCCGTGTGTTTGGCGTCTGGGGTGAATGGAGCCCGTGTCAGCACAATGGCCTGAGCTGTGGCGTCAGATGGGGGCAGCAGATCAGGACCCATGAGCTGTCCAGCAAAACGCCTGAAGAGACAGAAGCGCTATGTCCACCTCAGACTGAGAGCAGAAAGTGCCGGATGAAGAAAAGGTGTCCAAAAGGTAAATGATATTTTTAGCATTGTTCATGCCAGTTGCAGAATCAATAGCTGACATAAACCCAATGTGACATTATAAAAGCCCAGTAATCCTCTTTAAATCCTCTCGTTTCCACATCAAGCTTCTCTATATATCGTCTTTCTTGTATCATTTCTGCCCAATGATTTACACATTACACACAAGATCCAAACACTGTAACTTGAAAGAGTTGAAATGGCCCCTTTTCCTTGACCACATTTGGGAAACTGTGTTTTTTATATCCTGTCAGAGCCATTATGTTGTGTTTGAATGTCTGTTGTAATTACATTTTTTGACTCTGGGTGTCACACCTTCTGGCTGGTTGATCTAATGAAGACCAGGAGCTAATACATAGTGGTAGTGGGAGATAGATGAATCTCTAGTCAATTAGACAGTGAAACAATGAATGACAACGGCAACCAAGTGAAACAGGAACTAAACACAGGCAAAGTAAGACAAAAGAATATCAAAATAAAAGTCCATGGACCCAGACAGAGAATTGGCGTGTCTAATTAATATACAGGTTGCCTGAAAGTAAGAGAAGTCAGGCGTAATGGAGGGAAGCACAACCATTTTTGCCCATGCTTGTGTTTGAAATCGCCTCCTATACCCTCATTCCCTACATTAGTCTACTAATATAACTCACTTGAAGGAGTGATTGAAAATGAGTGAGTGAATTTGGTCAGAGAGCTCCGGAAGGGATGCCGCTTATGTGCGTTTGTGCTTGCTATTGAAACTTATAGCAAACTGGCAGCTTCAGTAATGAAAATATCTATGATCTTCTGTCATAGAAACTGAAGTATAAACATTATTGAACTATTTAATAATAAATCAAAAAGGAATTTATACCTGAATAATGTTACGCTGTACCCACATTGGACCAGCAGTTTGGAAAATGGATAGATGGATGATTCAGCTGCGGGTGCCATCTTCTGGGCCAGATGTGGCAATTTATTCGGCAACCGTGTCTCACAGTGCGTTATGGGTATTCTCTAGCCATTGAGCATACGCCAGTTGTACCATAGATATAAATGATCATGGATGGTACACTCTTTATTGTGGTGCATTATGGGATTGAACTAGTGCACTTGATAATGTCCACTATGGTTTTAATTTGTACTCCACTATAAATGGCTGTCCCAACATTATTATTTTTTTGCGATTTTGGACACAGCCCATGTCAGGACATGAGCAGGTGGAGCAAGTTTATGGTTTTTGTGGATCAGAACTGTGAGTTTGAGAGGACCTTTACAGGCTTTGTGATTAATATAGTTGATAAACGCAGTACTGGAATGGCGTCTGAGTGATGCCCCTTAGTGACTAAATGGTCATTTATGTCACTTCATTTCCATTTGATGCTCTACTGGAAATGATTTGTTTGCAGCAATCATCATCACTGGATGTCTGGTGGCATTAGGAAAGCGAAACGTGATATTTTATCTGTCACCTTTAGCCGCCCTTAATGGCAACCATGTGTGATGGAAAGACTTTATGACATTTCATTCTATTTCTGTCATAATTTCATTGGCTGTTGTTTTCATTTGACAATGTGGAATGGCAACTACATAATATTTTGGGGAGTATAGGGTGCAAAAATGCAATGCACTCAACTTAATACTAATTTCTAGTTTGATGGAAAAAAATCATTTGTGCAGATGAAAATGATTTTAATTGGATTAATAATGAATAATAACATTATTGATATTAGATATAGTAGTGTACGCAAAATAACATTTTAATAATATATTTTTTAATTATATTGCAAAATTATACTTTTATATTATATTAATTCTATTTTATGTTTTTGTAAATTATATTATAATGTTAAATGTCAAATGTTTGGGGTCAGTACTTTTTAAAAAGAAATTAATATTGCTATTCAGCATGGATGCGTTAAATTGATAAAAAAAAATACATTAAAGATATTTAGAGTATATAAATTGATTAAAAAAATATTTAAATTGATAAAAAAATACATTAAAGATATTTAGAGTATTTTAAAAGATTGTCATTATCATGTAAAATATGAAAAAAGTCATAAAAAACATATTAAGAAGCACAACTGTTTTCAACATTGATTATAATCATAAATGTTTCTTGAGCATCACATCATATTAGATCACAGGAATTACACTTTACTATACATTCACATTAGTGTTATTATTGTATATTTGATTGAATAAATGCAGCCTTGGTGAGCATAAAAGACTTCTTTCAAAAACATAAAAAGACTGCAAAATTTGGAATAACATAAGATATAAACACTATTAAAGCAAAATTCAACTGAAAGTCAACTCAAATACAGTAACAAGTATTTTACTGTTATCATCCACCCCAGATGTTCTCCAGTCAGTGCCGTTTATCTCTGAAGTCGTCACCTCAAAGACTTACTCATGGTGTGACCAATGAGAACCCGATGAATTAATTTAGTCCTAGGGTGTCCTCTAGATTAACAGAAGATCGTTTCCTTTCTTCTCAAGTTTCCTTTTCTTTTGTGACTCTGAGAGCTAATGAAAGGCAGGCTGCACATCTCCGAACGGATCACAGCAGAAGATTTGCCAGTGTTTTCTTCCAGGACACCCTACAGGTGACCCGAGCTTACCTGCCTAAATCATTAAGCGCAAACCTCTGATCTGAACCTGGAGATTTATGTTGGTTTTGGGATTAAAGGGTGGAGTGGTGCCGCTGTGGGCCTAAACCAGATGATGCAGGGCTGTAAAAATCGGCTTTTAGTGCTTTGTGTGCGCATAAGTGGAGAAAATGAAAAAGATAGGAAGCTTTAATCATAGCAAGTAAAAAGCACGGCAAAGTTGGGCAATATTGAATAACAACACAAGAGGGGAAAACAAGAAAAACGATGGAGAATGTGATGTTCTTGCCAGGCCGTGGTGTTTTCCAGACCACAGACCCCGCTCCTTAGGCCATAATAACTGTTTACTCCAGTTTTATGATGCCTTTATTATGTCCCCTTTAAAAAGACAAACATGGATTATGATTTGGTTTAGCTTACAGAAATGTTGAATAAATATTCGTAAGCACCCACCTCTGCACTCTATTTGTTCCGCTTTGGCTCCAGTGTCATTTTGCAGCTCTTCTCTGAGAAGAATACCACCCTGAAGCTCCTCTGTTATTGATTTCGAATCTTAGTCAAACCAGACATGAACATTTGAAGCACTGTTAGAAACTTGACGCACATGAGCTGTCAGACGGAAACTGACCACTGACACAACAGCTATACAAAACATAATCCTTGATTTTAGGATGTAGAATTAAAACTAAGGCAATGAAAGTCAATATAAATATATCATTTAAGAACTATAATACAAATTTTATGATGATTTATGTGAATTCTGCATTTTATTTTATTCTTTTTTTAAAGCACAAAGTATGCTAGTCTCTTAACACAAAACTTTTAAACCCATAAAAATGCAAATCACTTTTTAAGACTTGTTCCATTAGCAGATTTTGACTTATATGGTGCCTACATTAGTGAACTTGAATATGATATGGTTTTATCTCGACAGATAAAAGGAAAAATGGAAGGATAGAAGAAAGAAGAAAGACACAGAAACATTTGAAGCTCTCACCCGTCACAGAACCTCCATGGGGAATGTAAAATTCTGGAACGGAAGACACTTTTATTCCCTTTCTTAGTAATATATGTAAACATTTTTTTATAAACAATATATTTTTGTATAAATGTTTTAATTGTAATATTACCTAAATCATCAGACAATCTGATGTTGCACATCTTTTTTAATGCAGATGTATTTGTTTACATTATTAGCCTATGCCAGATCCTAACCTGTATTTATGCATTAATTTTATTGACAAGGGGAGGGTGGCTTAAACCTGTATGTGGTTTAACAAAGACTACATCCATGTTGGACTATGACACTGTACATTTCCATCTGATGAGTAACAGACAAACAGCTTCATGTGGTTTGAGCTGTATCTCCACAGATTTCTGTACATGCCCTGGGCTTTTCTGTGTTTTCCAACCACATACTCTCCCTATATTTGCACTTCTTTACTATAATTGTATTAGAGTAAAGAAAAGAAAAGAAAAGAAAAGAGAGAGAGAGAGAGACACATGGAACAATCTAAAGTTGTGTAAAGAGATGCCAAGATCATGAACTTGTGCTCAATTAATTCAAGGCACATTCATGGCATGTTGTATGTGATTTCAACTTGCAAAAAGCGTCCTCGTAGAGCTCGTAATTACTTACTTATTAGTTGCAAATTAATATTTGTAAGCTGCGAAATTCGAATAGCTACTACTTTTACCACATGACCCACTGTGTCACGTGACCGCTGCTGATTCAGTTAACCTTTGATAGTGCTGCCAAAGAAATGTACACTTCTAGAGAATGTCTGGCTCTGATACTTCCCATTGTGATAACGTGAACAACGTCAAGTTGTCATCTCATAGTTGTGGTAAGTACGACATGCTGTGAACGCAGCATCATTCCAGTAGATATATATTCCTCATTGATAGCTGTTTTTTTCTATATGGGCCTCTTTACGTAAGCTGCCCGCCATATTGGAATGGTCAAAAGTTTGTGAACTTTCGAGAGCAAGTTAACTGAGCATCTGCAACTCATTTATGAATATCTATATATGAAATAGACTTCAGCTGATGATTTTGTTCAACTAAAACAATACAACAAGATATACAAGTGCCATGTATGTCTCATTGGAATTGAGCCATGTGATTGGCTCTGGAGATGTCATGTGACCTAATGTGTGGGACAGGTTTATTCGTAATAAAAGTGATAAGTTAATTATTTTCTTGTAAATTCCTAAGATAACTTGGCACTAGTGTGCATTCTTTGTCTAAAGACTGAAATAAAAATATTGTCTGAAATTAAAAAATCGCATTATTTTCTTAGAGCCTCAACTGTACCGTTAAACTCGTGTAATTTTTTTTCCGCGTTCGTAACTGATAATGGTCCCCCTGTGAAAAGTGAAATGTTGTACTTGTTGCTTTTGATTTGAGATGGATGGGAATGTGCTGAATATTGAATATGATTTATTTGCACTTTCATCTACTCTCTCAACGGTTGAATTGTATTTACTGGAAAAATCACAGTTTTGCTCTCTAAAACTATTAGCCCCAAGGGAAGATTTGAATGAGTTATGAAAATGATACTGATAAGAATCTGCAAAATTATTTGAGAATAAAAGTCTTTTCTGAAGAGGATTGCTTGTATTTGAACTAATGTGTACTTTTGCTATATACAGTACATTAATTAATTATAATGCTAATGACATTTTATGTCACCTTATTAGAATTGTTTTGTGTTTCATAATTGGTTGAGCCAATAATGCATTTTAAAAACACACATAGTGATTTTTTTTTGTTAGCTGTTTTTATTTTATTTATTTTTTAGATTTCAAAAATAATATTTTTTCTCATTTTAGTGTCAGTAAACAGCAGCTTCTTATAGTGGCATCTCTGTGCATTTAGTGTTACAAAAAGTCAATATGCATTTCCTCTGCAACATAAAAACTGACTTTTATAAAAGAGAAATATTCACTGGAGTAAAAACTAACCCTGGCCTCCCCTTATACTTGTTAATAACCATTAGTGTATGTTTCAGACAATTTCTAAATTGTTTGGTGATTTATAATAATCGAAATTAACTATATAACTTTGAAAGAAAATCTATTATTTTTTAGCATTAAACTTGGATTGAATAGCATAGATCTGCTTTTAGGGCCCTGCTTTTTTAAAGGGCAATGCTCAGAGCATTAACCCACATTCAATCTAAGTGAAAAGCTTAAAAAAATATTACCGGTATTTAATTTTTTATTGTTCCACAAATGAGTAGAAACAACGATTTACCAGGCCTTGCTCTTAGAGTGTCGTTGTTCCATATTCACACACTAGATGGCAGGGTTCACCTGTCATATACATATACATTAAAGTCTTCTGTTAGAAATGAACATCATTCTGGAGGCACTAGGTTCAAAGGTCATCCGCACAGCTCAGGGTCACCAGCTCCCAATGAAACTTCACAACAAACCTTAAACATCTCTGTGGGAGTCTCGAAGAAAACATGCCAAATTCAATGTGAAGTGACACATTATATGATGTGCTGTGAGCTTGATGCTGAGCGAGCAGCATCAAACCTGACACATGTCTTCTTAAGAATGCAAACACCCTCTTTTTTCTAAGATTTATGAGTGCATATGATTAAAGTGCCTCCGGGTGAACTCTTATCAGTGATGTTTTCTATAAGAGAAGCATTGGGTTTTGTTATTGCTCCAACAATATTTGCTCCAACAATGAATAATACGGCCTCTAAGTTGCGTTTATTCAGCTGTCTCCAAATTGCTCAGATGCCTGTAAACTTTTAACCCTACACACACATGCACACACCCATCGTCTGTTAATTGTCAATAAACGCTGCAATTTATTAACTCCCTAATTTAAGACATATGTTTACATTGGTAGTTGGTATGGAGGACGGTTACAGTATTAGGGGTTTGTTCAATGTCTCAACATTTCCTAGATACTGTCTCTATATGACCTGTATTTTTTTTAGTTGTGTATTATGATTCATTTTATTATCCACCACATTTTAATATTTCAATACCTTCATGTTCACTGAGGTTAAAGGTCACATAACATGCAGGTAAACAAATAATCTTATTTTTTGTTGTTGTTATTTAATCTTCTTTAGTCTTTTATTTTTTATATTGTTCAAAAACAGAGAGACCTCAGCGAACCGACTATTTGAACAATACGAGAAGGAATGATTCGTCAAATGATTCGTTCAAATGCACAGAGGTTAAAGGTCACATGACATGCAGGTAAACAAATAATCTTTTTTTTGTTGTTGTTGTTATTTAATCATTTTAGTCTTTTATTTTTTATATTGTTCAAAAACAGAGAGACCTCGCCTCGGCGAACCGACAATTTGAACAATACGAGAAGGAATGATTCGTTAACTGATTCGTTCAAACGCACAAGATTCGTTCACGGGCGAAACAACACTGCTTACCCACAGAGAGTTTTTCTTGAGCGATTTATTGTCTTCTGCAGTTAAAGTGAAGGTAGGTAATGCTAAATTACCATACGTAGGCCTACTTAACTTATTCATTTAAGGAAATAGATTATATGCCGCTGAAATGTCCCAAAAAGCATCTAAAGCAATCAAATGTTTGAATCTTTCAACGTTAGATGTTTTTGAAAGAAGTCTCTTGATGTAACGTTAGTCTTGTAGATTAGACTAGTCCGTGTGCGCTGTGCATTTAGATTTTAACGCTTTCATTGTGATTTAGTCGGTTTATATCATTTAATATAGTTAAAGAGTGAGTCAATGAATGAAATGAAATGAGTCGCTCGCTGCGTGAGGAGAGTAAGTTACGTAGATTCACCGCTGGCTTAAACCAGAAAGACATTTTAAGAAGTATAATGAAATGGTCTCCATGCTACATTAATAATAGTAGTAAGGCTTTCCTCTGTATTTTTTTGTCTGTATTATTGGTGTCCCCTTCAAAATTTGCTCTTGAGAATGTTTATTGTCCCCCCCAATTGATGAAATTTTCGCCCCTGTCTCTTATGCTCCCTAATGCTGCATTTATTAGATTCTGTGCTCAAGAAACATTTCTTATTATTAACAATGTTAAATATCACAGAATAAAAAATAAACAAAGATAATTTTTCTTCACAATTCTGGCTTTTTTTCCTTGCAATGCGTGCTTCGCACAGTTCAGACTTTTCTGAATTGCGTGATAAAACTCGTATGCGAGTTGCCATTGCAATTGCTAGTCATAAAAATACTGTGTGTATATATATATATATATAAAGAGAGAAAGAGAATTTAAGATTTATGTAGCTCTGAAGTACTTATGGCAAATGAAGAAAAAGTAAATCGTTAAAATATATTTACAGTAAAAACTTAGATTACATTTAACTTTGGCATTTGGAAGATTGTGCAAATGCATGCACACGTTGGCTCCATGACCACACTCATACACAGCCTATAATTCAAAACATCTATTTAACTATGGGAATACAGACATTAACAAATTATTATCATTGCTTACCCTTGCGTTGCTTTTAGGGCCACATTCTAGAAAATGTTTTCCCATTGTCAAACTGCAAAGTGCGAAACAACCCCTCGGGGACATTGTCAGCTTTGACCTGAACAGACATCAATCGCGGTCTTGCCTTTTTTGGGGTGGGGGGATTGGACGTTATATATGGTGTGTGTTTATGTTTGTGTCCACATGTGAACGAGAAAATGCTGCGGACAGTGATCATGAACCAATTGTTCTGCAGTCTGTAAATTACATCTCTCTGGGGAGCAGTGCTCTTAGCTGCAGGAAGTTTCCTACTCAAAGGAGGATTAATGAGGGAAGTTTGAACACTGCACAGACCCCAGACCCTCTGAAACTCTGACCGTAGTTAAACATGCCCCCTTAAACCTTGCATCCTCTCTCTGAGGAGGAGGAGGAGGAGGAGGAGGAGATGCAGATTTAGTTTCTAAACAGTCATTTAGCAGACTTTTCTTGACATATAGGCCTATATTGCCAGGTTTAGTGCAATTCTTAATTCTTTCTTAACCTTTGTGAAAGGCAAAAATTGCATAAATGTCATTAAAAATACATCAAACTTTAGTTTTTCCTAAATATATGTGCTATAGCAGTTTGAGTCAAGACATTGACCTTTCACTGTTCATGGGTGATATGTTTAATCATTTGACAATTTTTTTATATTCATTTAGACACTGCCGCAATCGAGCAAAAGCAAACTAAACAAATACCTCCCTGGTGTTTTGTGAGCTGGTACTGGGAATGACTTAAGTACCATGTTTAAATTGTCATCACAAACAGCACATTTTGTTTCATTTGAATGAATAGGTTTTGCTTGATACTGTTGATAGTATAATGAAAACCTCATACTGTATGATACAAACATTGCATTCTTTGTAAATCACATATTGACTGGTGGTTACATCTTTCTTTTTAATGATCTTATTTTTCCCTGAAGTCTATTTATAGTGCTATAGTCTAGGCTTCCTTGCGACAGAAGTCATAATTTAGATTTAACACTCTTTTTTTAAGCCATTGCATTAAAGAAAGCTGTTTTTTGCCTTAGTATTAACAAACACATTATCTGTGTTTTGATTGGCTGACCCCTTCAAATTTGAAATTAGCAACAATGATTATTAGTTACAGGTTAGGGGGTTTCTGTCAGGTCCTGTAGTTTGCAGTGCTCCATCCTTCACTTTCAGAAAAAAAGGTACAAAAGCTGTCACTGGGGCTTTACCTTTTCAAAAGGTAAACTTTTGTCCATTTTAACTGCTAATATGGACATTTAGGTGCTATTATGTACATTTTTGGTGCTAATATGTGCATTTTAGGCGCTAATATGTAAGTTTTAGGTGCTATTATGTGCATTTAAGGTGGCAATATGTGCATTTTAAGTGCTAATATGTACATTTTTGGTGCTTATATTGATATTTAGGTGCTAATATGTGCATTTAGGTGCTATTATGTACATTTTAGGTGCTAATATGTGCATTTTAGGTGCTAATATGTAAATTTTAGGTGCTATTATGTGCATTTTATGTGGCAATATGTGCATTTTAAGTGCTAATATGTGCATTTTAAGTGCTAATATGTACATTTTTGGTGCTAATAGACCATTTCACAAGATGTAAACAACACTGGCCCAGAAGCACTTCCTGTTTCAGTTTGTAACTGTTTTCTTTATTTCACATGTAAAGAAAACATCTTAAAGATGTTTGTTTAACTTTTTGATTCAGTTTTAAATGTTCTGTTGGTTGTATTTTATCCCAGCTTTTATGTAGTGTTAAAAAACTGAAACAGGAAGTGCTTCTGGGCCAGTGTTGTTTACATCTTGTAAAATGGTCTATATGAACATTTAGGTGCTAATATGTGCATTTTAGGTGCTAATATGTGCATTTTATGTGCTAATATGTACATTTTAGGTGCTAATATGGACATTTAGGTGCTAATATTTGCATTTTAGGTGCTATTATGTACATTTTAGGTGCTAATATGTAAATTTTAGGTGCTATTATGTGCATTTTATGTGGCAATATGTGCATTTTAAGTGCTAATATGTGCATTTTAAGTGCTAATATGTACATTTTTGGTGCTAATATGGACATTTAGGTGCTAATATGTGCATTTTAGGTGCTATTATGTACATTTTAGGTACTATTATGTACATTTTAGGTGCTAACATGTGCATTTTAGGTGCTAATATGTACATTAAGTTACCAATATGCGCCCTTTAGGTACAAAAGTGTACCTTTTGAAAACATACCGCCACAGTGACAGCTTTTGTACCTTTTTTTTTCTGAGAGTGTTCAGCCCCTTTGTCGGCTGATAATTTCACACAAAAATTTATAAAATTGATGAATTAAAATTTTTGAAATGACATAAATGTCCTGGCCGTTCTGGAAATAAAAATAAAAGTGTGTTTTTAAATGTGAGGGCGTTTACATCTTAACCTACTTGAGGTGATTTTAGATGTTCTATTTATTATCATATTCATGTTCAATCAGCATCTGTACTCAATATCAGAGAAAAGTCTAATCATATTTTCTTATAAATCTAAGCACACAAATTGAAATGCCGCTAGAGTTGCACAATTTAGCTGTACACAAGTTGAGAGATATTAAGCATATCCTGCCATTCCCAAAAACGTTTATCTCAGATGTTGATTACTATGACACGTTCATTGTTTTCAGATCAACAGAGCACATGTAAGTGTAGCTTTTCCACATAAAATTAATGATTTGCTGAATGATATATTAAAGGACATATAGTGTGTACAACATCACATTTAAATCGCTGATACTGCACTCCTCCAGATAAGATTGATTGCTTTTTCGTTGAAACTGTTTATATTTTCTCTCTCGGTATATTTAGAAGGTCATTCCTCAAAGCTTAAACACATTTCTCTCTGGCTCGGGTTTTTGAGATTGCAAATCTGGTCCATGTTGCCAGCTCCAGTGGTCACTCCAAAGGAAACAAAGCTTGTAGGGAACGTGTTTACGAGTGGTTCTGATTTCGCAGAAACGTACTCCAATCTCGTAAGAAAAACAGAGATAAGATAGAATTTACGCAGAGCTTGAACACAGGCAGAAATCCAAAAGGCAACACTCGACAAGTAGTTTAAACACCCCCGGCCTTAATTTGTTTAAGAGGACCTGATGGAATCGCAGCGGTAACATGTTGATTGTTGGCTTTCGGGAGATAATTGCGATTCCCAATCAAGGACCTACTGGTTAATAAAGCGGCACCAGAGGCTGTAAAGAAACAGAATAATCAAAAAGATTTATTAAGAAGACAAGCCTGAGATTGCAATTAAATTTCCGTTCATGTTGTCTTGGGAACTGAGCGCTGTGTTTATGTGAAGACTCTAAAATCGTCAACCAATGCAGGCATGTGTGACCTTCTGAAGTTGCTCCCGTTAAAATGTCCAGCTTCTGCCAGAAAACAAGACGTCCAAGCTATTCACAGTCATTTCATCCATTTGCATGTTTTATGAAGACCTGGTCCAATAAACACAACGAACGATGAGAGAGACAGGCAAAGTGCAAAAGCTACAGTGAAATAATGATAAAAACATCAGGTGTTAGCATCTTATTTCTTGTTATACATGCATCACTATCATATAGCCTACTGGATGCCTTGATGTATAAATAAACATTACATTAACATTTTAAAATATCAATTATTTTCCTTTGAACACTGTGTTAAGGGATACACACTCTAAGAAAAAAGGTGCAAAAGCTGTCACTTTACCTTTTCAAAATGTAAACTTTTGTCCATTTTAGGTGCTAATATGTACATTTCAGGTGCTAATATTTACATTTCAGGTGCAAATATGAAAACTTTAGGTGCAAATATGAAAACTTTAGGTGTTCATATGTACATTTTAGGTGCTAATATGAACATTTCAGTTGCTAATATGTACATTTCAGGTGCTGATTTACATTTCAGGTGCTAATATGTACATTTTAGGTGCTAATATGTCCATTTTAGGTGCTAATGTGTACATTTTAGGTGCTAATATGAACATTTCAGGTGCTAATATGTACATTTCAGGTGCTAATATTTACATTAAAGTTGCTAATATGTACATTTTAGGTGTTAATATGTACATTATAGGCACTAATATGTACATTTTAGGTGCTTCCTTTTTATGAGGACTTTGAAGGTATGCTATTATAGCTGGTCCTATTTGACTCGCTCCATGCGGGATTCAAACCGGGGTCTCCGGCATGGGAGGCAGGCACGCTGACAAAGCTAAAGACCGCAGCGTCTATCATCAGTCGCTAGCTCGCCTCTGTTACATTGTGAAATTCTGGGCTCTCTAACGCCAAGTTTATTCGCAGAGATGTGTTTTTGTCAGTTTACTCTTCTATATACATAATGAATCTGCCTGTGATGCCTGTGATTACTATACCAGAGACGTCCTCCGTACCTTTATAACACAAGCATATTCATTCAATTGAACAAGTTCAAGTTAATGAGATGATACTAAAGGGAGTTATATCAAAAAATCATTTCCAAGGACAAGAAAAGTCAAGACGTTTCTTAAGTTTTACTATTAGGCTGCTCTTGTATTTCATAGCTTACCTTGTCAAATATCTGTGGAAAACCTGCCTTAAAAAAAGTCTAACTGCAATGCAACCAAGAGCCTTAAGAAGTTTAGGTCAAATCTGAAGCTAAGGCTTCCCCAGGAGTTTTAGACCACTGTAGATCACGTCCATGATTAAACAAGCTTGAAATGTGACTGAAAGCATGGTCTAGCTCTCTGGGTGCAGTCATCACCTTGACTTGCTTCAAGCAGAGGATAATGATTAAAAAGCAATCCAAAGCAATTAGCCATTATAGCTACTCGGTTTCAAAATATATCAGCCAATTTGTCAAGATTTCATCATATCTGAATGATTGGGCCAAATAGCGTCCAGAACTTTCTGGGAACTGAGATATGACTAATTATGGGGGTTCCAATGAAATCACAAGGTAGCGATCAGCTTTTTTGACCTCTTTTACACATTTTGGACTTGTTCTGCTTAAACTTTTTACAGTTCACAGCTGTTCTTTAACTGCCAAACCTAAATGTGTTCATATTCAGAGTGCATGAAGATGTTCACACTGCTCTTTTTCATACCACATGTTTCATACCAGACTCTGAAAAAGATAAAACGCAACATAATTAAAAAGTAGGTCTACTCGGCATGTGCAAGACATTTTAAAATCTAAAGGATCCCAAATTGTTTAAAAAAAAAACACTAGCAAAGACGTGTTACACGCGTTAAAAAGTCCTGCGGCGCGAATGAGGCGTAGATCGCGGCGCGGTAGACGCGTATATGCCTCATTCGCGTGTCAATGTCTGCCGCGTTAAGCGCGAATTATTTAGTTAGTGCTATTTGTGCATTCACGCGTTTGACGCGAATTTGCGCGTAAATTTCACTTCAAGCTTTTGTTTTTACGCGCGTCAGTTTCACTCTTGACGCACAAATTTACACAAAGTGGTCAAGCGTCAAACTAGACGGGGTAGACGCGAATTTGACGCGCTATTTGCGTCCGGTGTGAACGCACAGTGAGGGAGTTGTAAAATGAGCCTATTTCCAAAAAAAGTGGAGTATCCCTTTAAATTAGTCAGAATCCACTCCAGAGTTTTTGTTCAGTTCCGACTCTGAGATCGGCATGCTTGCGAATCCTTTCATTATAACAAGCGAAGTGTAGACACGATGCAAGTTAGAGATTGTTGTGCACTGTAGACTGCTTCATTGATTATAATGAAACTTTGTGAGATCATATGAACTGAGATGAGTGACAGCTTTTTAGTGATTTTAAATTGAGCGTGTTTTATCCAAGTGATATATCCTTTCAGTATACTTTAGAAAATGCAATGTTTACAATAACATTGTTGATATCATCATCAAAAAAATTAATCTATTTATTGAGCATTGCAATTCTAGCACTTTAACAAGATCTCATTTAAAAGCCTGCTCAGCAAAATATGTGTTTCTGTTGAGCCTAATGAAGGGTTTTATGAGGGCTTTAATGCATTTCCATGGGCAATCATAGACGCTACTGAATCATCGCAGGGGAAGTGAATTAATCATCCTTATCATCACACTCAGACAGCCCAAACTGAGAGGCTGTCATCCTGTTCTGATGGTTTTATTTTTGTAAGGGTTCAAGAGTGAGCGTGTGTGTATTTGTGCAGGTGGAGAACATTACTGAGAGAGTGAGGCACGTCTTGATCTAATCTTTGAAAATGAGAGAGAACAAGAGCAAAAAAGAAAGCATCGAGTGCCAAAAAATTTATAATTATGGCTTATACACATCATTATTATTTTCAGTTCATCTAATGTTTCAGACATAAATGCTGTCTGAATAAATATTCACACATGTTTGATCTTTCAGAGACTGATGTTTATGGTGTAGAAATGGACAATATGCAAGCAAATATCGACTTAATTAGTTCACCATTTAGAGTCCAACAAAAAAAAATTGTGTGTGATTGACACATGGTGGCAATTTTAGGAGTTTCTCAAACATTTTTAGCCGTATTTGTGAGGTAATTCCTTTGAAAGCAGTAAACCTCGCACATGCATGCATGACCTAAATGTCAAATGTGCTTTCAACAAAGCACACTTTGATTCAACAGAGGCTGAAATAGTGAAATTAACCTTTAGGATCATTAGCTATTATCAACATCTGTACTATAAACAATGTCGAACACATGCATGATAAATCAGCGGTTTACTGATAAATTATGCAGCCAATTGGTAGCTGGAAGCTAGCGGTCCCTTGGCATGATAAGAGCTTTCATTATGAGTACCAGCAGTGTTAATACTGCAGTGTCAGACGTCAGACCCCCAAAAAACATAACGTACTGTAACATTTCCCTCTACAACTACCGGATGGGAGTAGTTGTGGTCATGCGTCAAAGTTTGCCTTATGCAACAGACTAGCAAGTTATGTGTGCCATGCAGAAATTAAATTAGAATGTATGATTTTATTATTAAATTATTATATCAATTATTATTTTATTTAAATAGCACATTTAAAGTAAGCTTTTAAGGAGTAGCACTTTTAAATTTTTTTTTTATAATTTTAAGCTGATAATTTACTCACCTGCATGTCATCCAAGATGTCCATTTCTTTCTTCAGTCGAAAAGAAATTAAGGTTTTTGATGAAAACATTCCAGGATTTTTCTCCATATAATGGACTTCATTGGGAACCAAACGGTTCAAGGTCCAGATGAGAGTTTCAGTGCAGCTATAAACGACACCAGACGATGAATAAGGGTCTTATCTAGCGAAACGATCGGTCATTTAAAAAAAATAATAATAAAAAACTTTTGTAAGCACAAATGCTCGCCTTGCTCTATTCTGTGATGCGCGTTCGTGACTCTCATGTTCGAACTCGTTCATCAAAATGAGCAAATTTTTTTTCGAGTCATTTGGTTCATAAAAGAGCGCAACAAGTATCC
Organism: Cyprinella venusta; assembly: GCA_038021265.1. Lineage (NCBI taxonomy): Eukaryota > Metazoa > Chordata > Actinopteri > Cypriniformes > Leuciscidae > Cyprinella > Cyprinella venusta. The sequence continues at coordinate 33,992,500 of CM075868.1, forward strand.
TATCTAAAGGCAAATATCGCATATGTTACATATGTCTTAAGATTTTAGATTTAAATGAATATTTTTTTTATTAAATAAATAAATTAAATTGCTATTTAGATATTTTTTTTTAATAAAATGGAATGAAATTCTGTTTAATTCATATGACTGCAGTACATGTTTTAAATCATACATTTCAAATGGGGAATTTCTTTACCATTAAATCTCAGTAATCGATATTTTTTAAAATGTTGTCAATCTATTAAAAAGAACTTTATTTTTATACATCAACAACTGAACAATGCAGGGCCAGAGATCCTTCAGTCAGCAAAGACACCAGCCAATCACAGGGTTTGATCATTGTCTAACAAATTATTGCATTTGAGACATTTCATCACATTCTTGACCTTTACATCAACTCTTTTAATTAACTTAATTGAATTGACTTTTTTTGGGTGAGAAACACCATATTAGGCCTATTTCTAAAAGATCCGGTCTCTTAATTTACACCTTATATAACCACTGTGTAAATCGCAACCCATTTACACAATTAATACAATTAAATCCTACAGTTTGAGTGATGACAGGGGCTCCATTAAAAGGACAACACTGGAACTGTCCAGAAAGATGACCTTGAGTGGATTTTCAGGGTAGATGATTTCTGACAGGGAGCTGTGTTTCTCTGCCCTGGTTATTTCTGGTCTGAATTAGTCACTTTCTTTTGTTGTAAAACAAAAAATTGTACATTAGGTAACTAAATCCAGTCTGGCCCTTACGAACCCAGCGGCCTTGACCGAATCAGGCCGACAGCCAAAGCAATGCTCACAGACACGGCTGTTGTTTGGTATAATGTGACATTTCCTGATTGAAGGGTAAGAGGGCGGCTGACAAATAACATGAACTTTTGTTCAACATCAAGATTTCAGGTAAAAGTCATTTTTAATGTGTTAGGGAAACTATATAATTTACATGATTTGTAATCAGGTTGCTCACATGTGCCATTTGCGCTGTGTCTATGACGTATTAGTGATACAATCAACATGACACTGAACTTATTTGACAATTGACAGGTTAGTGTGAAAAGCAAAATTAAAAAAGAAGACCAAAAACGCTTTTGTTTAAGAGGTTTATGGTGACACCATTAATGGAAAATTGTAAACTTTTTATGTGTTTTGGCTGTTCATTTACACAAAAATGGCATTTCGGGGGCCTGAAAATGTTAACTTTTGAAAACTGGTTTAAAAGTGCACGTTTTTTGAAAACGATATTGTCTCGGTGTAAGCTACAAAAACACGAATTTGTAAAAACGGTGATGTCATGTGTATGCATATTTGTTCAGTCAAAGTTACATCGCCAACTACTGGCCTGGATGAATAACACAGCGTCTTTAATCGTTTTTGCGGATCTGTGTGAATGGGGATCGTTTTGACTATATTGTTGCCTGTAAAAAAGCAAAAACTTTTCTGTTATTAGTGCACTGTTGTTGTGTAAACGTACTCTTATTTTAAATGTTTGTTTTATATTGGCTTACTGGACAATTTCCAAATCAAAATGCCATGCTTTTAGTATTTTTTATAAAATGCTTTTGTGAAATTTTTTGACCATCTTATGACACTGAAAATCCCATTTTCGATGATTGATAATAATAATAAAATAATTGTCCTTACATTTTTGGCATGTTTACTAAGAATAACCCTTCAGTTTACCTATAAATATTCCTGTGCTGTAACAAATAAATGACCTCTGTAGACATTAAATTATAAAACTATATAAATAAAATCTTTTTAATAGTTTCAGATGGAATATAGCATTTTACTCGGCATGCCTACCACCCAGTTTACTCTTATTAAACTACACAGCATTTAATGGAGATTAAAATGTAGTCAATCAATTGCAATTATAAAAGGTCAGGATTACATACTGGAAATCCTGATCTGTTCCTTAAAAGAGCCGTGTCAATCTTGCCAAGCACCTCACATAAAACTGAGTTGGAGTCTCAATAAAACCCAGCTATCCTTGAGTGGAGGAGAGCTATGTGCAATGTGTGAAAACAAACATCAGATCAATCCGGCTGTGGTATTCCCAAAGGAAAGGTGAATAGCTACGTGTAAAGTTTCACCTTCAGAAAAGGGCCCTTAAGTTTCAGTAATTGTGAGGAGCATTCTGGCATTGGCCCTCTCTCTCTGGTGTGTTTCCCATGAGAATGATTTCAGTCGGGGCAAAGAGTCACTCAGTTTGACCTCTATCCCCAAGAGCACCGCCTCACCACAAACTGAACCAAAATAAGAATTATGTAAAAATAAACAAGTGGGTAAGGGGCATAGTGCATTAAAAAGTCTCATGAAAAGTAACATCAATCTGCAGACTGAAAAAAGCTTGCAGAACATTTTTACGTAATCAAAAAGTTTACAACCACTTAAAATGACAAATTACCGTTTCTGCTTCAGAATCCCATCTTTAAATGTTTAAAACGTTATTCTGAATGACTGCAGATCAACTTACTGCTAAAGATTTTGCCCTAACTGTGAACCGTTTTAACTGTATGCATCACTCGTCTTCAAAGCAGCATTGTGCAAAATACAGATTTGAACAACTGGATCCCTTTTAATTCATGAGTGTGATTTTGGATTTAACTGGCCACACCCCACATTATCTATCTATCTATCTATCTATCTATCTATCTATCTATCTATCTATCTATCTATCTATCTATCTATCTATCTATCTATCTATCTATCTATCTATCTATCTATCTATCTATCTATCTATCTATCTATCTATCTATCTATCTATCCATCTATCTATCTATCCATCCATCCATCCATCCATCCATCCATCCATCCATCCATCCATCCATCCATCCATCCATCCATCCATCCATCCATCCATCCATCCATCCATTATATATCCGTCCGTCCATCCTTCCATCCATCTACCTATCCATCCATCCATCCATCCCGTCCGTCCATCCGTCCACCTATCTGCCTATCCATCCATCCGCCTATCCATCCATCCATCCACCCATTATCTATCCATTCGTCCGTCCGTCCGTCTATCTATCTATCTATCTATCTATCTATCTATCTATCTATCTATCTATCTATCTATCTATCTATCTATCTATCTATCTATCTATCTATCTATCTATCTATCTATCTATCTATCTATCTATCTGTTTTTCTGTCTGTCTATCTACCTATCCATCCATCCATCCATCCATCCATCCAACCTCTCCTGAAATACCTCTGCTCCATCCATCCATCTATCCATCCTCTAATGAAATACAAATACTCCATCCGTCCGTCCGTCCGTCCGTCCGTCCGTCCGTCCGTCCGTCCGTCCGTCCGTCCGTCCGTCCGTCCGTCCGTCCATCCATCCATCCATCCATCTATCTATCTATCTATCTATCTATCTATCTATCTATCTATCTATCTATCTATCTATCTATCTATCTATCTATCTATCTGTTTTTCTGTCTGTCTATCTACCTATCCATCCATCCATCCATCCATCCATCCATCCAACCTCTCCTGAAATACCTCTGCTCCATCCATCCATCTATCCATCCTCTAATGAAATACAAATACTCCATCCATCCATCCATCCATCCGTCCGTCCGTCCGTCTGTCCGACTCTCAATCAAAGTTTTTGTCATTGCAAACAATACTTATCTAAGTAAAAGTTCTATGAATTTCTTTGAAATTCACTTCTTTGTAATTCTCCTTCCTAACATTTCGATTTGAATTGCACATCTGCATCTATTTTGCTACCTCGTTTCAAATTCCGGAATTGAATTCGAATTCCAAAAGACATTCCAAAATCCATTTCTGAATGGTGCACAACTAGACCTCAAAATTATACTTTAGAAAGAATTTAGTTTTTGTTAATGAGCTAAATCTGACCTATAATCAATTTTAGGACTGGGAGAAGCCATGGGGTGAGAAAACGCTGCGGAGGAGACGAGAGACAGAACGTGTGTTAATAGACCTCCCTCAGCCTCCCCCCGCTCCTCCACACACTCCCTCGCTCCCAGATAAGAGGACAGAACTCTCTCACTCCGGTCATTTCACACACCGCTCTGGGATAGGAAGGAAAGTTCTCCTCTTTTGTTTACTTTTCTCTCGTGTTAAGAGCCTGCAGATTGGGAGACTCATTTAGACAGGCTGTCTCCGTTTCTCCTTGAATTCTTTTATTGCCTTCTTATCTGTCTGTGAGAGTCTGTTGTAGTTACTCAAGGGTCAGTGCCTGTGCCCAGTTCCTCGGGGAAACCTCGTGGAAACTTCTCCAGCATCAAAGGTCCTGGAGCAAAGAACAACGTCCAACTGAGAAGAAAAGAAGAGAAAAGAGTCAAAAAGCCTCTTCATCTCCATCCAACCATGTTTTCCTTCATCAAAAGAGCGTGAACTACTGAGTTGGCGTGTTCTCTTGACCGCAGGTGGCTTTTCTGTTTTGCTCTCGCTGCCATGAGGCTTGCCAGAGGTGGTTGGCATTTGGCTCTGCTGCTGACGTCGATTGGCCTGGTGAGTTCTGGAAACGGGAACGGTCAGGGGAGACGTGGAGGAGGCGAGAGGAGGAGAAAGCTTCACCGCGTGCAGCATGGCCAGTGCAGCTACACGTTTATCCTTCCAGAGATGGAGAGCTGTCAAGGCGGAGGGGACCAGACCAGCGTGGTTCAGCGGGACTCTCCACCGGCGGACGGCGAATGGTCCTCTCAGAAGCTGCAGCATCTGGAGACGGCCATGGAAAACAACACGCAGTGGCTGCAGAAGGTGAGAGTGACTTCATAATTAGACACAGGTGTCATTACGTCCTTTACTTCCTCAAACCTGGTAGTATTTCAGTAGAGGTGTAATTCTGCCTTAAGACATTTTGGGAATGAGTTGCACGCATGCAAGTCTGAAGCATTACAAAATCATGGCAGAAGCAAACGGTATTCATTATGTTAATGGTGCAATTTAGTTCACAATTTGGCACTCTGATGATGAAGAATAGTGGAAAAGCTTGCCAGAAAATGATGAAGCGACAGGTTTGTGCAACAATAAACTTCCCAATCCAGTCATTCTCTGTGGCAACACTAGAACAACTAAAATTCCAGTTAATACATAAATGACTCACCTTTGCTGCACTAGTGCCAGAAAAAGCTTCCTGTCTTTGAGTAAAAGGCAGAAACAAATATTAAGTTGAGCAATCTTATGAATCTTTTCAGACCTTGACCATCATAATTATGACTTTTAAACTTATTGGTTGGAACTTCCTGGAGAGCTTGAAGGCTGCATTGATGGATTGTAATCTGACAAGGAAAAATCAATGCTTCAGAATGTAATGATTAATTATAATTAGGCTACTATTACAATATGCTAAATTATATTTAGATGGGTGAACTGGGTGCAGATGCTGGCCAAAAGGCCAGATGTAGATGTCGGCCGAGTTGGTTTGAGAAGCTGAGCGATGCAAATACATTTATCAAAATGGAACAGAAAGAAAGATCTGCTTGAATACTCAGTCCTTTCCAGAAACACAACCTGTTGAAAGCGACTTGATTCCAAGACCTCCGTTGGTTTTGGAACTGCCATGTGTGATCTCCATTAACAGAAGTCTATTTGTAATTTCAGCTAAGTGCATTGACTAAGCACCATTTCAAACATCAAAGGGAGCTTGCAAGAACTTTCACATCTGAGTAAATAGATGAAACGCTCATTTCGCTAATAATAGAGAAGTGGCAATTAAACAGGAGCCAGATGACAAAATCAGAGAAGCATTTGATCTGCATAAGTGACTGCCGAATGATGTATTACTCCATTCAAATGTGAAGAATGCAAGTCTTGATTGGCACTTCAAGGGAACTTTGCTCAGTGACATTAATTGAGCTAATGAATAGATGAAGTGCTGCGACGTAGAGTGAAAGTTTGCCAAGTGTGTGCATGTTTTGCATCTGTGTCTATGTGTTCAGTCCACCACCCAAGTTGACAATCAATACGGCTCAAAGGAAGACAGCTTGCACCTCTACAGGAAAGAGACGCGACCCTTGACTCTGTTTAAGAAGAGGTCAGATTGCGATAAGAGTCATTTAATTATAAACACTTGCTGCTTTCTTTGCATTCAAGCCTTTATGAGTTAAATTGGTGGTAAAAAACTAGGAGCATGAAATGCTTAAAAACAGGCCTATATAATCAACTCAGTAAAGCTCTCTTTTATTATTTAACAAATGATGCATTTACACACTGTGAAGTCTAAAAGTCAGTGACCACATTCATAAGCAGAAAAAAATTGGATTTTGATAACTATGAAAGCTGTAAAAAAAAAAAAAAAGGTTGAGGTTTAGGTATTCTGCCGGCTTATTAAAATCCTTTGAGGGCCTGGTACATGTGTTGCTCCGGCTCTATAATTGGGCAAATGTTTATGGAGGAAGATTGTTTAGTTTAGAGGCAAACGACTGAAACTAAACGGATATGCTCTCTTAGATTGCTTTTGCTGCTCACCCCTTACCTGATAACTGCATTCAAAGCAATGGGAGGCATTCCATGTATCTGACTCCATTAGCTAGAAGGAGAGGGGAGGGGTGGTATATAGACTATAGGAGTATATGGAAAGCATGAGGAGCCATTTGAAGTCTTTGCTTATTTTTTGTGTAATGGCCTTGGACCAAAGATCTCCCTGGAAAAGAGTTCTTCAAAGGCCAAGGGATTAGCGATAGTACGTCCCATTTAGAGCAGCTTGAGATATGGCACAACCCCAGACCCCTGTGAGTGGGAGCCTCACTGGATGCAGAATAACAAGAAAAGAACTTTCTCAACTTCAGTTCACAACTTTTTAGCTTATTGCTTTGATTGGTTTAGAAGAAGCAAAAAAGTTGTAAAAGAAATGCTGAGAAAGCTGAGAAAAACATCTTCATGTAACATTTTTAAAATCATAAGCACTTGTTTATTTGATCTAATTCTGTGCATTAGGGTGGAGATTTGGGAGTGACTTTTTATGCATGTGTAACGGAGGCCAGCTAGTAGTTGCTGTGCAAGTAAACCTCACTCTTTAGCCTCCTGGTTAGAGCGCCCGACACTCATGCCGGAGACCGGGTTCGAGGCCCGCTCGGAGCGGTTTGAGTAGGACCCGTGTGGAGGGGTTACATTGGTGCCGTGACCCGGATGGGAGTGAGGTTTAGGGGGGTGAGTGTAACGGAGGCCAGCTAGTAGTTCCTGGGCAAGTAAACCTCATGAGAGCGCCCGACTCTCATGCCGGAGACCGGGTCCAAGGCCCGCTCGGAGCGGGTCGAGTAGGACCTGTGTGGAGGGGTTACATTGGTGCCGTGACCCGGATGGTAGTGATGTTTAGGGGGGTGAGTGTAACGGAGGCCAGCTAGTAGTTGCTGTGCAGGTAAACCTCACTCCTCTGATCTCAATAAGTGCGCTAGGGACAGAGTCTTTAGCCTCCTTGTTAGAGCGCCGACTCTCACGCCGGAGATCCGGGTTCAAGGCCCGCTCGGAGCGGGTTAAGTAGGACCCGTGTGGAGGGGTCACATTGGTGCCGTGACCCGGATGGGAGTGAGGTTTAGGGGGGTGAGTGTAATGAAGGCCAGCTAGTAGTTGCTGTGCAAGTAAACCTCACTCCTCTGATCTCAATAGGCGCTCTAGAATTTACTTTTTTTAATTCTTGCCTGAACTAACTTTTTTCATGTAAATTGCATAGTTTTTTCTGTAGTATTTACTACACCACAAAATCAGTTTTATCAGTGTGTGTGTGTGTGTATATATATAGTTTTATGCTTAAGTCAAATGCTTAAATCCCAACTCTCCTCAATGAGCTGCACAATTTGAGGTATCATTCATGTCTGTAGTGCAAATTGTGCAGGACAAGTACGCACCAAAGTTTAATATTCCTTGTTTGGGGTTTCTTCATATCCCGAGCAATAATAATTATGATGCTTGCCTAATTATTGGGAATACAATACGATGCCAATGGTCAGCAGGCCTCAGAACTGAAGCAAACCTACAATTTGGTAATGGCTGTGCATTCATCACTCTGCAATCAATGCTCTTTTCCAAGGACGCTGAAAAAACAACATGTAGAGCCAAATGTACTTTAAACTGTTTGAGCAAAGGTGGCTCAATTATTTCTTAGTAAAAGAGCCACTTAGAAAAGTTAAATACTAAAGAAGACAACAACAGTAAAAACTTCTCAGCATGTGACTGGTTTTAGTATGTGCTGTTCCTCCTAATGCAACACCACATTAACAAGCCTCCAGCGTCTCGGCTAATGTTTTTTTTCGTTGTTCTCTGGCCTATTGTGCATATCATTCCTCTATGGAGAACTGAGAGAGATCGACAGAGTGAAGGATCGCTGGAGGAGAGGATGGGAAAACACAAATCCTGCTGAGTTTATAATGTCTGGGCACTGTCTTTAATGATCCCGTAAAACACGGTTGCAGGGCTTCCTTGGGAGTCGAGCGAGGGCTGGACTGGTGATTACTCCCTCTATCAACGTGCCGAATCTGAGCCGTACACATCAAACGCGCCCTCAGCACACATTATCCTGCGAAGAATGTTCTCGGAGAGTTCGAAATTAAAGTCTTACTCTTGCGGGAGACTCACGAATCTGATTGTTGCATTGATTGTGACCTGACTTTTAGATCCCGACTGAATTTAATGCCATTTTCGATTAGTTGTACGTTCACTCGAGCATTTTTGACAGCTATGAATGATTAATTGCATTAATCAAATTGCATTTAAGTATTTTAATATCTTCTTTGAACTCTGAACGTCCTGGATCTCTGCAGAAGTCCAGTGGCACAGCAAGAGATTGAGTTCGGGTGATACGCACAACGGGAGTGATGTGTTAAATGTGTGTGTTCTTGTCTCTTATGAACGTCGTCTCTGCTCGTATATTGAGTTTGGCTCAGATCACAGCAGAAGGCTTCGCTTTGTTAAACAAACATTGTGCTCGTGTTTATCATTCTTGGGGAAGTGTCTTTGAGAGCAAAGAGAGATGCCGGGCTTGGGGAAGAGCTGGACGTGTTGCTTTCTCTGACATCAGTCAACATTAGGAGATCTCCCCTGGAGCCAGAACTCCTACAGAGCGACAACAGCCTCGCTGATAGGGCTGAACTTTAACTTTACAGCCGCTTCGACAGTGGCATTGTATGCAGTCCATCTACTGAACACATTCAGCTGTCAGAATCAGTGACATGCTGCTACGATTGGAAACCTTAGATTGGTGTTTCGCTCCCTAATTGAAGTAACTAAGTAGATGTTTGCAGTTTCTATGAAATTGTGAGTTAGGGAGTTGCTATGCAGTTGTTATTGTATTTCTTTTATAATAACAGTAACACTGGAAAATATTGTGACATTTACAAGAAATAAACTTGCAATTATGCGACATGAAACCATTTTTTTGAGCTTCCACGGGGTTCAGTTGTCTGTAAGCAAACGGGACAAATAGCATGTTATTCAAAAAAGTAACTCGGGTTTTATGATGACAATTCTGAAAGTAACATGTAACTTGTTACTTTCAAAAAGTAAATTCTTAAAGGGATACTCCATTAAAAAATGAAAATTCTGTCATCATTTACTCACCCTCAAGTTGCAAACCTGTATGAGTTTCTTTCTTCTGCTGAACACGAAGATATTTTGAAGAACGATTGGAACCAAACAGTTGTTTGGCACCATTGACTTCCCAACGTATTCTCATCCTAGGGCATCATATAGTGACGCTTTTGACAATGTGTCTAAATCCAACGCACATGGCACACTTTAGCGTCAATATAACACGCTTTGGTTATGGGTAGGTTTAGGTCTGGGGTAGTGTTAGGGTTAGACCACTAGGAGGCACCTTCTGGCCCATATATATCTGCGTCTCATATTGACGGTAAAGGGTGCTATGTGTGTTTGATGTATACGCATTGGCAAAAGCGTCAGTATATGATGCCTTGGGATGAGACTTCCATAGTAGAAAAAAAAAATACTATGGAAGTCAATAGTGCAAATCGTTCTTGAAATGTTCTTCGTGTTCTTATGATAAGATGACGTTGAATGTGTTTTGCGTTTGTAAGTTTGTGTGTGTGGTTTGAACTAGTGCGAGTCTCTTGTCTTAAAATATGATTTTAGGCTCAATTATGGAATATGGAAGCAAGTGAAAAACAGGAATCTTTACTATTCCCTTTTGCACAGCATATCTTTTTCAACGCAAAACAAGCCATGTTTAAACTATGAATCATCTTTTGGCTTGTTAATCTTCTAAAACATCTTCTTAATCGATTATATTATTACGTTTTGAAGGCAAAACCATTGTAATTAGAACATATAGCAATTATTTCCTCAACATACTCTGATAAATGTGTTATCGCATTGATTTAGCCATGTGAATATTTACATTATTCTACTTCACTGATTTTGTCATGGCATTTAATTACACAATCATGCTATAATATCATAATCTTAGGTCCTAATCACGCTTATCCTGGAGTTTGTCTCAGTAATGATAAGGGACTGAAAGCAAACATTGCTGAAGTAAGCATGCTCTTTGTCTAGCATCACAAGTGGCTTGACACATGAGGTTATGGGTTCTTGAGTCAGCACTTCTCATTCTTTGCTCTTGCATGCATCTAGATTCAGCATCACGCTACTCGTGCAAAAGCTACAAAGCAACCTTATTTTTGCAGTTTTGGTGGGTAACACTAGATGCACGGTACGATTTTTGCTGTTCTACAACCAGGTGACGTGAGAAAAGTGTCTAAACTACCTTAAGCAATGTAAAAAAGCCTGAGACTACATTATAAGTAAATATGTTGTGAATTAAAACGAATGCATTCTTTCATTTTAACCTTTTAAAATGAAAAGCTTTCCAGTAAGACTGAACCTCAAAACCAATTTCCATCCCACACCTGGAACTTTCTGACTCTAATTCCAGACCAGTGGCTCATTGGTCTTGATCACAGGTGATTAGTCTTGAGGTTTGCTGTGGTTTTGTCTTGGGTTGATCAAAGGCATTTTTTCTAAGTCAACTCATACTAACTGGTAGCAGCAATTCCCCCCCACCACCATGGTATATGCAGTGGACTAAAACTGTGATAACTGTCTTCATTCATTTCCTTTAAAAACCTAAAAAGGCATACTAATAATAACAAAAGCACAAGATAATAAATGTGCATCCTGTTTTAGGGTCAAACATGGGGATCACATGGAAATAGATGCTTTCAACCTATTCTGTCCCCACTTGAGAACCCATTAGTGTTGCAACCCTCAAGCACAAAAAAGGGAAACCCTCAAGTACAGGACCATCTGTTGTGCTGAGTTACTGCTCTGTTGCTTTACACTGTCTTGTTACACTGCTGGTTTTTTTTTCTTGTCGATGTGAAGGGCTTTCATATAAAATTTCAGTTTGGGCAGGTTCAGCCAGAATTTCCAACGGCACATTACACAATTGCAATAATCCATTATATGGAATAAAATTGATGCTTTTACAAGAGATGCTACAGATGGGACTTTTATACCATTACTTTCTCCAAATATAGTAAAAAAAAAAAGCTTATGCGTTTCCATGGCTGCACATCAATAATAAACAAATGTGTAGATGGCTTTCCTATCTATCTATCTATCTATCTATCTATCTATCTATCTATCTATCTATCTATCTATCTATCTATCTATCTATCTATCTATCTATCTATCTATCTATCTATCTATCTATCTATCTATCTATCTATCTATCTATCTATCTGTCTATCTGTCTGTCTGTCTGTCTGTCTGTCTGTCTGTCAAGATCTGTCTGTTTGCTTGCTTCAAACTTTCATTCAAAGTTTCTGCCATTACATATATTGCAAAATACCATACTCAAAATCTGGAAATCAAAATCTACTTTAAACCTTGAAAAAAATTATTTAATTATGAGTTATTTATTTAATTATGTAAATATATATATATATATATATATATATATATATATATGTATGTATGTATGTATGTATATAAACTCATCAATTTATATATATAAACTCAACAAACTATATATATATATATATATATATATATATATATAATTTTATTTTTTTTATCATTTTTTATCATCGTTAAGTAGGCTATAAATAAATGATTTTATTTATTATTTTATCAATTATTTTATTACTTTGGTTTGAACTGATTTATAAACAAAAATATTATATAAATTATCAAATTGTTTTATAGAATGCTAAATTATAAATTTATATTTTTAATACTAATAATCTACCTTTATTAATTTCTTTAATCAAAATGTTTCAAGCATAACATATTTTCAGCAATATCAATTTTCACCCTAATTTTTTATCCTAATTTTTTTTTATATTTTTTCATGCTCTTGTAGGAAGTGATTAGAGGGAAATCAGCATAGCAAAAAGCACAAACATAGTATTGGATCTGATAAATCCTGAGATGTTTTGTGGCATATTAGATGGCTTGTGTGTGCCACTCTAAAATAAAAGCCTATCTTGTTTCAATGCAGAAATCAGATTAAAAAATATCAATATGTCAAAACATTAGCTTCAAGCAATACCATCATAAGATAACTGTCAATCCTTCTATCTCTTCAGTTTCATCCTTGAATAAATCCAGTTTGTCTAGACCAAATAGCTGTTTAGACCAAATGACGCACATTTCTTAGTCACTTACCCGATCGGCCTTCAGTCTCGTGTCGTCCATGTGGATGTTCCTCGGCCCTGAGCGTTAGCCCTGCGTTTGTTTGTTTATGTTAGCTCAGAGAAAGAGGAACCACAGCTCTCGCTGCACAGCTGCACTCCCTTCTGCCACAGGGTCAACAGACACTCTCTGATTGGCTGCAGCTCCATCTGAATTGCAAAGAAAACACGGTTGTCTTCCAGAGGAGCAGTTACTTTGATAATCATAATTGATGGTAGAGTCTAGCTCAATCAAATATAGTCTTAACCCTTCCACCTCAGAGTAATCATAGGCCCAAGATTTGAAAATACAAAATGAAGTTGCAGTTTTTGGAGTGGCTTGTATATAACAATCAGCATCTGTGAAGGAGAAGTGCTCACTAACACAGATTTAGACAGATTTGTGAACAATATTTGAGAGAAATAGGCCTTTTGTGTACATAGAACAAGTGTTAGATCTTCAGCTTGTGAAAAATGGGGGTAAAAACAAAAGTGTTGCGTTTATTATTTTGTTCAGTGTGAATAATACTAAATTAATACTGGTCTATGTGCTGTGGCAATTCGTTGGTCCATTATGATGCAAAGTCGGCTTTTGCATAAACAGAGCTTCGTTTGTTTAGCTGGACATCATGCACTTCACACTCTCATGATGAATTAAAGGAACTCATCAATAGTAACTTTAACGATTCAAACACTAACATTACACAAATAAACGTAAACTGAAAATACACTTTTCCCTGAATATAACAGAAACAATTGCACAATAGTCTGATAACAAGCACAATGAACTAAGAATTTATTGTATCACAATCCACTGCCACAGTCCAATTTGTTAATGAATCGGCGGTTCTCGGATATAAATAATTGATGTTATCAGTTGCAGATGGTTCTCAACCTCATCTGATTTTATTACCAGAAATGGTGACTACACAATAAAAGTGTAAAATATGACATGATATGATATCCTCTTTCTTGTATTCTAGTGAGTATGATGGATTGCTTTCTTCCCTAAAGGTCTCCTTGGCAGATCGCATTATCAGACTGTGTCGTAAAACATAACGTTGACAGGCAAATCGTATATTTCACATCTTTTAGCACTACTCTGTATTTTGTATTTGCTTTCCATAATCTTTAAAGCCTCACCATCTGTGATGGGTTTATAGATAATAAAGCCATAACCAAATCCCTGTAATCGTAAATTTGGCTTACCACTAGCATATTTTGGGCTTATTTATGAATTATAGTCTGAAGACGGAAGGTAATTCTGGTGTTTAATCCAAGAGGGAACCATTTCGCTATATGGGGTAGGAAATGTGAAAAGAAAAAAAATTGCTTTTTTTTCTTTTTTTTTAGCTACATCATCTTCCACAACATATATCATATAATCTGTGTGGTGGGGATTCTTTTTCAGTGACTCATCATACTTCAATAGGGACTGTATTTCTGAACTTTAATAATCAAATTTAGGCTGTGCCAGAAATCGCCCCTTATATCCTTAAATAGGGCACTATTTTTGTAGTGGAAAGAAAACATAATCTGAAACCATAGTGGCTCTTATCGAGTGCACTCACTCAATCCCATAATGCCATTCTTTCTTCAGTCGAAAAGAAACTAAGGTTTTTGATGAAAACATTCCAGGATTTTTCTCCATATAATGGACGTCAATGGGAACCAAACGGTTCAAGGTCCAAAAGACAGTTTCAGTGCAAACCGCAAACAGTTCAAAGGGCTTTAAACGGTTCAAGACGATGAATAAGGGTCTTATCAAGCGAAACGATCGCTCTTTAACAAAAAAAATAAAGTTTACGTTTTATCGCCTTGCTCTGTTCTGGGATGCACGTTCGTGACTCTCCTGTCCGAACTCGTTCATCCAAATGAACAAATCTTTTTTTGTGTCATTTGGTTGATTCAATTGACGAAATGAACGAATTGACTTGGTAAAAGATTCGTTCATTTTGATTTGTTCATTTTGATTCGTTCATTTAGATTCATTCATTTTGATTTGTTCATTTTGATTCACTGCTTCAAGTGATCTATATTAGTGGAGTAGTGTAGAAAATAGTGAATGGGGGCGATTTCGAACACAGCTTCATTCAGCTTCATGAGTAAGTCATTGAATCGTTCTTTCAACTGATTCGTTCAAAATGATTCAGGAACTGCCTCTGCTGTTTGTTGCTTATAGATGTGTAACGATTCAGGTTTATGTGAAACTATTAGAGCAAAATAACTGCCGATGTTGTGTGTAATGTGTACTCAATTACTCAAAACTTAAAAATAAAAAAAGAATTTATGCAATTAGACGTTTGATTTAAAACCTATAGGCCAAGTTCGTCTCTTTATCAATTTGTAAATATTGTTTAGTCATCATCAGGTCGAGTGTGTGTCAGTGGGAAGAATCCGTACAAACGTCAGTGTTGTTGAAGTCTCCAGCGGCTGTGACAGTGGGGCGGCTCTCTGTAGCCATGCTGATTGAATTAGCAATAGGATGTTCTCAGACTATCCGGCTATTTTTGGAGCATTCAGTGCCGGAGAATAGAGGCAGGATCTTTGTGTTCTTTAAAAGCCTCTCTGTGTTTCTGTTTGTGTAGTTGGGTTGTAGTGTAAAGGGAAAACGGGAGATTTTCCAGACTCCACACATATGTATGTGAACATGCACACACAAACTCAACAAGGTTCCCCTTTGACATCAAGTTAAACACATTAGCTACTGAGGGACACATAACATCCCACTCTTTCCTTTTCTGAGTATCCGGTCTCTCTCTCTGGACGCTTCCTGTGTGATGATGAATGTTAATCATAATCCATACGCATATACAGTGCATTGTTAATGACAAATGAACTGTCACATTATCACATGATTTTTAGAGTATGTTAATATTGTTCACAAATGAATTGAGCATATTTAGCTGTCAGAAGTCCAGACTGTTTCCTATGTGCACATTCCTGTCCCGTTACGGCACACTGTCATAATGGATTAGTGGCTCAATGCCACCACACAAAGCCTGACCATCAACACAGTCATTCTTATGCACTGTTAATTCCCCATTTACAATAAACTGACACTCTGAGACCCTTTTGAAAAGATGCCTATTGAAATTTCTATCATAATTTGGAACCAATCCTAAAGGGATTTTTCTACAAATTCAATGTTGCACATGACAAAACTAGGCCACTTATGACACATAGTTCCCAATAAGAGTACTACATTTTAAATAGAATAAAATACCCCTCTAAAACATTAAAAAATCTTTTAGGATTTTAAAAGTTAGCTTTATAAACTCAGTGTATATGTTAGTATAGTGTTAGTTCAACCTAAAATGAGGGTGTGTAAATTACAATAAAAAAATTGTGAAATATTATTACAATTTAAAACAACATTTTTTTTTTATTTAAATGTATTTGAAAATATAAATTATTCCTGTGATCAAAGCTGAATTTAATGTCACTTTTGATAAAATATTGATAACAAAAATATTGATTGGTAGTGCATTTGGCATACGTTTTTATTCACAGTGATTGCACATTGAGTGTGTGTTTCTTCAGAATTGAACTTATATCATATCATAAGTTAAGCTACAAGAACAGTAGGATTTATTTGATCCTTGGAGGATTCAGTCTCATTTGGATCCTTTAGGATTAGGTACATGGAAATTCCCAAAACAATCCTGTTAGCAAAGATTCCTGTCCTTCTAATTAAGATGATTTTCAGACATCTCTGAGTGACATTGCCAGTAACAGACCTGGACTGTTTTCAGACAGGTCAGTCGTAAACCTGGGAGATGGGATGTACTCCAAATGCAAATCTGCTCAATTCATTGGGTCTCATTCACTAATAATTGCATACAAGTGTTCTTAATTATGTGCAATTTCAGTTGTCACAACAGCAGGTGCATGCTGAATTATTTCAAGTGAGGGAGTCTGTGCTCTAATTTGGAGATTGGGTGCAAAATACCATTGTCAAACTCAACCGAAACAAGTCAAGTCAAGTATATTTATATAGTGCTTTATGTAGATTGCGTCAAAGAAGCTTCACAGTATTAATCACAACATAATAACAATGTTCGTTCTTAGTGGAAAAATATCCATGTTTGGTGGAGCTGATCAATGGTATTGATGATTAGTTAATTAATTTGAATATAGGTGATTACACAATAATCACTTTTTACATATAAACCAGGGGTCTAGGTCTAGGGGTCTGTGGAAAGTCGGAAAAACAAACAAACAAAAAACAGTGTAATAAATAGTAAAAAAATGATTCAATAACTATTTAGTTCAGATTAACTAAAGAAAAGAAATAAACAAATGGATTAAAATAAATAACAATACATCTACAGTACAGCAATTATATATATATATATATATATATATATATATATATCAGCCTGTTTTAAGATTTTACAAATTTCAATTGTAAAAAAAAAATATTTAAAAAAATGAAATAAAAAAATATATTTTATTTATAAATAAATAAAAAAAATATTATTAATAATAATAAACTAGAGCTTAATACAACATTTTGTATAAATCTTAATGGAACAAGGAAATGGACTATTTCACATTTATGTGATTTGTATTCATATATTTTTTAAAATGTTTATATGTATTAATACGAATCACATAAACTAAATGGTCCATTTCCTTGTTCCATTAAGATTTATACAAAATGTTTTATTAAGCTCTATCTTTTATATTTTTTTAGTCTTATTTAAAATTCAAATTAAATAATGAATAAATAGATTAATTAATTAATTAATATGAATAATATGAAAAGGATTATTCAATTCATGGAAGAATCTATACAATCAATGGAATTTACTATACAATTGGATTTCATAAATCTTAAAAAAAGTCTCTTTTTTTACGTAGAAACTTAATATTTTCCAAATCCCGGTATAAGTGTCACAGTCCTCGTCTGCACCTGTTTGTCTTTCTCTGCACTACACTCCCCAGAATCCTCCTTGTCTCCACACCTGAACTCCCTCCAGCCTGTTCATCGTTATCTTCATCAGTCGCTGTGTACCATATCTCCACTCAAACCACTACTCTCTACCCCCTATGTACATTTCATATGCATACATGCATTTCTGAAGGAGGAATGATGAAAGACTGACATTTGTGACTTTTGTGTGGTGGGTGGAAAAGTCGATATGCCTTTTTACTGAAGAGGCAAAAAGTGAAGCACAAGTATAGGCTCAGACTCATCTGTTTTTAGTTTAAAAGCGAGGTGTGTGTGTGTGAGGATTGTTGCAGGAATGATTCCCTGCGGGTCAGCCCCGGTTCTGCTCACCTTGGCCTCGTTCAAGCCACAATTTAGTTCACTTGGTCCAAGTATTAACACAAACCTTCAACTCAGGAAGTCCTTGTGACTAAAGCCGTCCTGCTAAACTGAGCTCAAATCTAGTCATGTTAATCACATTAGTCATGTTATTTGTTGTGCTCTTCGACCCTGAGTTTCGGTCTTAACACACAATGTCACGCTAAGGCATGAAAGGCCACGTTTGCGCAGTCGTGTTTGAGAGCAGTGAGGCATGCTGGGGTCTTAAAGTAGAAAGATAACATGATAAAAATTGAACCAGGCAGCACACAGGGCAGGGGTCTGTATAAATATCTCCTCTTCCGAGCAATATTTCTCACACCTACAGATTTACAAAATCAGATCCATAAAAGGATGTTCAAAACTCGGAATATTATTAAATGGAAGGGGAAAAAACTGTAATGTTTTCAGCAGGCTTTGTTTGCAGACATTGAACAGTGTTTAAATGTAGTATATTTTTAGAATGATGTTGTATTTGTGAAGACTTCGCAATGGTGCAGGATTTTTTTTTTTTGAGCAATGTTAAAACAATGGCGCAAATTAAAGGAGTAGTTGACTTTTAAAAAAAACTTCTGCTGATAAAGCTCACCCCCATGTCATCCACGATGTCCATGTCATTCTTTCTTCAGTCGAAAAGAAATTAAGGTTTTTGATGAAAACATTCCAGGATTTTTCTCCATATAATGGACTTCAATAGGAACCAAATGGTTCAATGTTTCAGTGCAAACTGTTCAAAGGGCTTTAAACAATTTCAGATGATGAATCAAGCGAAACGATCGCTCATTAAAAAAAATATCAAAGTTTAAGTTTTTATAAGCTCAAATGGTCGCCTTGCTCTGTTCTGTGATGCACATTCGTGACTCTCCGTTTATCAAAATGAACGAATCTTTTTTTGTGTCATTTGGTTCATTCAACAAATGAAATGAATGAGTTGACTCTGGAAAAGATTCGTTCATTTTGATGAACCAGTTTGAATAGGAGAGTCACGAACATGCATAAAATAGGAAGGCGACCATTTGAGCTTATAAAAGTTAAACTGTTTTTTTTAAATGAGCGATCGTTTCGCTAGAATGATTTGATTTAATTCATTTGATTTTAATTTATTCATTAAATTATTTTCATTCATTTAAAATTCATTTGATTCATTAAATTTAATTTATTATCGGATACTGCATTTAGTTTTACATACTTTTTTTACAGTAGGCAGTGTACAGTGTGGTGTGTGTAAGTAAACACTGCATTCATTCTAAACATAGCCATATGCATTCGTACTAAACAAAACATATGCAATATATATATATATGCATTCTGAAAATGTGCATACTCTATATATATATATATATATATATATATATATATATACACATTGCAAAACTAGCTAACATTGCTCTCCAGTAAATATGTATATTAACGTCACAGCTGAAGACAGACCCTTGACCACCTGTGCTTCACTCTTAGAAGAAATGGTTCTATTTAGAACCAGAAATGGTTCCATTCCCCGCTTCATATATGGAACTCCAAAATGGTTCTATATAGAGCCATTTTTTCTTTTTGGTAAAAGGTTCTATTGGCCATGTATGGAACCCCAGGGTTCTATATAGAACCCAGAGGAACCCTTTTTTTAAGAGTGTATTGAACCTTTTATGGTTTCCAAATATGTAGCGCTGATAGAACCTTTTCTTCTAAGAGTAAATGTGTATGTATATATATACATTTAAGGGCAGAAACCCCTTCTAGTATAGACCACACAGATTTTATAGAAAAGATTCCCAAAAGACCCTTGACAGAACCAGCACTTGGCCTGTCAAAAATGTTTCTATATACAGTGTTCCACCGAATATCCTCCTAAAATGCATACAGAAGATCAGTATCACTATTATTATATAAAACTTGAAAATAATCAAGATTCACATTCCCGTTCACCCTCACAAAGAAAAACAGTTTCCCTCCGCAGGTCGTCTACACTGTCAGACCTAATTTGACATGATTTGTTGTCAATGGTGCGGTGACCCCTATAAAGTGAACAGTGTGCACTACAGGGTGAACAAAGCCTCTTCCTTTTTGAAAACCCCTGCCAAAATGAATAAAGCAAAACACAGTAAAAATATTTGATCTGTGTCAGACTCGTAGCTTATGTATTAAACTTGACTAACTCGTCCTGCGCCGTTTGTGAACGATTCCTCAAATTGTGTGACTTCTTGTTTCACTATAAGTCCAGACAAGATCAGACCAAAATCTGATTGACATGCAGAATGACACTGGCTATTTCTGACAGTCTTAAAACCTGTTTATAAAGACCGCAAAAAACATGACACAATAAAACTATATTATTCATTATAATTGATGAGGCTGTCTTGCGGTAAATCTCGGATTCCAAGATCGTTTGATGAGGGAATGCAATCAAATGTGTTAAAAAGGCTAAACATTGACGGCGATTTTCCAGTGTATTTGTGTAGTTTTAGTCTGTTACAGTTACATGAAAGGGACATTTTGGTGTCGTTCCAAAACCGCATGTCTCGAAAAAGGAGAAATTTATCGCTCAACGTTCAACTGGTGAAAGTGAAGGGTGACCACAGTGTCAAGCTAAATTTTCACTGAAAAAATATCAGTCTGTTCCTCACACAAAGCTGTCGTTTGACTTCAGAAGACCCGAAATATAGCTCACACAGCATACACACTCAGAAAAAAATGGTGTAAAAGCGGTCACTGGAATGGTTCCCTCTAAAAAGGTTCTGATATGTACCTTTTAGTTCCCAATCAGTCGACTCAGGAAATGACGGTACTAAAATGTACACTTTTGGTACAAATGGTACATTTGAGCTACTAATAAATGACAGCATTTGAACCTTTTTTCTAGGAGTGTATGGATGTTTTTATGATGCTTTTTGACGTGGTCATTCACTTGCATTGTGTAAAGAGCAGTGTGAACATTCTTCAAAAATTTTTCTTTCATGTTCCACAGAAGAAAGGAAGGTTTAAAATTGACATTAAATGATAAAAATGAATACCACTGAATATGTTAAATCTAATCAACAAAACTGAGGCAACAGATTGCAATCAATATTATTAATTAAATGTAACAAATTAGAATTGAGTAATAAGTAACCAAACGAATTACTTAAAAGTTAACTATTTACAAAATTTTTCTAAACAAAAAATATCGGAATAACAGACTGACGTCAAAGATGAATCAAGACCTCTTTTTTTATTGCCATCATTGAAGAAACCTGATGTTAACAAGCAGAATCACTGAAGGAGAAAACCATAATTGTTAAGTCACCATTATGGAGATCAGTGTGTGTATTAGTTGGGCTCTTGACCCTTAAATCATTAACTTCATTAACTGATTAACAGTTAATCATTAACTGTTATTTGGCTGTAATACGTGAATTATAACCGCCAGATGAACAAATATAAGGTGATTTGATGGTGTTGGTTAAGTTTTAACATAATCATTAATTCACAATCAGAATTTAAGTAATTCAATTGGTTAATTGTTACTCAACTCTAATTTGTTAAATTTAATTAATAATATTGGTTGTAATCTGTTGCCTCAATTTTATTGATTAGATTTAACATATTCAGTCGCATTCATTTGAACTAACCTATTTATTGATATACATTTCTTACTTTTAATCACATCTTGGCTTTTGAGCATTTCATCAGTATCTTTTGAACGTGAACTACAGCAAATTTGTATGGTCCATTAAAGTTTTAAACAAACATTTTTCTTAGCATATTTCCATCTCTGTTTAGAAAGAGATTTGAGAGTCCTCCTGTCTGTTATGCTCAATAATCCTCGTTAGGAAATGAATACCTTACAATAATCCACTGCATTCCACCAGCCAGCCATAAATAAATGATGTCGCTCGTGTCCTGGCTGGGAGGTTTTTCTAAGTAAGTGTCCATAGAAATACCCATGCGGGATGAGAAGATTGAAAACGACACTAAACAAAATCAGAAGAAAGGAAGGTGTAAGGAAGCTGCTGATTGTTTGGTAGGTCAGGGAGTTTGATGAGGGGTCCGAGATGGCAGAAGACCCCAGAGACGGAGGATTAGAGCAGATTTAGTGGATGTGGAGGCTGCAGACGTCCTGCAGGGAGAGATCTATATGCTCACATGTTTGCTTTGCTACTGGTTTAATGAGAAGGTTAATCTCTTTGTGTTCTTGTCATTCTCACTTTCTGAGATGTTCTGGTGGCAGATTGTGCGTTAAACTGGTCCTTTGTTTTAGAAAGACAACAGAAAACAGCCTACATTTTACTTCTATAATGATAAGACTATATTTTGTCCATTGGGAATGGATTGCATCATGTAAAGTGGTGGCTGACATGATTGCCGAAGTCACCCGAAAAGGAAAGTTGTTTCAGAGGCAGAGCAAGTTATTACATTTTGATGAAAGATTACGAAGACAAACAGTTTTTTTTTTCTTTAAAATAACTTGCACTGATTAATTTTACGTAATAAGGCCAGGAACATGTTTAAGAAAGTAAATATAGAGTTTATTTTGACTTCATGTTGGCCTAAGAGTGTAGCGTCTCTTATTCTGTTGGTGAAAAGGGGATTCTGAAGGATGTTTATTTTGCTTATAAAACAGATATTGATGGAATGTATCGTTTATTATTCGTTATTCATTTAATTATTTAATAGTGTAATAATAACTTAACAATATACTTTCTTTCTATATTTATAGGTGAACTGTAAATTGCCAAAATGACAAAACAGTCAAACAAAATGACTTATTTATATTATTATTTCCAAGCCGTGAGTAAATACTTACTGGAATTTATGCTGTATTTTTTTTTTTTGGGAAATGATGCAGTCTCTATGAATCTTTATAATTTATAAAACCATGCATTATCATATGATAATCTTTTGTAATATTTATTAGCATTTTATTTAAAGGTTATAAAACAGACATCAAGTCATATCTGTCATTCTGAAACAATTTGATTAATATAGATGTAAAATGTGTGTGTATTTATATATATATGTGTGTGTGTGTGTGTGTGTTACATATAGGATGTGTATACTGTATGTATATATATATATATATATATATATATGCGTGTGTGCTTATAATTACACGTAGTATGTATAAATGTGTTTGCGTGTGTGTGCGTGTGTGTGTGTGTGTGTGTGTATATATATATATATACACACTAAAAAATGCTGGGTTATTTTAACCCAATTTTGGTTCAAATATGGACAAACCCAATAGTTGGATTAAAAAATACAATTTATAAATTTAACCCAACAGCTGGATTTGTCCATATTTGACCCAAAACTGGGTTAAAATAACCCAGCATTTTTTTAGAGTGTATATATATGTATATATGTATAATTTTAATGTGCTAATTCGGTGCTCAAGAAACATTTATTATTATCAATGTTGAAAACAGTTGTGCCGCTTAATGTGGTACCTTCACTCTAAAAAATGTTGGGTTGTTTTAACCCAACTTTGGGTCAAATATGGACAAACCCAAACGTTGGGTTAAAAATGTCATTAAAAACTTTAACCCAATGGCTGAATTTGTCCATATTTGACCCAAAGTTGGGTTAAAACAACCCAGCATTTTTTAGAGTGAGTTACTTAATCAATATTGATGGAATTTATATGTAATACTAAACTATGACCCTCCTTTTTTTCAAGCCTTGTAATCCAATATTTGTCCTTGTGTAACCCATAATATATTATAGTGGCTCAAAATCTGCTCTGTTAACAGAACAGTTATAGGTTCAAACCCCCCCAGGATTGATCCATGAACTATACCAATGTTACCTTGAGCAAAACACTTAACCCCAGGTTGCTCCGTAAGTGTGTAAGTGTACTGTAAATCACTCTGGCAGCTAAATGACAACATAGTTACTAGTTTGAAAGCAAAACGATAATTCATTGTCATTGTGAGAGGCTATCACGAAACACTTACTGGAATTCATGCTGTTGTTTTTGAAAATGATGTAATCTACATGAATCTTTATGAAGCAAACAACCCAACACAGTCTTTCTCAAATGATCTCTTGTAAACATCTGCGGTGCATGTGAATGATCGTCCGTTCGTGTAGGGACTTTGCAGATTGTCATGACTCAAACTTTACCTTCACGTTGGTGGTGACTTACAGAACATCCCAGGAAGCCCCAGTCAAAATGAGTTGAAACATCTGGTTTTGGTTAATGCTTGTAAAGCTGATCCAACTGAATCCAGATCAGTGTTCCCAAGCTGGACTTGTCCTATGTGATTTTAATCCAAGGCCGGAAGCTCGGGTCAATTAATCGGTCAGGGCACAATGCGTCTTTGGGGAGTCAACAGTAACAGAAGAAAACCCAACCTTTAGCATTCTTGTTTACGTTAATTCATTTTTCTAAACCAACCATCATGTCTTAATTATGACTATAACAAACAGAAGCAAAAATGCCAGGGCACTGAGTGTGCTTTGGAGCGTTTGAAATTGAAATATCACCATTTCTAACAGACAGTCTCTACATCTTTATTCTGACAGACCACATCAAGCACATGACTTTCCCTCAGGGTTTAACCTGTTTATTTCCATTGTGATAAAATTATCCTTCATTAGTCCTTCTCTCAGGGTTCATGCGGTCTGGGTGATTCCATATTTATTTTTGCAGAGCTCAGAGTCTTTTGGGACTAAAAGGGTCACTATACCGCACCTTTGCCTGGCACTGGATCTTCTCCCTGAGGAATTAAAACCCACTGGCTAAACCGTGTTTGATAAACTCAGCTCTTAAGTTCACACTGTTGAGTGCTTCACAAAAGCGAGCCACACAGCCACAAAAGGGGCCCTCGTAAGCACCCTTCTGAATCGTGAAATGACAAATGCAACATGCAAACGAAGGCCATGACAATGGAAATCCACTTGATACAGTGTGACTATGTGCAGCAAATCGTAAAAGTGCTTTTACTGTCAATCCAAAATTTTCTTTAAGCAAAATGCAATATCATCATTTTTTTGTTCTTTGCTCAACAGTTAGAAAACTACATCCAGCAGAAGACAGGGATGGTGCACATTCAAGCTGATGCTGTCCATAACCAGACGGCCACTATGCTGGAGATCGGCACCAATCTGCTCACCCAGACCGCTGAGCAAACCAGAAAACTCACTGTGGTGGAGGCCAAGGTAACACAACGCATTCTCATCCTAGGGCGTCATATAGTGACGCTTTTGAAATTTTGTCTAAATCCAACACACATGGGACCCTTTAGCGTCAACATAACACGCTTTGGTTATGGGTAGGTTTAGGTCTGGGGTAGTGTTAGGGTTAGACCACTAGGAGGCGCCTTCTAGCCCATATGTATCTGCATCTCATATTGATGTTAAAGGGTGCCATGTGCGTTGGATGTAGACGAAATGTCAAAAGCATCAGTATATGACGCCTTG
Source organism: Cyprinella venusta (assembly GCA_038021265.1). Lineage (NCBI taxonomy): Eukaryota > Metazoa > Chordata > Actinopteri > Cypriniformes > Leuciscidae > Cyprinella > Cyprinella venusta. The sequence continues at coordinate 34,017,828 of CM075868.1, forward strand.
GGATGAGAAAGGGCTGTTTCACATTGGAGAAATGCTGTAATGCATAATTCTTCAGTGTCAGTAAATACAAGGAGTGCATATGAAGAGTTCAGATGCAAAAGCCTCTAAGTGCCATTTGAAATTTTCTTCTAAAATGATCATTTTTATCAAGCTTGTATATTTAAGTTCAGAAATTTCACTTAAATGGCAATGAAGATTACCTATTAATTGTCATTTAAGTGAAATTACTGAACTTAAATATACAAGCTTGATAAAAATGATCATTTTAGAAGAAAATTTCAAATGGCATTTAGAGGCTTTTGCATCTGAACTCTTCATATACAAATACATACAACTAACATTCAAAAGTTGGGAGTCAGTAGGATTAGTAGTATTAAGCAAGAATGAATCAAACTGATCAAAAGTGACAGCTAAGACATTTACAAAGTTTTCCATTTCAAACAAATGCTTTTCTTTTGAAATTTCTATTCATCGTCAAAGAATCTTGAAGAAAACTGTATAACGGATTCCACAAAAATATGAAGCAGCACAACTGTTTTTACAATTGATAATAATCAACTAAGAATGATTTCTGAAGGATCCGAAGACTGGAGTAAAGATGCTGAAAATTCAGCTTTGCATCACATGAATACATTAAATTTTAAGAAAAATATTCAAACACAAAACTGTTTTAAATTGTACTAAAATTTCCCAATATATTGCTGGTGTATAACGGAGATATACAGATTAAAATTATATATATATATATATATATATATATATATATTAGGGCTGTCAAAACAATTAATCGCGATAAATCGCATCCAAAATAAAAGTTTGTGTTTACATAATGGGGGACATAATTACATAATGTGGGGGGACTGTGTATAATTATTTTAGATATATAAACACACATACATGCTATCGTACATATTAATCGTGATTAATCGTTTTGACAGCCCTAATATATATATATATATATATATATATATATATATTTATATATATATATAGTATATTGTACAGTATATTGTATATATACTTTTCTGTAATTTTCCATTATTCTATTCATTTTGTTCCAGGTTATGAACCAGACTTCAAGAATTGCAATTCAGTTATTAGAAAATTCATTGTCAACAAACAAACTGGAGAAGGAGCTCTTAACGCAGATTTCAGAAATATCAAAACTTCGAGACAAGAACAGGTAAGACTTTAATGAATATGATTTAATGAATATATTTGTTTATTTCAATTTTTTTTGTTTCACAAAGCCCAAGAGCAATCTACACTAAAAAATGAAATATTTTAGTCAAGTTAAAGACATTATTTAAAGCTGCATTCCATCATTTTTTGGGTTAAAAATAAATGTTTGAGCAAGTACATAACCAGCCAGTGTTCAAAACTCTCTATTTGCCTTAGCTTGATTCTAAAAATTAAGCTTGTAATAATGTTTTTTATTCCAGTGGTGGATTTCTGAACAAAAGTGGATGTTACTTGTTCTGATGACATTTTCCGGTGATAATTATTATGTTGGTAATACTTCCAAAAAGAAACATCAAAGAAAAAATCCCTGAATGAATCATAAATGTGGACTCCATTATGTAATTGTGCTCATTACAACTCTAAACAATTACAGAGCAATAAGATCTTCCCGTGCAAGTCATTTTTAAAGGACACACATTCGCACAGCGTAGTGTCTCTCTTGTTGTTCTCCAAACTATATTTTCCCATAGTCGGCCAGCTCTGAATGCACAGCAGGGGGAAAGGCTTTGGTAAAAGGAAATAATCAGCCACTTAATTGATTGTTTGTAATGTTTAATAACTACGGAGTAAGCACAGCACACAAAGCAGACTCCAGGCAAGTTTCCTCTGCACACTTCCAGAGCGGGACAAAGGGTTTTCCCAGAAAGCTTTGTACTTGGCTCTCGCTAGATTAAACAGATAACGCTTGTTGTCATTCAACTTTGACGACCAATTGAACTGTGTTGCGAGTGATGTTTTGGTAGCTGCATGGGGGCATCAGACGTAATTATAGTGGACCGCTACGTTACAGACGAGCCAGAGACCATTCAATTTTTCATGAGTGAGAACAGAGAGTTTTCGACCTTTCCGAGGCGACTTACAACTGTGCAAGTTAAAAGTGTTCGTAATTGCTCCCAGAATTCATGAGGGTTTGGCGAGGGTCAACTTCATAGTATAATAGCAGCAAACAATTGCTCAGCATTGTGTACACATTACCAACCCTGGCAAGGGATTTCAACAGGCCTTGCCAATCGATTGTGCGAAAACTATTTGTGTAATCAATCATGAACAATCTATAAACATATAAGCATCGAGAACCACTAGCAACAAAAGCATGTTTAATGACTATATCTACTGTAATTTAACAAAGCAAGCGTTCAGTTACATGGCTCGATGGAGTTTTGATTTGCTTTCCAGTTATTTTCGGCCTCAAACCCTCGGGTGATGTGTTTTTTTTTTTTTCAGCGTTCACACACTCACTCACTAAATCACTCACAGATTGAAGTCGGCAGGATTTTGCTGCGTTTTTGGAGCAGTGGCTCGTTGTGCGGCTGTAAATTGTTTTGACGGCAGACTTGATCGATTCATGCCATCTCTTCTGATCCAGACACTAAATCATGAATCTGCTTAAACTAAGCTAAGCACTGATAGAAATCTGTATCTCCATTTCCCAAAGGCCCAAAGTTCAGTAGACTTATTTCACATGACACTGCAATCCGCAAGACAGTAGCAAGCAAACCGCTAAAATCTAAAAATAGTTGGCTATTTCAAGATGATAATATCACACTTATGATATCATAATATAATAATTTATAATTATATATAAAAATAAACTGCAGAATTAAAGACGTTGAAAAAAGTTTGCTGATAATTTACTCACCCCCATGTGATCCAAGATGTCCATGTCATTCTTTCTTCAGTCGAAAAGAAATTAATGTTTTTGTTGAAAACATTCCAGGATTTTTCTCCATATAATGGACTTCAATGGGAACCAAACGGTTCAAGGTCCAAAAGACAGTTTCAGTGCAAACTGCAAACTGTTCAAATGGCTTTAAACGAGTCAACTCGTTCATTTTGTTCGTTGAATGAACCAAATGACACGAAAATTTTTTTTTCATTTTGATAAACGAGTTCGAACAGGAGAGTCACAAACGTGCGTCACAGAACAGAGCAAGGCGAGCATTTGAGCTTATAAAACTTAAACTTTGTTTTTTGTTTTTTTAAATGAGCGATCAGTTCGCTTGATAAGACTCTTATTCATCATCTAAAATCGTTTAAAGCCCTTTGAACAGTTTGCAGTTTGCACTGAAACTGTCTTTTGGACCGTGAACCGTTTGGTTCCCATTGAAGTCCATTATATGGAGAAAAATCCTGTAATGTTTTCATCAAAAACCTTCATTTTTTTCGACTGAAGAAAGAATGACATGGACATCTTGGATCACATGGGGGTGAGTAAATTATCAGCAAAAGTTTTTTTTAAAAGTGAACTACTCCTTTAAGTACATTTTTACTTTTCTAGGGGGTTCTGGGTGGTTACAAGGATTTTCCAGCCATTTCACTTGGGTATTCTAAAAGTAATAGGACACTTCTTCTCAACAAAGCAAATGTTTTATGGTCAAATTCAGGTCTGTAGTAAATGGCGAGGGACGAGTTAAGAGCCAAAGTGTAATAATTAGATGTACATGTTTCAAACAAACCCCTAATGGTTGCAAACACCATTAATTAGTTCAGACATGTCCATCCTAATGTGAAAGTCCCAATGCTCTTTCTAGGAATTTCTCAGAAACATCTGGAGATACTTGAAAAAGTTTTTTTAATGAATACATTATTGTTTCGACCAGTCGTTTGGAGAGTAAGGTCTTAGTCCTGGAGTCACAGCAGAGGACAGAGTTGGAGGACATAAGGGAGGAGAAAGAGCGACTGCAGGACCTGGTGAAGAGACAGACAGCCGCCATTACGGCTCTGGAGAGACAGCTGAGAGCGTCCAGCAGCAACAACTCAGCCCTGCAAAGACAGCATCAGCAGCTCATGAAGTCCGTACACACACTTATTGGCATGGTGTCTTCTGGGACAGGTAAGAATACACACCTTTAACACTATATATCTCCACACAAATGTAACTTTCATGTTTGTGTTTGATTATCATCATAAATTGTGGAATATTATCTCAGTATATTAGTCTACAGTCTAGATGAGAAGTGCATGATGTCGAAGTGCCGCTATGCTGTTGGTTGGTAGGCCTGTTTCACTTGAAAGTGTGTGATATTACGGACGGGAAAATGCATTTCGAAAACCATTTCATGTCGATTAGCTAGTTTGTGACATAGCTGTAAAACACTCGGTTACAGTGTAAGGTTAGTTGTCTGAGAATGATGGTCATGTCTGAATCTTGGGCTTACAACAGCTTTTAAATCTGGTGGCAGATTCTTAACATGACCTGAAAGTCCTGGTTAATTAACTGAGACACCAATGATAAATCGAGCAGCCGTGATTCATGGAGAGAGAGAGGATATAAGCTCTCGCTAGTGATGTCTTTGGCAGCGTTCTCTCATGTCTTGGATGAAGCTCGCATGCGTCAGAACACGCACTGATAAGCTAAATCAAGACTGCGGCATTTTATACAGACAGAATACATATCAGTTTATAAATGTCTGTGTGGAGGTTCACTCGAAGAACCAAATGTACCGAATTTTCAAAATAAACTCTCTCAGATGAACAAACACGTTGCGTTTCATGTTTAAATGACTCATCCCAAAACTCGACCACAATGGACGTTCTATTTGAAAAGTTGAGGTCATGTAATGAATATGAATTGACAAGAGAAACCACATCGTTTTGTTGTGTCACACTGCGTGGTGAATCCACAAAACAACTTTGGCATGTGATGGTTCAGCACCAAAACCTGCTAATCATCAGTAGTTCAACTTGACCAGGCGCTAAATGTGCTGGTTTAACGCGGCACTACACAGATTTATTGTTATTTAAAGTTATAGCCACATTCTTTCTATGCTAATGAAGTCAATTTCAAATCAGTGTTATTTTACCATTTTATCATTAATATACTATTATAGTATATAGGGGGGGAAATAGGCTCATTTTACCACTCCCCCAGAGTTAAAAAGTTGGGTCTTACCGTTTTCGAATGTATTCAGATGATTTTTTTGATATTTAGAAGAATATCTGTGAACAGACAGTTTCTGGTCTCATTGACTTCCATAGTAGAAAAAAAATATGCTATGGAAGTCAATGAGACCAGAAACTGTCTGGTCACTGATATTCTTCTAAATATCAGAAAATCGGCTGAATACATTCGAAAACGGTAAGACCCAAATGTTTAACTCTGTGGGAGTTGTAAAATGAGCCTATTTCCAAAAAAAGTGGAGTATCCCTTTAAAATGTTGTCATAGCAACTAGTTGTTTATATAACAAGTTATTTCAGTTAAAGGGATAGTTCACCCAAAATGAAAATTCTGTCGTTATTTACTCATCCTCACGTCGTATCAAACCCTTAAGACTTTCGTTCATCTTTGGAACGAAATTTTGGAAAATTTTTGTTTTAATGTAATCTGAGAGATTTCTCTGTCCCTCCATTGTCAGATATGTCACTACCACTTTAAAAAGTGCATAAAGAGATTGTAAAACTAATCCATATGAATTGAGCAGTTTAGTCCAAAATTTTCTGAAGAGACTCAATTGCTTTATATGATGAACAGATTTAATTTAGACATATATTCACATTAAAACATTGATAAATGGACATAGAAGCTCAACCGAACCTGCTTGACTCTTGAGAATGAATCTTATTGGTTCTCGCGCATCAAGCGAACATGCTTGAGCTTCTGTTTACCACAACTGATGTGTGAGTTGATGAATGTTTATGTGAATAAAAGCCTAAATTAAATCCATTTATCGTATAAAGCGATCATGTCTCTTTAGAAAATTTGGAGGGACATACTGTAAAGCTCTCAGATTTCATTAAAAAGATCTTCATTTGTGTTTCGAAGATGAACGAAAGTCTTACTGGTTTTGACATATTTTTATATATGCATTTTTGGGTGAACTATCCCTTTAATGTTTATTTTGTTTCAGTCACCGTAAGTGCAAAACATACACATTTTTTTTAAATACATTTTTAGTTTTAGGTTATTGTTTATTATTAACAGTGAAAAGTGTTTTATCAGGCACAACCTTAAATATTTTAGTTTATTAGCCTACACTCTAAAAAATTCTGGGTTGTTTTAACCCAATTTTGGGTCAAATATGGACAAACTCAAACATTGGGTTAAAAATGTAATTTAAAAATGTAACCTAATTGCTAGGTTTGACCCAAAATTGGGTTAAAACAACCCAGCATTTTTTAGAGTGTATACTAAATTATGTATAGATGACTCATGCTGGATTTACACAAGACTATCACATTTTTGTCTAGAATGGCTACGCCATAATGGCCTTTTGTTGGATGATTATCTTTCCTACCTTTAAATCATATTCTGAACCCCAGTGTCACTGTATTTTTCCTTTACAGGCTTCTCGCCAAACGAGCAGCGCTTCCGAGACTGTGCCGAGGCCTATAAATCCGGTCACAACGCCAGCGGAGTCTACCACATTTACATCGGAGACATGACGGAGCCAACCAAGGTGTGGGATGCGTTCTTTCACAAGTATGGGGAATCAGTGTGATATATCTTGGCTGTGACATACAGAACGAGGAACAGTGCACATGTAAGAGAGTGAGACTGAGATGTATCATATGCTTCTGACAGGTCTTTTGTGATATGGTGACAAGTGGAGGTGGCTGGACAGTATTCCAACGCAGAGCTAATGGAAGTGTGAACTTCCAGAAAACCTGGAAAGAGTACAAACTGGTGAGTGGACATGAAGCCAAAAATCACACTGTCAAGCAACCATACATTAGCAACCACCCAACCCTCTAGCATCATGCCAATACAGACAAATGTCACTCATTACATTTGTAGACAATGAGGAAAATCGTTTTTGATTTTGTTTAAAGAAGATGGTGACATTTAAGAAATGTTTTTCTGTGCTGGGAAGACTCAAAAACTGGCTAAAGCACATTGAAGCACAGAGTCTAAAATTGTACGTGACAGATTGGCGTCATTGGCAGCAGCCTTAATGTTTGGTGCATTGTGTATTTAAGCGGCACATTTTGCTGATATTTTAAGTGCTTAAATATGCTGAAATGGATTTAAAACTGGCAGGTCTGTGAGACCACAGCAGTGGAAATCAATACAGCAATTTTCTATCTTTATTGTGTATCTTGTGCCAAATGACCTTTATTTAAAATGCTGAAATGGATAAGTCCCTTTTCTGGGAAGCACGTAATAATAAAAGACAGTGACAGTGTATTGATTTAATTCTAGAAAACAAAACTGCCGACTTGTGTCTAATGCTGCGTTCGATTCAAAGTTGGATATGTGATACTACTTCATATCTAACCATAAAGTGTTGTCCAATGATAAGAAGATGAAGTACAAAGAAGTAAAATGACTACAGAGATGATACTTTGTTTTTCACAAGAAACTTTTACTCTTTGAATCCACTTTTTTTTTTTTTTTTGGAAATAGGCTTATTTTACCACTCCCCCAGAGTTAAACAGTTGAGTTTTACCGTTTTCAAATGCATTCAGCCGCTTTTCTGATATTCTTCTAAATATCAAAAAATCGTCTGAATACATTCAAAAACGGTAAAACCCAACTGTTTAACTCTGGGGGAGTTGTAAAATGAGCATATTTCCAAAAAAAGTGGAGTATCCCTTTAAAGGTGTTATCGTTAACTACTACTGTATTTTCCGCACTATAAGGCGCACTTAAAAGTCTTCAATTTTTTAAAAAAACGGCAGTGCGCCTTATAATCCGGTGCGTCTTATATATGGATCAATTGGTTAATTGAATCGCGCTTTTAGTCTTCCCATTTTCTTGCTAAAGAAAACACAGTTTTACTCAAATTAATCAAAATGGATTTATAGCGTTTTGGAACGAAACTCTTCATATGTAGCATAGGGCTCATTACTCAACTCCAAATGACATTTTATGCTAAAAAAAGGTTCAATAATGACAAGAAAGAACACTTTTGGCACAACGGTTCTTTAAAGGCTATTATTCATATTACATTATTCTGCACCATTTTGTAGTTGTAATTATTTATTGTTTATTAAACTGTTGTAGTAACTTAATATCACATTTTAATCATGCTGATTTTGGAGGAAAAACTGAAATAGCACTCTTCGTGTGATATTGATTAATTACATTTTTAACCCCCATATCTTGAATTTTGTGATCATTCACACTCATTGCATTTTAGGGGTTCCAAATATGTAGCGCTTTAGAACCTTTTAATGTCCTATATAGAACCTTTTCTTCTAAGAGTGCAGTATCTTATGCGCCTTATAATCCGGTGCGCCCTATATATGAAAAATGTTATAAAATAGGCCATTCATTGAAGGTGCGCCTTATAATCCGGTGCGCCTTATAGTGCGGAAAATACGGTAATCATATGTTGGAAAACTTCCACTCAACTTCAAGTGTAGTTTTATTGCTTTCCCAAATAGGAAGTTAAAACTCCCAACTTTACAAGAAGAATGGAACACAGCATAAGTTTGGTTATATGTTGTTCCCACAGGGATTTGGTGATCCCAACGGAGAGCACTGGTTGGGTAATGAGGCTGTTCACCTGATCACCAGCCAAGCCCGGTATTCCCTCCGAGTGGAACTTAAGGACTGGGAGGAAAACAGTGCCTATGCACTCTATGACAAATTTCAGCTAGCCGGTGAAAAACAGCAGTATAGGTATCACCCGAATACTGTAACAATTAAGACTAATTTTACTGAGATATTTCAGGTAATGTGATAATTTTCGTCAACATGTCTTAATCGTAATCTTGAAAGTTTTTCTCTTTCTCCAGACTCTTGCTAGGGGGCTACAGCGGAACATCAGGACAGCAAAGTAGCTTAGCGTCAAACGGCACAGGCTTCAGCACTCGTGACGCTGACAATGACAAGTGCGTTTGCAAGTGCGCCCTCATGATGACCGGAGGTGAGCTACTGCACATTATCTCATCCAAAAACATAGATTTCAAATGAGCAGTATTTTTGAACGCACTGATGCAATGTTGAGGAGGACTTATCAAGATGGAGATAACTGATAATTAACCAGCTACCAGGCTGTAAGGACCTTTTGAAATAACTTAAATCATTTCCCAAGGTGATATGGAACTGGTTACGACCTGTCTGGAAGTACTTTAGCCTGTTCATTTCCCTTAAAATAATTGCAGACCTTAGAACATTCAGTATAAATAAATTAAAAAAAAGAACAGAGCATGTGCTTTTAAACAACATCAAAAACATTTGGTAACACTTTATGTTGATGGTCCCTTTTGAACATCCTGTTGACTACTTTGCAACTATATGTTAACTAACTCTCATCAGAGTATTAGTAGACTGTATGCTCTGCTTAAAAGGGTGGTTTAATGCCCTTTTCACAAGATGTAAAATAAATCTCTGATGTCCCCAGTGTGTGTATGTGAAGTTTTAGCTCAAAATACCCTACAGATATTTTATATAGCATGTTTAAGTTGTCACTTTTTGAGGGTTAGCAAAAACGCATCGTTTTGTGTCTGGCCCTTTAAATGCAAATGAGCTGCAGCTCCCGACACAGGGGGCGGAGCTTCAAGAGCGTGTTCAAGAGTGCAGCTCTGATTACCTCACGCTAAAATGTCAGAAACTGTTCTGCCTTTTATGTTTAAACCGGATTCAGACAAAGATGGAGAGACGTGACAACATGTAGAATGCAACAGGACATCTCTGAATGGTTAGTTGATGAATTCATGTTGCTGATGTGGAGTTAACTATCTTTAATTAGCATATTCTGTCAGGATAATCTATAAATCTCTTGTATAGGAACTGTTGTCAGATGCACACAGAGTGACTTTCTATTACATGTGAAAAGACGGATGCTAAGGTTTGAGCTGACTCACAAATGTGCTTAACTGTAGCAGCTCTTCCTCTTTTCAACATGGACCCGGGGGCGGGGTTTATGTAAATTTTAGAGTTGGTGATGTCAGAATCTCACCGTAAGAAGGTCTTTTGGGTAATTTCGCCTACACTTTTATGAGTACTGTGTATTCAATGCTTCTTTTGTCACATACTGTAGGGAAGAATGCGATTTTGGACGCAGCCTTTATCTGTAGATCAAGTAGATCAAGTCATCAACACCCCAAAAGCTTCTTCAGTCATATACCTCTTTGTGGGTTTGACATTTTTGCTGCTGAATGCTTGATGATCACATCAGCTTACAAATTTTGGTTAACGCAGATATTCTTCTTCAACGGAAAAACTCATCAATGGCGAAGAAAGAGTTCGTTTTCATCCATCCATGTGATGAAACCATCACCAGAATTGAATAAACACCTTGATCTTAGTAGATACTTGTTACATAAAGACTAATCCGATTGTAGACGGGCACTCACTCAACTTTTTGAGTGCATTCATATCTTTTCTCTTCGCACATTTCTTCAATTGTGGCCTGGATCTGAAGCTGAAAAGGTAATGCAAAATCCTTCTGATCCTCTGCTAATATCAACGAAAACGCAACCCCGTCGCAGAATTATGTAAAACACGTCCTGAGTTCAGACCTGCTTTCAACGTCCGCTATCCAAACAATTTACTCTATGGCTGCACTCGACTACAGATCCCACACCTCTGGGCTCCAAGATAAACAGCTTTTTAATAGCATGCATTGCGATTGATTTTGAAAGTTGTTGGAGTTAATTACAGTCGAACCGGCTGGAGACCTCCGAGTGCCCTTTTTGTTTGCATTTCAAATGGTAATCGAAAGATCGATCCATCTGTGCGGACGGTCCAAGCTAAACACGCGTTGAGGGAGGTGATACTGATTTAATCAGGGTTAGATAGACAGTGTCCTCTCTGAAGAGTGAAAGTCTGGTTTTTATTGAAGGAACACAGTTTGCTTTGACAGGTCTTGCTGAGACATCAACCGCACAATGGGAATAAAATACTCTTTGAAACACTGACAGACTGCGGGGAGAAACATAAAAAGACGTAATATAGAGGAGAGGGATGGGTCAAAGGCTTTGGTTGTTTTGAGATGTCATTTTTTTTTTCTTCTGTGGAATGCAAAATAAAATATTTTGTCAAATCTCCAGGTTTTTCATTAAGGCTGTGTGTCCACCAAAGCGTTTTTCCACGCGCCTGGCGTATGTTTTCAATTGTTTTCAATGGGAGTGCAGCGTTTTTTTAAACGCCATGAGCGTAACGAGGCACTGAGCGTTTTTTTTTCACACTGAAGCGCCGGCTCTCAGCGTTTTTTACAGGTCGCCGAGAGTTGAAAAATGTTCAACTTTGGGTAAAACGCAGCGCTCATCAATATCACTTTTTATCCAACCGTCCAATCACAGTTGAGGAGGGGCGGGACTAAACCACACTGACCAACTGTCACAACATTCTTTCTGTACAACGACATCAACCAGGGATGCGTTTCCCATATAACGATGTAGTTCACTGTTTCACTACCATAATACGATAGCCTGGATGCCAGCCCGAACTCCGCCCACAACATTTTTTGGACGGGAAGTTCGGTCTGGACTCAATCCATTGAGGAGTAATTATGAACGGTTCAGAGATCATCGGGCCAATCAAATTGCCAGGGCGGGCTTTATACGATGATTGACAGGTGGTCTTCAGTAACGTAATCCTCACGTCGTCAAAGAGCGCTTGTCAAAGATGAGTGCAGCTGGAGAATTGAGATGTATAGATTCCGCTGTCGCGTCTTTTGTAAAATAAATCGACAGCGCATTCATTTTAATAAACAAACAGAGAACTGCAATCAAGGCATTTGTCGATCGGAAATATATTTTTGGCGAAAAGTGTAACTTATCAGCTGGCTCTGACGGTCGCCAAGAAGACGGGATGTAATGAAAAGCCTGTGGTCGTTGTGGTTTCTCCTTTGGTGGCACTCATGGAGAAGTAAGTAAAAGAAGTAACACTCGTTATTTAACTTCTAAAATAAATAAAGTAGGCTACGTTCTGTATTTGAAAACTGCGCTATGCAAAGGAGTTGACTTATGCGTTGCTCTGATTGGTTGGTAGGTCTACCGACTATCCAATTGAGTGCAGAGGTTTTTTTTTTGTCCTGGTTCGGTTACGACACGCCTCATAATTAAAGTTCAATTGACTGATTTCAGACTCATATTCTCAGTAGAATATGAGTATGACGAAGTCAGGCTAATAATACGATGCATCGTTGGAGAAATCAACTAGCTAGTCACGACTGTTTCCTGAAACTGGTTTCGCATGTCGTGGAATAATAACTACTTTTAATTAAAATGTTTGAGATTCAATTAACGCGAGATTTTTTTTAATATAAATTACAAACATGTAATCTGAGGAGCCATACTCAATATTTGGCTCGTTCTTACACAGTAGAGCACGTTCGCACATGCGCACTCTTCAAACACGTTACTTTAAATCTTTTGACAAACTAAAAGACGTAAGTTTGTCTGAATGTCAGCTTGCTTATTTTGCTCAAGATAAGGATTTATTACGTCCAAATGTGCTGCAATATAGAAACGATGCCTCTAACCACAGGTCGAGAGCTGTCGTTCAAACCACACAACTTTGCAATGCTGTTTGCGAATGTTCGTTGGAAGGATTGTTTCGGGAAACACCGACTCGTTGAACTATGCAGATAATGACGGAACTTGCGACCATAGTTGGCTAACGATGCTTTCGGGAAACGCACCCCAGCTGAGCTAATCAAACAAAATGGATGAAAAATACATTTTTAGTATGAGACAAATCTGCGAAATCAGTTTTAAGTAAACTGTGCTGCGGATATTCTGTATCATAGCAACGAAACGTCTCAACGGAAAAAAACGCTGCACTGATAAAACTCTCTCAAGCGCCCAAAGCACGCTGTTTTCAGCTGGCTAAAAACACTTTGGTGGCAAGCGGCCTACCCGGAAGTATGAAAAACTGCAATACATCTCAAATCCACTAGAGGGAGGTCTCAAAAGGGAGCAAATGTCCATAGACCCCATTTCAAAATGTCCGTTTCCACAGCATAAATTAATGCTTTTACAGGTTATTCCCATGGACTTTTATTGTATTTTTGGATAAGTTCCAAGCCTGACAACTGTGAGGTTTAGATCGTTAGTTTAGATCATATTTAGATATAAAATTTATGACAAATAAGGGCGGTTAACTTTGATTGACAGCTGATAGCAGGCTGCGCCGAGTTGAATTTGACGTCTCGGCCATGATCTGACACAACACATACCACCACATTTGTATGTTGTATTTCCCAAGATTTTCCAAGATGGCGATGGAATACTTTTTAGTGATTTTGTTTTGTGCTTTTGAATTTTTTTTTTTAAACTAAACTAAATGTGTCATTTTCATTTAGTTTAAATATTTTAATAACTTAATTTCAATACCAATAATAACTCTGATTAAGACCCAAAGTGAAGATCTGTGAGCAATAATATTATACATCTGTTTAAAATATTTATCTCAATCTCTTCTTAAATGTCATTCTTTCAGGTTGGTGGTTTGATGCTTGTGGTCTGTCCAACCTTAATGGGATCTACTACACCGTGGGCCACAACATCCGCAAGCTCAATGGCATTAAGTGGCATCACTTCCGAGGACCCAGCTATTCACTCCAGTCTACTTCCATGATGATCCGCCCAGCTGATTTCTGACGTGAATGAAGCTTTTCATGTTATGTGAATGACAGGACTTCGAGCCGCTTGCTTTGGGACATAGAAGCAACGAGGTGGAGGCAGATAAAAATGTAATTTAACGGATGAACAGTGATGAATGGTGCTGGAGTGGACAAAAAAAAAAAGCCATCAGACTGAAAATTCAGCTGCAATCCAAAACTCATGCCACAGTTCACCTTTTACACATGCAAACATGCTTCACCTTCACAGCTGAATCCCTGTGTCACTCATTCTCAATGACGGCCATGGAGGCTTTCGTTGTACTCACATGGTGTCAGAACATCATGTGTGGCATGAAGAAATTCCAAAGGAATACATTTCGAAACTTAACGAGACTAAAGACTCACGAGCCTCACTAGATTCCGGAACTGTTCTGGATGTTCCAGAGGAATCCCAGAGGCTCCGTCATGTCTTAGAGGTTTTATACTACTTTGTAAAAGATAATAGCTGGTAACTACTTAGCGAGGCAGCTGACTAAGTACGTAGACTACTGTTAAAAGTTTGGGGTTGGTATGAATTTATTTGTTTTTTTTAAAGGGGTGATGAACTGAGAAATCAAATTTTCCTGAGCCTTTGACATCTAAGAGGTCATCATATTATAAGAATATCCTGTAAGTTTCAGAACTGAAAACGTCCTTGTTAGTCCAATAAAAGCTTTTATTGACACCAGCCCCAGCAAACGACTCGTTTTTCAAAGTGGGGAACTATGACGTCAAAGAGGATAAAACACCACCCCCGCAGAAGATGATCAACGGCCACTTTAACACCGCCGGTTTAGCCCCGCCCACCGATTCGCGCATTACACGCATAGCTAAATAACATAGATGCCTACCACGTGAAGACAAACCGGATCGAGCTACCGAGCAATACAAAATATTGTGCACCGCCTGGTTGTGGAAGACAGTCGCTGCATAAGCTTCCTCTGGATTCCAATAGGACTGCATGGTTAACTTTATTTTAATGACGTTCCAGCTGATGAGGTAAAACATTGTTTGTCTGTTCGCTTCATTTCACTGAGGATTGTTTTGTAAACAAGACTGGATTTTCAGACTGATTAAGAAGAACGGTGCTGTGCCGTCTAAATTGGATGTGACAGGAATTGTGCAACACACGGACTCTGGGTCGAACATGTATGGGCGAATCATTCCGGTTGCCATTTTACAACATTGGACGTTTTCAAAACAATTTCCCCCAAGTGCATCGACGGGTGAGTCGAAACTCATTATAATATGCAAAACTGTCATCCACTCACAGCAGTGGGCGTTTACCTCCAAGTCTTCAATGCGAGACGCCCATAAAAACCGAGCATTTTTCAGCTAGGCTCAAAACTAGGGTAGAAAATAGCCTATTACTTTTAATTTTGATCTTTTTGAATGCTAAATCCAAGCGAACATCATAAGTTGACCTCAGACAACTCATATAGTGTCATTTGACCTCAGACAAAATATAATAAAATTTTAAAAGCCAGTCCATGACCCCTTTAAAGAAAATGCCGACCAGGGCTGCATTTATTGGATAAAAAATATTCAAAATTTTGAAAAATTATTTCAATTTTAAATAGCTGTTTTCTACTTGAAAAACATTTCAAATGTAATTTATTCCTGTGTTGCAAAGCTGAATTTCACATGATCCTTCAGAAGTCATTCTAATATTATAATTTGTTGTTTAAGAAGCGTTTTGTATTATTGCCAATGTTGAAAACAGTTCTGCTTCATACTTTTGTGGAAACCATGATACATTTTTTTCAGGATTCTTCAATTAAGCTCATTCAAACACCTTTTTTTAACAATATATACAGTATATATGTGTTTTACTGACCCCAAACTTTTGAACGGTAGTGTAGCTAACTAAGACAACTAGTCCGATAGATAGATTGAGACATTGCATCATTTTGTGTGTATTTTTAATAACTGGATATTTTATTATATTTTTGCATTTTTCTTTTCTGTGCTCATTAGGCCCGAAACATACTCTACACAGGTATGTGAACACAAGCGCTTCTGGCTGTCGTTGCATTCTGAAATGTGTCAGAACACAATTAATATGCATCACATTCTTAGCATTGTTGTAAGGGCCACTTTAGCGTAAATGACCTTGCTTGGCAGAGCAACAGTTTGACGAATTAGTAAAGTATTTGCCATGTTTTTAGCTACTGAAGGTAACTCTTGCCCTCTTGAGTACAGAAGTTTGTTACAGCAATGCAAAATCAATGTGTTGTGTTTGTGTGCTTGCACAAAGTGTGTTTCTGGCCTTATAATTGTTGTACCGGTGTGATTTGTTTTGTATGTAAGAGAAAGATATTTTGTTTACTGATGTTCTGTATGACCTTTTGTTTCCATTTCAAAAATATATCATGTTTTATTAGGTGGATGCACTTTAAGGAGCACAGTACAAGAGTTAAACTACATTTGCTGATTCGAGTTGACTGTTCCTACAACTTTACAAGATGAACAATATTAATTGCTGCTGTGGTATATACATGAACACATTCTGAGCTTAAACCTTTCAACATGCATTAACCTTTCATCACAAATCAATACTGTTTGATAATAAACCCTTCAGATCAGTTGTGGAGTCAAACTGGATTACAGCTTTTCAACAGGTCGGGTTTATTTTACTATCCTGCACAAGAAGTTGAAGACGCCAAAGGATTTCCTGTCTTTTTGTGGTTCAGGCTTTGTGTTTTTATTTAACTAAAATTCAATTTCTCTGCCAAGAACAGCAGGAGCATATGGAAGACATTCCCCCTTGATCATTCTTCATTCGCTTTGTAAAAATGTCAATTTGTCATGTCGGATATTCCATTTTTTTGTTTTATTTTGTTTTAAGAGGTCTACATGAGCAATAAACTGCTTCTTATATAGATGTTTGGTGCATTTTTTGGTCATATGTACTGTATTATATGATCTAACATTTCATACATGATATGAAATTTTAGATCATATTTATTAGATCATATGTAGACCGAAGCGCACTCGCCTTCAGATCACTTGGACGTCGTGGCTGTGGTTACAAGAGGTAAAATCTATATAAATACTGTTCGTTTTCTCACACAAACCGCTCGTTTCATAACTTAGGCCATCAATGTGTTCTTACATTTACGAGTCATTAAATCATGTTTAATTTGGACTTCTCTGTGCATGCTCTTAGAGGTGGTGACCATAGACCTCCATTATATGACTGACAGACAAGAATGGTTTGACCTAAAAATATCAAAATTGAAAATACTGCGGAAACAAAGACACCTACATCTTGGATGCCCTTGAGGTAAGCTAAAACATATCAAAAATTAATTTCAAAGTGAACTATCCCTTTAAGATGTTTGGTGGCCTGTGCACAAGATTTCTTTCTATAGACTTTCTACAGAAGTCTATAGAAATTCTGTTCTATTCAAAAATAAACTATAACCAAAACAGATAGGAAATGTTAGACCTTGCCAACATCATTCAGCAGAAAAAAATGGTTAAATGCAGTTATTCTCTAGCTCCATCTGCTGACCAGCCCAGTCACATCAACTCTATGAAGTCAATTTAGCACACCTCATGCCTCAGGTCTGCAGCATGACCTCTATCCGTGATCAATCTAAATGTGTATGAAATATTTATCAACTGTACGTCTATACCAGTTTACTATCAACAGTTTTCAGGTCTGGATGAAGACTGTAGGTTGCACATTCAGGTCAGAGCAGTACTGCATGACAACTGAATTTGGCTCTTTTTATATCATTCATTCTTTCTTGTTCCTTCTCTCCCTCCCTTCCTCCTCCGACCTCGATTCTGTCTCTCTCTTTTTCCTTTTTTTGCTCTGCCCCTCCAGCTCTTGTTCCTCTGGAGAAGCTAGAGGGAAATCTAGGTTATGATGAAAATTCGCATGAAATGTGTTGCAGTTGATTTCTGTTTGACTAATATTTATCTTTATAGTCCATATATTTAACAAGATAACCAAGATTACAAGAGATCATCATTGTGATTTTAATTATGTATAATTATGTTCTTGAGAAATCAGAAGGTCAGACTTCACCAGAAGGGGGCAGATGGTGACAGTGGTTGTAATGACCAAAGATTACAATGGTCACGGGTGTTGTACTTGTGGGGTATGTTTGGTTTCATCTTAATAAATTGCATAAAATATGCATAAGCATACAAATATTAAAGATGGAAATCATGTCTAACAATTAAGTGAACATAGATTTGAATTTTAAATAATTGTGATTTTTTTTTTCCGGGTTTGAGTTGATAGATTACTATAATTTTCACACAGCTGCATTTCTAACGCGAAAAGCGTTAGAAAGGGATGGTAAAATGCCCTTTTCACAAGATGTGAATCAAGTCTGATGTCCCCAGAGTGTGTATGTCAAGTTTTAGCTCAAAATACCCCACAGATATATCAATATACACTCCTTACAATAAAGGTGAAGTTTATGAAAAATAAGACTTTTAAAAAAAGAAAAACCACGAATACATGTTATATTGCACCCCATAAACACAATCATGCAAAGAAGAAGAGAACTAGACCTTTAATGAGATGACACAAGACTGCTGCAGGTGACCTGGCAGTCAGCGCAAGCAGCTAGGTGCATTGTGGGTAATTTCTTATTGAGCGTTGATTTATGTGTTATTGCAGTAAGAACTTAAAGTTTTTGTGATGGTAAAGATATGTGTGTTAATGTTCACGTTAGATCAAATGTTCTTAGTTCATTTACTGCTGTAAAAATGTGTCTCTCTCACCGTCATGGAGAGAGATGTGTAAAGCAATAGGGGCTTGCCTGTCTATTTAACGCACTTCCGATTACGTCGCGTTGATTTCTAAACCAGTCCACATTTAAATGACACTCTGGGTCGTGCGGTGTATGGGACAAGAGTGTTCTGATCTCATGTTAGGACGTAGTTTAGTTAAAATGTTATTAGCGTATTTTAGTTCTGGTTAGATACACTATTAGACCTCACCTTGGGGTTCTAAGCATGCGTCAAAACCGCCGCCATCTTGGAACAGGGGTCTTGTCATAGGAAGTAACTAGGTAACGCTGCTATCTCTGCCTTTACTTCGAATTCATTGATGGTGGCGGACTTTTGTGCAGCGTATGATGTTCACGGAAGAAATCTGAACTAGGATGTTTTTAAAAAAATAATATTTTTTTTTATTTCTGGAATCAATGATAAATACATGTCTGACCGTTGGAACAAACCAAAAAAAAAAAAAGAAAAATCGCATTCGTGATGATTTATGGTGATTTTATCTCCGTTAGACCTGTCTACTACATTGATGCTGATACATTTAAGTGGATGGGCTCCCCTGTTTCAAGATGGCGGCTCTATTGACGCATTCGTTCCAATGAACTGCCGTAGCCAAGGTGAGGTCTATGGTTCAAACCGAAGTCCAAAAGATGGGAAGACTCGAGAAGGAGAGATGGAGAGAGTCATTTCTGAATGGTTAGTTGATGAATTTATGTAGCTTATGTGTGGTTATCTTTTAGTAAATAGCATATTCTGTCTTGATAATCTATAGACCATTTCACAAGATGTAAACAACACTGGTCCAGAAGCACTTCCTGTTTCAGTTTGTAACTGTTTTCTTTATTTCACATGTAAAGAAAACATCTTAAAGATGTTTGTTTAACTTTTTGATTCAGTTTTAAATGTTCTGTTGGTTGTATTTTATCCCAGCTTTTATGTAGTGTTAAAAAACTGAAACAGGAAGTGCTTCTGGACCAGTGTTGTTTACATCTTGTGAAATGGTCTATAAATCGTGTTCCGGGTGTTGGGTTTATGCTAATTTTAGGGTTAGTGATGTCACTATGCAGCCGTTTGTTGTAGTCCTTAAAACCGAAATCATAATCAGTGCTTAAATGTGAATAATAGCCTAAATTAATTCTGTTATTATATAAGTGTCTCTTCAGAAAATTTGGAATAATCTGCTCAATTCACATTCGTCAATTCAGATTCGTTTTACGATCTCTCTTAATGAACTTTTTGAAGCATCAGGTAACATTAGTTGTGAATCTGTCAACGGAGGGACAGACGTCTCTCAATTTTCATTAAAAATATCTTCTTTTGTGTTTCGATGGTGAACGAAAGACTTACGGGTTTGGAATGACATGAGGGTGAGTGAATGATTGTGTAATTATTTTTTTTGATGAACTGACCCTTTAACCTTAATTTAGTCAGAGAGCAACTAAATGAACGTAAGCAGAATTCCCCCGTCACTGATGTCTCATGTGCCATTAACATGGAAGATTGCCTGCAATGTTGGCATGTTAAACACTTTTCCAAAACAGTGGTTGTTAATGCAGCTGTCCCGTCCCATCATCCTTAAAGCGGGGGGTTTGTGCATGCTCCCGGCTATTCTAGATTGATCGTAAACATCTAGCTCAGGGGGCCTGAGGATACTGAGACTATCTATTTTTGTGTGGTTTAATGTATCACTCCTGCTTTGATGTTAGTCTGTTTTCATACATTCTTACACACTTGCTGATGGATAATTCTAGAGCAGGATAATTAAGTTATTTATACTGTCTGCTTATGGAAGGACATTCGTTCTAGTATTTCACTTGTACATATATTTATATATTTTGATCTTGACTGCAGTATCATGTCAGACTTGTTTCAAATTACACAGAAATGTTTCAAATTACTGGCTTGAAAATACCAATTTTTCTGTTATTTAGACATGGTAATATGTCTAATGTTCTTTGAAGTACCATGGTTTTACCATTTATTTTTTATAGTATTTGTTTGAATGGATATACACACAATATATATATTATGATGGTACATGTAGTAATATACTAGAAGTATTTTAAAAGTGAAGTTTCTTCTAAATGGATGTTATTGAAGCATCAGAGAATTGTATTTAGAAATGTGATGCATCATCAATAACTTATTAGCACTTCACCACTGACAAACTGATTCATTAGGGTTGAATTATACATGAACCATATTAGACGAATGACATAATGAAAATGTTGGATATCTCACTATTTTTGAATATATTTTTGCCAATGTCTACATTTCTTTATTTCTTCAGAAGTGAATTGTTTTGCTAATGAATATATATGACGTGTAAGTGTGAATAAATGCATGGTATATTGAAATAGCGCTGACGTTCACGTGACAAAGCATCAAAACCGCATGACAGTGACAGAATGATGTGTACGTTACAGAGATACTTTTGTGCACTATATTTGTCTTTGTCAACAGTGGGGCAAAGAAACGTGTACATGCATGTTTGTTTGTTTTGACATGGATCATCATAGTGGCCGACTGTTTGTACCTGGTAATGTTAATAGCATGGGCGTCTACTGTTTGATAATGTAAATAGCACAGTAGAGCACACATATAATGAAACTGATGAACTCAACATGGACATATTGTTTTATTATATTATTTTATGCTGTGCTGTATTTTTCTATTAGTGTTTGTACATCTTAGGTAATACTAGGACACGACTCTGTTTTTAAATTTAGCATTTGTCCCCCTCACCTTTCATTACATGTTTCCAATCTGCTGTCCAAGATGTTATAAAGTAAATATACGCAGGGACTATTACAGGCAAATCGATAAATCATTCAAATTATGCAGAGGCCTCTCTGGGGGCGACGTGACAGACTCACACTGTGTGTGTCTAACACAAACCCCGACCCGTGATCTCACATGCAGCTGAATCTCATGTCTGTCAAGAAGAAAGAAAGAAAGAAGAAAATATATTTTATATAAAGGAAATAAAGTTTAATGATTAATATATATATAAATAAATATTTTTAGGACAATTATTCTTGTTATGGAAAATATTCCATAGTCATTACTGTAATGCAAAATATATAGTTTAAACCATGTTAAATGTGTAGTATTATATGTATTTGTTTTGTTTTTACAATATTTGTGTGTGTGTGTGTGTGTGTCTCATAATTGCAAACGTTTTATTGTTATATGATAAAATGATTACTCTTCTACACTTTAAAATGTTTCTTTTAAACTGTGTGCAATGATCTTATATTTAAACGTATATTTTTATTGACATTTTTCCTTTTCTGCTTTCATTTCACAGCTCAGGATAGTCACTGGTGGGACTGTTTTTGTTCACATGGTGCCATCAACCAATCAGCACTGTCTATGAAAGATGACAGCATGCAGATCGTGGATCGTGAAGGATGAATGCAGCAGCCGAGGTACTGAAATTGACATTTTAAAAAAGCCAACAGAAATCTTTCTCCTGGTATTACAGACCTTCTTGTACAAACTAGTCGGCTAAATGCTTGTTTATACGGGTTTGAACATTGTTTTGAATTAACAATAGAAGGAGAAGGAGAAACAGTTACGAACAGAAACAGAAAATATACTTTATACAAAAACTTGTCCAACGCGTTAAAAGTGTGATGTAACAAACCTCCGTCCTCAAGGGGTGATAGAGGTCTCTAAGCAGTTAAACTAGATGTGTGGTGACAGATCATTTCAAGAAAATTAAAATGACAATGTTCAAAATGCAGCATGACATTAGATGCTCTTTACAATAGATTGCGTTTGATCATCGAACATTGTGACAGGCTGCAGATTTTACAGAAGGTAATTTGTTTAGTTTTGCACATGAAGAAATGGTTGTGAAAGGCGAAATCGAATGCGTGATAATCTGTCAAATCTCATCAGACGTGTTCAACAAAGCACAATCAGTGACTTCTGTGTGCATGCGGTCGGGGGTCGCGACACGCTTCCGGAGCAGAACTGATTGCATCTATTGATACGAGTAAGAACGGGAGAAAGAAATGCAGGAAAGCAGTTGGCAGAAAAGGGAATCAAGATTCAAAAAGAGAGGGGGGAAGATGGGGAGGTGAGAAGGAAAAGTGGAGAGACGTGGTTTATTTTCGAGCATGGGCATCTTGAGCAGGTGCTACTGCGTGCTGAGAGTGTCTGAGGACAGTTTGAGTATCTGATCTGAGTCATAATCAGATATGACTCACAAACCACACCAGCCCTTAGTAACATAGAGAGAGAGGGACGTCTGGGTGTCGTTTAACACCTTTTGCGGTACCTGGTGACAGTCCCTTATGTAAGCTTTGTACTTCTGGTTTAATTCAGACTCATCGGATGGCTAAATTGGGTGGCCCATGTGGTAAAATGGCATCGACTTCAAGAGCGCTCTGAGAAAGATGAAGCTCTTGCATGAAAATAATTGTAGTTCCAAGTCTTACATTTGCTCCACGGTACAAAAATCGTATCAGATGATAGTTGTATTTGTAAAAAGTGATCAGTGGACTCAACTTAAAAACTGAGGAAACCCATTGCCATAAAATTATTTCATACCAAAGTACACTGTAAAAATGAACATGCTTTATCTAATCAATAAAACTATGGCAACAGGTTACAATCAATTTTATTAACCAAATTAAAAAAATTAGAATTGAGTAATAATTAATCAAAATATTCCTTAAAAGTTAACCATTTAAAATGAGTAAAGTTTACACCAAAAAATTAAACAAAAAATATCTGAATAATAGACAGACGTCAAAGATTAATTATTTTATATTATCTTTATTTTATATTTCCAACATTGAAGACACCTGATGTTAACAAGCAGAATCACTGAAGGAGAAAACCGCCATTTTAAAACAAACCTGAAAACAAACACCAATCACCATAATGGTGACTTAAACATACTTTTAAAAAAAAGTTGTACTCATTTTAAATGGTTAACTTTTAATGAATTAATTTGATTAATTATTGCTCAGTTCTATTGTTAAATTTAAGTAATAATATTGCTTGTAATCTGTTGCCACAATTTTTTTGATTAGATAAAGCGCATTCATTCTTACAGTGTATTAGCCTACCATTTTACACCATGCCCTTACAAAATATACCATGGTTTCAAATGCACGGATGTTTTTTTTTTTTTGTTTTTTTTTGGGATATATACCATAATACAACTATGATAAATTCTGGACAATCTTGTGGTTATAAAAGTCAGTGTTTAATAATTTGTTTATTATATTATCATGGATTATATGGTTCTTCAAAGAATAGCATGATCATGATTTTTTTGTTTTACGTACTATGTCCCATAAAATCTTGGTATTTCTCTGTGATTCTTTTTTTTTTGTGTGTGTGAAACTATCTGACTTGTGAATTGATTCAGTTCATGTCATACCCCAAAAAAAGTAGAATTGGCGTAAAGGAAAGTAATGCCGCTATAATAGTGACAGCACGACAAGCTTGTCATACCATGCTGCTGACAAAGCACAGTAAAAATATTGTGGTGAATATATAGCTCAAGGGTACATTTTGTAGGTCAGGTTGTCTGTTAATAGAACAAAGACAGAAATACAAAGTGACTTCAACTAGCTTATGTCGAACTAATATTATTTCTACCCGGTATTAATAGACAATAGAGTAATTCATAAATAAATTGGCTAAAAAATAAATAAATACAGTTCTGCAGTCATAACTTTATCCTGAGTGATTGCTAATGATGAGACCCTGTCCCAAAACATGTGGTACTTTTTAGCTAGCATTGGCTAACCTCAATGTGTGAACATTAATAACCTTTGCTAATAATAAACTTGGCTTTCCTATACATTCAAAGCATTATTTAGTATGAAATATTACAAAATCAACCATGTTTTGCCTGGTTAGCATAAGCAGAGACAATTAGCGATACAGCTGTGTGCTAACTCTGTGCTAAAATGCAGGGTTGGCTTGTTTACAAGGAGTGTGAGGACACTAATTGTCTCATCCAAGCTGGTTTCTAATGATACCCAAGCTGTCAAACCACCACTGCTGCGTGCGCTAAAGCTAGTTGTCAATGAAAAGACTGACTACTGTGCTGGGCTAGCGTCATTGTGTTGATTAGCCCATTTCTCATGGTCTGTTAATGAGATGACTGCGTTAAAGAAGAAATGGTTTTATGTGCAGTTCAATCTTTGAGCTAATGCCCAAGTGAGATTAGACATGCATTCAGGTTATTGAGTTGAACGTCGGCTCGTTGTATTTATTATGAAGGCCATTTATTGTAATGTGTTTTTCGATGCTAATAGCTTTATCATTTAAGTCCAGGACAACAGAGTCTAATAGAGTTCTCAGTTATGTGTCATTTCAATATGTAGTGTACAAATGAGATGTTGTGGAATTTTCTTTAAATAACAAATACATTTCCGAAATTTCAGGATGATTGCGGATCATTTGGTCTTGGATGAACCCAATAAGAAAAGTTTGAGTTCATATGAAGAGTTCAGATGCAAAAGCCTCTAAGTGTCATTTGAAATTTTCTTCTAAAATGATAATTTTTATCAAACTTGTATATTTAAGTTCAGTAATTTCACTTAAATGGCCATGAAGATTACCTATTAATTGTCATTTAAGTGAAATTACTGAACTTAAATATATAAGCTTGATAAAAATGGTCATTTTAGAAGAAAATTTAAAATAGAGGTTTTTGCATCTGAACTCTTCATATTGAGGTTTACATCATTTGAATTTGATGTTGAAATCTCTTCTGAAACAGTAGACAGACAAAAGTCTCCATTTGTTCTTCATATAATCTTATTGTGGAGATTAACAGTTGCAATATAAAGCTATTTCTGAGATATCAAGGTACCTTATCTCGCCAAGGAAAGCCGTTTAGATCTCCGAGTGAGTTAAATGTGAATTGTCTGAGGTTGTGAATGTCTTGATTTTACAGAGACATTACGAGATGCTACATTGAGGAGTCAGTGAAGCTTTTAATAAGCATTAATGTGAGTATGTTGAGCTGCGTTGTGAGGCAGTAAGTGCATGCAGCTGGTGGTGTTAGCGGTGATATAAGTGACGGTTTCTTTCCTCGGTACACTCCTCCTCCGTATGTGAGTCACCAAAAGCCAAGGGAAGCAGGACGAGATGAGAACACCCAAAATGACAGTTGTTTTATTTTTGTCCCCAAGACTCAGGAATCTTGTGTGGGAGCTAAAAACAGGCAAAGACATTTATGAGGAGGATATTTATTTCTTATAATCCATGAGCAATTAAGGTTTAGAATCACTTTGAGTAATGGGACCATGCATTTTAGTATTACCATGGTTTTTGGTTTGTAAATATCTCTTGAATATCGATATTAGAGACATTATTTAAACTTTGCTGTTATTAAGCCTATTTATTTTACTATCCTAACTACAGTATGCATGATTGAATGGCTTGTTGCATTTTATTACTGTAGCAATATACTTTCACGTTAACAGGCAGTGCAAACTGAGTCTTAAACTGGTTTTGCTTCACAACCAAGATTTTACATTACATTTTACAAATGAACAAATGATCTTACCAAAGTACATAAAAAATTCTTTAAAATCAGTCATTGAAATCCATATGCAAAATAAGAAACCTGTGCTTTGTGAATGTCTCTCGAATATCGATGATTATCGACATGTTTAAACGTTAATAAATCTGTTTAATTTACTATGCTGTTTATTTTACAAATAGTGACAAAGTACCATAATTATCCTGCAAAAGTAGGGCGATTTACTGTTGATGGGACACTTTCTGCCATTGAGGTGACTGGGAAAGCTAGTTACATATTATTTCCCCTGACTGTGAGGTTGAGCAGCTTTTACATTAGCATAGGTCTGGGTCAAACTTTTGTCTTGAGAATTTTTAAAAACCCTCAGCAATACCAATTTCAGTGGTTTTCTCTTCTGGTTTTGCGTCACATGGGCCTAACATGCGAAATGATTAACACTACATGACCCAGACTGAACACTTTTAATTTTATTTTCTAAATATCTCTCAAATAAAAATGATGCAAGCATTTGTTAACCCTTACTGCAGATGAACCTATGTATTTAATGTAGTCTGGGTCTTTTTTTTAATCATTTGACGATCAAGCAATCTGTATAACTTTTACCAAGTAACAGTTGAATTTGCTGCAAAATATGCAGTTTGATTAAATGCATAATATATGGAAGGTGTTTCTCCATCTGTTTAAACAATTGGAAAGCCTGCTATTTTACCGTTCTAACTATGTATGTTTAAATGGCCAGTTGCATGTTATTATTTAAAATGAGCTCTTCGTAATCAGAACAGATCTGCTGCCCATTTTTTGGGTTGGAGCATACCAGTTATGAGCGTTACTGTAGTTCAGCAGTAATCTAGTTGTGTAATGGTTAACCTTATGAAAATGTCTAGCAGATTTATACTCATAATCACCATTTTATCAGAGAAGCAGCATGAGTGTGAAACAGAGGATGTGCAAATCCAAGGCTCATCCGAAGTTTTCCCTCAGCACGACTCCTGCTTTAAATAGCTTGGCTTGCGGTTTAAGAACAGGCCTGTGTATCAATCAACAGAAGCGCGCACATGCACAATTCAACACCCGGTCTGCAAAAATAGATCATCACACTGAGTGCTGGCACGTTGTACAAAAATATGCCACTGCAGTGGAGAAGAGCATGCATTTGTAGCCGTTTCATCAGGATCTTTATGCGTCTTTGAGCAGTTTTAGGGTTTGATGAGGTCATGGGTGCATCTAAAACAAGAGCCACGGTCAGGTGGGATGTCAGTGATTTTTTGCATGGTTGCACAGTTGGACAGAAGTGTTTTTGGTTGGTCATAACGGGGCCACCTGTTATTCCACTGGGGAAATTCCATTAGCATGTTTAGGGTCATGGTGATCACCACCCACCTCAGAGGACACTTCCTCTTCCCATTCATATAAAAGACTGGTGACCACCAGTAGAGCCCAAACGGATTATAAACCTGGAGATTTCAACTTACCAAACCAGCAAACACAAGAAGAAGAACAATGAGTACGGCTGCCGTTCAACCAAACCAGCCTTTAAGCAGAGCCGTCAGAAAGATCAAGGTGGCTTCGGCGGTGAACAGCCTTGCCAAAAGCTGGCAAAGCTGGGCGAATAAACACACCGACCAGCAAGACACGATCCCAAGCGGCTGGTTGCCTGACACTATCATCGAGGACGAGAAAGTGAAGCAGAAGGAGATGAGTGAGATGAAACTCTTGGTCACTCCTCGTGTGGTGTCGGTGAACGGCGAAGACTGCGAGGATGACCAGATCAAGACTGTAACCGTGACTAAAGCCATCACGCCAAAATGTAATGAATACGGAAAAGACCAAGTGAGCATCATCAAGGACAAGATCAACACCAATCAGCTAACCTCAGACGACACCAAAAACTTCCTCGGCAACGAATCTCCCACCAGGAGACGTTACTGTGGTTGGAAAGCTGGAAACTTTGCGAAGACAACGGGATCCCGGAGTAGCAGTTTAGATGCAGAGGACAGCGGTCTTGGGGAGGAAGCGTCTCTGAGCGACACCAGCGATCAGAATGAGAATGAACCGAAGAAGCACGTCACCAGACACAAGGTAGGTTTATCTGTGTGAATCAAGCTATGATTATGGCGTATGTTTTGGCAATAGAGTGCCGAAGTGATGACGTCACTTTGTAGGACAACTCGGAAGCTAACGGCTTCCCTCGATCGAAAAGCAATGCGTTTTCCCCATAGACTTTTGGAAAATCGCAAAAAATAAGATCTGTGTTCAACAAAGAGTTGTGACCCTTACACGTTTTGTGTTCATCCAAAATTTATACATTTTGAAGACTATATAAAGTTTTTAAAAAACACAAGCAGACACAATAAAGTTTAAAGCAGGTTATAACTGTGTGTTCTATGTCATAGATCAAAAGGCGAAAATGTTTAGAGGCTTTGTTCACCACAGATCTTATTTCAGGCGATTTAGCAAAAACCCATTCAAAAATCCCATAGACTTTAGAGGGAACCGGGAGTGCTAAAATGCTAACTCACCTCCGCGTTTTGCCTACAGAGTGATGTCATAACTTCGGCACTCTATTAGAAGCAAATAACCCCTTACCCCGTCCACAATTTTAGCTTTAGAACAAATAACCTATTACTCCTTTTGACTCACATAGTGAAATGTTTGATATTTTACATATCTACATGTAACAGTGGCTGTAAAAATCGCACGAAAAAAATGAACTAGATTCATCTTTAATCCGAAATACAACGGAAACACAAACAATAGCTGACAATGACTAAACTGAACAGAGTCTAAGTAGGCATGGGATAATCAGGAATTAAATAAGATATAGCTGATGATAATTGAAGAAACAAACAGAGACATTAATCAAAACAATAAAGTTAACTATAGATTTAGCCTGTCACCGTCTGTCATTGCTGCACAATTTTCCATCATAAACTCTGCGATGGAATATATGTAAATAAAAACAGTGATGGATCATTTACATCTGACCTTCAAAAAGCAGCATGCTCTCCCTCAACTTGATGAGTGAGATCCATCACAGCTGTGTCACCCTGGTGTTTGATTCACCATCTTGCGTTTCACAAGACGCATTTACGCCGGTTCAAATGGCACCCTTGTGAAATTAGTGGCCCTCGGAGAGATCATGGCAAATATTTAGCAGTAATGCACAGGCATGTCACACAGTAGTGTTATGTGACTGTCTGGTGACAAGCCAGGTGTCTACACCTCAAACAAGACCTGAATAATAGTATAAAAATCAGTATGCACTAGCGGTGGGCGATCTTCCCAAAATTTAATTTCACAATCTTATGACAGTCTTTCCAATTTTAAGATGTACTATTGAGAATATAGAGACTGGGACAATATATGGGCTCTTCTATTTGCACAATTTAAAACAGGATTTCATTAAACAATAAGTTGTCAAACTATAGTCATTAAACCCAGAGTAAAACTTTCACTGTAAGAATACATTGATTCTTATTAAAACTACTAAAGTTATTCAGTCAAGAGCAGTGTGATATTGTCTTTTGTTGACACAGATAGCCGCAGGTTTTTGCATTAGGCCGTTAGACTGAATGTATTGATCTAATATAATGACACGCATCCGATTTCTTTCCCAAATGTTTATTCACTTAATAGATAACTGACTGTCTTTATGTGGATATTCGCCAGGACGGACATTTTGGCATTTGTTTGTGTATATTACCGTTTAGGCGCGCACCTGAAACCCCAAGTATACATTGCTTGTCCGTGTTCTGATCCGTCTCCGTTAGCCAACTATGGTCGCAAGTTCCGTCGTTATCAGCATAGTTCAACGAGTCGGTGTTTCCCGAAACCGTCGTTCCAACGAACATTCGCAAACAGCATTGCAAAGTTGTGTGGTTTGAACGATAGCTCTCGACCTGTGGTTAGAGGCATCGTTTCTATATTGCATGACATTTGGATGAAATAAATCCTTTTCTTGAGCAAAATAAGCAAGCTGACATTCAGTACAACCGTTGCCTTTTAGTTAGAATACATACAAATGTAATTTACGTCTTTTAGTTTGTCAAAAGATTTAAAGCACCGTGTTTGAAGAGTGCGCATATGCGAACGTGCTCTATGTAAGAACGAGCCAAATATTGAGTTTGGTAATAAAGCAAAATAACTGAGAACAATCTGAAATAGTCCTCAGATGACATGTCTGTAATTTATATTAACAAATCTAGCGTTAATTGGATCTCAAACTCGTTTCGTTAAAAGTAGTTAGCACTCCACCACGTGCGAAACCAACGTGGTTGAACGATACTTTGCGACAGTGGGTTTCGGGAAACAGTCGCGACTAGCTAGCTGATTTCTCTAACGATGCAACGTACTATGGTAGTGAAGCCATGAGTTACATCGTTGTACGGGAAACACACCCCTGATCTTATTGTGCACATTAAATAATGAAAAAAGATTATCCTTGGAATTCTGATTTAAATTACTTAAATAACTTGAAATAATCTCTGCGTTCGTTCGCTCACAAAACTTTTTCGTTCCCATGAGAAAGTTTTGCGAGTGAACACAACTTTTGCATGCAAATGCTTTGACATAGAATTTTCCCTTCAATCTCATATTTATTTTCATAACTATGTCCCTTTAGGGGCTCCATAAAAATCCAATGCAAATTAGTAAAGATTATTAAAGATTTGATTATTTAATTTTCAGTATTGACTTTTATTATCCAGACTCCATTTTATGTTGCAGCATCTCTAAAAATTTTTAAAAACATCTCATTGACTAGGCGTTTCTCAATCACATTGCCATTTGTGTTCCTTTCAGATTAAAATAACCACGATGAATGACCTGAAGAGCCGGTGGCAGCAGTTCGCTAAAGAACACATTGAGGGTCAGAAGCTCAACCCTTTCAGTGAAGAGTTTGACTATGAGCACGCCATGGCTACTCGACTCCACAAGGGCGACACAGGATACGGCCGGCCCAAAGAGGGATCCAAGACGGCCCAGCGTGCCGATCGAGCCCAGAAACACATCTATCGGGAGATGGATGAGATGTGCTTTATCATTCGTGACATGGGCGAAATCAATGAGGAGGGACTTCGCTGCGTCACCTTCGGCCGCCTGTTTGACCGATACGTTAAAATCTCCGATAAAGTCGTGGGAATTTTGTTGCGCTGTCGCAAACACAAGATGGTGGACTTTGAGGGCGAGATGCTCTGGAAGGGCCAGGATGATGATGTCATAATCACGTTACTGGTTTAATGTTCCGGAAACTAATCGTAACGTGACAGTAGCTCAATTCTTTTCAAAGTACTGTAGCTTATCCACTTAAAACAAGTAATGGTGGAGCCATCGTCAAAATGTAATTTGCTGTTTTTTACGCATTGCAAAAGCAAATTCAAACAAATGATTTCCATTACACGAGAGTAGACGTTAACTTCATGCTGATTTGTACACAAACTAAGACGTAGCTTTACAGTAAACTATGCTTCTCCGTCCATTTATGCTTCTTTTGATGATTGTTTTCACTTTTAAAAGGATAGCTTGAGTGTAGTTGAACTACTTTAAGAAGCAATCTAGTTTCAAATTAGTCTCTCTTACACTATGTATATATTTATTAAGCAGGATGAAATAGCAGAACCTTGAGAACGTTCCAGAAATCTAATGAACTCTCTGAGATCTTTTGGTGCATGAGGCGTCAGGGTTTAGTTTTAGAGGTGAGACGGTGAAGGTTTACACTAGAGTATGGATAGTTCTTCTGTTTCCTCACGCATCACACATCAGGCGTCCTCTGAATGCTCAGCCGGGCCTCGATGTCTAGACATGTTTTGGAAATGATCTCATGTTTCAGACAAAATCATGTTGGCCCTGTGAGAGCAGAGTTAAGGTTTCTTTTGAAGTTTTTGCACAATTATTAATTCCCATCTGAATATTTTGTTCATTTACGTCTATTTTCAAACACAACTGTTGTTTTATTGTCCACTGTCTGTCACCTATATTAATAACCTCTTTCAAAATGAAAGCATGATTGTCTTCTTACAGAAGGATTTGTTATAAATATTTGATTATGCAGTATAAAAAGTAATTTATTTGATGTGGAATTATTATTCTGTCAGTTAAGGATGAAATAAAACCACAGAAAACCACATTGACCTTATGAGAGGATGTCTATGATTTCATTATTTGTAGGATTGAATTGGCTTAAATATTTGTACATATTTTTGTGTTTACTTCATGCTTCAAACTAGTTGTAACATATATTTATATATATAATATATATATATACACAGTATATATATTATAATTATAAAAATAAATAATTTTAATATATTAATATGCTATTAATTAATAAATAATAAATTAATAAACAAGATATATATATATATATATATATATATATATATATATTATTAATATTTTAGATTAATACATAGGATTTAAAATGTTTATTTTAATTATTATATAATAATAATTTTTATTATAAAAATGTGGAAAAAAATATTTTCGGTTTAGGGTTGAGATTTAAGTTAGTCTTTTGTAATTTCAGTTAGTTCAATCAAATGAGGACACGCAGAGTGCGTGTGTGTGTGTGTGTGTGTGTGTGTGTGTGTGTGTGTGTTTCAGATATTCCCCAAGTTAAGGGGACAAAATTCCCCACAATGATGGCAATAATTGAAAATCCTGTCCTTGTGGGGAGTGTGTGTGGGGTGTGTATAAATGAACCCTTTGTAATTACATCAAACAGGGATGAGATTATCCATCTATCCCTTTGTTAGTGACAAATAGTGCTAAACACACACATACACACACACACTCAGACAATAATGAAACAACCGTATCCTCTAAATACCAGCATCCAACTCAATTCCCAAATCAAGAGTGCTTGATCTAATTTTCCTTGATCTAACTCTTAAAAAGCCATTTCGTCTCCAGTTAAAGACTCGAGTGAAACTGACAGACTGGGTAACTATAACACTTGAGCAGTCAGAAATATCTGATTCTCTGTGACGAGCTCAACAAGCTCATCTTTATCTGTCAGTTGTCAAAGGTTATCAGATGTTTTCAGAGTAAGTCTTCTCTAAACCACAGCTTCAGTGAGCTCAGTCATCAGACCCACGCATGTTTTGTAAATCAGAGTGAGCTATTTATTCTTTATAACCATTTGCAACAGAGTAACAATACACTAAATTGTGCATTAATTAACAGTGACATTATTACGAATTCAAATTGATTATTTTACATATAATAAATAATAATAAGGATTAAACAAGTATCTCCACAAAGAAAAATATCACAGCATCCAATTTAGGAATATGTCGATTATTTTGCCACATCAACTTCAAGTATATTTGATATGGTATATCGTTAATTAGTAACAAAAATATGTGGTGAAAAATGCGATGATGAAAGGCCATGACTATTTACTAGATTAAAATAAAATTAATTACAAAAAGAAAGAGAAAGACAGAAAATTAGAGTTGCAATACACACACACACACACACACACAAAAAAAAAACAGAAAACATTCTTGCATGCTCGTTTCTCCTCCGTACAATTGAATTGTGTTAAGACCTCTGGTTTACAAGTTAAGGCTTTACAAAAAGTATTCCTATTAATTCAACATGTAAAACGGAGATAATTGATTTGTATACTCTATAATTCACATTCTTTAAAACATCTGGAGTGTATTTGCAGTTTAAAAGCTATTGTAAATATTCCCAATCCAGTTTACAGTATCAATAGAAACAGGAGAAGTGTGTTGTCCAAGGAATTACAGCCTAGAAAACTAAAATGTCAATATTGACATCCTTTGACGATTAACTGTTTTGCCCACTAAATCCAAGGTGTCTATTTACAATAAACAGACAATAAAATGAAACATGTAGTTTTTTTGCTATATTAAATGGATGCATTTCAAAATATATGGTATGGTTTATATTAAAAGTACACTATGTAACTTTTTGTTGTTCAAAATGAACAAAATTTATATCAAAATGAGTCAATACATCAAACGTCTTCATAAAGAACATGTTTTTGTCTTATCCTGATTCCCTATGTTAAGACTATTTATATTTTAGATCTACCGGGAAGGTTTTCGAGGGAAATCGCATATGTATGTCACTCACCTATGTGTTGCTCCGACTTTGAAAAAACATGCGCCTACTTTTGACTCATGTCTGGTGTGTGGGGGTAATCCACTAGCCGGAAACTGAAGCTATCGCTGATGTTAGCATTCCATTGACTCCCATTCATTTTGGCGTCACTTTGACAGTGAATAACTTTACATCTGAGGCGTCCAAAGACTTCATTTGTCCATTATTTATTTCTTAATAAACAGGACAATGTATAAAAGGCTCCATTAAAGTAATGGAGCCTTTTATAAATTGTATTTTACGTTTTATACATTGTATTTATACATTGTATTTTACGTTATGTCCCCGTAGAAGCCGTTTTTGTAAAAACAGGCTAACGATTGCATCATAACACGGGACTCTCTGTCAAACAGTAGAGAAATTACCGTATAGACAGAAGTAGAAGCTCGTAGGCAATCTTTAACTGTCTATGAGGCAATCGGGGGGACATGGAGGCATAAAGTCAAGGGAGAAGCCCATAGATAGAGCTTAGTAGTGGCCGTCTTATGAACAGTAGGATAACCATATTCATTCCAGCCAAAGCACAACCAAAACAATGTTCTTCCACAAAATGCATGCAGTTTTGTTTTTTAACTAGTAAAGGCCCAAAAGTTACATAGTGTACCTGTTATATATAGTGCTAATCACTACATGTCTCAATTTTCTAAGCGTTTTCCAAAATATTCATTTCTTTTAGCCCATCAGCAACATTTTTTGGCACTAGATTCTTGAGGATCTCAGACATTCAGCGCTTCGTCTAAAACCGAGCATTTTCTATATTGCTACATGGATGCAGAAGTTTCTAATGTAATGCAGAGAAAATCTGGCTTTACTCCCTGTAACAAACAAAGTGAGCAAAAATTGATTTAGTTATTGCTTTTTAAGACAATGAACATTTAATTCTTCAAAAAGAATGTGGCAGTGCTTGTATATGGCCTTAACAACATGATTATGTTGAGGGTGTTTGAGGTATGTTTTTCAGCGGTAATTGAAATAATCACTCCCGAGATTCTCCGAGAGGAATCAATCTTTTTAAAAAAAATCCTTTTGTCTAGTGGTAAATTGTGTATTTCCTTCACAAAAAGTCCTATTTATGCTGGACATAAAAATTCTTCTCTATGCAGAATGCTGTTTTCTTCCCTTTAGTTTTGCTAGCATGTAGGCCTATAAATGTTTCGCTTTTCATCATTTCAGGACACATGAAAAGAAATTGTATCAGTATTATTTAATAATAACGATGTCGCACAGTATTTCTCTGTGCGGTGTAACAGTATCTGTTTGATCATTCGCTGCTACATGTTTGCTCCAGCGAAAACGCTCTAAAATCCAATTCCATGCAAAATCTCATTAGATCGTGGCAAACTAAGATGCCTTTCATGCGTATGCTACTATCTAATGCTACAACCTTATCATTGCTACTAAAGATTCTGCATCCTGAAGTCACAAATAATATAAAGAAGAAAATGGCTTATAGCGAACTAGCGATTGCTTGTAAGAAAGACATTTAAGATTAAAAAGTGCAAAAAGAAATGATCTTTTTAATAATTTGTGATTTCGACCAGGGGTGAGTTTCCCGAAAGCATCGTTAGCAAACTACGGTTGCAAGTTTCGTTGTTATCGGCAAAGTCGGTGTTTCCCGAAACCATCGTTTCAATGAACATTCGCCAACACCATCGCAAGGTTGTGTGGTTGGAGCGACAGCTCTCGATGACATTCAGTACAATCTGTATCTTTAATTTAGAATACATACAAATGTCATTTACGTCTTTTAGTTTGTCAAGAGTTTTAAAGCACCGTTTTTTTGAAGAGTGTGCATGTGCGTACATGCCCTAGTACGTAAGAACGCCTTGAATCTGGACGTAAAGCAAAATAACTGAGAAAGATGAGAATTAGTCCTCAGATGCCATGTTTTTAATTCATAGCAAAACATCTAGCATTAATTCGATCTCAAACGGATTCGTTAAAAGACGTTATTACTCTACCACGTCCGTGACATCATTTACCGGTTAAATGACAAATTTGCGACAATACGGTTTCGGGAAACAGTCTTGACTAGCTAGTTATGTCGTTGTACGGGAAACGCATCCCAGACCGATTAATTTGACAGAAATTTGGCAATTTATTTGTCCGAACATTTATTTGTTCGGCATGGTGTTAGTTTTGTTGTAAATTTTCTTTTTTCATTTGTTATTATACAATTGTGTGTACAAAATCTGCTTTCTATGACTCTGCTCTGTAGATATCAGCCATTAAAAACCTCTTGGTCGCTACTGCAGTTATAACTGTAAGTATTTATTCCATAAGCACTCTATAATCCTATGTTACTTAAGTGTCTTGCACCCATACTAGGCCTAGTGTGGAAAAATGTACTGTGACATCCAATATTCCTCAACTGGAATATGTCACTGTTCCCTCGGGAAAATGTTGTGGACAATTAGCATCTGTCTTTTTAAATTTGTGCCTGATTCACAAAGCATCTAGTCACTGAATATAGACACAGATAACCACAAATAAAGCCACTTGCTGGCAACATTGGCACTGTTCAGTAATGAGAAAGACGAAACAGAAGAGACACGAACAGAAAAAGATCCGTGTGCAAACCAAATCATGAAGCAAAGACGGCTCTTTTCAAACTACACGTATTGGATCTTTTTAAGACATGTATCTATTCCTGTATTGTTAATTACGCAAGATAATGAATGCAAACCCGCACTTTTTTTACCGATACATTCTGCTTTCTATTAGATGTCATATTGCACAAACCCATCCGTTTCATCTAATAGGAATCAATCCATTGCAGCGCCCACAAACATTGGCCTGTTTTCTGGAAATCAATTCAAAATTGAGGGCGTGTCCTCTGAAAGACGTACGGACCATCACAAGCTAATGTGTTGAAAGCTAAAATAAAGCCCAGGCGTTCTTGAAGTCTTTTTCTCAGAGGCTGAAAAAGAGCATTTCCTCTGTGGTGGATTCTGGAATATTCCAGAAAGGCTATTAGTTCTGAAGGAATTCTAGAACATTCCAGAGGGTTCCAGTGCCGCAGTCATGCACAACCAGCGCTTTTAGGGCAGGGGCTGTGAGAGCCCTTCCAGAGAAAACATAAATCTAGTTGAGTTGTTGGTCTTAGGAGCGTTCACAGCACGGGCCCACGGTGCTCTCCAGAGAGAGCTGTGAGGAGTGTCGGATCAGCGGCGCCATTGTGGGATCCACCATAGAGGAGGTGGGGAAAAGCTTGTACCAGCCAATCACCATGTTTGTCAAATCCAACTCCTCCAATAGGATGCGTGCCACGCCCATGAAGCATTTACGATCCATCCGGCCGTAGTTCCCCCAAACAATGACCTGTTCACAAGAGATGGAAGTATTATTTATCATATATGGAACAATCAACAGTACTTTAGACTGTAATATTGTTAATTTACCATATTTAAATTAGGGCTGTCAAACGATTAATCGCGATTAATTGCATACAAAATAAAAGTTTGTGTTTACATAACATGCTTGTATATATTTAAGAAATATTTTCATGTATATACTGTATATAGATTTATATATAATTTATATTATATATAAATATAAATATTTTATAAATAAATATTTTTTTTTCTTAAATATGCATACATGCATGTAAACATTTTTTTTAGTTCTATTAATCTGAGTAAATCTCGCAATTTGAAATGTATATAATCTTTGTAATTCATACATTTGAAATTGATATAATCCTAATAATTAATTAAATGTATCAAATTTTGTCAGGTTCATTAATCTTATGTCCAGAAATACATGTCCAGATCAATCCAAAATTAAAAGTAATTATATTTTGCATAAAGAAAATAAAGCACATTTTAAGAGCATTACGATTTAAAAAAATAATGCTTTTTTGTCGTGAAAATAATTTAATAATCGCAAAAGTTCCTTAAAGTAGGCTACATTTTCTTTAAGCAAAACAGGATTTCTTAGTTAATTCTTTAGATGTTTGTGGTGTAATAAAATGCAGGCATGCTTTTAATAAGTTTTGTACTGTAAAACAATATTGTTGGTTTAACTTAAAATTTTAAGGCAGTCAAGTTACTTCATTTTTTAAGTTCATTGAAATGGAAAAATTGAGTTAATACAATGAAGGAGATTGATTTAATCTTCAGAAACTCAAAATATTATGTTATCTGAGCCACATAAATAATTTAAGTTGATTTGAAAAAAGAAAAAATGTTGTGATTACAAATCATGAACATATTTTTTAACTGAATTCCCAAATATGATAATAAATGCATGAACATTTTTAATCTCAAAAAAGGGTATCAAGTGCATTGCCTAAGTACATCAATCAGAAAGTTCCCTTAGATTCATTACATAATAACAGAGGACGCCATACATCAGTGGATAAACATGTTTTCCCTCTACACGATGTTCTTGCACATCCTGTTCTAGCCATTAGTGTTTGCTGTGACAGGCTTTCATAAATGTTGTCCTTGGAAAAAATGTATAATTCCCCCTATTGCTTCTCCACTGCTAAAAATAAAGCATTCGCTACATTGATCATTTCTTATACATTCTCTCCATCATTTGCGAAGAGAACTGGCAAAGAAAAAGCATAAACTGGGGTCAACATCACCTGCGGAGAAATTACACCAAATTGGAAAAGACGTGGGTAAACTTTGCTGGAAATTAGAGCCTATGATTGCTGCTTTCTTTGCCATTTAAATGGTGCTTGACACACTAATGTTCAATGCATTAAGAAATTCCAGTATTCTATAGGGTTAGTTTGATGGTTTAATTTTGCACTTCTATAAGGCAAGTAACACTACATATTGCTCATACTAAGAGTTTGAGATTTGAACATCCCCTAACCCCTAACCCTAAATATTACGGTAAAACTTTATTTTGATGGTCCCTTTTGAACATCCTGTTGACTAGAAGTAACTTTGCAACTACATGTCAAATAACTGTCATTAGAGTATTAGACTGTCTGCTTAATATCTGCCAACTCTTTATTGTGAAGGTCCTTCAACAGACAATCTACTGACTATAAGCAACTTTGCAACTACATGTTAACTTATTCTATCCATAACCCATACCAGTCTATTAATACTCTCACTCTCAGAAATAAAGGTACAAAAGCTGTCTCTGTGGCTGTACCTTTTCAAAGGGTACACATTTGTACCTAAACAGTGCATATTGGTACCTTAATGGGACATATTAGCACCTAAAATGTATATATTAACACCTAAAATGTACATATTAGCACCTAAAATGTACATATTAACACCTACAATGTACATATTAGCACCTTAAATGTACATATTAGCACCTAAAATGTACATATTAGCACCTAAAATGTATATATTAGCACCTAAAATGTACATATTAGCACCTAAAATATACAAATTAACACATACAATGTACATATTAGCACCTAAAATGTACATATTGTACATATTAGTACCTAAAATCTACATATTAGGACCTAAAATGTACATATTAGCACCTAAAATGTACATATTAGCACCTAAAATGTATATATTAACACCTAAAATGTACATATTAGCACCTAAAATATACAAATTAACACATTCAATGTACATATTAGCACCTAAAATGTACATATTGTACATATTAGTACCTAAAATCTACATATTAGGACCTAAAATGGACAAAAATTTACCTTATGAATAGGTACAGTCCCAGTGCAGCTTCCGTACCATTTTTCTGAGAGTGTAATAACACTCTAGTGAGAGTTAGTAGACATATAGGCGCAACTTTACTTATATAGCCAACAGAATGTGTTAAAGGGAGCATCCAAATAAGTTGAAACCAAAATGACTTTTGTAAAAAAAAACCTATGACGAAGCATAGTTTTATTGCGGTCGGTTTTGCACAAGCAACCCTAATTCATAATTCAGAAGAGGTAGAAATCTTGTTTACCTGTACAACCTTCCCCTGCGGGCTCTCTGAAAAAACAAGGACTTGATTGTAAAGGGGATCTAGCGATTTCCGAACAGACTTTGTCTTCTTTTTGGCAATGCAGATGCCATTTTCCAGAAGATACACTTTAATATAGGCCGCTGAAAAGGAGGGAGGAAACAAAAGATATAATAGTTCAAACTGCATCCCTGAAATCTGGAAGACACTGAAAAACACTTCGAATACCCGAGCCACCAATTTAGACTTTTCAATTTCCCTTCTTTTTTTCAACAAACACACACACACACACACACACACACACACACACACACTTCTGGATAATGAATGCTCAAATAAGAAGAGAACAATCACAGTTTGGATCTAAGGGAAACTTGTGTATTTGAGAACCAATCTATAAACATTTCCAGTCAGTTTTGTCCTCTGGCTAAACAAATTTAATGGTTCTGTCAGACTCATCGCTCAGTACGTCAGGCTCTGTCTGATGAAGAATCACCTGGAGGGCCCTTAGATCCAGGCTTCATGATGAGTCCTCGAGCCTGAATGATCTCCACCTCCAGCTGCCCGTTTCTCTCCATCAGTCCGATCTCTACATCTCCTGCAAAACATCAATACACACATTAAACAGTGGCAAGTGATATGTGGGGGAATACAGGTAAACTGACTTGATTTCTTCCTCTTTCAAGAGCATTGTGTTGATCTTAGCTATTTAAATACACTGTAAAAAATAATCCTGTAAAAAAAAAACGGTAAACTACTGCCAGCTGTGGTTACCAGCATCATACCGTAAAAATATGGTGTGTTACCGTTTTTGAAATTAACAGCCAAACAGCATATAGCTGTAGCTGACAAACCAGTATTTAGCTGTTAATTTCAAAAATGGTAACACACCTTATTTTTACGGTATGACGCTGGTAACCACAGCTGGCAGTAGTTTACCGTTTTTTTACAGGATTATTTTTTTTACAGTGGACAATTGCAAAAAAAAAAAAATCTCTTGCAATCTTATCTATTGATTATGAACTGATAGTTCCTGTCTTGGATGCTGATTGGTCGATACATCATTTTGGCTAAATGGCTGCTGCAGTAACAGATGCTCTGCACCCTCACTACACTACTCCAACAAAATCGGTAATCATAATTGATTTCTATAATTTTACTTCACGTGAGGATGAAATAAGCACTGGTTAGCTTTCAGTGACCATTTCTTGTAATTATATCCTGCTCGATCGATATTGCATTTTCGATATTACAGCTTTTTTAATAAACTTATTTTGTCAGAGGTTTATTGATTTTTTTTTATTATAAATTCTTTGTGAACTTGCAATAAAAAAAATTATAAATTCTTTGAAGCACCGAGATGGAAAAGCATATTTATTTTTATACATCCTAATTTCCTAGTATTTGAAGGGATACTTCAGGATTTAGCATTAAGCTTTGTATTAGTAGAAATCCTGTAGTATTTTCGAATTATCGTGCTTTCCAAACTCATATCCCCGTGAGACGGAAGATTTATGTTTATTTTTATCTGGAGAAAATTCCTCCGATGACCAAAAATCGTCATTTTGGGCGATCTCGAAACACATTTCGGGCAGACTCATCACAGAGACTAACTAGTAGCCTAGACTTGTTGTTTAACTACTGCGCTCTGTTACCGGTAGGCGTGGCCTCCTAGGGCAGCGAAGCAAGTGCATTCTGGGATTTGTTGTCTTTCATCCACATATTACAAAAATACATATTCTGGCTTTTCTCAGTCTAGAAAGCTCCAAATAGAAAAATAATTTCACATTTCTTCTACATAAATGACCCATTTTATATACACATTCATCTTTCGAGGTGAAGCATCCGTTTAATTGAATATTTTGTTTAACAAACAACTTTTTTGACAAGAAGCTCTGACAATTACCAACCATTTGTCAATTTTTGCATAAAAGAAAAGGGCACGTTTTCGATGTACCTGTAGTACATTAAGAAGTGAGGTTGCATCAATTGTCTGGTGTATAAATGCACTCACCCAATGAAGTTGTAGCTAGTGTCTGTCTCCCTACAAACTGAGCCGGTCCCATCCCATCCAGAAAGTCACTAAACTGAGCATCTGATGCCAAACACATTCCACTGTAGTTCAGACTAAAGGGAAGAAAACAGGGCAGTGTTACTGTGAACATTTTTACTCATTTAATTTAAAGGTTTAATCATACCATTTAATGAGTGCACATATGCTGGAGAGAATATATATACTTTTGTATTTAAATAATGTTAAGAAGTTCAGTGCAATTTGTTAATTTTGCACTCTCTTTAAAGTCAAAAATATCTGGCTTTCAGAATTGATCGCATTTATCTGTGTTGCTTGTATTGGCTTTAAAGATGCAATGACATTTTCACATTAGCTGAACATATATGACAGACATTAAGAGTTTTGCTTTATTCTGTGATGTCTGGACTGATAATGGCATGACTCTGTGATGAGAAGTGTGATGGGGCACTTCTCTTTTATATAATGAAGATAGACAGCCTTTAAGCCGGACAGTGAAGCTCTGCTTTGATTGTGAGAGTGCTCCACTGGAGCAAAGCCAACACAGACACATATAA
Source organism: Cyprinella venusta (assembly GCA_038021265.1). Taxonomy (NCBI): domain Eukaryota; kingdom Metazoa; phylum Chordata; class Actinopteri; order Cypriniformes; family Leuciscidae; genus Cyprinella; species Cyprinella venusta. Next base: position 34,060,459 of record CM075868.1, read on the forward strand.
TCACACTGCTTTCCTGCTCCTATTTGAGATGTATGTGGCCAAAAACATTCATTACTAACAGTATATGTGTGTTTAGGAGATGAGCCCGATGCTCCATGTCATTTTCACCCTCGTGACCCCTTGAAATAGGAGGCCTGGCCTTCATCTAAGAGCACGACGGTGACTGGACGCTTTTTCATCAGCCTTGGTTTCCGGAAATGTTTTTCTGATTACTTTTACCCCCAAAAAATCTTCCATAAATCATTCTAAGCCTTAATAAATCCAACAAGCTCCAATTCGAATAAAATACGAACCAAAAATACAAAGGTACAGTACAAGACTTATGTGTACTTGATGTATTGATTAAATAAACTAGTCTTAAATATGTATAAAATGTATATACTTTGTATATTATATTATACTACTACATATACACCATTTTATTATATATATATATATATATATATATATATATATGAAGAGTTCAGATGCAAAAGCCTCTAAGTGCCATTTGAAATTTTCTTCTAAAATGATCATTTTTATCAAGCTTGTATATTTAAGTTCAGTAATTTCACTTAAATGACGATGAAGTTTACCTATTAATTGTCATTTAAGTGAAATTACTGAACTTAAATATACAAGCTTGATAAAAATGGGCATTTTAGAAGAAAATTTCAAATGGCACTTAGAGGCTTTTGCATCTGAAATCTTCATATAGTAAAACTTACAAATATACATATATATATACACACACAATAAATGTGTATATATACTGTATATATATATATATATATATATATATATATATATATATATATATATATATATAGTAAAAGTTGATGTATTGATTGAATAAACTAGTCTTAAATATACAAGTTAAAGTATGTATAAACTGTATATACTTTGTAGGTATTATACTATACTACTAGTATATACACTATTTTATTATATATATATATATATATATATATATATATATATATATATATATAAATGTATATATATAGTAAAACTTATAAATATACATATTTATTATATATATATATATATATATATACACACACACGCACACACAAAATAAAGTATATATACTTCGACAGTATAATATTAATAATATTATTAATTATTCATGTACTGTCAAAGAAATGGCCGTGTGCAAGCAGGTGCTTGTCTCATTTGTAATGTTTCTCCTTTGCCAAGCCTCTTATTTTCTTTTTTTTACTCCTCAGTTAAAATTGACTTAATTTCAGCTATCTACACAAGTGAAGAAGCTCATATTTGCTTATGGTAGCTTTTTCATGTTTTTTTCAGCAAACAGAAGGTAGCCGCTTGTGCATGGATGAGATTAATTAGGTCCAATTTTTGTAACAAGAGATCCATTTCGAAACAGATGGTGGTGAAAAAAAACTGTTTTCCTTCTGCAAGAAAAAAAGGTCACTTAGGCCAAAAATGGGAAAGGGGTGCTTATTTGAGCCCAACGTAACCACCCTGGTCTGTACATCAGCTGACATCAGGTGCCACATAGAAGTTGAAATAGGGCAAATTTGATGTGGTTATTGTTGTAACTTAAACTGTCTGACACAGCAACAGTGGCTCAACCAATGGCGCGAGATTGGGGCGGGAGTATCTGTTTTGACCAACCAATGTTCAGGAAACCTGTCATTATTTTTGTAGTTTTGCAAGAAATTACACACATTTCATCTGTAATTATGCCAATTAAAAAAAGACATTGATATGCGTTTTCAAAAGCTATCCTTGGTGGTCTTATATCACTCCTTCAAGCCTCCTTTCAAACCCGTCTCCCCATTCCCATTGCTCTGTGTTTGTTCTCAATAACCCTCCACACTAATGTGGACGGATTCATAATTAATTTTCTTTCTGCGGTTTGACCTCGATTCTCTCCGGCGCTCTGTCTCTTTTGCTTGCCATCTCCGCACAGGTCTATTTTTAAAATGCTTTTGGGAGGGTCCAGACAATCCTGATGCCTAATACTCAGACTGGGCATCCCAAGAGACGCCATTTTCATCCGCTCTTCGTTCTCTTGCTCATTTTTCACTCCATCCTGTCTCTTTGTCCCATGTCAATATCTACTTCATCATTTAGTCTCTCGTCTGGTGTTTCTATCCACTTGTCCCTCTGTTCTTTAAGGAATAGTCATCATTTACTCCCCCTGATGTCGTTCCGGAACCTTTTAGAACACACACACTGAGAATTTTTGAGGAATCTTCATTTAACCACACCAATCATTAGAGATTCATAAAACAAGTATTTTAAAGAACTTATTTTCACTATAATAATACATTAAAAATAAGTATTTATTTGTCTAATTTTCCAATTAAAATATGAACAAATAATGTTACTTGAGAAGCAACACTTTTTAACTATAAATAGCAAAATACACTTAAACAAGCCTTAAGATTTTATGCAATGTCTTGTCTCAAGTCAATTTAGCTTGTTTGAAATATTGGTTGACTTAGTCATTCAAAAGTTTTGTAAATTTAAGAAATTTACTTTTATTCCGTAAGGACGTCTTAAATTGTAAAAAAAAAAAAAAAAAAAAATTAAATATAGATTTAATATATTATATTTAATATTATAATATAATAATAATAATATTATATTATATTATAATATTTATTTAATATATTTTATATTATATTTAATATATTTTATTATATTAATATATTTATATATATTTAATATTATTATTTAATATATTTTATATATTCATAAAATATAAATAAATATAAATATTATTTATTTCAAAATTAATATTTTATAGCATTACTGTTTTTACTGTATTTTTGACCTAATAAATGCAGCCTTAGACTTCTTTCAAAAATATTAAACTGTCTTTGCAAACCCAAACTTTTGAACAGTGTATTTTCTGGACAAGACAAAAATGTATAAATGCACAAAAAACTATATTTATTCCATGTTGAAGCCATATGATAACAAACCAAAAGTGTTTAGGTGCATCATAGCTTCAAAAACAACCTAGCTAAAAAAACATTGTTGTCATATTTTATTGCGGATTTAAAAAGTGTTATTTAAACATTCTTGACAAAAGCTTTGACTTTCCCATTCAAGTAGACAGAATCTGTACTTGTGGAAATGGCAGAAAGATGAGTGAAATTGACAGAAATGTGTGAAATAGGCTGCATTAAGATTCAAAACATCTTTTGTGTTTCACAGAAGATAGACATTCATACAGGTTTGGGATAACATGATGGTGAGTAAATGATGACAGAATGTTCCTTTTTGGACAAACTATTCCTTTCTCTCATCATGTGACATTTCATCATTCTATCTTGCAAAAAGGAGAGTCATTATTACTCACTGGTCCCTGTGTGCACTGGCGTCAGCAGCAGCCATCGATAAACACACATACATTACTACAAACACTTCGGAGAGTGACAAATACACCTATCACCGCTCCACATATTACACGCCGCATTCTTGATGTCACTGGAATAAACATTTGTCTGTGTTATGTGTTAATCATGGCGTCTCAGCGCACTGCTTTCAATTGCTTTATATATCACTGTCTCCACGCTGTTCTTCTGGCACTCATTGCATGCAAACTTTTTAAACAGATGCTGCATTCTTGCATGCAGGAGTGAGTACAAGAGTGAAAAGTATGTAGGGAATGTTTATGCATCTAAAATAGAGTGCAGAGGAGTCAGCTTATCTTTGAATGTGGAGGAGAAAGGAGATGATCTTCTGTTGTAACTTTGTTAAAACACCTGTGCATTGACACTGATAGTTTCTGACAAAATGCAGTACAATATGATTTTATTCAGGACATCTAATATATGATCATATTTTTGGTCCATGCACCATGAGCAGTTCTGCTTTTGGAGTAATAATTAGAGCACTTTCTGCTTTCTAGGGCATTTTCTGACAGATCCATTACATAAATGGCACTCATGTGACCTCTTTCAAACTTCCTGCTCCCCAAAAGATGACTTTACTGACAAAAGTGGGAGTTCGGGCAAGATATTCTGATCTTTTTAAAATGTAACTGAGAAAGTGGATCAGTCTTTAATTTAGATTCATACAATTTTTGTTTTAATAACACAAAGGCACAAGAAACTATGCTTCTGTGTAACAGCTGCAGCCAGATTACAGAATACTATTTTTTATTTTTTTTGTAATACAATTTAAATTTCTCTTCCAAAACAATTAATACGACACACTACAATAAATTATACAGTAATAGTAAATGCATGAATGGCTGCAGTGCATCAGTTTTGTCCTTTCTATTACTTGCTCTGTTAAATTGTAATATTTTCAATCTTTTCATAAATGTTCTCTTCATGATGTTTTAATACACTTTTAATATCACGTTTTATAACATTTAAAGTATTTAAGAGCAAAAAGCCCAACTTTATCTAGCCTCAAAGGCAAGTTACAAATAATATCTAATGGAAACAGCATAAAGTAGACACTAGATACTGAATAAATATTACAGAAACTTCCACAGAAGTCTATCAAAAAATACCATGGGATCAAATTAACCTTGTGCTATGATTTTCCATCACTGTTGTTTGTCAGACCTCAGACTGACAGCGGGTGTTTATTTCAAATATGTTTTTACTCCATTATGTATTCATGAGAACCATAAGATGCAATGTAATATGGTAAAATATCCTCAGCAGTGGCAGCCAAAATGTAACCCCCATGCTCCATAAACTGTGCAGTAATCCGGCTGAATTGGGCTGGATTTGACTCCCATGATTCGTATTCTGCATTATGTAAGGTTTATGGGGAATTTGTGTCTGTTTGTGGACTTCTAATAGATCTCTGGGTATTGGAGATGGAGTTTGAGGGGAAATGTATGCAAAATCGACCATCGGTTGAGCACAACATATTGCTATTTTTATGTAAGTGAACACACTGTTTTGAAGTGAACTACACAAGCACATTTCAGAAGTTTTTGTCATAAATGTATCTTTTTTTTATTGTTTTGTCTGAGACATTTAGCATTTGACAACCACAAAGTACTTGTTTAGTCTTCATTTTGAAACAAATATCTATTGTTTAACCATCATGTTTTGTTTGAAAAGTAAAATAAATGACACTTTCTTAAAGGGATAGTTCACTTTGCTGTAGTTACAAGAGGTAAAACGATTTAAATACTGTTCGTTTTCTCACACAAACTGCTTGTTTCGTGTCTTAGGGCATCAATGTGTACATTTACAAGTCATCAAATCATGTTTGATGATCAAATCAAAATACTGCAGAAACAAAGACACCTACATCTTGGATGCCCTTGAGGTAAGCTAAAACATCAAAAATTATTTTTTAAAGTGAACTATCCCTTTTTATATATTTTCTCATCTAATGCAATGACAATCATACATGTCTTATTTTTTGGCCCCGGTGTCACTGATATTTTTTGTGTCTGTGTGTAAAAACAATTTTCACTCAAAGTTTGCCTGTAAATTTCACAGATAATTACAAAGAATTGGCAAGAATTGTGAAATTTTGAAAGAATTACTCTAATAATCTTTCCTTTATTTACACCTTTGAAAAATCTCTTTGTCGTGCAGTACTAGTTGATAATCAGTTTGTTTAATGAACTAAAATGATAAAACTGTAGCTCATCTAGGCAGAAAAGCATATTTGTCTGAACTAGCCCAAACTGGCAAATATCTTCTCCATTTATGTATCCAAACTTTCTGGCACATCGGAACTGAAGTTAAACAGCTTTGTCCTCCACAGAGCTAAAATAAGATTACATCGCGCAAAACCCCAAACCTGTGGCTTTGATGTGACACACCAGACGGTGTCCAGATCTGAAATGAGTTTACAGTACGTGGACACACAATTCTGGATTTCATTCAGAAATGGAGCCAGCAGAGAAAAGGTTTATTACTGAGAAAGGGGTTTATATTGGTTATGTAACTTATGGGAATACCTCAAACACGTTTTATTTATTGCTTGATATAGCAGACATAAGCAATCTCCTGACAGTAAAGATACTTTTAATGCTTTTCTTGTGTTATTGGATGAGCATCCCTGTTTCTAGAGGAATGCAATGCAATAACACACGCAGTGTATCCCAAATCAATAAAATGGGAACGTGAGACTTGTGATTTCTGCATGACAGTAATATAATATTGGCATTGGTACATGAGGGTACATGTAATGATTCTGATTTTGATTTGTTAAACTGATAAAAAGAAATTTATTATATAGTATCTCATTTTTTAAGCTGAAAAAAATAAAGATTTTATATGTAGCTGAATATAAACAAAGGTTGTGTACAGAGGTAGGTTTGTGTTTTTTTTCTTTACTCATCTCACCTGCACTTTTCCTCATGTTTATACAACAGTCCTTCCTAATTTTATCCCATCAAATATATCAGTAAATCAAACCAACAACAATCTTAAAGCGGTTGCTAAACAACCAGAGAAACGTGGGCGCCGTCATCTTTAGAATATTGTCTTAGTTTGAACTTCCGGTTTCGCGGTCGAGGAGTAATTAGCTGGTGAAGTGGATTTACTTATTGTAGAGTTAGCAAAAGTTATCATGAACATTGTAATGTTTATCATAAGCATTGTAAAGCAGATGTCTTAACAAATGTCGACCAGGAATTTTTTTTTACGAGCAGTTCATGCAAGATCGCTGTCAAAATACAGACCGGAAGTCAAAAGACAACGAGCGCAGCACTGAAAAGGGACGGGGTTACAGAGGAGGAAGCATCGTTTTTGTGAGTGTTTTTTACCCTCAGTATTAATTTTTGTAGTTTAAAAGTGAGTCGTTGTGATGTGTTTATTTTTTATGATATTGATAATGGTAAATGATATCAAGTAGCCTATAATAAGAGTTGAAATGAACACATTTCTGTTTTTTTGGGGGGATGAAAGCCTGTTTCACACGACAGATAAGTAGCACTCCTAAAAATAAAGACTCTTTATTGGCGTTGATGGTTCCATGAAGAACCATTAAAGTGTAAAGGAATCAGTCAGTTAAGTTTACATTATTTAGTAAACTGACCTTTCTATTTTAGTTTTTTTTAGGTTATTAAAATGTTCTTCACGCTAAGAAAAAACAATTATTTGAATAACTCTTCACTGAAAGGTTCTTTTGCGATCCAGGAATGGCATTGAAGCGAAAACCTTACGATTCTTGACTCGATTTTCAAGAATGCTTAATGACAAAAAGGTTCTATATAATGAGAAATGTCTCAAATGATTGCATCATTTTTTTCTAGTGATGAAGTATGCTAATGAGCTGCTTAATTAATAACATTTAATGAGAAGTTAAAAATGAATTAAAACTAGAATCCCTGAAAGGTTCTACATATGAAACGCATGCCTTTAAGTTTCTATAGAACTTTATATTCTAAGAGTTTGTATATATGTGCCGTTGGTTGTGTAGGGCCTTACTGATGTATAAAGACACACTGATTTCTGATACTCACTTTCCCTCTGAGCCGTAGCTGTTCATGCTGTCCTCGATGGACTCGTGGCTCGCCTGCCGGACCGTCCGACTGGGCATCTCTACAGCCAACCCTGTCTCTGTGCTCCTCTGAATGCTCTTTAACCTGCGGCCCTCGGGGTCTGAAACAAGGAAAGAAAGGTAAGTTCATCAAACCAACGTTTAATTCGTAAGATGTTTTTCTTCATATTTTTAGCTTGTTGCCTACTAGCTGAAGTCTCTTTGATTTGTAGTCCCTACTTCAATGTAAATTTGTGGGATTTTATGCCTGTTCCAGTTGTTAAAATCACTATAAGCTACATGATTTAAGGTATCATTCATGTATGTAATTTACTGGAGGTTCTGATAAAATGTAAATTGCTGCAGTCCATTTAAAAAATACAGTACATTTAATTAATTTGATTTAAGTAGATGTTAAAAAATCATTTTGAATGAATGATTAACTCACTTATAAAGACTTCACATGTTTTCATTACTGGATTTATTGGTGTTTTTGAAAGAACCCTTGAACAAATGATTCAACGACGAATACATTTTTTAGCAGTCACTTGTCGCCACCTACTGGTGTGATGATGTAATTAAAACAGTCTTTATTTGAACGTCAGGTTTCTTACAAAAGTTGATTTACTGTATTTTGATCGCTTCCGTAGAAATCAGTGTTTATACCCGAACCATAAACTTTTATCCCAGTATCTCTGTGATAATATGAATATTTGTAACAAAGAAATAACAATACAGTGTGGCCAAAAAGACTGCACAGACGCCAACACAGATCTGAATTTGTCAACATTTTCGAATCGCTGTCATTTAGTAATGATGTTGTGTGTAAAATGCTTGTTTTTTTTCCTTAGCAAGCACCACAAAATGATAGCGAAATATCTCTGATATTCTTGTATTTCTGTCTGAGCAGTAAGGCACTGGAAAAAGCAAGTTCTTTCTAATCCTCTCCATATCAGCGAATGAAATGTTGTGATAACATTGCTGCCAGGTAGAGCACTGTTGTATTAAAAATAAATCCTTTAGAAAATATAATCTTCTTGTATAATTCAAGTGTGTAGTGGTGCCGTATTGAACGTAGATGGCTTAGAGAACAGATTCACAAAGCCTGAACTTTTCCTAGTAAAGGTGAAGGGGATCAGCCGCAGACTGATCGCTGTACTAGCCCATGACCTCATGAATATATTTCCATTCAGAGAATGATTTTTAGCGTAATTTCAAAGCTAGATGTCATTTCATAATGGGCCTTTTCCCCTATTCCCTATTCCCCATATACATCAACATAAAACATGACCCATTTTACTTCCGCAGACTAACCTATTTAGTGGTATAGATGGTGACCCTGATTTCACAAAGTGCAACAAGTACAACATCTTTGTTGATCCTGAAACAGCATCCCAATCAACCAATCAGATTTGAGGAAAAAGCTTACAGTTTATGTCAAGTTTAGGCTTACGACCAGGGTTAGATGCTTCTACATCAGTGCTATTCACCTATCATTTCCCATTGATTATAGGGAAAACATATTGGTTTAAGACTAAATTTTGGGTAAAAGGCAAAATCACTGTGACCTGTATAAATATTCAATGAGGTTGAATTTTTGATGTCCAAATTTTTATTTATACATACATAAATACATACACACTCACACTAGTGTTAAAAAATTCAAGGTGAGTACACTATTTAATGTTTTGATCAAAAAAACGTAAAAACTAATAATGTAAAAATCATTCTAATATGCTGATTATCTGTTCAAGTAAAAAAAAAAAAGAAAAATAATATTTTTAAAATATTATTACCAATGTAGAAAACAGTTGTGCTGCTTACTATTTTTGAGGAAACAAAACGTGATACTTTTTTGAGGATTCTTTGATGACTAAAGTTCAAAAGAACAGCATATATTTTACATATAAATGTTTTGTAACTTTATAATGTACCAGAAATGAAGATATAAATATACTATAGTCATCACTGAAAACACGTAATCCATTGAAACGTGTTCTCTCTGCATGGACACGCTCACTCTGTAGTGATGGGAATCCAGCCATTTTCACAGCTCTGTCCTGGCCGTGAAGCACATGACCTAGTTAGGCGGTTCCTAAAAATACAGTCCTCTTTTCTCTCTTCCTGCGTTTCTGGTGCGTTCGGCACATGCTAACTAGCATGTCATCGTAACCTTCCAAAACAGAACATCGTGTATCAGGAAACGCACTAGAAATGCCAGGGTTGCTATGGGAGACAAGAACAGTGTGCTTCAATGGATTTATCACTCTCTCTTTCTCTCTTGCAGTGTTTATTTAGTGAACATGCCTGAAACAATGATTTTAATCTTTCCACAAAATAGTCTGTGGGAAAAAACTTGATTTTTACATGTGCATTGTACATGCAATTGTCAACACAATCTTCAATGTGGCCTCCAGGGTGTTGCTAGGGTGTTGCTAGGATCGGTTTTAACATGCTTCTATGTGGCTGCTTGAGAGTTGATTCAGGGCAGTTGTTAAGTGGTTTCTAGAATGTTCAGGGATTTGTATGCTGGTATTTAGGGAGTTCTAAGTGGTTGCTTGGGAGTTTGGTGGTTCTAGGATGTTCTGGGTGGTTGCTAGGTGGTCGCTAGGGATTTGTTTGTTGGTGTCTAGGGAGTTCCAAATGGATTGCAAGGGTGTTGTTTGGTGATTTTTCACAGTATATGAGCAAAAATGAATTGGCTCTAAAACACTCAATTTTTACATTAATTATATCTTGTATAAGTGTGATGTTTTTGATCCCTGGACATCTCTCACCAACGCTTGGAATTACAAGCAGGTCTCGCCGACAACAACAGATAAAGTCTCATTTCGTCATATGGCCAACACCCATTAATCAAAGTGACATTCATGAATTTACTGCAAAAAAAAAGAAAGAAGTAAGAGGCTTTTCTAACAAGCCCTTTTAGATGCTATCTCATCTTGCTTGTGGTTTATGACCCACACTTGTCAGGTGACAGAGTGTTTAGATTTATAATTTGATTAAAGGGGTGGTATAATGTGCATTTCACAAGATGTAAAATAAATCTCTGATGTCTCCAGAGAGTGTATGAGGGTTAGCAAAAACGCATCGCTTTGTGTCTGGCCCTTTAAATGCAAATGAGCTGCAGCTCCTGACACAGTGGGCGGAGCTTCAAGAGCGCGTTCAAGAGTGCAGCTCTGATTACCTCATGCTAAAATGTCAGAAACTGTTCTGCCTTTTATGTTTAAACTGGAGTCACAAAGATGGAGAGACGTGACAACATGTAGAATGCAACAGGACATCTCTGAATGGTTAGATGATGAATTTATGTTGCTGATGTGGTGTTAACTATCTTCAATTAGCATATTCTGTCAGGATAATCTATAAATCAGCGTTTTCACGACGTGTCATTAATCCGGAAGTCGGCCATTTTGGAGGCACAGAACATAAACAATGCCATTGAACCATAGACAATAAAAGAAATGGACAGAGCGATCTCATTGGAACTCCATTGAGACGATTGAAGCCCGTTATGGGTGATTTTTTAGCACTTCCATCCCTGACGTGCAGACTCATACAGAGCTAGTCTACGTAGATGTGACGTAAGTGAACCGTTTGACTTCTAGTGCGGTGGCATGTGAAATCTGAATCATTCCCTCCTGAAACATGCGCAGAGGCAGAGAGTATGAATAGGAGCTGTCCACGGGCTAGGAGAGGGAGACAAGTTTCCTAGCTATTCTGATTAATTATTTTGTCATTTTGCCTCCACGTTTCCTGATTGCGCGCGAGCTTCTTCTCGTGTCCATACGGTAATCTCAAAACTGTGTGAGTCGCGTGGGTATGACGCAATCGTTAGCCTACTTTCACTAAAACTGCTTCTACGGGGCCATAACATAAGCTACAAGGTAATGGAGCTATTTATACATTGTCGAGTTTCTTTAGAAATAAATAAAGGACAAATGGGGTCTTCAAACGCCTCGGATGTAAAGTTATTCACTGTCAAAGTGACGCCAAAATGAACGGGAGTCAATGGGAATGCTAACGCAAGTGAAGTTCTGCCACAAGATGTCAGCTCCCGCGAGGCTTCAACTTCCGGTCGATGGATTACCCCCTTGCATTGAACTGAACGGACTCGCAAATTTGACTGATTTATTTCTGCTGAAAAATGGTCGAGATTTGGTCTGTACTAATCGGTCGCATCGGCAAAATACCTTTCGAGTTCTATAGACTGCCAAAAGTTAAAGAGAAGAGTGCAAAAAACTGATGAAAGAAGGCGTTTGTGGTTGAGAGAGTCATAGCATCAGCTCTCATCGGCTCATCATCCTCACCTTATGTCATTCTAAACCCTTTTTTCCCTCGTGAGAAATTATTTTCCATCAAGAGAAATTATTTTCCTAAAAAGTATAGTTCTCATCCCTTGTGTGCAATATTTACTTTTATGGCGTTTTGGAGCTGGAAAAGAGCATCAAGAAAGTTTGTTGCACAGCAAAAAAAAAAAAAAAAGGACATAATTTTAAGTCTCTATAAGAGCACATTATGTTGATGCGTCACTACTATGGACTCCACACTTCCCAGATTCAGATGAACAGGATGCTCTTCCGTTTGTTTTCCACATAGCTTGCTGAAGATCATTAAGGCAGTCGTTGACTGTCATCTAAATGAGCATGTCAGGTTTCTAGTTTGTCCATGCGATCGATCATGCCATTACCTCTCATTACCTCAGCCTGCCTTAATTACCTATTAACTCTTTGATAAATCAGTAGCATAGAGGCCTATTGATCTACAGTGATGTTGATAGATGTCTGGTTGGAGGCTATAACCTCTGTGCTTTCTAATCAGATGCGAAATCTTACACTACTACTGGTGAAGTAAAGACGGATAGCCAGATCTTTCTTTCTTTCTTTCTTAGCTGTTTTTTTACAACTACTTGTTAATGGAAGTGGTTGATACTCACAAAATCTGTCAAATATGTCTTATTTCATTTATATTACTGTAATGGATAAATTACTGTAATGCATATTACTGTACTGGATTTCATTATTTCTTCTTTTTTATTTTTTTTATTATATTTTATTTATTTTATTTCCAGGGCATATATTTACCCAATATTCTCATTTTGAGTTAGTATGTTCAATTCCCAGTCAACAAAAATATTTCACTGTATTACAGAACCAGAATTGAGAAAAATCCAAAATAACTTCCAGATGCATTATTGGAAATCTACGCATTGTGGAAATTGGGACAAAACATTGAGATCAGAATGCAAAAATTTCAGTCAAATTGAAATGAATAAAAGGCTCCCATTTTTTTTTAATGCTCCATTTGGGAATGTGTTAAAATCCTTTTAAAAGCCCCAAATACACAAGTATTACGCGTGTGCTGGTATGAGAGCCCATCTGTTTAATCTCAGAGGGAGGGTCGGATCATACACAGATGCGTCCGTCTCAGCCCAAAATTATGCCAAATATTTACTCATATACTGGCATAATTCAGCTCTGACGTTTTCCATACAAAGAGAAGTGAGCTTCAGGAGACAGAGATCCGAGCTATAAATGGATGCAAGGGGGAAAATGACCTCAGAAGGTCATTTATCAGAAGCAAATATATGAGAGTTATATTAATATACCTGAGATATTTCTGGGATTTTATGAGTTTGATTTTTCATTCTGGAGCTTCAGTAACTGCAGACACAAGTCTGTTCATGGCGGACATTATATTAAAACATTTGTCTTGTGTTTTATAATTTGAGTATTTTATCATTGTTGATGGTTTAAATTGATCTATATTAATATAATTCATACTAGAATCGCTGACAACTCGTTTCAGTCAGTTTAGAATCGATTCTTTCTTTTAGAAGACTTCATTTTTTTTGTGCACCTTGAACTTTACATTTTTCAGACCTTTTCCATTCACAAACAGCTATATTATACATTAAATGTAATATCTGAAAAAGCATAATAGAGGCACTTTAATACTCTCAAAAAAAATTCTGTTTCTCAGAGGTAAAAATGATATAAATACTGTTCGTTTTCTCACACAAACCGCTCGTTTCGTGTCTTAGGCCATCAATGTGTACTTAAATTTACGAGTCATTAAATTATGTTTAATTTGGACTTCTCTGTGCATGCTCTTTGAGGTGGTGACCATAGACCTGCATTATATGACTGACAGACAAGAACGGTTTGACCTAAAAATATCAAAATTGAAAATACTGCAGAAACAAAGACAACTACTTGGATGTGCTTGAGGTAAACTAAAACATACCAAAAATTAATTTCAAAGTGAACTATCCCTTTAAAGACTTTCTTATACAGTACTATTTTAAAATAGCTTTTATTATTTAATTTTTGCCCTTTTGAGTGTATGTTGCATCTCTGGACGATTTTTCTGCCACCATTTATTTTAAGTTGCATTAGTAGTAATTATTTGGCAGAACATTAATGTTACAATAAAACACTATTGAAATTAAGTGTAAAGATAACAGGAGGTAAAAAAGATCCAGGTTGACGTACTAAAGCCGGACTCAAACTCATATTGCCTCCATGAGCACCACTACCACTAAGCCACAGCTCAAGACTTAATTGACTTTCAGAACAGCATGTTCATTCAGAATGTAGGCCACCGGATGCTGTTTCAGATACTTTGTTTGTCATAATAACGCGTAGGCGGCAATAACCGAGCAAGTGAGTGTCGACATTGTGTGAAGCTTCAAACAGGCTCGTTCTGCAGAGACTTAACGCTAGAAAAAGACACACGCTGTGATTCACTACACAAGTCAACAGCCTCTTAAACTGATGTGCTCTCTGAACGCTTCTGCCAAGCGGTGTATTAAAAACAAATGCATGTTTGGTTAGGATTTTCAATTATGATCTTTATTTGTAACATTGGGTGCACACCTGTTATTTCATTATTTCATCATTATGCAGATATAATTGTCGTTATGGTATTATATTGACTCTAATTCTAAATGAATTGATTATGAAGGATGCACTCCCTGCTATAATGTAATTATTTTTATTTTGTATCCACTGATCTATGATGATGAATCTCACGAAAGCATGCATGGATTGCCCTAAACTAAAAAAAAAAAAGATTAAATATAAGTTATGTTTTAAATCATATATTATTTAGGTTATATTTTGCATAAAGAAAATTAAGACAAAAATTCTGTAATCACTGTAATCATATTCTAATTGGATTTTCTGTTCATAATAATAGTTATAAGGTCAAAATTATATAATAATTATAATGTCACAATACATAAAAAAGAGTATTCATTTCTTTATTATTTCATTTTTGGCCTTTTTTGTTAGCATCCGTTGCATTCATATATATTTTATTATTGGAGTTTTATTTATATTTTTAATACATTTTATTATTTTTTTTATTTTCCTGTTAATTTTAGTTTAATCACTGTAAAAAAATATTGTTGGTTTAACTTAAAAATTAAGTAACCTGGTTGCGTTAATTTTAAGTTCATTGAACTGGAAAAAGTGAGTTATTACAATGAAGGAGATTGATTTAATCATCAGAAACTCAAAATAATAAGTTATCTGAACTAAATAAATTATTTAAGTTGATTTACAAAAGAAAAAATGTTGTGATAACAAATCTTGAGAATATATTTTTTTCAGTGATGTAGTTATGTTATTTGCTTTTGTTATTTTATTCATTTTTAGTTGTTGCTTAAATATTGCTATTTATTAAAAATCTGTTTATTTTTTACTTATTTCCAGTTAACATTTTAAGGAAGCATTTCAAATTTTCATTTAGTTTAAGTTTTATTTGAACAAAAATGTTTTTAATAGTTTTAATCATTATTTCACCCCAAGCTTCAAAAAAAGCATGTTTTATATTATATTTGATTTATATTATGTTATGGTTTGCATAAAAATGCTGTATTACAGTTCATGAGGTTCTAATAATGTCAAGAATATGTCTAAATAGGCTTTAATTTCCTTTTTTTCTTTTGATTTAGATGTGAATTGTGGCCTGGACCTGTTTTTGTGAGATTCACTCACAACCATAAGGATTATTGATGATCATAATACAAGTCCGTAACATGATTCTTCCTCCCAGACTGTAGTAAAGGACATGACAGCAGGTAAATCTGAGCATTCGTGCACAACCATCTGTTGTTGCTCCCACACGTCAGTATCACTGTGTTTTCCGACTGCACATGCCAACACAACGGGTGCAGAGCAAACGCACCTGTACGCCTCACCATCAGAGGTCGAAAGAGAGATCAATCAGTGCTGCTCTAGGCTGGTGTGAGAAGAAATCAAATGAACATCCTTAAAATCACATCAATTTACATGCAAAGCAAAATGCATCATTAATTTTTCATTTAGAGAATGGAGTGCAAGTGGATTTGGACTTATTTATTTATTTTTTGGCGTATAGATTTTATATTCTGTTTTATTTTTTTATTTTAGTTAAAGTTTTTGTTTTTTAAAATGCCTATAGTTTTTCTTTCAGTTTTAGGGTTTTTTAGCACATGGTTAAACTAAATGAAACTGAGACGTTGCCATCGCAAATATATTAATTTGATATTTTTTTCAGTTAAAGTTTAATTAATGTCAATTGACACTGTTTTTTTTTTGTGGTTTTAGTTTGTTTTAGTCAACTATAATAACCCTGTTTCTGCAAAACTCAAAATTCAAAATATAATAAAAACTATAACATCTCAATGATACTAAAAAAAAACAATTCATCACTAAATTATTATATTTCTTTTTAAAATATTTTATAGCCATTTTGTGTACGATCTTAAAATGTCAACCGATGATTGAAACTTGATCTTTGTAGGAATGTCAGCATAAAATGATTTTACATAGCACCTTGTATGCTTGTAATCAAAGTAATTAAACTTTTAAACACATTGTGATTAAAATTCTACAGTAGTGACCTTATTAAACCTTTTAAAAACAGAAAAGGCATCTGATTATATGCTGAAAGTATTTATTTTATATATTTATGATGTTTACATATGCATCAGAATTAGAACAGAATATTTTGTATGAGATGCTTTTAACAGGAACAATGAATGATGATTATATTATGTGTCAGAATAGGCATCAGTGTGAAACAGGGAATTTGATTATCTGATTGGACAGACTGTTGTCTTCACATTGGCATTATGTGATAGATTTCTCACCCTTTTTCTCTTTTCCACTTGGGAAAAAAACATCAGATTGCTTTCTCACCTGTGCATGATTGCTGGGAATCGAATATTACTTCAGCAGCCATTGATTTAAATCCACTACAGACGCACACCTGCTCATATGGACTGATGTGAATCCCCTGCACACTTATCACATTGACATTTTCTAAATAATTGAACTTGTGCATTGGAAACAGACATCAAATCTCTATCATAAAAAATAGCTTCGTGACATTTTCAAAAGAGCATAACATTTGATAAAGCGATGCCACTTCAGATTGTCTTTAACCAGACCCACTTGAATGAGCCCCGATTGAGTTCCGATTTTTGATTCAAAAATAAATAAAAGGCTGTTCAAAAGTAAGAAATTGAACTACATTTTATGAAGAAACGTGAGTGGTTTTTTATCATGCAAACCCTTGATTCCTTGATACAAGTCTCTGTGCCTCCAGAAATATTCTGGTGTCTAGATATGGCTCTTTCAATGCATGTCTATCGTAAATTTGCCAGAAAAATAAGCTGGAACGCTACTAATAGCACACCTCTCCTTAAAGGTATAGGGTAGGAATTTTATTTCATAAACACTTTTTGTTATACTGGTATCTCTTCACATCCTGTTAGCAATCAATAATAGAAGTGGTCTAAATATTAAATCTTGTGGATGTCTCGGGACCAAAGAATATCCGTCCAATCATTACATTTGGTCCGAAAGCAATGATAGGATGTCCTGCCTGTCAGCATATGTGTAACATCATGACTTTTGCGTAAACATATTTCTGCAACATTATCTATACGCATTTTGAGCTATCCGTGTGTATGTCTACGCCGAGTGATTCCGCGCGTATGTACACGCTGTTAAATGTCTGAAACAAAGCAAAATATAGATCTACATCTAGGGAGCGAATTTTTTTTTTTTTTCTAGGATGGTAGGGAAGATGGAAAAAAAGATGGAAAAGACTCGTACTGTAAATGCTATTAACCCCAGTGACATACATACGCCATTTCATGAGATCAAAATGAAAAAATCTTTTTCCGAGTCAATTCGTTCATTGAATGAATCAAATGACTCAAAAAAAGATTTGTTCATTTTGTTTGAACAGGAGAGTCACGAACGAGCATCAAAGAACAGAGCAAGGCGAGCATTTGGGCTTATAAAACTTAAACTTTGTTATCTTAAACAATCGTTTCGCTTGATAAAACCTTGAACAGTTTACAGTTTGCACTGAAACTGTCTTTTGGACCTTGAACCGTTTGGTTCCCATTGAAGTCCATTTTATGGAAAAAAAAATCCTGGAATGTTTTCATCAAAAACTTTAATTTCTTTTCGACTGAAGAAAGAAAGACATGGACATTTTGGATGACATGGGGGTGAGTAAATTATCAGCAAAAGTTTTATTAGCTAACATAAGTTAAGTTAGTTAGTGGTAATCACTTTTACTTTTCAGTATCATAGACCAATCTACGTTTTTATGTAACTGACTTTAAAAAGTTATTTAGTGTCTTAGATGACTCATTTGTAAGAATAGTCTAAGCAGTTTATGAAACTTGTTTATATTCTCTCAGCATTAAGGTAATATCTTACTGATTTATGAATGAACCGCTCGCTTTAAAATCTTCCCGGTCTACTGACATTTGTTATGACATCTGCCTCAGACTTTACAATGCTCATGATAACTTTCATTAACTCTATAATTAGTAAATCCACTTCACCGGCTAATTGCTCTTCGACAGCGATGCCATAGCGATGCTACCGCAATAAGTTCAAACACAAATGATGTGCGCTTGGTTTCTATGACGCACAAGTGTGACTCGGTTTTTTAAAAATATAAATATCTTCCCCCATCATCCTTCACCTGGTTTAAGAAAGCGAAAACGTGCTGATAATCAATGTCACAATTAAATCTCATAAGCGCGGACACACCTTCACATTGGACACGGATGCTACGAGTATCAATCATCCTGACCTCCTTCTATCTTTCCCTCTGTCCTTGATTCACTACGCTCTTATGCAACACAGAATGTGCGCCTGCCGCCATATGACATCTCACTGATGGCGTGTGTGTGTGTTTGTTTGTGAGTTATTTTGAGCAGCAGCATCAATGCAAGACCTGTCAGTGTAGGAGGGTTAATAAGCCTCGAGACTTCAGAGCGTTTCGCTTTTCCTCGGTTGAGATTTGTTCCTGTGCTGGTGGAGGGGGGAGCGAGACATGTTGTGCTTTGGGATTTTTGGTACACGTTGCATCAAACAGCATTAACAGCAAACAGGATATGAAAGATGAAGTCTGAATGCGCCACGACAAGCGGTGGGAGGGAGGCAACGTTGGGTCTGATGTGTCTCGCAAAGGCTTCGGGCCCTTCTTGTCGACATGGCTGGAGAGCGAGTGTGTTATATAGGTGTTGATCCCGCCTTGTGTGGCTGTTAGATTAAATCTGAACACAGAATGAAGAAAAAAGGGTGGGTGAGAGCAGACTGGACATCGAAACTTTTACTTTGAGCGGTTTGAGTTTGAAAGGACACATGATATGCAAAATAAAAGTACCAGATTAAGTCATTTCTCAATTATTTCTATGATCACACAGCACATATTTGTATTTTACCCTGGAAAAAATCCCCAAAAATGTATTTTTAGCCATTATTTTGTATTGCTTTTTTCTTTTGCTTAGGGAGGTTATTCTAGATAATTTCTTCAAGATTCGTGCAGTTTTTTTTACCCATATTGAAAATGCTTTGAAGTCCATGAAAGTGTAGGATAACCCATATCAAAAATATTATTATGTGAAAAATAAGTGTACCAGAAGTCATAGTTCAATTGTGTGTGTGATCACACATAAATTTCATTTGTATTTTCCCAAATCCCTCAAATGTGTCTTTTAACTTCTTCTTTCTGTCTATGCAGGTTTTTCTAGATGATTCCTTCAAGACATGTGCAGTTTGATGCCATTTCCCGACCAGATGGGATGCAACAAAAGATTCCAGCAAGTATTTTTTTAAACCCATATACTGAATGTGAAAATGCTTTGAAGTCCATAAAACTGTAGGATAAACGTATCAAAAATATTATATGAAAAATAAGTGTATCAGAAGTCGTAGTTCAGTTATATCTGTAATCACACATAACTTATATTTGTATTTTCCCTTGGAAAATCCCCCAAATGTGTCTTTTAAGCTGCTTCTTTTTTCTATGCAGGTTTTTCAAGATGATTTCTTCAAGATATGTGCAGTTTGATGCCATTTTCTGACCAGATGGGATGCAACAAAAGTTTCCAGCAAGTTTTTTTTTCATCCTCACTCACTGAAAGCAAAATTGCTGCAAAGCAATAACGTGAAATTCACATAACTGTAGGGTATTTGACACTTAAAGGGATACTCCACCATTTTAAGTTGATACATACCTCTGTTGATACATACCTCTGTCGTCTCAGTTCGCGCACTCAAATCGCGTGAGCCACTTTGATAGCACTTATATACCTCCACGTTTTCCCTATTTAAATACAGTTACACGAGAGTGTAACTCGACCAAGAGTGGTGACACAAAATAAAACGTTTGTAGCTCATGTAACTGTATTTAAATAGGGAAAACGTGGAGGTGTTTGGTCGCTTCTCTGCTAGGCCCATATTAAATGAAATGGGCTAGTTAAGTGCTATCAAAGTATCTCGCGCACCAGAGCGATTGAGTGCGCGCACTGAGACGACAGAGGTATGTATCAACTCGTCTTAGTTAAGGGAATAACATCGTTTAATTTGAAAAAAACGGTGGAGTATACCTTTAATGACTGACCTGTTCATTGCCACCTATTTGCCTTTTATTGAATGACATTTTATACACTCTTAAAAATGCTGGGTTGTTTTAACCCAAATTTGGGTCAAATATGGACAAACCCAGCCATTGGGTTACATTCTTAAATTACATTTTTAACCCAATGTTTGAGTTTGTCCATATTTGACCCAAAATTGGGTTAAAACAACCCAGCATTTTTTAGAGTGTAGTGGTCTATTTTTTTATTAGCATTGAACAGATAGAACACCACAAAATTCAACAATACAAATACCAAAAAAGCCTAGAGGGTTTTAATAAAAAACTTACAATCAAATATTATAAATAAATTGAAAAATCAGAGTTTTTATTTTATTTTTATTTTATTTTATTTATTTATTTTATTATTATTTATTTATTTTTTTTTTATTTTTTTTATTATTATTTTTTTTTTTTGGGCGTGGTCGATGTTTTGTTATATTAGGAATTATATGAAAATTCAATAAATAAAAAAAAAATATATATAATAAATAGAAATAATATTTAAAAAAAAAGAATTCAGTCACATTTTCACTTTTACTACACTCTAAACAATGCTGGGTTGTTTTAACCCAAAATTGGGTAAAATATGGACAAACCCAAATGTTGGGTTAAAATTTTAACCCAACTTCAACTTTCGCTTTCAACTGTACATTTTTTAATTGCGTTTTTAACCCAACATTTGGGTTTGTCCATATTTCACCCAACTTTGGGTTGAAATAACCCAGCATTTTTTAGAGTGTATAAGAACAGGCAAATACAACATTGCAAAATTAAAAAAAAAAAAAAAAAAAAAAAAGCTTTATAAAACGGATAGTTCCGGTCATTGATTCTGATTCCTCGTTAAAAGTAAGGAATACTTGATGACGGGCGTTGAATTATTTGAGAAATAACGCACACCCGAGGTGGTAATGCTTGAGTGGGAGAGCATGAGAAAGAGAGTGTGCTTTCGGTAGGCTACACAAAAATGTATTTATTTATATTTATATGCTTGTTGTAGTCTGTAGGACCTTGAAATAACTGAAATCATTTGGTGAAGTGATATGTAACTGTAATGCATTCAAGGAACTACTTTAGTCCTGCGTTTACCTGAAAATATTTACACACCTTAGAACACCTTAGAACAGCCCTGTTGTATAAGCCATTGAAAATTACTCTTATTGCTTTAGTCTATCTTGTGTTGTGCCTGGTTAGGACATGTGTTAGTTCGGGTGCATAATTATAGAACAAAGATGAGAACACCGCTGTCTAGTTAAAGAGTGAATTGTAGTCATTAATGGCTCATTATTTATAGGATCTATTAGCCTGCAGACTCTTTGATACCTTCGGTTTTATACGTTTCAGTATGAGCCTTTTGAGAAAGCAACATGTTTATGTATTGCAATATCACCCTTGAATTTCTAAAGTATCTGATCAGTTGCAGAACTTAAGATGTGAAAACGACACAAGCAAAGGATCATTCAGCAGTCTCTGACATGGACTGACAAAGACATCATTAACTCCCCTCGTTCTTCTGATAAATGTATCCGTCTGAAGAGCATTAATATCATGCGGTAGTTCATTTTTTCCACCAGATAATTTAGCTTCTATATTTGTGGTCAGGAATGTCCCGGGGTTTGAGCAGTGAGTAATGGATGTTATTACGAAATCACTGCCGAGTTCATTTGTTCGGCATTTTCTCCTTCTTTTGAAGAAAACTTTCGTGCCGATCTTCTTGTTCATAACCAACGGGTTTAAATGTTGGCAAATAGACCGTTTCAAATAGCAAAAATCAAAGAGAAACCAGTCTTGTTTGTTACAAATCACCACTGCATTTACAGTCATCTGACATTCAGCAAGGTGTTAAACTAAAGCACTTGCAATGTGTCGTTTGTGTTCCAGCATAGTAATTTGCATATTCATTAGAGCGATTTGCATTGATTTATGCAAGTATGTATCAGCAAAAAAAAGGAGATGCAGTGAGTTAAATGACAGGCCTACACTCTAAAAAAATGCTGGGTTATTTCAACCCAAAGTTGGGTCAAATATGGAAAAACCCAAATGTTGGGTTAAAAATGTAATTAAAAAAAAGTACAGTTGAAAGTGAAAGATTGGGTTTGTCCATATTTTACCCAATTTTGGGTTAAAATAACCCAGCATTGTTTAGAGTGTTTAAGTCTAAAACCACACTCTAAAAATTGCTGGGTTGTTTTAACCCAACTTTGAGTCATAAACCCAGCTATTGGGTTAAATTTTTTAATTACATTTTTAACCCAACGTTTGGGTTTGTCCATATTTGACCCAAAGTTGGGTTAAAACAACCCAGAATTTTTATAGTGCAATAGAATACGCTAATAATTCAAATGCAAGACAGCAGAGGTCGTACGAATGTACAGTACAGCGTATAATTTGATGCAACTTAAATTGATCTCAATTATCACAATATTTCATAGACTCAAATTGTAGGGTGTGTCCACTCTTTTAGTTCGGTTCGCTTTGTTTCGTTGGTCCAAACCAAAAAAAAACTCAAATATTTAGTTCTGGACCAATCAGTGTTCACATTAGCATTTTAACACCTAACCTAAAAATACTGAGCTTAAAGGCACTGGGATATGTTCACAACCTGATTGGTCGGCTTTTATTACGTATGTTTAGCGACAGAACTTACAGAACATCAACGGTTCTGACGCGAGACGCATGTACTGAACTGTGAATGGCAACATCACGACTAAGACGAGAGAAAAAAAAAACAGCATTCTGTCCTTTTTAGGGTCGCATCTTGTGACATCCGGTCCTGTTTTTGGTTTGTTTACATGACTTTGGTCTGTATTGTGTCGGGGTTGAGACTCATCTTTTCAGTTTTCTCGGCCTGCTTGTTTGGTGCACACCAGGGTTCGGATGGCAGCGTTCACACTTATTCAAATGAACCGTTTTAATCCAACCAAACATGCCAAGTGTGAACACACACTCTAAAATTGCTGGGTTGTTTTAACCCAACTTTGGGTCAAATATGGACAAACCCAAACGTTGGGTTAAAAATGCAATTACAAAAATTTAACCAAATGGTTTGTCCATATTTGACCCAAAGTTGGGTTAAAACAACCCAGCAATTTTTAAAGTGCACCCTTAGAGTAAAGTGAAAATTTAAGATACATGTGAGTATATGCTTATATACGTGTGTGCACTGTTTTTATGGCGCGTGTGTGTTTTTGAGTGTGATGCGCACATGTTGAACGAAGATCATCAACGAGGCACAATCGTTTCATGTCAATACCAGTCTCTCTCCTGCAGAGTGATCTGTAATCAGGGCGAGGGTAGAGAGAGATAGTGAGCATGGGTGGGTGTGTGGATGTCTCGGATAGACGGCGGCTGTGTAAAAGGTTTTTTGGGTGAGTGGACGGCAAACAAGGAAGTGAGGGTGATCAAGAAAGGAGGAGAGCACACGGGGGCAGCGAGAGAGATTTAAAGCATGCCTAGACCAAATGCACTTGGGAAATTATGCAAAATTGCAAACCTAAAGCACCCAGCAAGCAGCACACCGAGCAGTCGGGATATTTCTAATGAGCGCTAAATTAACGTCGTGATGACTGCTGATGGATTTGAGACAGACATTAACCTGCAATCAGACGTTCTTTGAAATGAGCCACGGCCGTACCTAGAGAAGATCACAGCTATATTAGCGCTTGAGTGTCATGCTAAATGCCTTCATTAATAAAAACCTCTGTCTGATTAGAATGCCGGCTGAATGTGTGCGCATGCATGTATTCATCATAAGTATCATTTATTTTTTTACCATTTCAGATTTAAGAAATGGATTTCAAGCGCCACTCAAGTAAGCAACCACACCGTTTTCTTTACTGCAAATGCAAAATGAGCAAGTTGACTCGGCCATACACCCAAACCACGCATGTGGCCACATTTTTCAAGAGTTTGGGGGCTTGCAAACAACCCAAAGAAACTGAGCGTCATTTCGTACAAAACTAAATGCTGCACTAGTGAGTAACAAAACCACAAAAAACAAAACATTATTTTCTTGGATATTTGAGTTGAAGACACCCAACTTGTGATTTTAAGACACTTTTATCTAAAGTGTACTATCTGGAGTATGTGATGTGTTGCTTAAACATAGTTTAACTTGTCAACAATCATTTACTCACCCTCATGTCATTTCAAACCCGTATGTTGTTCTGTTGAGCACAAAAGAAGATATTTTCAAATCTGTTGAGTCCCATGTTGTTTTGGACCCAAATGGACCTTCGAGTTTATAGAGAAAAACACCTGAAACACTCTTTTAACTCTTTACAATAGCAATTTGTAATTAGGGTTGGGTATCAAGAATCGAGTATCGATTGGAACCGGGACTAACTTTTCGTTTTTCCCGGAATCGTTCAAAAGTTAAAATTTCGATTCCTAGTTTTGATATTCACAGTCCGCCGAGCAGAAGAAGAAACCGCTGAACAACACCAACGAAGAGGCGTCTACCGGAAGTGTTGGCATAACCGCGCGAGTCGAACATGAGTAGCTTACGTCGGCGGTCCAAAGTGTGGCTTCACTTTTCTAAAAATAACGAAATCTCGGCAAAATGCAAAATTTGTGACAAAAGGAGTATTTCCTTCAGAAAGACCGTTGGTTAGCAAGGTTAGCTACGTTTTTTTGACCCTGCCTCTTAAAAGAATCGGAATCGAGAATCGTTGGGAACCGGAATCGAAACAAGGAATCGCAATCAGAATCGTTCAAATTCAAACAATACACAACCCTATTTGTAACTATTGCATATTTTGGGGAATTGGTGGATTCATACAATTTCATTCATATGTTTTTACGACCTGCTTACGCCCCACTGATGGTTTTGTTTAGGGGTGGACCTTCATGCTTACGTCTTTCTAAAACTTGTATGTTTCCATATGCAACATGACATCATGACTTTTGGTAAACATACACGCCACTTTCGAGTCAAGTGGCGTGTTGTCTCTATGCATTTTGAGCTATCCGTGTGTATGTGTGTAGGTCTACGCCATTAACGTCCGCGTCATTCCGCGTGTCTGTACATGCGCGTCAAATGTCCAGTCATAAATGCCATTAACCCCAGTGACGGTTAAGTTTAGGGATAGGGTTGAGGTAAGTCATAGCTTTTTTTTCCCTAGGATGGTAAGGGAACAGTCATAAATGCCATTAACCCCAGTGACGGTTAGGTTTAGGGACGGGCTTGAGGTAAGTCCTATATTTATATAAGTCAACGGCGTTCATAAACACGCTGAAAATCAATTATGCGTCTTGATAGCACGCCAAAAATGGAAATACGAATTGGCGTGTCATACACACGCTACTTCATGAGATCAGTCTGCCTTATGAATCAAATTCATGTACGAAGTCGGCACCTTGTAAAATAGTTACAGACTGGGTCTGGAACTGTCCCTCATGAAAGCCTTGTGAGGTTCAACCCATAACCTTATTTCGCTTCCAGCTCAGATCTTGAACCACAAAGCCACATTTTCTCAACCAGTAGCCAACCGATAACCTCAAAATCTCGACCCTGACCCTAACTTCCAGGTGTCACAGTTTGGAAAAAGCAAACCCACATCCTCGGACACACATACACATCCACTCACCGCCATCGTCCTCATCGAAGGAGTTCATGCAGGGGAAGTAGATGGCCAGAGCCTCAAAGGACGCGGACAGGCTGATGCGACTCTGTGAGCGCTCCATGTAAAGGCCCGGCGTGGGCGCCGTGTCCGCAGGCTTGGGCAGGCGTGCCTGGGCATTCTTCACGCGGAGCACGGCACGCGGCGTCTTGGCTAACTTTCACCGGCCCCTTCGCCAGCCACGAACAAGAGAGAAAAACAAACCCCAAAGCACCCTCGTACGTCCCTGTGGACCTGGTTGGGGTTCAAGAATCCTGTGAAGATATGATGTCCAGACTTCTTCTGGTGTCTGCAAAGTCCTTGTTTTGTTTTGTCTCCGTCCAGGTCTTCAGGACAGAGAATTAGGACGGATGGAGTCTCATCTCAGAAGCTGATGTCTCAGAGCTGTCCTGGATCTGCTTCAGAGAACATGATCTGTTGCTTTTCTGTCTAGCTGATCCCTCACTGGGCTGTGCACTGGATAGATGGATGGATGGATAGCATATAATGCCGTGTGTGAGAGAGAGAGGAGGACAAATGGAGAGAGAGAGAGAGAGGAGAGATGGGATTGAAGAGACAGACGGAGAGAGAGAGAGAGAGACAGACGGGGAGAAAAGGTTCTTACTATTCCAGCAGTCTGAGGCTGATTCACTTCATTCAGCGCTGAGCTCTTTGTGGAGACAAAAAGGGGGAGGAGGCACCCAAGAGCTGTTGCTGGGATTCAGGATACTAGCCAATCACACACCGGATGTCTGGATATGGGCGTGGCTACAGTCTACAGGCACAATAACTGTGAATATCTTTCATCCGTTCACAGACACCGACCGGCTTGCTGACACGGTGAAGTGAAAGCTGGTAGATTTCAGACATGGGTTGATTACCATATGTTTCTGCAAGAGTAAATCACACGCATTCACAAAACACTGCAACAGTTGGCTATTTATTAAGATGAATCAAATCAATAATGTTTTGAATAAATGTCAAAATAAGTACTCTAGTCATCCCCCCTCCCACACACACATACACAAATATACAAATTGAGGATTTTACAGAAAAAAAGTAATTATTTTTACTGAATAACTCGTGTAAATGTTTTTATTGACAATAATACATTTAAATAGGTTAATACAAAATTTGTATTCATCCAACAGTTTGTCATTTTTTAATTTTATTTTTAAAATACACACACAATGTTATTTTCTAACTAGTTTTAGTTGTCAACTAAAGCTATTGATTTTAATTTATTTCAGCTTACACTGAAAAAAAATAATATGCTTTATCTAATCAATAAAATTTTGGCAACATATTACAAGCAATGTTATTAATTAAATTGTACAAATTAGAATATTAATTTGATTACCTATTACTCAATTCTAGTTTGTTCAATTTAATAAATAAATTTGCTTGTAATCTGTTGCCACAATTTTATTGATTAGATAAAGCATATTCATTTTTACAGTGTAATTTCAATTAAG
The DNA here is from genome assembly GCA_038021265.1 of Cyprinella venusta. Classification (NCBI taxonomy): domain Eukaryota; kingdom Metazoa; phylum Chordata; class Actinopteri; order Cypriniformes; family Leuciscidae; genus Cyprinella; species Cyprinella venusta. Next base: position 34,087,901 of record CM075868.1, read on the forward strand.
GAATTATTTGATGAAAGGCAAGTTGAAGAAATAAAATAAGTTGTACTAACATTTGAATAAAAATGAATCTAAGCTCACTTGAAAAAAAAACAGAAATTAATAAAACTGACAAAAGCACATCATTTTGATATAAAAGCTAGGCTATTTCAAACTATTAATAAATACTATAATTTTACGTAAATGATTAAAAAAACATCTAAACCGTCTACTTTAGTGGGACTTTTTTTCTATTTTTTTTTTTTTTTTATATTTTTGCTAATTTTATGCTTGCTACCCCTCTATTTTCATGCTCTTGTAATACCTAGTAGCCTCTATTATGGTTTTATATTAAAAATGACAGTGCTAAAACAGTTATTAGCTGAATACACACAAATGGTATTTGACACTGAACATGAACAAATATACATAAAGAAAAGTAAAAAACGTAATGAAATATCATCAGTGAAACATCGTCATTATACTCCATGTGAAATATAGACCAGGTTTACCTGTTTTATATGTAGGCTACCTTTCATTTGTTTTTAAAAACCGAAGAATGGTCGAAGCAGCATCTATGAACAGGCCTGTTGCATTTGGCTCAATCATTGTATGTTGTGGATTGAAGTCAATAGCAACAAAATGACAGTAAAACCACCACATTTGTTAGAGAATAACCTCTGATGATTGGCAATTTAAACATAGCTATTGACAGCACCCGTGGGCTTCAGCCTGTATTGAATTGTACCTTTAAGAAGCGGAATAAAAGAATGACTCTGCTGGCTGCGAACAGTCATCTTTCTTCTCTGTGTCTGGCAAGAGAGGCTAAGTGTGTGTGTGTGTGCGCTGAAAATGTCACCTGTGCCACCTCAATGAACAATCACAACTCTACTGCAAATAATAAACGCAGAAGCATCACTCATATTTATGAACGCCTCATAACCGATGCTGACAATCTCTGCCTCTCTCAAACTGCTTCCTGTCAGTTTTTGAATAGATTTATGTATGATTTAGCCTCAACAGGGTTGCCAAAGTGCATCAGATTGCATGATAACTCTCATTTATTTACTATATTTTACAATTTTAAGACAAATTTGTAGTTGCTTTGTGGTTGCTGGATTGCGCTAAGGTTTTCTGAGTGTCTGTTAGGACACACTGCTATGTATTTTGCAAGGAAATTTTAAGGAGATGTTGCAGATGTTTGACATAACAAATTCACATATTACAATGATAAATGTTGTATTTCACTGCGCCATGTTACTGTCATAGTAAGGTTTTATAAAGGTAGATATTTATTAGCCACTACACAAAACAAAGTACCAAAAAGTAATGATACTCCCAATTAGCTTTGAACATGTAATCTTGAAAGTACGTACCTTGAACAGTGATAAAACTGAAATAAAATACAATATAAATATACAAAAATATAAATATTAGATGAAAAAAAATGTTTTGACAGCTAACTAAAAAATAAGTTGTAATATTAAAATTACTCAAATTGAAATAAAAACAACTTCAAGCTAAACAAAAGTGACAAAACCACATAACAAAATTACCAAATTTTTTAAATAAAATTAAATAAAAGATAATTGTAAAAATTCTAATATTAATAATAAATTATGCTAAAATAACATTGCCTTGGAGTATCAAGGAATGATAACATCACTAAACCACAGACTAATAAAGTAATTTACATATTATGAATATCAGGGATGTGATTGTGCGAGTGAAAAAAGCAGATTTTTTTTAAGACCCAGTGTAAAGCACTTTTTGTTCACCCGAATCAGCCATTTACTGCATGAACTACCGGGAACTGTGGAAGATATTTAACAGCTATAATTTATTTCTAGTATACAAGAGGACGTCTTAACATCTTTGGGAAAAAATGTAGGGGCGATAAGTGCTATTCTGTAAATAAAACGACTGTACTTCCAATACCAATCAATCACATTCAGTAAATAAAACTCCACTCAAACTTATACAAATCATTACAGAGAAAGATTTTGGTCCATAAATTTCAACCTGAACCCACAAGAGGCCTGAAACAGGGTAACAAATTTGCACAAACATGCATTACTTCAAATTAATTTTTTAATTACTGATCTGCATGATTCATGTGGGTCATGATTTTAGGCCGAAATAACCGGAATTTCGGATTAACCTGAAAGAATCACATCCCTGAAGTTTGCTGTGTGTGTGTTCTTTTCTATATGGTTTATGAGAACACAAATGTGTATAATGAAAAGGGTATTAGAACATAAACATGGTTTAAACCAAAATATGTGTCGAGTAGGGCTAGTCTAAGGGGATAGAATCGACAGTTTAAAAGCCATTATGTGTGTGTGTTAAGAGTTGTCTCGTATCGTAGCCAATGGCAGTTGAGTTGGTTCTTGTTCAGTGCTTCACTGACCTTTTACCATGTTGTTCCTCCTACCAGCAGGACCCAGGGGAAAGGGGCCGTCTCACCGTGATGACATATTAAGTGCGAGACATCAATGAAACCTGACAGATGCTGGGAGTTAAAGTGAACACAAGTTTGTGTTAGAAGGAGACAACATACGGGAGGAAGAGAGAGAGAGAGTCAAATTAGGGCAGGATTGTTCTCTCCTTCCAAGAAACAAACAACATGTACTTGCTACAGTCGACACCCCTTCTGTTCAAAGCCCCTTCTACAGAAACCCATTATCATCATGATATTCCATTAGAGAATTACCATTGTAATGTGTTTCTGTGATGCCCAGGAACCCTCTTTCTCTATTATATGATAGACATTATTAAAGATCTGGACAAGTTCATCAACCTCCCCAAAAATTGACCCACACTGTTTTATTTTTTTATGTTTTTACAGAATATTTCCGTTTTGTCATTATAAATGTCTGTTATTTTACAGATATTTGCTGTAATTTAGGCCCCGTTTACACGAAGGGAAAACGCAGATATTTCCCTGCGGATTGGCCTCTCGTTTACACGAAAACCCCATTTTTATCACAGGAAACGATTATTTCAAAAAACTCCGGCCAAAGTGGAGATTTCTGAAAACGCCGGTTTTGTGTTGTCGTGTGAACTGGGAGAAACGGCGTTTTAGGTTCTCTCTTGTCGATTCTTCTGAGGATTCTGATTGGCTTGCATGGCTTTATCCTTAACCCCTACACTGCCGCCAATAGACCTTATTCAGATCAGCGCCATGACAGGTATGAAAGTGAGTCTGTGAGGGATAGACTTACCGTGTTTCCAATGGCATCCGCTGTAAAAAGCTGAATAAAGCGGATAGATTACTTATAATTTTCCACAGCTTACGTGGTCGGGAGTTTCTTCTTGGAAATATATTTTTCCAGTGTTTCATGAGCATAACAATCCGAAAACACATTAAATAACAGTACAGCCCATTGAAGAGATGCAAGTCTATCCCTCACAGCCTCGCTTTCATTCTCATTAAAAATCAAAGATGGCGCTGCCGTGAATAAGGCGTATAGGTTTGGCATAGTTATGATGGCGCTCGACGGCGTATTTATGCGGGTGTGTGAACGATGTTATTTTTGAAAACGGAGAGGGGGAAAATATTTGTTTTGCTAAATACCCGGCTTTGTGTAAACGTGGCCTTAAAGTTCCACGATTACATTTACTGGTAATTGCTTGTATTTTGGTTTTACATCAATTTTATGTTTTTTTTTAAAGGATACAGTCTGTACTATTTTTAGAGGGTTATGTGTAATTGTACATAAATATTAATACTAAGGGTGGAAAAGAACAAGGAATGACTTTATTCTTATGAACCAATTGAATCACCCAGTTGCATAAACTCCCACTCAAACAAGTCTGGAGAATCATGACTGTTAACGAAGAGGGAGGGATTATCATTAATTTGCCAAAATCTGTAGAGTACAAAAAGACTAAATGGCAGCATCTCAACAGTGTGACTAACTGTTGAACAATGGCAGGAAGTTGGTATGCCGTGCAGTCTCTGGCACTTTGCGTTTGGTTCGGTGCTTTCTGTCATGCTGTTCCAAAGTGGAGTAATCTTCCCCAGAATCCTCAAACTCTGATGTTCCAGCAAACTGACCAGCGGTTTCAACAACCAGTTCAACAGCAAGCTAGTCAACAGTTTCCTCAGTTAGTTCAACAGCAAGCTAGTCAACGGTTTCCTCAGCAAGTTCAACAGCAAGCTAGTCAATGGTTTCCTCAGCTAGTTCAACAAGCTAGTCAACAATTTCCTCAGCAAGTTCAACAGCAAGCTAGTCAACAATTTCCTCAGCAAGTTCAACAGCAAGCTAGTCAACAATTTCCTCAGCAAGTTCAACAGCAAGCTAGTCAACGGTTTCCCCAGTCAGTTCAACAGCAAGCTAGTCAACAATTTCCTCAGCAAGTTCAACAGCAAGCTAGTCAACAGTTTCCTCAGTCAGCTCAACAAGCTAGTCAACAGTTTTCCCAGTCAGTTCAACAGCAAGCTAGTCAACAGTTTCAGCCTAAGTACCCAGTGGTGAAGGCAGAGCCCCTTGACAAATGTACTGTAGCTGATTATGAGCAGATCCAATGTGGCCCACCTGGTATCAGTGGTGCTGACTGTGCAGCTATCAACTGCTGCTTCAACGGACAGCAGTGTTACTATGGGAAGGCAGGTAAGAGTGTTGAGTCAATGTGAAGGTGTTCACGTAAACTGATCTTCAGCAATAACCTGCTCTTGAACCTTGTTTCAGTGACTGTCCAGTGTATAAGAGATGGTCAGTTTGTGGTAGTGGTGGCTAGAGACGTTACTCTACCTCGATTGAGCCTGGATTCAGTCCGTCTCCTGGGTGGAAATGATCCAGCTTGCAGTCCTGTGGGATCCACACCTTTCTTTGCTATCTATCAGTTCCCTGTCACTGCATGTGGCACAAGCATGATTGTGAGTAGCTGCTTGTGGTTTTGTTCTGTATGGCTTGGAATATGGACTAGATGCCAACGCTTACTATTTGCAGGAGGACAATGGATATGTGGTGTATGAAAACAGAATGACCTCCTCGTATGAAGTGGGTATTGGACCACTTGGTTCCATCACAAGGGACAGCCATTTTGAGTGAGTGATTCATGATTTATCACAACTGTTAATCCTGGACAAATGCTACAAGCTCACTGTTTGTTGTGCAGGCTTCTCTTCCAGTGTAGGTACTCTGGTACTTCGGTGGAAGCTCTGGTTGTGGAGGTCAACACTGTCCCTCCACCTCCACCAGTAGCTGCTCCTGGACCACTCAGAGTGGAGCTTAGACTGGCGAATGGTCAATGTGTCACCAAAGGCTGTGCAGAAGGTAAGTTTATCCCAGGTATGCCTAAAGCCTTTCTAAAACTGCAGTTTCAAGTTAAACCCTGTTCTTCCTCAGGGGATGAGGCGTACACGTCCTACTACAGTGAAGCTGATTATCCAGTCACCAAAGTCTTGCGGGAACCTGTGTATGTTGAGGTGCGCGTTTTGGAGAGGTCCGACCCCAACATTGTCTTGATGCTGGGACATTGCTGGGCGACATCAACCCCTAGTCCACTCAGTCTACCCCAGTGGGACCTTCTGGTTGATGGGTGAGTAAGGCCAGTCTTTATCCATCTAGTGTGCCGTAAGGTGTTTCTGACTGCTTCTTTGCCTTTCAGATGCCCTTACCAAGATGATCGTTACCTGACCACATTGGTTCCAGTGTCTGGATCATCTGGTCTTCAGTTCCCAACCCACTACAAGCGCTTTGTTGTGAAGATGTTCACATTTGTAGATCCAGCATCACTGGCTCCTCTGCAGGAAACGGTACAGTACCCAGTGTGTCAGTTCTCAACTGTCTCTTGGTTCCTAATGCCAGCTTTGGTTCTCGTCTCAGGTCTTTATCCATTGCAATACAGAGGTGTGCCATACCTCTTCTGGCTCTTGTCAGCAAAGTTGCTCCAGGCAAAGTCAGTGCTTCCTGTTATTTAAATTGTTCAATTTAGCTTGTTTTTTTTAAAAGTCGTGGAGTTAATTTTGTTTTTTCCTGCAATTTTAGGAAGGGATGTCCGTTTAAATTCTACCACTTCTGGCCAAACTGTGGTTTCTAGTGGAGAAGTGAGACTGACTCTTTGAGTATTTAATAAATGATCTTGAACCTTATACTTGTCTGACCACATTTTGTGCTATGCTAATGAAATTTGAAAACAAAGGTGTAACTGCAGAAATCAGCAGTCATTGAAGATCAAGCATGTGGGTGTTGAAGTGAGTTTTAAGGTTAAATAATAGTATTTGAACATTTTAGACTTTTATAACTCAAAGAGCCAACCTGAACAGTGTTTTAAGGTGCACTCCAGATATATTATTCCAAGTACTACACTGTACAGTACATGGCAATTGTGAACTTAATTTGAACGTAATCAATATTCCTAAAATCCCAATTTTTTTTTTATTGGTGATAAAACTGAGGCATGAAGCTTCAAGTCCTTTTCAAATCTTGTTTTGGATCAAGATTCGTAAAAAATGAGAAACTTTTCCATCGTCAGACCTACATTTAATAAAGTTATTTAAAGATTTGATTTTTACTGATATTATAGATGGCACTTTAATGACAACTTACTATTGTTTTGTGTAACCTGAAAACTTTTTCAGTGTTCTCGTTGCAGTTACACAGCTTTAACCAGCACATATCCACAAAGATTCGAGAGCTTCGAAACAGTGAATCATTTTGAGAAGCATTCCGTTCAATTGGTTTGAGTCTGATTAAAGAACAAATTACTCTTATGAAACGGTTATTGAATGGCTGCATCCAAAATCATATACTTCCCTACTATAGTAGGTGAAAAACAGTGTGAGACGAAAGTATGTCCAAATTCACAGTATTCATTAAAAAGTAGGCAAAAAGTACCATGATGACCTAATAGTTACTTCTAGTCAGATTCTGAAGTTCGTATACGATTAACACTTCACAATCCCATGAGTTCACAGGAGAGGATTTGTGAACAACAGTGAAGAAGTGACACAACGGATGCTGTGGTCACATGATAATGACAACATGGCGACTGTAGTAGTATACGCACTCATACTTTTTTTTTTTTTTTTTTTTTTTTTTTTTTTTTTTTTTTTTTAGCAGTTGTGAATAAATACTTGTTCAAAATAAGTACCTACTCAAGAGAGTCTGCGATTTTTGGATGCCACCAATAACTTAGTTAACACTTGAACTCAGTAGAAACTGTTTGAATCAGTGTCACGAAAATGGATGGCAGTGTGGATGGCCTATATATTTTCTGGTCCAATTGTCTGCATTTTTTATTAACATACTGCGACTTGTAGAAGTGGAGCTCAACTGACATTCAGGTCAAGTGGATGTGGGCCATAACACTTTTCATTTTGCAGACTCATTGTCAGTCACCAGATTCTCAGTCCAGAGCGGGGGCCCATGGTTTGCCAAAGCTTTTCAACCTTTAATTACTTAATAGTACTTTGATAAGGGTAATTACAGTAAATATATGGTTATTTGATTAAAAAAAAAGAAGCCTTTGCTGTGAAAAGTGCCACACACACACAAACCCAAATGATTGTCTGGTTCTTTTTTTAAGGCATGTCGTATTGAGGCTTTGCTTGATCACATCATTTTACCAACCAAGCAAAAAAAAAAAAAACACTCAGTCTATCACAGTATTGCAAAATCCACTTATCGGATTTACAAAGCACTGTGTCCAAGGGCCAATCCCTCTAACAGCTTTTAATATCAACATAGTGCCACACATTTATCTCTCTTTCTCTGTCTATCTCACCGTCTTTCTTGTTTTCCTAATATGCTGAGTTCCCCTTTCGTTTTGGCATTTAACTTCAGGTTATGACAAATATTTGTTGTAATGCCACGTGGGTCGCCACAGAATTTCTGATTTACACATGCACGCAAACCTACTGAGGTAAGAACTGGGATTAATTCCACAGATTTATGTAATTCCCGGGTGAGCCTGCTTTTGGTATCTTAAAGGGACAGGTCACCCAAAAGTTTTTATTTTATTATCACTGTTTTATCTATACTATAAATACTAAAACTTATATTGATTTTAGCCATATTTTTGTGCAAAGCTTGCATTAGTCGTGTCTATCTAAAAAAAGACTTGTAATCTGTAGCTGTTGATTTGATGGACATGAACCCACAATCATGACCATGGCTGACTGATGCCCGTAAACATGAAACAGACGGGTGCTCTACAGGAAGTGCTAGATAGTCCGTTTCAGACTGTGTGACATTTAGAGCTGTACATTTAGAGGTAATTTCAGGTGTTTAATGTAAATGCACACAGCAGGAGGTGTAATGTCACAGATCATCTCATCCAAGATGCCAAACTGAACCAATTCATGGTTAATGAATTATCCCAAGCTATTCTTAGCCAGTCTGCCTACTGAATATACCACTGGAGCTCGCATCAAGTCCAGCTTTTTAAAGGGATAGTTCACTTCAAAATGAAAATTCTGTCATCATTTACTCATTTGCAACAGTTTGACACATTGACTTCCATATTATTATTTTCCTACTATGGAAGTCAGTGGGTCCAGGTAACTGTTAGGAGTGAACTATCAGTTTAACACAATAGCCAAGAAAACATGTTTTTCTGATATCCTTGAAATACAAATCAAACCAAATATGATGCATTGTGACAGCATCCATTAGTAAATGGGGTGCCATTAAAATAAACATCCTCTTTGTGTTGTCAGCGTCCCAAACAGATAAAAACCCTCTTAGGCTGTCAGAGATTTTATTTTTCTTGTTTCATCTCCAGCTTTTTACTAAAACCGTTGATGCATGACTTCTTGGTAATGTATTTATTCTAATTTCTGACTTTATTATGGACACATATTTTGGTTGTCCTGAAAATGACCATGTTTGTTTTGTTGTTGTTGTTTTTTTTTTGCATTTTTGTTAAAGCTGATTATATATAATTAAAAAAATTACCCTTCAAAATGACGATTTTATATATATATATATATATATGAAGAGTTCAGATGCAAAAGCCTCTAAATGCCATTTGAAATTTTCTTCTTTAATGATGATTTTTATCAAGCTTGTACATTTAAGTTCAGTAATTTCACTTAAATAACAATTAATAGGTAATCTTCATTGTCATTTAAGTGAAATTACTGAACTTAAATATACAAGCTTGATAAAAATGATCATTAAAGAAGAAAATTTCAAATGGCATTTAGAGGCTTTTGCATCTGAACTCTTCATATATATAAATTCATGAAATAAATTCTATAAATAGTGTGAATATAATAATACTTTTTGAAAAGTGTGTGACTTCATATAGAACAAATTTAAAAGTTGAAAAAAAAGGTTGTTCTTTGTAGTTCTTTTAATTATAAAACCACATCTCTATTTCTTATTCCATCAAATCCTTTGCTTTTCTTCCTTATTTTTCCAGATGTTTATTATGCAACAGCTTTTTTGTTTAGACCCGCATCATTTCAGTTACTGAAACACTGCTTAATTTGGAATCCTGTTGGCTTTGCCATGATTTTTTATGATAATCCTCTAATCTTGTTATGTTGATGGCTGTGTGAGTTGAGCAACATGCACAGATGTAATCTCACCCGTTTACTCCTGGTGTCTGTTATTTGTGTTGTTTCCTAGGCTGCTGATAGTCTGAATGCTGGGCATCTCATAAAAGGAGCTGCAGAGATTTACTCTAGGTAAAATTGTAGCAGCTCATGCTCTAAAAACGGTCCCACTTTTAGGTCCCACTACTTCGGTTGCCACACGAGAGAGTCCCCTTCGAGTCGACCTATTTAAACACATCCTACACTGAACTGGCTGGGTACAAGAGTCTGGAGGTTAGTCAATGAGTGAGTTTATATATGTGCAACACAACACTGATAATTGATTGATTCCTTTATTGCCATTGTACTTGCATACAATCAAATTTTTAGTACTTTCCAACATACACAGTAGAGTAGTTAAGTTCATATTGCAAGTTGCCCATTATTAAATAGTGCTTAGTGCTATAATATATACAGTATTTTCTGTCAGACGATGGAGTGAATGACATGAAAAGTCACAAGATTTGTCAATAGTCGCTTTTTTGAAAATAGTCGGTTTGTAATGAGGTCTGAAAAGCCTCTTCAACACTGATTATGAAGTGCACAGGTGTGATGTAGTAATATGAGTGAATCTGTGCAGAAATGGACACAGCGTGTTCTGTCATAATGTTGAGAAAAAATCAGCCTTTATCGAGCTCTAATGCGAGTTGCTCCAAAATAGGCTCAGACCACCTGTGTGTTTACATGTGCAATCAGTGCGCCACTCGCTGAGACACACACCGCGCCACAGGACAGCAGCAGCAGCTTTCACATCCTGTGGATAACACATTTGTGAAGCGAGCCGACTTCACTCTCGCATTCTGTTTCAACTTTGGATCAGGAATTTAGCAAAGTATCAAAATAATTTTTTTTCTCATGATCATATTTGTAAATATCAATATTAATCATTTTCAATTAATTGAAATGTATTTATTTATAGAACATCTGGTTTAATGGCACAGAATTATCGCTCTTTTCAGGTTTGTTACACAGTAATTTTACACGCTGAGTGTACACAACATGACCGCGGATTTTGAAATGCATTGGTCAACCATTCAATCTTTATAGTATGGCTTAATTTGGAATATTCTACTCTTATTATTTCTCCTATATCTTTAGATGTCAGAAATAGCTTGAGTAATGTGTTCAGAATCAAATAACTGCCTATTACTAACTACATATTGCATAGTATGTGTAACGGAGGGAAGCTAAGTGCTGGATGAGTAAACCTCACTCCCCTAGCCTCAAGAAGTGCACTAGTGCGACTGATGCAAGAGACTACTATGGCCTTGTTAGTACGCCCGCCTTTTTTTTTATAAACAGTGCATAACAGAATTTTTACTATACATGTAAAACATTATTATGCTACATTTCTGTCATGATTATTTTGTGAATGGCATCTAAAATGGTCATTTTGAATTGTCATGCTGTGCAAAATGTGCTAAAAAATAACTTTGCTTTACCAGATATCATTTATATTATTATTCATTTGGGATACAGAATCCCAGGCAGTCTCCTCTATTATACTCACATTGTAGTAAATGTCGAAAAATGAACACAGAAATTGCAGTCCTATTATTTTTAAATCTTTTCGGTATTTGAAATAAAGCTGAAATAAAAATATAAATTATTACATGGAAAAACTTAACTTAAAGAATGTTGCCTAACTACTTACTATTAATAAATACTATAATAGATAATACTAATAACACTAAGAAGGAGTAGCCTTTCCAAAAGTATGCTGAACATGTTTCGACCCTCATAAGGTGTCCCAAAAATCAGCGCCCACAAAAATAGAGGGAACAGTTGTGTCTGTCCTAATTATAATCATTTTAATGAAGGGTTGAGGATGGATAAATTACACGAGCATTGTTTTTTAACTGTTTCTCCTCCTTCTCTGCCATTACCTTCAACATTTACAGAGGTCATCACCTTGCAATCAGGTAGCTGGTGTGTGTGCGTGTTTCTTGTCATCAAACAGCACAAAGTAATTAAATAGGTACCCAGGAGACACAATTCTCCCGCAGAACGAAATGAGGATGTCTCTGCCGATGTGTCCTTGTGACATCTTTGGTGGAACGGTAGAAGGAAGCGACTGTGAGAGAGAGAGGGAGAGGTACGGCTGCATCTGGATGTTGAGCACTTGCTGATGTTGTGGGATTTGGGAGAGGAGCTAACATAAATCATTCTGGTGTAATTTGCGCTTACACTGGCTGTCTACAGTAAAGGTCGAGCACTCTCTCTCTGTCTTGCTCTTCATGTTGGTGATAGTGAAAAGCAAAGTAGGGAGGAGAAACTGTGGTTTCGTTTGTTGCTGTCTGAGGTGCAGATGTAATAGTCTGGTCTCATTTGATAATGGCTCGTCTTTGAGAGCCACTGTCCTCCTCCAGAACCACTCTCATCAGCACCATCTTTCCCCTTTCACATCTCTAGAAACGTCTTCAGCCAGAAACTGGGCTTTTTTTATTCATTTGATTTTTTTTTTTCTTGGCCCAATTCTTTCTGTGCTTTTGTGTTCCACAAATGTTGCTAAATTTAATTTATTAGAATTATAGTGTTTATTTTTAAAATTATCTATCTATCTATCCATCTATCTATCTCACTGTAAAAAGGTTGCTGTAAATTTTACAGTAATTTACTGGCAGCTGGATGTTTACAGTGTTTACAGTATCAGTGCTGTAATTTCATTTACAGTAATAATGTATTAATATTTACAGTATGAGTAATGTATTTTTAATTTACAGTACAAGAACAATATTTTAATTTACAGGAATAATACTGTATATTGTATCCATGAGTACAACTACTGTATTTTTATTTACAGTATTGGAATTGATTTCCTATTACATAATTTGATTTTTTTTTTTTCGATTTACAGTAGAAAATAATTACAGTAGGAAACATTTTCCCATAATTCTTGGCTATTTACAGTATTATACTGTTGGCACATTTAACAGTATTATACTGTACACATTACAGTAAAATACTGTTCAAATGACAAAAATTTCTTTCTTTCTTTCTTTCTTTCTTTCTTTCTTTCTTTCTCTCTCTCTCTCTCTCTCTCTCTCTCTCTCTCTCTCTCTCTCTCTCTCTTAGTGCACAAATATACCAGTATAGATGCAAACTGTGTGCACTGCACTCCTTCAGGGGTCTATGCCATTTAACCAGATGTGCTACTATTTAGCTAGCTAGATATATGAATAAATATTTTAGCAAGATTCAAGTAGTTATTCTGTAACAAAACAAGTTGAGCTGATATATATATATATATATATATATATATATATATATATATATATATATATATATATATATATATATATATATTTTTTACAGTTTGCACTTCGCAGTGCACTATAATGCAGATGCTTGCTATAGCGCCTCTTGAGGTAATGCTGAGAATGCAGTGTGTGTACGTTGAGTTGTTGGTTACGTACGGAAACCACCATAGAAGTGGCATCCGAGCTTGGTCAGTCTCTGTTTTAAGCACATTTAACTTCTCTATAGTAAACCTACATATTCACATTATGATTACAGAGAGCAGCAATGGCGATGAGAGACTGCAAAAGGATAGATCATCACACGAAGATTACTAAGGGCTGGGCCTGCAGAGCTGAGCTGCGTCTGATTTGAGGTAAATTTAACAAAAAAGATTTTCAATGTTTTATAAACGCGATATTTTAAAGAAGGCTTTTATAAAGCAAATTAAAAAAGTGAAAAAATTACTCACCCCCGCTTCAGACCGTTAAGTTAGTCCGCCAAAATTCAGATTATTCTTGTGACGGAGGATTGAGAAAGGGAGACTTTGGTAAATTTGATTGGATTTATAGTTTCTTTACTAAATTTAGAGTTGAAAATATCAACAACAACAAAATTTGCAGCTTTCATTCCTATGAAAAATTCAAAGATGGTGCTGCTGTCAATAAGGTCTATATGGTTTACATATGTGTACTTCAGTATGTTTTGGGCCTGACCCACTCACAAAGGCAGCATTTTGTGATTTTTGTTTCGGTCTAGATGTAGGAAGCAGTACATATTGGATTAACATGAACTCAATGCTATTTGTCCACTGATAATTTGCTTGAAACATAGACTAAAAAGGTCTGGACCCCTACCGAAAATATGTCTTCACCAAACGGCTACGTTTACAGTAATGACTGAATTGGACCAACTGGTTTGCGCACACACACTAAAAATCCATATTACTCACAGACTGCACATTTCCACAGAATCATGTATCAGACTGACCTAGAAAACAGGAATCCACTCATCATCCACAGCCGCCTCTACAAAGAGCTCAAAGGAATAACCGCCACCTGCCCTTGACATAAACAAAGCACATTATGATCATAGAGCTCCATATATATAGTATTGTTACTGTTGAAAATGTTTCAGCAGTGTCAGCTAGAGGAAGATGCCTTGCAATACAAGTGTTATTCACAGCAGATGCTATGTCTCACAAACACCTGCTAAGGCCACCCTCTCTTGTTCCCGGATAACCTCATTTGTTGGTGCCTGCTCACCTACTGGGTTGGTTCTGAGCACATCCAAGGACACCGATGCATGCAGGCTGTCTCTATTTACCAGTGACTACCAGAGAGAGTGAAGCAAATAATAACACAGCCAGCTGTTTACCACCGAGGGCCCAGTACCTGCTGGTATATATGTGAATTAATTTCTCCAGGACATGCTGAGTCAGAAAGCAATTTACAGATGACGTCCCACCACTATATATCTCTGGGAAGGCTGCGGGGCAGACGTGTCTTATGGGATAAGCATTGACGATTTAGATCAAAGATGGATATGTATAAATATATATTCTCCATAATGCCCTTAGGGGCTGCTGAATATTTCATTTTGTTTCATTGCATTGCAAGATCAAAATTGTGGTTTTGATAACAAATTGTATGGGATACTGTACTATCCTCACATTATGTGTTTAATGTAGATTTATAAACTACAATGCTCCATCCATCATTTACTGCTGACATGCAATGAGTAAAACTACAAAATAGAAAATGCTAATGTAAGAAAAAAATGTCTATTACAAAATAACTATTTCAGTTGCTAAAACTTAAATTCCTGTTTAGATTTTATTCGAAATAACATGCATTAATAATGAAAATAGGGTTCATTTTGATTGTATTTTTTAAGTAATCTGATTCTAACATCTGACAAATGCAAGTGCAGCAGACTTATTATGTGATGACTTGAGCAGAAACTCTCTGTTCTGTTCCTCACTGCAGTTGCCAACCACAAGTTCTTGGCACTCGTTTTAAGAGTGCCATCGGTTTCCTCCGGTACACATCAACCTAGATTGCTGAAAATGGAGCACCCTGCTGCCAGTTAATATAGAAATTGGGGCTCTGAGGACGATGCCGTGTCTTTCATGTCTGATATCCTCGGCTAATCATTAAAACCTGGAGGATGAAGGACAGGCTAAGTGTGTCAAGTGTGTCACTGGTTCATCCAGAGACGGTGATGTTAAACAGAGAGAGGCAGTATCTATGCAAGACCTAGAATGAACCTGAAGTACAGGTCCATTACTTAATTGAAATCGATCAAATACTTTATAGACTGTAAAGAAACACCAGAGGAGATGCAATTAAGGAAAACTAATGATTTAATTTGTGCTAAGGAGGTTCTTCAGACTAACGCCTGTATTTTAATACTCCTTGTCACTTATCGTTCAACTTTAATTGTTTTTAAGCCAGACCTTTCATAGCATTCCCCCTGTAAAATCCTGAAGTGCAACAACACTGATCTTCAAATAAATAAATACAAGCATGCAAAGGATTATTCACATATTCATTACAATTTTTTATTTAACATGTAAATAAAACAAAGACTATTGGAGTCACTGATAGAATGTATTATTAATCATTATGTAAATCAGTGATATATTTTACAAGAAAATACTATTTTCAAAATTTCAGATTGTGAAATCACCTTTCTTTCCCATTCTGACATTCAGTTTGGAGTTTAGGAGATTGTCTTGACCAGGACCACACCCGTAAATGCTATACGAGTAATTCAAGTATGCTGTATTGTACAGCGGTAGCATGTCTTACATGCTCACAGCAGCAGTTATATTTGCTTTGTTTCAAGACCAAACATATCAACATTGTCATATCCATTACCATGCCAAGCAATCCGAGAGTTGTCTTGACAGAAATGGTCCAAAACAAAAATCAGTAGCATATGCCAAAAAAAGCCATATGCTTTGCTTGAAATGTAAGCCAATATTTAGCAATGCTCTAACACAGATTCCAAATGTAGAAAGTAACATCCTGGCAACCAATCAGAACACTCAATCAACTGCATAGCAACGTGTTGACAACCACAGTGATTGAGTTTTGCATTAGCAGGGACCGTTCACTTTTCTTCAGAAAATCTAGTTTCTCATCCATGTTCCATGCAAAGATGATATATGCCACTCTGCTGTGCTTCACTCCTTCCTTTCAATTGTTTGGCTGTCAGTAATTTGTGTTCAATTCTAACAAGGGAGTGATTAGGAGCTAAAAATGGCATGCTAGCATAAAAGCTATATCATGTGCTAGCATAGTTATGTTCTCTCTTTGTGGCATGTATAGTAAAGAATCTCCACCTCTCTCCATTATGTTGCTGAACAATTCATGTCTGCTATTGTCCAAGACTATTATGTTCGCTCTCCAACATGAAAGGCAAACAGTGTGTCTTCTGAGGCTTGAATACAACCAAGAGGAAAAAGACTAAAATGAAAAGTCTGCTTATATCATCCACATTAGGCCTAAACCATAACTGGATGTGAACTTGGAAAATGTCAGTGTTATTATTTGACTGTGCAAAAGCCACTGCCACAATGCTATGGTGTTGTGAATGGGTACCAGGATGTTAAGGTATTCAGAGTGGATTTAGTGCATTGTTATGGTTGCCAGAGAAACTAGAGGGCAGCCATCTTTAGAAATTTGACTTTGAACTTAGTTTTGGTAGCTCATGTATATTTCTATGGCATCGCTGTTGAAGAGTAATTAATTAGCTGGTGAAGTGGATTTACTTAGTTAATGAAAGTTATCATGAGCATTGCACTGTTTGAAGCAGATGTCATATAAAATGTCAGTAGAACGAGAGGTTTGTTCATAAATCCATAAGATATTACCTTCATGCTGTGGAAATACAAACCATAAGACAGAAAACGAGGAGCGCCATGCGGAGCGAGGCTATATGTGTATATATATTAGATTTAAACTTAGGCCTACATTTAGGCTTGAACTGAAACTTGAATGAAAAATTAAGATAAAAATATAAAAAGAAAAGCTCATTCAAATATCAATAGATTTAATACTATATAGGTAATACTAATAATACACGGGTTTGTGTTCCTACCCTTTGTGCAGAGCTTTCATAACAACAGCAACAATAACACATGGAGGCATATACTTTGTCTTTGATTTATGAATAGGTGACCACGTCAGCATCAACACATCCCTCCATTGCTTAACAAATAAATCTGCTTGAACATGCCTTAAGCAGGTCTGTATAGATTTCCCTGGAGACTGAGAGCTATTGATATTATTCTCTAGTCCCTACAGGCAACACAGACTCGTCACTGTACAGCAGCCTCTTTTGTGCTGGATTCTTCTTTTTTTTTTTTAGGTTTATTTCAAGATATTTCCATTAGGCTTTCAAAAAAACTGTTTTCCCCTCAATCATATAATTTATACATCTACTAATTTTAGACATTTGGCTTCAGAATGTGTTGTTGATGGGTATTTAAAAGATAAGCTTACATTTTTAATGAGCGTTCATAATAATAAAGAGCTGTTTTAAAAATGGCCATGTTCAGTTATTCCATGTCTTTTTCACTCATCTGGGTTGCTGTCCCAAAATAACCCATCCCTAATTTAGGGTCTGAGTCATATATGATATAGCATTGCTGAAAAGATTTCAATTGGTCGCTGAAACATTCTTTCACGTTGCAGTATCTTTTTAATTAAACAATAAGTATTTTTCCCAAACAGGAGAAAATAAATCTGGTTATTCATGCATCAAATTTGATTGCTCTAGTTTGTTGTTGGCCAACGAGCGGATGACTGAGAATGTTGTAATTTCTCATATGCATGCATAAAATTACAAAGAGGACATTGTTGGCAAAAAAAAAAAGCATTAAGGAAGGTTGAAAGGCCATCTTGATCATTGCAATTCTAAATTAATGAAGTGAATGATTGATAGTCTAATCACAAAATCATTATTACTATTGATTATATGATCCATTATTATTGATAAGCTTTTGAATCCAGGTCTTACGTCATGTCATGTGCTTGAAAACAATCCCAACAGGGACTCCGACTATTTTTTTTCAGTAACATTCATAGAACATTCGCTCAGAGTGCGGTCTTTAATAATTCCCTCAAAATGTTAGAATAAACACATTACATCATCATGGAATGTTTTAGTTAAAAGTTTTTTTTGAAATGTTAATACTTGTTGCAGAACATTCACACATTCAAAAGTAACAGTTGCACTTTATTTTACAGTGTGTGCACTTAAAGTGTAGTTAAAGTACTGGTTAATAAGGGAATAAGGTAAGGCTTTTAGGGGAACAGGTCTGTAAAATAAAGTTAAAGTAACGTTCCCATAATGTTTTCAAAAATTATATAATGAAAAGTTCCATTAACGTTCACATAACATTTTTTTAAAAAAAAAAACATATCAAAAAATTACGTTTTGAAGAGAGAACATTTAGAAATAATGTTTTCATAACTTAATTGGAACATCTGCAAAATGTTCTGAGAATATTTTTTTCTAAGATACATAAAAATGATATTAAAAAATCTCTCAAATACAAGATTGCAGCTTCAATTCAAAAGGTATTTGCATGCTTATTTTAATGACATTATATATAGACAAAGCTCTCTAGCTGAGGTGGAACACAATACAGAAATATCTTCAACATCATTTTCATTTATCATCTGACTTGATTATTATGCATGATGTGATATACCGAATGCAAGTATTTAGAAATGAAAATGTTATGTGTCTTCTGTCTTGACATCAAATTACAGTAATTGCATTGAAATTCTTCCTGGAGCAACTCTAGAGTAGATTGTGATCTTAGCAATGCTCTCATTTCGAAATCGCGCCTACTTTGGGGTTAAACTGGCAAACTTTATTTTGTCAGAGAATGAATTTGTAGAGTGTAACATTTTGTTTAACAAAAGCAACTATGCCAGACTGACCTGCTGTAGAGAGATCTACACTACACCCTACTGGTGACTTCTGTGTATGACAAGATCTGGCAGGCTTGATTTGGGTTTTAATGTTTAAAACCCTGGGTTTAAAGGGATAGTTCAACAAAAAAATGAAGATATTTTGAGGAATGTAGGTAACCACACACAGTTGATGGTCCCCATTGACTGATATAGTATGGAGAAAAAAATACTATGGAAGTCAATGGGGCCCATAAACTGTTGGCTATACTAACATTCTTCAAAATATCTTCTTTTCTGTTCAGCAGAAGAAATTCATTCAGGTTTAGAACAACTTGAGGGTGAATAAATCCTATCCCTTTAACTGGTTGTCTTATATTTTGGCCTATTTAAAATAAGGTGGAAAATCTATTTGTTATCATTGTACTTCAACAAAGATGCATAAAAATAAATTTTGATGGCCAAATAATTCTAGAGAATTTGTCTATGTATATTGTTGACACTGAAGTGTTTGTAAAAAATTACAATGTAAAATAAGGAATTAATAGGCCTACTTAAGAGTCTGCACTGTTTACAAGTCACCATTCTGAGACATTGATCACTTGACTTTTCCCCCATCAAAGTACAAGAAGCACTTTTGAAGATTATCAAATCAATTTTCGTTGGCCTATTTAGCCTATCTATTCATTATGAGACATTGATTTTCACTTTTTTTATTTTAATGATTAATTTAACACTTATTGTTTTCTTATTTTATTAAATGGCTTTTCATATTGTTTTATATAGGCTACTCCTTCGGACATGAATCACTTTGAGCTGGATTTTATGTGTGGAAAGTGCTAAACAAATAAAAAGTAGGCCCTACTAATCAATATTCAACATTTATAAATACTATTAACGAAAGAAGTAATAAGAGATTGTCTCTCAAAGGCCTTGTACTTGTTTTAGAAAGCATGTGCATTGGAGGAAGGAGGAATCATACGCATTATTAGACAGTCTGAGAGAAGTAAACATCATCTTCTGTTATTATTAATCTCACAAGCGAACCCAAACGTTCTGACGATTCCATTTCGAATTCAGCAAGCTGTCGAGCGACTCCTGGCAACGGTTGCTATGGTGACTAACTACGTCACGCACGACTTCGGTTACCATGGTCCTTGTGACGTGAGGGACCGTGTAAAACAGTGTAGGAAACCCCGGATGGCGGTTACCATGGATATTGGCGGGGGGAGGGGTGGAGTTTAGAGGAAGCGGAAGTGTCAGCGCAGGCGGAAGTGGTACTGCCCTGAATACCCCGAGCAGCGAAACGGAGGACAGCTTGATACTCCCATCGTTAACAGACACAAATCAGGACTCGAAATATATTTAACTGTGAGTTACATTGCCCATTAAGGCCGCTCGTGTGATATTATGAATATTATATATGCATTTTGCTGTATTGTTGCTCATGTAAGCCCCCCTCACCATTGTCAATGGCGGAAGGTGTCTATTGTGGTTTGGGGCTGGGTACAAGGACTTAGGCCGAGGCGGGCGATGAATAACGATTACTGCCGATTTATTACCGATTGCGTCCGATCTATATTAGAAGCGCGCGGTTCCCGTACTTTCAATATATAATCGCTTAATCAAAGTATGATAGCGCGGAACAGCCCTCATCTGCACGGGAGGAATGACCAGCGGCTCCCGCGTCTATTCGGCGTCTGGCCGTCGTGAAAGCTAACCGGCTAACCAGTCAATGGTAATATACGCCAGAGGAATAAAGCGCTTGCCTGTGAATTACGGTTACCAACGGTCAAATTTAATTTGCCACGAATAATCACAGCGTTCGATTAAAATAACTACAAGTGAACGTGTGAGAGAGGGCGTTGCATTGGTGGCTAAAGCTGTTAGCTCGAGCGGAGAGCCTTGAATATGCTGCAGTGCAGTATTAGCAAGGTTAGGCGCTTGATGCGGCTCAAATTCGTAGTTTTACTATTTTTAAGCACATTCAACTTAATTTATTGATACAATAGTGGATTGGTAACATAAAATGACGAAACAATATTCTCAAAGGATGGCGGACGCGTCGTGAGGGCCTATGTAAATAAATTTAGTTCGACACTAGCTGATGTCATCTACTACCTGAGCAAATTACGCATGTTAACTAGTACTCCGGCCCCCATCGGACATATTAACCAACCGAAGAGCAAGCTCACGCAGGTGGGTTGGTCTCCAGGAACTGGACGAGCTGTGTTTACTCGCCTGACACCGTTACCTGCGGTTCGGGTTCAGGACTCAGGCGGAGACATCAACGCCCAGGGCGTTGGCACTTACACACGTATTGATAGCTGACAGTTGGTATTCCCACTCTAGCCTGCTAAAATCAGGATTCCGATTCGTATTCTATGACCTTGCACAAAGGTAGACGGATAAATGTCATATTAAGCAGCAGTCAGAGACACCTGGGGTTAGATCAGGCGATCTAGGGGGGTTGATTTATACTTTGACCTGTTATAATATGCAGAGGTGGAAAGACCACTGAATGTTTTAGAAATATTGTTTTTTGACCTACTTTTTAAAAATTGAATTATATTAGCCTTAGTGTAGTATGAGCTAAATATGACCGGAATAATTGTCATTTGGTGCAAAGAACAAATGGAAAACACTCAATGCAAAGACACGGTAAAACACATTTGTTATTGGACAAGAAATTAGTCTTTTAGGTTAACTACTAATGCCATTATTTATGGTTTAGCTTGGTTTATGATGCATACAATTATTTTTTTAAAAATGATCATGCATTATGGCACATCAAAACCCCCAAACTGCATGTATTGAAAGTGTTTCTTCTTTTTCAAAAGCTGTATAATGATGAGCTTTCTTATGTCTTATGGTTTTAAATTTGACGCATACAAAAAAAAGATGCATCGTACCAAAATTTCAATTTTGTTGAATTTTAGTCATAGCGAAAAGACATTTGCTCAGTTATGTTTTGTTTCAACTTTTATTTTGGTATGCTCTTCGAATTCAATATAATGCTGCATTGTTGTGGGATCTGAAGTAATTTAGCTTGCTTAACTAGCAGTTGTAAGTTTCGAAACTGCATATATTCAAAGTCATCTAATCAATCTTAAGGAAGCTCTGTATAACTAGCCTTGTTCAGCAGATGATGTTATATTGTCGTACTTTCAATAAGTGGTATAACCTCAAATGGGATTTTATGGGATATTGTTCACAATGATGATAGAACTTACAATGATTCAATAATGAATGCATTTAGTCAGTGAATGAAACATGCTACATCATAACTGTGCCTTTTCATTTGTACTCATACATAATCATTTACGGGTAATCTTTAAAATGGCTTAAACATTCATAAGACCCGAATGTAATAATAGTATCTGGTGCAGGTCAAAAGAGGTACCAACTTGAAGGTTGACCCCTTTACAACAAAATGAGGTCAGCCAACCTCTCTTAAGTGATACCAAACATGGTTTATTTTTATTATATGCATACAGGCACCAGGGGCTGGATAATGCGCAAGACTAATGAAACCTTTAACTCAACAGCAACGTGCATTTTATCATCTAATTGTGCATTTTATCCCCCTACTCTTGTAGTTGCATCATGGACAAGAGCGACCTAGTGCAGAAGGCTAAACTCGCTGAGCAGGCCGAGCGCTATGATGACATGGCTGCCTCCATGAAGGCCGTCACGGAGGGCGGCGTTGAGCTTTCCAACGAAGAGCGCAACCTGCTCTCCGTGGCCTACAAGAACGTGGTGGGCGCCCGCCGCTCATCCTGGCGTGTGATCTCCAGCATCGAGCAGAAAACGGAGGGCAATGACAAAAAACAGCAGATGGCGCGCGAATACCGTGAGAAGATCGAGGCTGAGCTTCAGGACATCTGCAACGACGTGCTGGTGAGAGACAGACGTGTGAATCTGAGTTACAAGGAAGAAAACAAACATTTGATAGTTGAATTCCGCATAGATTTAATTTGTTAGAATTACAGCTGAATAAAAAGTTTCACATAATAGTCTGTTTTGTAATATTAGTTATGGTGTGTTTCAAAACAAAAGCGTTTTAAGGCATTATAGCAACGGATGCTTTTAAAGAATGGCTTGTGTGCAATGTATTTTTAGCTTTTTAGAATACTGTCTCATATTGTCAAGTCATTGTTTCATGTTTAAATGATTGATGCAGTATTTTAAATGTTAAAATGCTGCCTACGTAGGCAGCAAGGCATGCCACAACGTTTATGATCAGAGCCAAAGGAATCAATTGTATTTGTAATATGAAACATCACTTTGGATGGATCCAAAAATGTACACTTTACCTTTAAGAATATTGATTTTCCACTTTCTGATGGTTAACGTTTATCTTTTTATTAATGTAATTTTAATGTTCATAGCTTGATTTCGGCCTTTCCTCTGTTCTCTCAGGGTCTTCTGGAGAAATACCTCATTCCCAACGCTAGCCAGGCAGAGAGCAAAGTCTTCTACCTGAAAATGAAAGGAGACTACTACAGATACCTGTCCGAGGTGGCAGCCGGAGAATCAAAGAAAAGTGAGCTCATTTTAGTCTTAAAGCAAAACGTATGTGATTATTAGGGGTAAAGATAGTGCTGCAGTATGAAGTCAAGTCCTAAGAATGAATAATTAGACGCTAGCTTAAGAAACGGCATTAAAACACTCAGGCTGTGATGCTAGCGGTCATGAATTTGATTTGATGTTTTCTATCAAATTACAGCCACAGTGGACAACTCTCAGAAGGCTTACCAGGATGCATTTGAGATCAGCAAGAAGGAAATGCAGCCAACACACCCCATCAGGCTGGGACTAGCGCTGAACTTCTCCGTGTTTTACTATGAAATCCTCAACACCCCAGAGCAGGCCTGCAGTTTGGCAAAGACGGTTAGACCATTATCTTGTTTGACTTTGTTTTGAGTACATGCAATGTAATATTTCCTCTTTCATCTCATCTTATTTATGCAACAGTCTGTGAGTATCTTCAAAAAGTGAAAGGAACGTGATACGATACGAGATTATACCGAATACTCGAGCGTGCTGATAACTGACCCTGATCCTCATGTTTACCTTCACCTTAGGCTTTTGATGAGGCAATTGCTGAGCTGGACACCTTGAACGAGGACTCTTACAAAGACAGCACCCTGATCATGCAGTTACTAAGGGACAACCTCACTGTAAGTTTACCCAGTTTTATAGATATAGACAGGGCCCAAAATGAACACTCACCAGGCTTGTGCACAATTCAGAATTACAGAATTGGCCTCCGTTCAATTTATGAATTGGAATTTGAATTGACTCCGCCTCACAGCAAGTTGAATTAGAATTGGAATGACAGGAAGTGGAATTAAATTCATGGCAATTCAAAGAAATTTTTCACAGTCAACCAACAGAAAGAATGTGTTGAATCTCATACATTCAGTGTTAGGAAGGTTACTTTGGAAATGTAATTGCTTAATTATATAAGTTACCCATATAAATGTGGTTTGGATTACATCAATGTAGAGCAATTTCCTTTTAATTTGATTAGTAAATAATTGAATTACACATCTTACTTAAATACAATTACACTCATTTTGTAATTTAATAACATAATTTCTTTACACTTAACTAGTCATAACCCTGTATTTTGTTCTAATATATAGCCAATTTTTTTTTTTTTTTTAAGTTATATTTACCCAAATTGTTTACTAAAGTAATTCTGGGAAATGGAGTCATGTTTTATCATGTTCAAAGCTTTATATATATATATATATATATATATATATATATATATATATATATATATATATATATATATATATATATATATATATAAAGCTTTGTTGTTAAATACTTCACTTGACAAATATGTACATGAATTTCTTAGATTTTTTAATGAATTGCAATTCTGCTTCCTTTAATTCAAATTTGAATTGTAATTCTAGATCCTGTTTTTGACATCAATTCAAATTTAATTCAAATTCAAGAATTGAATTGGAATTCAGGAGTCATTCTCAATTTATTTCTGAATTGTGCACAAGCCTGACACTCACTTCAAATTAATTAATATGGACTCTATAGATTATTTATTTATTAAGAATGATGGTCTTAGCTGTGCTAATGTGACATTTAAACGTCTTTTGTGACTCGCGTGACTTCTAATGACAATTTTTTTTTATCTGGAAAATGATGTGGTGTGAAACATCCTTAGAATTTAGCCAGCATTAGGCAACCAAAATATATTAGGAACAATGTGCTTGTTATTGAATGGAAATTAGGGTTCAAAAGTCCATTAATATGAATAAGAAATATGCTAAAAGTGAATTTTGAAACCTTCTCTTTCCTCAGCTGTGGACATCAGAAAACCAGGGTGATGAGGCGGATGCTGGCGAGGGCGAGAACTAAAGGCGTTGCACTTCACTGTTAAATCCACCTACACTCTTTATCTTACACATATACAGCCCATAATTCCCTGCTCCATCCAATCCACCTCACCTTTATCCACCTTTCTGTATGACGAGCAGCATGAATTGTACCTGACCTACAAGTTTGTACCCCTGAAGCCTTGAGCGGCAGGCTAACGTTTGGTTTTTTCCAAGGCTGACTTGTCTCAAACATGTCTGTTCGTGTATTCCCCCACCCCAGATGAGGGAAAATGGTTGAATAGTGGAAATGGTTTCCATCTTTTTTTTCCCCCTTCCTAAAATCCCTCCTAACATTTTTAAAAGGTTCTCTGGTCTAGCAGGTTATAATACATTATAGTGTCCTCCACCCATTTTCCCTTCTCTGTCTTTTCTCTCCCAATAGTGTACTGGCGATTGCTGGTTTTATTCGAAAGGTTATTAAACTGTCCATTAATTTAACAAACACTGTGATGTTTAGTTTTTCCTCCTGGATAACTTGTGCTTAATGGAAATGGGAACGGTTTCAGTACGAGTAGCAGTACAATTCTGTTGCGATCTCATACAGAAGGGATAAAAACAGGCTGTATTGTGACACTGACTAACACGCATTACTATTATTGCTGTCATGTGCATCATTTTACTTTGCGCACGTGGCTAAAGACGACAAAAGGGACCGGAGGTTTGCCATTCCACGTCTGTTCAGTTTTAAGTTAAAGACATTCCATCAGTATGTGACGTTTAACGATTACAGACCTTTTATGAACAAACTGGAGAGTTTCCTATAATGTGCTGTCAAGAGGGCAGTCAACATAAAGGTGCTGTTTGACATCAGTAAACAATTTTCCTGGTTTGTTCTGTATGTTTTTTTTGTTTGTTTGTTTTTTTCCTCCCTTTTGCATAATTTTGACCATCCCGCCACTTAATAAAGATGTAAAATTGTAAACATTATAGAGGTAAATATAAATTTGTCTTAAAAACTAAATGTTGTCAACTTGCATGCAATTAACAACGATACTTGATTTGATGTTTCCTTCTTCAAATGATAATTCAGGAGGAGTTTTGGGGCCTTAGACTGACTTAGAGCTTTACTACTCCTCTTTCCTTTTAAGAGACGAGTTTCTGTAAGACCTTAGCAGTTCGAACTGAGAAATTCTGGATTTAACTTGAATTTTGTGCAGGAAAGTGCCGCAGACCAGTGGAGGCTTTGAAGTCTTGGCCCAAAGTCAGTGAAACACGAGACGAGATCAGATTTGGCCAATAGTGGAAGGACCCTGATCATTACTAGGGAGGTAGCCACTCATTCAGTGTCACAATACACAGTGTCACATCACCATAACATTCCACGTAGGTGTAGAACTCATCTGTCTCGAGCTGAAGACAATGTTCATGCACTGAAGACAAAATCTCTTTTTCTCTCCCCTTAGCTGAACAAACGGCAGTTATTCTACGCTTGATTACAAAAAAAAAAAAAATACAGTAGTGAATGTGGAGCCGAGCCTGTCTGTATATCTGGTATCTCCAATTGCTTTGTTTTTACTGACCAGTATTCTGCCTAAAGTTAGCTTCTGTGACGGTTTCATTGCTTAGCGCGCACGTGGTTGTGAAAATTTAGACTAGCTTAAGGGAAAAAAAATTACAAAATGGAAAAAAAAAATACAACCTGGTTATTGACGTAATACTAGATTTGTGTATGTCTTTTAAAACAGTTCTAGTTTCACCTTACATGTTATAATCAGGAAAGTGTAAAAGACAATTTAAAGTGAAATAAAAGTTTTATCAGTTCCAAATTGCGCTGTAATTTTTTCCCGCAGTTGTGTACATTAATTTAAAACAACAATCGGCATATTTTTATGGGCTTGTCGCTGTGCTTTCAATAAAGATGTAAAAGGCATTTTATTTTTAAAAATAGTTAAATAAGCATTTAAGAAAAATTTAAGCAAGCTGATCTCAATCATCTGTGGCAATGGAAAAAGATCGACTTGTGCTTCAGTTTGTGATCGCACAAATGTCATTTACAGTGATGCTTGCAGTTGAGGTCTATGAAAACAAGAGTTCAAATGACTTGAAATCTTGAATTTAAGGCACATTTACTGCTTGCTTTTTAACCCTAAAACCGTATTCTGGACAAATGTGGGCAAAATAGTTTTGATTTTTTTTTTTTTTTAATATTTCCCTTGATCTGAGCGGTTCAAGACTTAGCTACTTTTCCTAAGTTTGCCTCCTGAACACTCAATTCTACAATGTTAAGTGGGTGAAAAAAACAAACAAAAAAACTCCTCAATCTTGTATTTGGGTCAAAAATGGGCACCCATAGAAAAGAATGAGAAAAACTAATTTAGAGCATTCCAAAATAAGACACCAGGTGACAGCAAAGTCACTTCATCTTTAGGTTTTAGCTCTAAGAACTTACTGGAATGATATTTTAATGTAGTTAAAAAAAATATAAAAATAAGCATAATTTACGTAGAAAATATGGTACTTTTTGAAGTAAATAAATTCAAAAATACCCCCAAAGTATAAAAACCACCATAAATGGATAGACAAAACTTTATCGAAGACAGTGATATAACATTTATAATAAATAAAAATTAGGATCACGCCTGAGTCCACTGTGCCCACATTTGTCCACAATTACAGGATTAAGGGCTATAAAGTAAATACGGTTTAAGGGCTACACTGAAAAAAATTATCTGGTAATCAACAGCTTGTATTTGAATTACTTTTAATTGGTTATACTAGTGTACTATATTTATTGTTTTGTCTTTTTAGTATTGCTAATTTCTATGAAAAAGTAACCTCTGACCCTAGCATTACATCTGACAATTTACTGGATAAGAAAATAGCATATTACTGAACATTGTCCTTTTATTATCAGATGCATTATTTTAAATTAAAGACCCGTTTACATTGTTTTTATGCAAAATGACATGAAACATCAATAAATACAGGTGTCAAGTCTTTACAAATGTATATAAACATAAGTGGTTTTGACAGTAAATAACCATAACCCTCAACAATACAATGGAGTACTTTCTCTGGAAAAGGTAAGCGAACACAATTAGTAGAAAATGCAGCCCTAAAACTGAGTGTTTTAAGTGGAAATAATTTAAAAGTAATTTTGTTTGAAAAACTGCCAATGAAAAAGACATTAAAATCGCACACCAAATCAACATCGGATTTGGTTAGTGATTAAATTAACTAATTTAACAACCACGACAAGTCTGGAGTTTCAGAAGGAAACCTGATCGCTATATTAACGACAGTAATAAACCCAGTCAAATGTGCCTTTATGAACATGAACACAAACTATTTCCTATTTTTTTTAAAAATAACATTATGACGTGCATATCTGAAGGATGAGCAGAAATCTGTAGCAAACATCGTAGCTTTGAGCAGCAAATCAACTTGAGGCACTTGGGGAAAGTTTCCTCATGTCCACTTTTCAATCACAGTTATTTCATTTTCTGTGCTTCCTGTAGGAGTTTCCGTGCTGCTGTGTTGTTTGGATCGATTTTGAGCAAACTGTTGAGATCTTTAATACAAGACTCCTTGTTCTAGGAGAAAAAAAACAAACAATTTTTAAAACAATCCACCAATCGAAGATCATATTTTTTGTTTAAGTCATGTTTGAACTTACTTGCAGTTCCTTGTATGCCTGGGCACGTCGGTAAAATGCCTTAATGTTGGCAGAATCCATTAGAAGAGCCTCATCACAGTCTCTTAGAGCTTCTTTGTACATCTTTAA
Source organism: Cyprinella venusta (assembly GCA_038021265.1). Taxonomy (NCBI): domain Eukaryota; kingdom Metazoa; phylum Chordata; class Actinopteri; order Cypriniformes; family Leuciscidae; genus Cyprinella; species Cyprinella venusta. Next base: position 34,116,731 of record CM075868.1, read on the forward strand.
CGACAGGTAGCAAAGAGCCCTACAAGCAATATTCATTTAATCACATTATCAAACCAAGTCCTCGACATGATGTTTGGCAGCATAATTTTGTTGCGTTTCATACCTGTTTGTGTAGGTTGTGACTTCTGTGGGGTCCTGACCGAGCGACTCTGTGTACTTCTCTATAGCTGCCTTGTGATCGCCCTTCTTCACAAATGCATTGCCTTGTTCCTTAAGAGCTTTGGCCTTTTTAACAGCCGCAGGTCCTGGTGCTTCAAATCAAACAATTGAAAATGAAGTGCTGAAGCAAAGTATGATGAGTCTGATCATTACAGCACAGCACAAACCTTGTTTATTGTTGTCAACCATGCTGTTCTGTAGCGAGGCCGAACTGGCGGCTTGCGCTCGGCTTTCTTTCACAGACATAGGAACGCTGGGAATCGGTGGCAGTTTCTCTCGCCAAGATGGTCCGTCTATATCCGCCAAGGCCTTGGTCATTCTGAAGGGAAGCAATGTGTTAATGGTACATTTTTGCATTCTTATTCTCATAAATGATCGTTTACTCGCCCTTATTTTGTTCCAAACCTGTGTGAGTTTCGTCGTTTTGTTGAACACAAAAGATATTTTAAAGATTGCTGGTAAACAGTTACGATAGCCATTGACTTCCATTACCAACGTTCTTTAAAATATCTTTTGTGTTCAAAACTCATACAAGTTTGGAACAACGGTAACGCTTCCTTTTACAGTCCAGTTACCCATGTAAATACTATGTACTTATTTTAGTAATTACAATTACTGGGTAATAACTAGTACTAACCCTGAACCTACCCCTGTTCCATGTACTTACCTTATATTAGACAGTACTTTCTAGGTAAGTACACTGTAAGTACTGTACTGTAAAAGGAAGCGTTACCGGAACAACTTGTGGGTGAGAAAGTGATGAAAAATGTTTAATTTATGGGTGAACTATCCCTTTAATTGCCTAATAATTCTGGATCATGTGGAATTACCTGTTGACACCATCGTGAGCAGCCGGTATGTTCCAGTCTATCTGTAAAACAGTTTTGTAGTCCACATAAGCATGTCTGTATCTCTCCAAGGCCTCGTAAGATGACGCCCGGCGAAGCAGAGCTTTATATCCAAAAGGAACCAATTTAAGAGACCTGAAAAGTAAATATAAGATTATTAACTCTGATCATCATCACTTTAAACATTTTTTGTCTTCTGCTCCTTACTCTGTACAGTCTTTAATGCATTCGTTGCAGTTTCCATCTTTCAGGTAACTGGCGGCCCTGTTGGAGTACAAAATAGCCAGATCTTCTTCGTTTTCCTTCTGACCTGTGAACAGAACGGTTGCTTTATTTACCTTAGTACCAAACGCTCTTTTATATCGACAACAGCCTGAGCAATCTTTTTAAATATAGTTGCTCTGCAACTTTCGTACTTTCTTGCTTGCTATGGTAACCCTTAATTTAAAAACATTAATGAATCTCTATTGTATTCTTAGAAGTACATTAGGATATGATAGTTATTATTAGATTATAATAACTATTATAATATATGACAGATTATATTAGATTAAGCCTCATTCAGTACACATTGAATACACTTTTCGCAAAATAAATGTTTAATTTTCCCCCAATGTCTCACCTCTTTGTGATAAATGCAAATCAGAGGATGGTGATTTAGCTCAAGGTTTTATTTCCTGCCCTAAAATACAGGGATTCTGGTGTGAGGTTTCTGCAGTGCTTTTAGATGTCTTTAATTTGAAATATTGAACGAGTTTCCGTTATTATATTAGGATACCTTACGTCTGCTATTATATTCTTTAATGCATTGTATAATTACTGAAGTGTTGAATGATGTGATCATATCATGACATGTATTAAAAGGCTGGGGAGGGTAAGTTGGTTAAAGTTGCTTTGCTGGTTTGTTTACTCATTTTACACATACAAGAATATTCTGGAATCTAATTACTTCAATTTAATCCAACGATTCAATAAAACGTATTTGACAAAAACAAGGCAGTAATATATTTGTACTGACCCAATTTATGCTGTGAAAATGAATATTATAAATTTGTGTAAATTATTATTTGGAAAATATTTGGTGTCTATTACATAATATTGTGTTATTATCATATGCCTTTATTTTCCACTCACTAGTACTGTTAGATGCAGTATTTCAATGAATTTATTTTTCTTTATTTTGTCAACTCTTCTACAGACCCCATTTTGAAAATCTCAGTACTGAAATTCATTGAAAATACATGCTAAGAATACAATGGAACATTCTGTAGCAAGAATACAATGGTGCTAATATGGTACATGTACAAAATACGTTATGTAAGGGGTAATACTGTAACGCAGGTGGTGACCGTTGACTTCTCTCACCAGACTTCTCCAGCTGCTGGATGGATTGGCTGTAGAGGGCCACAGCTTCTCCATACTGACCGGCTCTGAAACGCTGGTTACCGGCTTCTTTGAGTTCCATCCACGACTGTGAGCGCCGCTTCTGAGGCATGATGACACTGTAACGACCAGTCAGTTGAGGCCCTTTACTGCTGTTAACTTATTCAGGAAGATAACATTATGAAAAAAAAAATCAATATTGCACTGTCAGTAAATGTGTTAAATTATAAACTTACCAAAGTTACCGTTGTAGAATCGCCGTCTAATGTTGGAAAAGGAAGACGGAAGGGCTTTGGTGATCGCTCAACTCCGCCTGTTTAAAGTTAAAGTTATTGTGTTTAACAACCAGCTAAGTTAGTGATGAGACAACTAACGTTAACAGTTAGTCTGCCCTTCTTCTAGAACTCACTAGAACATCTGCGTCTGCTTCTTCTTCTTCTTCTCCTATGCGCGAGCCGGGATAAACACCACGTTTTTACCGGCTGAGTCTCTCTAAAGAAATGGATGGTGTTGAATTTCAGTTTCAGTTTTCAGGGCTGAAGCGGCTGTCGAGCTCCGGTGCTGCTATTTGAAGATCAGGGTAGTTGTAACCCAATATAGTGTTGCCAGATCTGTGGAAAAAAACACGCATTCTGTCCCGACAAACACATGCGAAAATATGGCTTGAATTATTACGGACTTGGCAACATTCACCTCTATATAAAAACACCAAGCCGTTGGTTGCCAGATGTTCATTAAACATTCATTATTTTAAAACGTATTGCTTCCTTTAAATATTTCCGTTTTCTTTTTAAAGGCTTTTGAAACGCGGTACATTATTTAATGTGTTGTTCACGTAATTTCCAATGAAACAGTCTATGGGTGGAACATATCGAGCAGCTCCTCCCCTTTTTAAAAATATCCAATAGCTTTAGTTTGTCCAGAGCTGTTGAGCTCGATAAAGCTGCAGTTTCCTCCTAATCTCAACCATTTATCCTTCTAATCTCATCCATCACTTTAAAGTACAGCATTCTGTGCAGAATTCAAATGGATCTGATACGTTTTATGGTCTACATCGACTCGATCATACGATCCGCTCTGTGCTGTTGTGTCTTTGGACTGGAGCTGCGGAAGCTTCATTCGGCTCAATGAAGCATATTTCCACTGTCCAAATCATTTCCTTTGCCATATATAGTGCACTATGTGCCATTCTCCATGTAGAAAATAGTAAATGTGTGATCAAGTGAGTTGAAGTGACCGATTTCAGCAGCATGTATAATGTTGGGATGCTTTAGATTTTAAAGAGCATTTGATTTGACAGAAAAATCTGATGAGAAGCTAAAGTGCACAGTGGCGTAACCAATAATTGATCCATATTGACAGAAATGAGAGTCTATTTTGAGAGACTAAATATATGTATATCTTAAAATCGAAATGCTAATTTTGTCATTGTTTTGGAGCACACTAGCTTATTGTTGACAGCAAGACTGTGTAAATACTAAAATCCAAAAAACTTCAATTCTGATTTCATGGGGACTTTAATATACAAACCAAAAAGGACTCTATAGCCAATAGAGTAGCCTAAGTAAGATAATAATAAAAAAAGACAATGGTATATTATTCACTGAAACCCAATAATTTTAAAATATTTTAAATCTGTTTTATTTTTATATGTTTCATTTTCATTTTAATTCTAGTTAAAAAAAAAGAATTACAGTCTGATATAAATGGTCGCTACAGTGTGTTTGTCCTTCGCCAGTTTCCGTAGTTCCCCCATAAACACCTTCCTGTCTGAGTCACCGGACGTGCGTGCTGAAGGTCGCGAATTAAACGGTAAATATCGAGCTTGTTAAACGTTTACAACAAAACATCTATGGTGAGTTATGTATAAAGTATAATATCAACATGTTATGTTTTAATAACACTAAATATTCGCTTTTTATTTATTTAATTTAGCTAAACGCGTCTCGTTTTAGAGTATCTTGCCGCTGGTCGTCATTGATTGCTAGTGTTAGCAAGACCGCTAGCTTCTAACTGTCAGTCCTGAATCTCAGAAGGCACTATGATATGAATCATAAGTGTCATTTTAAAAGTAAAACTAAGGTTAAATTGCGTGGCTGTGCGTTTGCGTGCTTTTTAATAATATGTAAAGCTAAACCGTTAAAACCTTGACCTGAGCTGACCAGCACATTTGTCTATAAACATGCATATTGGACTTGGTATATCTGGTTATTATTACAAATTATTATTTTCGCAGTCTCTATTCCATAAGCGAAAGTTAAATGTCATCGTGACTTATTCTGTGTATGCCTTGAAAGTCAGCAAGACATCCATTTGTGGTGGTCAGAATAGCACGTAGCGATACGTTACTGAAGGGTGATCTATCCTGTTATTGGAAATGCGAGATTGTCAATTGACTATCATTGAATGAAATTCCTCTTATTGTCTTCTCTTTCCACAAGTCTACAATGTCACTTCCAAAGCCAGCGATGAGAGGCCTCCTGGCCAAGCGTTTGAGGTTTCATTTGCCCATCGCGTTTGCTCTTTCCATCGCAGCAGCAGCCGTTTTCAAGGTCAGTTGTACTGTGTTTTGTATGAATGATTTCCTTTTTGCCCTTCAGTTTTGTTCAAAATTGTGATTAGTATTCAATCTATGTGTGGGTAGAAATGCTTCGTTCATTTATTATTATTATTAAAGCACCATTTGTCATGATGTAACTTCCATAGTCATTAAGATTAGTTTTCCCTATCTTTCATTCTTTTACCTTTGAGTCAAATAATTTTGGAAGTTTTTTTTTTTAATTAATCTAAGGAAGTTTTGTGTTTTTTTCCACAGTACACAGTAACAGAGCCCAGGAAACAGGCATATGCTGACTTCTACAAAGATTATGATGCTATGAAGGAGTTTAACGCCATGAAAGAAGCTGGTGTATTTCAAAGTGTCAGGCCTTCTGGAGAATAAAGCAATGTGATGTGAGTGGCCTTTCAAGTGCATATACATCTGATTGGTTTGCAAGCATAATTTTGCACTCTAAATGCACTGCCATTTCAGTAATTATAATGTTAAACAGCCCTGAGTTTTGTCCTTGATTGTATTTTTTTTTTTTTTTTTTAAATGTCATTAATACCATTTTTATGCTTTGGTTTGGAAGTAAAACAATGACTGTTTTTGAAACAAATCACCACATTGAATTGCACTAATTGTTAATTTGTTTATTCACTTACTCACAAAAACTTATTTACAGAAATTGAACAAGTATATGTTATGATAATCAGATTTTCTGCATATATAGGGTACTATCCCTGATAAAGACGCGGAAACTGTTTACATTTAATTCAAAGTTTATGTGGTTACTTTTTTCTTTTTTTTAATGCAAGCAGCTTTCTCCACTGCAAAAGAGATACAATGTTATTTCCCCCAAAACTGATGTGGTGAATGTGGATTATTGCATTTTTTTAATAATGAAATTATGTATGAAATGTTTTCACTTGAAATATTCACATTTAAAATGTGCAACCATGTTTAATTTCAGCCCTTCAAAATGCAATCCCTGAAAATACAAAGCATTAAAATGAAAGCACTGTTAATGCAATGTATGTATTTATTTTTATTTGTTTTTATTTTATTTATTTTCAAAGACATTAGTCATTATTTTTCTTCCATGCACTGGTCAATTTTGAGTTTTTTTTTCACTAATGAAATGGGGAAAATATAATATACTTAATATACTTAAATATACTTAAATATATTTTGGATGTTTTATATTCATTAAATGAATATAAAACATCCAAAATATATTTAAGTGTCTAATATCCATTGTGTCTTTAGGTTACAATTATAATACATGTATTGTGTATATAATGTTTCTTCCTCCTACAGCCTAAAATGTCCACTTCAGCAGCTTTACTACATTCTCCATACTGTATACTTTTCTTCCTATCTATATTCTGAAGGTTTTTACAGACAATTTTGTTCATATATTATTCGTCTGGTTTATATTACATTTTACCCTATTTACCTGTGGTGTTTTGCCTTCAATGTAAAAAACACTTTGACTTATACTTTTCTTCTTTCTTTACAGTTGATGTGCCCCTGCATTCCTGCTCTGCAACTGAATCTTTATAAGATTATTGGATATGAACACTGATGTCTGATGTTCTCATTAAGATAAATAAACTGTTGACTACCATCATGCTGTCGTGACTTATTGCAATGCATCTTGTCAACATGTCTCTCCTATGTTATGTTTCAAAATGAAAATGTAATTTGAGTTAAAGAGTCTTAATGTTATTGCCAAGGTCAAAGATACGGGTTAAAAGCCCAAATCTAAACTCTGAATTTAGCCCAAACTTGGTGGTAAATGTTGTCATAAATGTCTAGAATAGTTTTTTCTTGATATTTTTCTGCAAGAATAAAAAAATATATATATGTTTGTTGGGCATTTTGGCACCTAAACATGAATTTTGTATAATATTTTCACCTTTAGCAGAAATAAGACTTCACATTTTCTGCATGTGTTTTGTCAGACTTTGCTCTTCTCTGTTTCCTAAGAAATATTGCTTGTTGAAATAAACCTTGTTGCATTTTAAGTGTACTTGTTTATAAACGTGTTAAGAGGAGTAATACCACTAGGTGCATGCAAAAAGTCCAATGATTTTTTATTTTTGTTTTACCTGTGTAACCATGATGTTTGGACATGCATAATGGTAATACCACGGTATTTTTAGAAATACATTTGCTCCATATTGATTCCAGCATCCTCACTGTACCATGGCACGGTATCTCCATAGTATTTTTGTGGTTTGAAGACTTTTAATCTGAAGGGCATTTTCCCAGTGTTCTACCGCACAGGAAGTGCTTCGAACAAGCAAAGCGGAAGTTGTTGTTCATAGACCAACTTGAGTTCTAATGTTATCTTTCTCACAGCCTGTACATGCATCATGCGTGTAATTAGTAATATTCAGATAGCGTTTCTTTAATCTCGCTGATACGACGGGTTGCAGTTGGGTGAGTTAACTAGTAATAATGGTTTTAGGTTATTACTGTTGCGTGTTGTCCAGGCCTTTGTGCCAGAGAGCATGTTTTACTTTACGTGCTGTGGATTCAATATAAAATATTGCATATTCATTTAAAATAATGTGGAAAAGAAGCAGTCAACTATATCTGGTTACTTATGTAACACTACATGACATTCACATCTTGCAGAGTATTTGGCGCCCCACAAGATTTGACATGACAGCACTAGTAAACAAATGGTTGCAATTGTTGTATAGAGACTAGATATTAGGGGGAAAACGAGTCGTTTATTGTCATTATTTAAAATTATATATATATATATATATATATATATATATATATATATATATATATATAATGCAAAGCATGGTGTTATTAAATAAATCCAATGTGTAATATCATGGTACTTCTTGTTAAACAGCATTATGCATGTTGTATCAATTTGTGCATTAACAATACCTCTTGAAAATGCTGGCAGGGAATTCATTAATATATACAATTAAAATAATTTTGATATATACAATAATAGCATTAAACTTTTATCTTTGGTGCTGTATGGCTTTAATTTCAAAATCTATAAAGTTTCAAAAGCCAGTATGTAAGGCGTGCCTAAAGCGGAGGTCTACACAAGAAAGTGGCACAATAAATCGATAAATTTTTTCAGTAATAACCAATGCCGATTTATCTAGAGTTGGAATTCGATGAATAATTAAAAAGTGTCTAATTCGTATGAACTCACTCGTACGAATTCGTACGATTTGTCTAAACCCACGTGATGGGTAGGGGCGGGGTAAGGGGTAGGTCATTCGTAGGAATTCATACGAATTGGCCAGTCGTAAAATATGTACGATTTAGCAAAATCGTACTAATTCATACGAGTGAGGTCGTATGAATTGTTACGAATTAGCCACTTTTTAATCATTCGTCGAATTCGTACGATTTGGTCGTGAGATCAGGTTGGGTTCTGCTGAAAAGCTAAAAATCTATTCAGCCTAAAAATGTAAAATAAAAACAATTAAAATAGAATGCATAAAAGACAAAATATTTAGTTTCTTTACCTGCATCTCATTTGACCACAAACCGACATCCGAGAACCCCTGATTTAGAGAAAAGTATGGCCAAACGCAAACATTTATTTTTACTCAAAATTCACACATTGTTTAATCATTTAAATAAATTCAATTATATAATGTTAATTCTTGAAAAATATTTAATTGTATCTGTATGATATTTCCAGGTGCCCAGGTGGAGCTGTGATCTGCATTTGCCCACGGCCTGAGCTCTTGTCTTTCTTGCACTATAACTCTGAACCCTTGTATGACCTTCGTCTCTCTGGCACCCACATGAGCGCAGCGTTCTATTCCCGCTGGGCCGAGCGCCATGCCTGACCGGGATAGCACCTACCTGGCAGGTGGCGGCGGGGGTGGCAGCGGTGTGGGCACTGGGGACGAGGGAGGAGCCGGGACAGGTTTGGGTGGAGGTGTAGGAGAGGGTAGAGTGACGGTGGTGGGCGGATCAGCGGGCTGCACAGGGGGTAACGGCGGTCCTGGGGCCATGGGAGGCGGCGGGGCGTTAGGAAACGGCAACAGCTGCAGCGGAGCCAGTGGCGGTGCGGGACTGGATGGCGTTTGCCGGGACTTTTTGCGCAACGTGTGCAAGCGCGGCAAACGCTGCCGCTTCCGCCATCCAGACTTCAATGAGGTTCCCGACTTGGGTGTGCAGAAGAACGAGTTCATCTTCTGCCATGACCATCAGAACAAAGAGTGCGTGCGCACCAACTGCAGATTCGTGCACGGCTCCAAGGAAGACGAGGACTACTATAAGAAAACCGGAGAGCTTCCACTTCGGCTCAGGGGGAAGGTGGCGGCCGGATTGGGATTGTCTCCGACCGACCTCCCGTTGAGCCGCGGAGAGGTGCCCATTTGCAGGGACTATCTGAAAGGAGAGTGCCAGCGGGGCAACAAGTGCAAGTTCCGACATGTCAGGAAGGACTACGAATACGAGGCCTCGCCCAGGGTCGGTGTGGGATGCATGATGAGTGTCACCGGTGGCGTGAGCGGGATGGTGAACGCGGGTGGGGGTGGTGCTGTTGGTGTCGGTGGGGCCTGCGGTGGGATGTCTGGCCTGGTTGGCGGCGGCGTGGGAAACTACATGGGAATGGGATGTCCCAGCATGGGCGGGTGCAGAGACCAGGGCCTGTCGGTTGGAGGTGGAGGTGGGGGCTCGATGAGCAGCTGCATGTCGATGGGGACAGTGGGTCATCGGCGCTACGACAGGGGCCCCTGCTCCGTCTACGACCCCCTGTTCGAAAATGGCATGTTTGAAGCCGGGCCGGTGGAGGCCCCCGTTGACCACACGGCCTTCCAGCTGAAGAGACGGCGTTTGGATGGGCTGCGGTTGACCGATGGGACCAGCGGTGGACATTACGACCTGGGGGTTCAGACCACCCTGCCAATCCGACCGATAGAGTATCGCTTGCTAGAAGAGGAGAACGCCCTACTGAGGAAAAGAGTGGAGGAGCTTAAGAAACAGGTAGGGGATGTACTCTTCCTTTCTTCAGTGGAATACAAAGGAAGATATATTGAAAGCCCTATGGATATAGACCATTTCACAAGATGTAAACAACACTGGTCCAGAAGCACTTCCTGTTTCAGTTTTTTAACACTACATAAAAGCTGGGATAAAATACAACCAACAGAACATTTAAAACTGAATCAAAAAGTTAAACAAACATCTTTAAGATGTTTTCTTTACATGTGAAATAAAGAAAACAGTTACAAACTGAAACAGGAAGTGTTTCTGGACCAGTGTTGTTTACATCTTGTGAAATAGTCTATAGTCCATGCAAACTGAGGTCCACTTCCTCTCTGTCTTAGTTCTCTTATCTCGTTCTGTTCAAATACTGAGATTTATTGTGGCAGGTTTGTAGTGAAAGACCAGACAACACAAGAACCAGTGATGTTTCACATCATGATGTCAAATAAAATGTTTTGTAAAAGACTTAGCAAAAGTTTAAAAGGTTAAAGTTAAAAATTTAGTCTGTTCTTTACACAAACGAATTGCAAGATGTAGCACATACTTTTTTTCAGTTTTCATTTTAATTTAAGTTTTACCAATTTTGTTATTGCCATTTGTTAATTGTATTAGTTTTTATATTTATATTTTGCTTTAATGTAGTCATATTTCAGTTATAGTAATTTTAGGACTTTTAATTTTTTTTTTTGGTAAATTGCCACGGCAATATTTCCAAATTTTTTTTTTTTTAAAGTTTTTCCCCTTATTTTATTAATTTACTTAATTAGCTTAATTTTAATTGACATCAAGTATTTTTAATAGTTTGTTTTTTTAACAGTAAGTGCTTTTTTTAGTAGGGATGCATAGGAATGCTGTATTCTTTTGAATAAAAATAAGCTAAAACTAATTTAAAACAAATTTTAAATGCAATGAGTGAAATTAGTCATCGCAACATAATAATGTGCAGTATGAAAAATGAATACTGCATTTAAACTATTTTATTAAATATATTAATTAAAACTAATTTACTAAAGATTACAGTTTTTTTAAAGATTAACTTTTAGTGAGTGTTAGAGGGTAATAAATCTAAATTTAAGAATGGCATTGTTAAATATCAATGTTATTAATAATAACTTAAAAAAAATCTCTAATATCAACTGATAACAAATATGGCTATATCAGCTATATCATACACCCCTACTACTTTGGTCATTTTTGGGGCTTGACAGACCCATGTTTGACTTTCTTAGTTACTTTTTTAATTCTGCAATAGATCTTATATGTTCCATGGATGACAAAAAAAAATGTAATATTTCATCTCTAAATTGTCCTTTTTATGTTAAAGGTAGTGTGGGCAATTTTTTGTATTAACACTTTTTTTTCTGTGGAATAATTTTTTACTGGTTGAAACTCTCCTCACATCTGAGGCGATCTACTGTTCATGTTCTCAGACTTCTGTGTCAACACTATTAATGTCGAAATAAATCTGCAGCAGTCAGGTGGTACAAGTAAGAGATCTGTTAGTTGTTTACGTTCATCATTATGAACTAGCTAGCTTGATATTGCTAGCCTGTCCGTAATTGCCTACCCTACCTTTAAGATCGGTGACAGAATCACTTATTTTAAAAAATGTAAAACAACTGTAACCACATCTTAAATGTCTCAAACTTCCTTCCTACGCTTTATTTGTTTTCAAGGTGTCCAACCTGATAGCCACCAACGAGGTGCTTCTGGACCAGAACGCTCAGTTTCGAAGCCAGGCTAAAGTAATGACGCTGTCCTCCACCCCTGCTCCGTCTGAACAGAGTCTGGCGCCCCCTGTTGGTTCTGTGAGTTCCTACAACCATGGCATTGCCCAGACACACACCACTCTGAGCAGTGCTGGTCTGCAGCCCCGCCCCGTCACTCAACAAGATCTGGTGGCCTCGACCGGCGCACCGAGCGCCCCTCCTTCGAATGCTGCGCCCCCCTCCGCACCCCCACCACATCTGAACCCCGACCCCATCTCTGCCGCCCTCGCTCAGACTATCGCCCAGGGATTGGCCCCTCCTGTTTCAATGGCCCCTGTTGCTGTTTCGGTGGCGCCGGTGGCCGTGTCCATGGCACAACCATTGCCGGGCATCACAATGAGCCACGCGACCACACCGATGGTGTCGTACCCCATCGCCAGTCAGAGTATGAGGATCACCCCCATGCCTCATTAATGTGGCCACACTTCAGCAATATATACATGAAACAAATAAACTGGAAATCAAAGCAACTCTGCTGACACCAGTAAACCATGGGAAGTTTCTCAGGTGAAGGGTCGGTTTTGACTGAATGAACATACATATTTCTGTATAGAATACAGGTATTGTCTTGTGAACTTATGGAATTATTTCAGTTTTTTTCCATGCTTTAGCAGATGATTCTTTTGGAAGACTCTTTTTAAATCATCATTGACTTCACAGGACATCTATTAACTCATTTTGAAAGATGTAACTATTCAACTAATTTACTAAGGTATGAATTGTGAATTTACTTGTTAGCTGTCAGTTTTATTTTTATTTTTTTTAATAGTTTGTTTTGTGAATTGTTTTTGTGTGAACTGATTATTTGGATTCTTTTCCAAAAAAAAAAAAAAATGAATCAGACACTATTCTCATCATAAAAAAAGTGTTTTATTTCTTTCTGTTGGAAACTAAATAATTGCATTTTTCTGTCAGAATATTGGTCTTGTTTCTTTCATCTTGAGTATCTTTCTGAAATGTTAATGAAAAATTATATTTCTTATCAAACCAGACTTCTGTTATTAGTTTGACAATTGATGGTTGCCATTAACTTCCATAGTGTGGGGGAAAATACAATGGAAGTCAATGGGGTCCCATCAACTGTTTGGTTTCCGACATTCTTCAAAATATCTTCTTTTGTGAAAATATCTCCCCCTTGGTCACTTGGACCCTCCCAAAAGGGATATAAATAATAATTTTGGGGGGTTACTAAAAATAATAATAAGTTGTTATTGTGTATGCTACAGAAATTCGTGTTCACTTCAGTCGTGTTATTTCAGTGCACTTTTCATCTTCACAGCTTTGCAGAGCAGCAACAGAGGACAGTGTGTGTAATGTAACATGGCTTTATGCACAACTTCAATACTTCCTGAATTTCAGCCAGCTCCTTGTTTCCTGTCTGCCATTATTGGCCAAATTGATTAATTCAGGTGTGCTTGACCTCAGTAGTCACGGCAACAATAATCAGACACACCTGAATTAATCAAATTTGCCCAATAATTGCAGACAGGAAACAAGCTGGCTGAAGTTCAGGAAGTAGTGCAGCTGTGCAAGTAGGCGGGCTTAATGTTCAGAAGCGACTCGACGCTTCAGTCAAGTGCGAAATGTAAGTAGTTAAACTAAATATTTCATAATGTACCGTTTTTAGCTCATAAATGTTAAAGGAATGACAAAAATAATAAGGCAAACTAATAAAATTTTGTCTAATTTCACCATTTTGAACTGGAAATAGGCCGTTGATCTGAAAAAACGACTCAGCCCAAGCCCAACGGATAACGTTAAGTTTACCGCCGTTGAGAAGACAAGACACTAAGCCGTTTTAGGCACGAAATAATGAATTTGGTACATACTGAGATTTAATATAATACATTTTGTAGCCTTCAGTAAATAAAAAAAATCATCTTTTGGAGGGGAAAAGACAGGGCAAGATCTGAGAGAAAAAAATCGTGATGGAGAAAACAACAGGTAAGTTGTTATTGACAAATAATCTACTGCCCGCTAACATGTTTTCAAAGCTATTTCTTATCCTCTTTTTTGCCTTCAAACGTCTTGAAATCCATATATATGAGAAATAATAATGTGGACCCCCAAATGGAGAGTGACGTCACCAGTCGAAATAGCTGTACCCCCCTGAAGCTCACGGTATAATTCGAACACATGTAATTTAAATTAAATTGTGACTAGTCAGAATTGACCCAAAACTTGTGAAGATAGAGGCTTTTAAAGAAAAAACTGCCTACTGCAGCTTCCAACTAAGTTAGAATTCGCCCCTTTTTACAACTGCGTCGTTTTCTGTGGGCGTGATCTGCCTCTATAACGGTGCAGGCCAGTGATTCAGATAGACAAGCTGCAAGAAGGAAAAAGAGTGTCATGCCAGAAGGGTAAAAGCTTTGAGGTGGGCGATTTCTCTTTCTCGGGCTGACTGACTTATTGATCTGCAGTGATCAGGCATCCGATTCTTCTGCAGTTTTTAGTCCATGCGCCAATGCAACGTGACTTTCAATCAACAGCACATGTTGAATTTGAGTTGCAAATCGCTGCGTTTTTAATCGAATCTTGACTTTGAAAACATTTGCCTACAAACCAGCAGACTACAATGTCGCACGCTGATTCGGGGCCGAAAAATGACTCGGACTCGGAGCAGAAGACTGAACCAGCCCGGGACAGTTCATCTGGAGAAATGGTCGTCCCTAAAACGAAATTATTGGACGCCAAGGCAATCTTATGGACTTTCGGCAAATGTCTAACTGCCATGTTGCCAGTTTACCTGGCTGGTTACTATCGCATGAGCACTAGTTTGGTGATGTTTGGGATGATGGTTTACGCAGGATGGAAACATTCTCGTGAGGCGAAGGAGGCGAGACTGAGGTCCGCTATACAGTTACTCAACGACGAGCAAGAATACATATCCTCCAAATCATTTAGAAGTCGGGGAGACCTGCCTTCTTGGGTAAGAATGCATAAAAGCATAGATAGGTGAATAAAAATAATCACTCCGATACTGTTATTAATGCATAAATAAATCATCACTTAATAATACTAAGAGAGAAATTCAGTGTGTTATGTAAAACACATTTGCATCGCTACAAAAAAGAAAAAGAAAAGACCCGAAAAAGAGTAACGTAAGCTATGTTCGATTCGCGAAAGATTTGTTTATCCAATCGGTTCATTTGAATGAATCAGAGTCGTGCTACTTTTGAAATCTCGTCGCATATTCAAACTGAGGAGAGTTGAATTTAAGAATCATAAATTAACACAAATTTGACGCAACCTAATCGACAGCATAGTAAAAACAGCAGTATTTTACAGAAAACCCTTCAAAAAAGCTTAGGAACGAATCTTAAGAACGAATCATTTTTAAACAGTTCATTGTTTAAACGAATCGATTCGAAAATGAATTAATCTGATTCCCCAATGCTGCTAAACTGTAGGAGTGGTCTGCAGATTTAGAGGACATTTTTAGACCTGTTGGTGGCGCTGTATCGGAGGTGTACTGCATACTAGTAACTGCGTACTTGGCCAAATTCCCATTGTCCAAATCATTCTGAATACAATGTTGCTTTTTCATCTCCTCCCCAAGTGCACAGTGTGCTTCCATAAAAGAGTTTATACTATGTTTGGTCATGTCTCATGGCTATCATGTGATAAAATAAACTATGCATGTTATTAATGGGGGGACAAATTATCCAAGAAATCAAATTCTACACTGCATAGTATGTATTATTTAAGAAGGAAATAATGTAAATGGAGAAAAAAAACATTCGTGTCAGACTGAGGTGGTTATTGCGTGTGCTGTTTTCTTCTTTTTAACCACATCCTCTGTTAAAGTTTGTTGTGTGGCTCATAAGCATAGACAGCACTTAGAAGTCTGTTATTGTTCTTTCTTTATAATTTCAGGTCAACTTCCCAGATGTGGAGAAGGTTGAATGGCTGAACAAGGTAATTCAGCAAACCGTTTCGGTTTACATTTGTTTATTAACATCAAGCCTGTAATCCCATGTGTTCCTGATCCACCCATCAACTGAACGACCTCTCCTTCATGTCACAACAGCTGCCATGTGACCACCCACACGCCTGCTGAACAAAAGCTTTATATACTATTATTACACATCCATTCTCAATCAACATATGTTCCTTGCCTTTGAATTATTAGATCAGTTGGGATGCATGCTTTCCCAGGAAATTGCATTTTTAATGTAATTCTGCATCTCAAACGCCTGAAAACAAAAAACAAAAACAAAACTTAATTATAATACTCCAAATGCATTACACAATAAGCACCAACATACTATAGTATTATAACATAAGATTAAAGATGAAACCCGTTAAAAGAAAATACAGTTAGTATATATAATATGCATAGCAAAAAAAAAGGAAATTAAAATTAAGTAATAATAAAAGACAACATAATACATTGAATGCTTATAACAATATAGTATTAATGGTATTAAAATATTCTTTATTCAAAATATACTGTATATATTTTTGATTTTGGGATGAAATGAACCTTCTTCATGAGATTCAGAAAAAGAAGGTGCTGATAGAGATATATCCCTTCCTGACACCATTTATCCTTCTTTTCGTTAGTCGTTTGATTATAACAGTGCTGCTGTGGCTTATCATTAGAACACAAATATTTAGGCCTGACTTTATCAGTGATTCACGGGGCAGACATTTTACACTGGCAGTTATTCCAGCAGAGACTCTCCCCTCTTCATATCCTGTGGTCATGTGGTCTCGGCATGAGTCACAATTCTATTTCTAAAATCTGTGGTTTGCACATGTAATGAAACAATCTGAAAAATGCCCTGGCATCTGGCGCTTTAGCTTCTGTTATCATCTCTTAACATCCGCAAACAAGCAGGCACTATAGCAACTATGCAAACACAAATGGCACGGTGTAAACATCATTAAGGAGAGCAGAGAACAGACATGGGCATTAAACAGAAGGAACTGGGTCAGATCTCCAGTCCCACAATCTACAACATTTCTACATACTCATATACAGTATCAATACAAAAATCCTGTTGTGTTATCATTATTAGCTTAGGGGTTGTACATGGAATTATGGTTAATTAATACCATGGGATAATGCTCGTGAAATGGTTATGTGCAGGTTTTCCAGACTTTGGACTGAAACGTTGGCTGTGGATCTATTAATTTACTTAAACAGCTGTCCGCCATCCCGTTAAAAACCTCTTTTTCTTAGGCTAATTAACTTATGTTCACATTTTCCTTATTCATGTGTTGAGCGCCAACTCGAGGAGACATGGAAGGTGGGATTCTGGGAGCAGGGAAATCTGTTTTAGAGTGGCTTATTTTATTAATTAAAATATCAGTATTTGGAACCAGCATATAAATTCTTGTATCACACTATTTGTCCTACCCCTAATTGTGATTTATATAAAGAGAAACGGATTCTTAAAAAAGAAAAAAATGTAGAGTGGGGCTTGATTTTGTTAATGGGGAATTGATTGGATGGTTGTGGCTTCCTATTGGTGGATCTCATGTGAGTGACAGGTTGCCCCGCCCTCACGCCAGTAAACACGTCATAAGAGATGAGATGTGAATGAAAGAGGGAGGGGAAGTTGTTTTGATTAAAAATTACGAGGGAACTATTTATAATAAATACTACGATATTCCATAAAAAAATAAGAATAGTCCATTTTTGATTTCATGATGACTTTAATGTCAAATGACAATATGACACTCTTTCTCTACCTGTCTATTTCTCAAGGTTATCCATCAGGCCTGGCCATATATTGGTCAGTATTTGGAGAAGCTGCTTACGGAAACCATTGCCCCAGCCATCCGCGGCTCCAGCACTCATCTACAGACTCTCAGCTTCACCAAGATAGACTTTGGTGGCAAGGTCATACATGGAAACACACTCACACATACACACACTGCTACACAATAAATAATATTCCAGTAACATCCCTGCAGATCTCATTCCACCACAGTAGGAGATTAAAAGAGGCTCCTCTGCCCTTGAAACATGTCTGAACAAGCATTCTGTAAGAATAAACACATTTGATGTCTCATGGCAAACATTCCTTTCCAGGCGAGAGTGAGATTTTTTTGTTAATGTGATTTAAAGGACATAAGACTGTGAAAATCTTGCTCATTAACACAGTTATAGACTTCTGATTCTGTTTAAAAATAGCTATTGAATTATTATTATGGGGTGTTTATGAGCTGACAATGAAAAGCCAATAATGAAATCATAAAATGTCAAATTTAAATAATTTAAAAATCTAAACAACCATTAGCCGACATCATAGAACCATAAACAAGCAAATGTTTTTAAATTACTTTAATATTAGTCTAAAATCTACTGACCTAAAATAACTTCTATATTACAGTGTTATGGATGATTATATGCATAAAGAAACTGATTTGCCCTATATTAGAGTTTCTATCTTCTACAAGAGAACTTTTCTTTATTTTACAGCCGATGAAGGTGGTTGGAGTGAAGGCTCATTCAGAAAATGAAAAAGGTCAAATTCTGCTCGACGTTTACATCAGGTGACGCATACATCTACAGTATTTACTGACTTGAGACTGAGATATATTTGAGATTCTCTTGCAATCATGAGTGAATTGTCTATTGTCTCTCAGGTAGTGATTTAAAAGTCTTGTGTAATCGATATTGTGTCTGTATTTTTACAAGCTGACAAAACGAGACTGTCAAACTGCAGCCAACTCAGATTTGTTTATCTAGAGAATAACATGAGTGTATATACTATAGGGGTGGAATTTGCATGGAGAATACACGGTATAAAATAAATAAAACTAAATTGCGATAAATTTCGCCCTATTCACGTGGTGTGAACGCAGCATAATGAACAGGCTGCGATGTCAAGATTGCAGTGCTGGAGTGGGTAGAGAGTGAGGCTCCACATAATCAAATGTGTTTTTAATGGTAGTATTATTTCATATGGAAATTTTTTGTTTATATTTCAGATGAAAATAAATTTAGGGTTAATTAAATTAAGAAAAACAAATGAATTGATCTGAAACATAGCAAATTAATTTTAAATTCATTCAGATACAATTACCAAAACATATCTCAATGTCTTTTAGTCTTTTTGTTTTATTTTTTTAGTCTTTTCTTTTTATTTTAATTTAATTCATAAACTAATTATATAAAACTATTGTCAGTGCACTACAACCTGGCTCTATGCCTTTTATTAATAAAACTTACTTAAGGCTTAAGTTTAAATACAAGGCTTAAGACATTTATAAAAATGCCTTCTGCATTGTTTTGCTATTCACTCAAATCGTACCGAACCGTGATGTATGAACCGAACCGTGACTTCTGTGTACCGTTCCACCCCAAATATCCTTAAAAAAAAGACTCTTTTTAGTTTTACATCAAGTTTTAGCTGTTTGGAACAAATTCAGCAGAATGGTTAAATTTATTTGTAAAGATTTGAAAGCAACCTAATGTTTCCTCTCCGTCACAATTTCTCAGTTACGTGGGGGATGTCGAGATAAACGTGGAGGTGAAGAGGTATTTCTGCAAGGCTGGTGTGAAGGGAATACAGGTGAGATTGTGTTTTGCTAGTTGTGACAGTACATTTGATGCATGGTCCCAATGTAGAAATGAAATCTTGACAGATAATTCCACTGGCATTCTTTCAGCTTCATGGAATGATGCGTGTGATTTTGGAGCCATTGATCGGTGACGTCCCAATCGTGGGTGCTGTGACCATGTTCTTCATCCAAAGACCCGTGAGTGTCTCTAAACACATACTTCACCAATAAAAAAAGAACATTTTGTGGACCGGAAAGATTCCATGAATGTTGAAGGTTCTTCATGGATGCCAATAAAGGACCTATTAGATGAAAATAAGGGTTCTTCTATGGTTGAATAGATGATTCTTTTGAGCTTAAATCATTTTAGACATTCCATTACATTATATTCCAGTTTTACAGACATTCTGCAAACATAATGACTACAGACATAATGCAAATATGCAATACAGTCTTAAGCCTAGTCCCAGACTAAAATGCTTATTTGCACTGAACATGTTTTATCTGAAAGCAACTTGCACTGACATATCTTGAAATATGTCAGTGTCATTGTTTTGTCTCGAGAGCCACACCTATAAGGTTTTTTTCTAAGGCACGTTTATAAAAGCTACTTAAATGTCCTAATTGTACTAAGGCCTAATCCTGCTTTAATCTAAGCCTATAGGTTCAGATCAAATGCATTATTAGTTCTTGGTAACATCCATTAACTGTGGAAGTTGAAACCCTCCTGTGTTCTCTGAAGCTCCATTGAACTTTAAGATGTTCTGCATTAGTCTTCTTGCAAGTGTGTTCTGAGTCTTACTGTCTTTATTCTTTCATTAGTGCTTGAATTAGAATATTACTTTTAATAGAATCCTGTGATCTTCTACTTTTTCCTTTTTGTTGTTAGAAACTGACCATTAACTGGACCGGTTTGACCAACCTGCTGGACATCCCAGGGGTCAAGTGAGTTTCAGTTACTGCACATAACAATTTATTCAGTTCAGTACACTCACTGTCCTGATCGACATCCTTATCTTTAAAAAAAATGTATTTCACACTTTCTGTTCCTTTTCTCAGTATGATGTCAGACACTATGATCATGGACGCGATTGCCTCGTTCCTGGTTTTGCCCAATCGTCTCACTGTTCCTCTGGTGGCAGACCTGCATGTGGCCCAGTTGAGGAGCCCCCTGCCCAGGGTAACACATGCATACACACCTTACACACATCCAATCAACATACAATGACTAAATCACTCAAATACATGATGCTTTGGTTTATGGAATTGACATTTACTGTACAGTTCAAAAGTTTGGGCTCAGATAAAAAAAAAATGCTTTTGAAAGAAGTCTCTTATGCTCACCAAAACTGCACTTATTAGATCAAAAGTACATTAATATTGTGAAATATTAAAATTTAAAATAACTGAAAACATGAATATGTTTTAAAATGTAATTCATAGGGGTGTAACAGTGTTAATTGTGACAGCAAATTTTGATTTAGTTTTAATCATAATCTTTTGACTTAAAATCCATGGAAAACAGGAATATTGTGGAGAATTTTCTAATTTTAATATATTTTAAAATGTAATTTATTCCTGTGATCAAAGCTGAATTTTTAGCATCATTACCCAAGTCTTCATTGTCACATGATCCTTCAGAAATCATTCAAATATGCTGATTTGCTGCTCAAGAAACATTTCTTATTATTATCAATGTTGAAAACCGGTCTGCTGTTTGAACTGTTGAGTTTTTAATAGAACATTCAAAAGAACAGCATTTTTTTAAATATAATTATTTTATGACATTATAAATATCTTTATTGCCACCTTTGTTAAATTTAATGTGTCCTTGGTGAATAAGAGTATTAATTTATTTCAACAATAAAAAATAAAACTATTGTCAGTGCCACTTTTGCAGTGTAATTTGAAATATTTTTCCATAATTTAAATGCAGAAGTCGCATACATGTTTCTGAAGCATCTCTTTCCATAAAACACAATGGTACCATGTAATTAGTTATTTTCAACAGTTCCCTGCACTGCAGTCTCTCATATTCTGTGCATCTTTCTTTATTTCTTCAAGGGAGTTGTGCGTATTCACCTGGTGGAGGCCGAAAATCTGGCTGCGAAGGACACCATTGTGTCTGGTGTGTCTGACCCGTACGCCCTGCTCAGAGTCGGGCCGCAAACCTTCAAATCCCAGCATCTGGACAATACACTCAATCCCAAATGGGGTGAAATGTATGAGGTGGGTTTTAAAATGGTTTTTAAAAATGGGTTTTAAAATCAACAAAAGAAGTAACTCTTTAAAGACTGATTTCCCCAGCTGTACTGTATAAGCCATTTGATATCATAATATTGATATGTGATGTACATGTGATGAACTTCATAAAGTCATATGTATCTGTGTGTGTTTAAATGTCTAACCATTTATGCCGCGTTTTGTCATTGATATCCCACGCTGTTAACGTCGGTGTGTCTTTGGTGTTTCATGCACGAGTGTGTGTCTGTCTGTCAGGTCATCGTTCATGAGGTGCCTGGTCAGGAGCTAGAGGTGGAAGTGTTTGATAAAGATCCTGATCAAGATGATTTCCTGGGCAGGTACCATATCATTGTTTTTCATCTCCCGTCATTCCGTTTCTCATTTTTTCTCTCAAAGGAGTCATATCTTTAATGTTTTAACATTATAAGCGAATAATCCTTATAATGTTTGTCAAGGTTTCTTGGACTAAAACAATTTACATTGAGGATATCTTGTTTTTTGAAAGTGTTTCCATGGAGCATTAAACTCTTTTATTGCAAAAGTTTCTTAAAAATGTACTTTTTCTTATAATATGACCTCTTTGATATAGATCTGTTCCAGGTTTTCATCTTCTGAACATCAGTTATAGTGTCCTACCATACGCCACCATTACCATAAACTCGTGATTTGTGTTTTTTTATTGTTTGTTGATCTCTATTCTCATCCTTGTGTTGATTCTCTTTATCTCACTTGTGTTCAGGACAAAATTAGACTTGGGGATTGTGAAGAAATCTAAAATAGTTGATGAGGTGAGAACATTTAGATGTGTGTGTGTGGATAACCTGATTTGGTTTGCAATTGTGCATAACTTTAGCCACAAGTGACATGAAATGTCAGTCTCATAAATTCTAGAATGCATGGGTGATTGTTTGCTGTTTTAATGTCCCCTTCTTAGTGGTTCACTTTGAAGGACACCCCTACAGGGCGGGTTCACCTCAGACTGGAGTGGCTGACACTAGAAGCCGACACAGGAAGACTGACAGAGGTCTTGTAACACCGTACAAACACAGAACACACAGGGGAGATTCTGGGAAATGGGTGTGCTATGTTTTCCACACATGCAAACAGTGTGTTCTTGTACTCCACCTTTTAACAAAACCCAATAATCTTTAAACATGACAGAAAGCTTACTTTACATACTTGGCAAATAGAGCAACTGCAAACAGGTTTTGACATTAGCTTCGCTCCGCCCTACTTTGCCCTCATTTTTTTCTCTCTTTCACTCAGGTTCTGAAGAGAAATGAAAGTGTGGTGAGTAAAACAGCAAAGCCACCATCAGCAGCCATCATGGCATTGTATTTGGACAAGGCTGAGGCACTTCCTGTGAGTAATACTCTCACGTCATCTTCCTGCTGCACTCTTTGTTCTAACACACACACGTTATGTTTAATGGGCACATTAAACTTGAAAATGATTTTTATACTGTGCGAACTGTATATTCTATCCCTTATCCCTACCCATCATAGAAAACACACACACACAGACACATTAGTTATGCTTACCAACCCTGCATTTATTTAATCAAGTACACTGGAATATTGTGGAATACTATTGAAATTTGAATATATTTTAAAATGTAATTTATTCCTGTGAGCAAAGCTGAATTTTCAGCATCATTACTCCAGTTTTCAGTGTCACATGATCCTTCAGAAATCATTCAAATATGCTGATTTGCTGCTCAAGAAACATTTCTTATTACTATCAATGTTGAAAACAGTTGTGCTGCTTAATATTTTTGTGGAAACTATGACACGCTAAAGAATTCTATACTGAATAGAAAGTTCAAAAGAAATAGATGTTTTTCAGCAGTGTAAATGTCTTAACTTCAATTATGATCAATTTAATGCATCCTTGCTGAATAAACCCAATTATTCCTTAAAAAAAAACCTTACAAGCCCCAAACTTTTGAACGGTATTGTATGCGTGACGGTTTTTTCCACTTTGTCTTCTTTGAAAAGGAAGTGAAACCTGAAATTACCCTAATGTGGGGACGAGCCAACAATGCCTACATTGAAAATGGTTGATAAACATACAAAATAATGTCTCAATCAACATATAAAACTGCTAAAAGGTTTCTGTTTGGGTTAAATTTAAGATTAGGGGATAAAAACATCATTAGCTCAGTATAAAAACAGTAGAAGTCAATGGAAGGCCCGACGATGGTAGAGAAACCAAACAAGTGTGTGTGTATGTGTGTATGCTCCTGGTTACCCACAACCTGCCGTTACCCTTTTATGCTCGGCAGCAGACTGGCTGCCGCCCACTTTGAAGCAGATTTAGAGGATGCCAGCCATTTCTAGAGAAACTATTAAATGAAACATTAGATATATCTTATTCAGCTCATGGTCTTGAGGGTGCACTCTGTGAAAGCACTCGCACCGTTTCCCGCATCCAGAATATTTTACTAGAAGTGCAATGCAAAAAGAGTTCACTTAAGAGGCACACGCTGATACTTAAAACTCTTGAAACAAGTACACAGTTGCATCAAGTGAATATGCCAGAGTGCTCAAGCTTACAGTGGTCTGGAGCATTTAAAAAGAATGTCCTGGCCTCATTAGCTATGTTTCCATCCAACCATTTTTATGCACATTTTGGGAAATACGGTTGACCACAAATAATAATTGATATTAGACAGATAATAAACAACATTGTGTTTACAATAAAGCACTTACCTTAAGTCTATAGTGCTTTGCTCTGTGATAAAAGTAAAATTGTGAAAAAAATTGACTTTTATGTCACAATTTAGACTGAATATTGTAAATAAAATCGTGATGTTTTTTCTTGCAATTTCAGAATTGTGAGTTATAAACTCAGAATTGCATCATATAAACTCAGTATAAAAAAGTTCAGAATTTTGAGATTAATAAAACGCAATTACCTTTTTTGTTTTTTATTCCCTCGTGTTCCATATTAGCATCAACAATGATAATAACAATGTTTTCAACATTGATAATAATAAGAAATGTTTCTTTAGCATCAAATCATCATGTATGAATGATTTCTGAAGGATCATGTGACACTGCTTTGATCACAGGAATAAATTATATTTTCAAATTTATTCTAATAGAAAACAGTGCTTTCAAATTGTAATAATCTTTCACAGGATTACTGTTTTTACTGTATTTTGATCAAATAAATGCAGCCTTGGTGAGCAGAAGAGACTTCTTTCAAAAATATTTTAAAAATCCTCTAAACGGAATTGCTTACTAAACTAATTTATGTGAAATAGTTATTTTTTTAATTGGTTTAAACTGGAAACATGATGTGGTAAATGTTCTGACACGCATATGCTATTTTATGTTTTAAGTGTGTCTGTATCCGTGTCTTCTGTTTTTAGATGAAAAAAGGTAATAAGGATCCCAACCCGATTGCTCAAATCTCAGTGCAGGATGTTACTCGTGACAGCCGGGTAAGACGCACACTGGCCACCTGTGCCAACCAAACTTTCCCATGTGACCTGCTCTTCTCACTCACTTATTTCCCCTCTTCTTAGATTTGCTGGAATACCGTGAACCCTCAGTGGGAGGATGCGTTCACTTTTTTCATCAGAGACCCAAGCAAAGAGAACATTAGCGTACAGGTATGCTTACATCATCTGCCCTGTTATGAACATACACAAGCTCTCAATACAGGTGTAAACAGGGTTCAGATGTGATTACTTCCAGGACTCTTTTTCCGAATGTGAATTTTTCCTGGTTGACATTTAAGCCATTTTTACATTGACTCACTCTCTTTTTCAGGTGAAGGATAATGACCGTGTTCAGGTTTTGGGAAGTCTGTCCATTCCTGTTTCCAATCTTCTCTCGAGTCCAGATCTGACTTTAGATCAGTGGTTTAAGCTTGAGAATTCTGGCTCAGAGAGCCGCATCCACATCAACACAGTTCTCAGGGTAAATTCATCTGACACACAATACACAAGCTTTAGTACACATAACATATACTCTTCCATGCAAAAACAACATCATTTTCCAATTTATTTACAAAATATTAATCTCCAACATCTGCTCCATGCATTCGTCGTGGTGCTCTCGTGAACACAGATGGAAACTGCTTTATTTGCAAATGTTTGTTTATGATATTCCAGTTAAATTTGCAACTTTGGTTGGAAACGTAGCTTATGTTGATGTTATTTCCTGCAGGTTCTCTGTTTGGATGAATCTGCAGTAACTTCCTCCCTCCTCTCCAGTGGCCCTCTTTCGAAGAGCTCTGCCTCGCGTCCCCAGAAGACGACGCCCCATTCCAGCTTCGCTTCTGAGGTGTGCAGATCTCATCTACTGGGGAACCCATGGGGTTAAATTTGGCCGTTGTTAATTGCTTCTACCCAAAATTAACAAACAAAAAAAAAAAAATGTCAAATTTAGCTTCAAAAGCCCAGAGTGCCACTTCTGGTCCCTGCATAGAGACACCTTGTGGATGAATATTGAACTCACAAGTGCCAGGGTGTTAGTAACAAGATGGCTGACCACATGTTGAGCTGGAAATCTATCCAAAGAAAATCATCTTCTCAGCAAACCAGCGGTTGGCAAAATTCTGTATTTTTTGTTAATCTTTTTAGTATTAGCTTGCAGAATGCTTAGAAGTGTGTTTTATATTCTTTTTGGATAAATTAGCAACTCTGAGCTAGATCAAAATCGATGGGCCAAAAATGACCCTCTGGGTGAATGGGTTAAACAAATGTAGTTGGATGTAAAAATGTAGTTTTTATGTGCACTCTTTGACGGTCCGATCGATCATAACCAACCCCTGAAATCAAAGTAAAATTATCTGCGCTTTGTTCCTGCAGGGTCTGCTGCGGATCCACCTCGTGGAGGGTCAAAATCTGGTTCCGAAGGACAACATGATGGGTGGGATGGTGAAGGGGAAGAGCGATCCGTATGTCAAGATACAAATTGGAGGTGAAACCTTTAAAAGTCAAGTGATCAAGGAGAATCTCAACCCCACCTGGAATGAGATGTATGAGGTGGGAATACTTGCAAATGCATTTATTAATCAAACCTTGACGCTTTGTCCAGAATGACAAACTGCCACTATACTATACTATACTATACTATACTATACTATACTATAACAATGTTTGACATATTTATTGTTGCATGCTGTTTCACATGCCATTTAAAAATAAAAAATGAACAGTACATAGTATGTACTGCAAATTGTGAAGTGTGCTAGTTTTCGAAACATTTATCAGCCGGACTTTTCTCAGTAGTATTTCTGGTACTATGACTAAGTGTTTTAACTTGCCATTTCCTGTTATTATTTTTAAGGTGGTTTTGACGCAGCTTCCTGGTCAGGATTTGACATTGGAAGTTTTTGATAAGGACATGGACATGAAAGATGACTTTATGGGCAGGTAAGAAGGCTGCTGTCAATGTAATCCAGTATAACTCTTACACATTAAAGGGATACTCCACTTTTTTTGGATATAGGCTCATTTATCACTCCCCCAGAGTAAACAGTTGAGTTTTACCATTTTCAAATCCATTCAGCCGATTTTCTGATATTTAGAAGAATATCAGTAACCAGACAGTTTCTGGTCTCATTGACTTCCATAGTATATATTTTTTTCTACTATGGAAGTCAATGAGACCAAAAACTGTCTGGTTACTGATATTCTTCTAAATATCAGAAAATCGTCTGAATTCACTCAAAAATGGTAAAACTCAACTGTTTAACTCTGGGTGAGTTGTAAAATGAGCATATTTCCAAAAAAAGTGGAGTATCCCTTTAATTTAGGCATATATTCATATTGTTTTTCTAGGCTGAAGATGAATCTGAGTGACATAATCAGCTCCCAATACATCAATGAGGTTGAGTATATATGTATGCATCAGTAGTAATAAGTATAAAATAAGATATAAATTATATAAAGATACTCAAACATATATCCTCTTGTGACTGTGTGTGTTTGGCAGTGGTTTTCTCTAAACGATGTAAAGCGTGGCCGTGTTCATCTCGCTCTGGAATGGCTTCCCACTGTAACACAACCAGAGAAACTCCAGCAGGTGGGCAGAACCATCTCTCATCCTCAATCAGTCTCAGTCTGTGTTGAAAATACATTGAGGAAACTAACTGGCTAACTGTATGATTTCTTCATCAGGTGTTGCTGTACCAATCAAAGACCTCATACACGAATAAGACAGTGCCGACTGCCGCTCTTCTGTTTGTGTATGTCGAGCGTGCACATGAGCTTCCTGTGAGTATGACACAAGTGACATCTCTTAAATATCGAATTTGTTCTCCCATAATGACATTAATGGAGAGACTGATATCCTTCAGATTTTTTTCCTGACAAAAAGACCCCAGTGATCTTGCATGTTCCCCTCTAGAGTTTCAGAAAATACCTCAACAATATCACAAAATGTGAGAACAAAGTGTGCAATCAGAAGTCTAGGATCTCAATATCAACTCACACATTACTCAAATGATATTTATAGCTGTTATTTTTCTGGGGGAAAAACTTTTATTCAGCAGCAAGGATGCATTAAATTGATCAAACGTGACGTTTATAAAAGATTTAAATTTTAAATGATGTTCTTTCAAATTTTCTATTCATCAACGAATCCTTAAAAAAGTACAGTTTCCACAAAAATATGTTGCAGTACAACTGTTTTCAACATTGATAATAATCAGACATGTTTCTTGACCAACAAATATCACATTAGAATGATTTCTGAAGGATCATGTGACACTAATGATGCCTAAAGTGCTGCTTTGCACCACAGGAATAAATAACATTTTAATATAATGTTAAAATAGAAAATTCTAATGATAATTCACAATATTACTGTTTTTACTGTATTTTTAAACAAATAAATGCAGCCCTGGTGAGCAGAAGAGACTTCTTTCAAAAACAACATCTTCAAAAAAATCCCCAAACTTTTGAACAGTACTGTAGTTCAACAACTGATTTGTTTTAGAAACATTTTAGGAGAACAATCTGAAACAAAGTTGATGCTTTAATGAAACATTTACTCAGAGTGCTTTACAAATGGTTCTCTAAGTCTTATTTTTTCCCTACGTGTTTAGTTGAAGAAGAGTGGAAAGGAACCTAAAGTTGGGGTGGAGCTGATTTTGAGAGGAACTTCTCATAGAACCACGGTGAGAAACTGCTTTACCACAGATACTGTTTAAATGTTTGGTCAATGATGTGTGGATAAAACTTGACTCTGTGTGATGTAGGTTTGTGAGCGCAACATCTCTCCCCAATGGGACGAAGCGTTTCACTTCCTGGTTCGAAACCCTTTTAATGAAGACCTTGTTGTTAAGGTTAGAACTCGCAAACAGCACATTTTTAGCAGTATTTGTCTTGCAACACACTTTATCATCTGACCTTAACTCTTTAACCTCTCTTTTTCTCACCAGTTATCCCACAATTGGGATTTCTCTCTGGGATCTGTGGTGATTCCCATTAAAGAGCTTCTCTCTGAACCAGATCTGCTGTTGGACCAGTGGCTCAATCTGGATGGAGCGTCACCTCAGAGTCAGATTCTGCTCAGAGCTCAACTGAAGGTAAATGCATATTCCATCTTCATTAAGGCTGCATTTAATTAATCGAAATACTCTAAAAACAGCAATATTGTGAAATATAAACTTGTTTCTACTTAAATATTGAGACCCCTCGTGGTGAAAATCAAGTTTTTATTAGTGTTTTAGCAAGCTTTGAGACAAACCTTGTGCAAATTCAAACACGCCCTTAATTCCTAGCGTCATAAACAGGGCTTGACATTAACTTTTTTGTTCACTAGCCACTCAGCATTTTCACTGGCCACAATTTTGACATTGGGAAAAACAGCCATATAGATATTTTTAACATTCTCATAATTTGGCAGCAGGTATATTAGGCTGCTATCACTTAAAGACCCGACGCTCGGATCCATTATACGGTACCAGATGCATTTTCTTTCTCAACTGTTTACGTTCACTTAAAAGATAACTGACTGTTTACGTGAATACTCACCAAGACTGGCATTTTGACATTATTTGACTGTTTGAGTGCAATAAGCAGCGAAAAAGAACTCAATTTAGTACTGAAAGGCTTTATGCTCAGGCACTTTGTGTGTGAATACAAAACTATTGTAAAATTATGTGCAATACGTGAAATCCCACGGCGAAATTCAAGCCCTGTTACACCAACAATATTCATCCGGAGCAAAATTTCTGTGGAATTTCTGTGGAAAATTAGTATTGGAAGCATTTCAAATATATTTCAGTATCTATACTGTAGCGAAAATGTTATATAAGTTTGTTATTTCAGATGCCTTTTTGAAAGACTACAATTGAAAAATGGATATATTATATCAAATTCAACCCGCCAAAGTGGCTAGTAGGAGTGACTGTGTTTCACGCCACTGCTGAAACACACCCACATTTGGCAGGTATTAATGTCAAGCCCTGGTCACAAACATGTAACCAATCCCGTCGTCAACGCGTGGGGCGAGGCTTTTCCTATCATTATTTCAAGGATATTGGATATTTACAAGGATGCTGATTTTTAGAAGGCTGCTGTCTGACTCTCAGGTGGCGTGATCTGTTGTTACCTTGTGTTGTAGATTCTTTGCCCTAAAGCGACAGAGAGCTCTGAAGACCAGCATGAGGAGCTGAAACGTCCTGAAGCATCCAGCATTAGAAGAAAACAGGAGGAGGAATTAGTGCAAAAGTGAGAGGAGGAGAATTTCTCTTGTCACAGAGCCCTCAAACATAGGCCATAACAATCTAGATGATCTTTAATAAACAGTGCCTGAAACTGAAGATATTTTATTTAATTCAAATGAACAGTTTTGCAGAACACCTGATATTTCACTCGTAATTTTATCTTAAAAATGAAAAATGAACTCTATAAATCCATCGCAGGTTCATGTAATAGTTATGTTCTATAGAAAACTGTATTTAAGTGTGTATTTAATGATTATACTCGACTGTTAAGTATGTGTGTTTATTGATACTATGTTAAAAAGCAATGTTTCATATTCATATTGTTACATGTTTTGTAACTTCTCTGACCACATAGGCAATAAACTTACTTTGACTTTGACGTGCGTGTCTGTGTTTGTTTGGGGGGGTTTAGGTCTAGTATTGAAGAGGTCCCGCCGTCTCCTGTCAGCAGGACTTCCTCTGTGTCAGTCCCAGAAGTGGAGGAATTCCCAGAGGTCACGGAAGTGTCCAGCTCAGATGACCTTCGACCCCTACACACCAGCCCTGACCCCGGCTTTGGTACCGAGGTGAGAAATATTAAGCTGATGGCATTGTTAAGCATGATGGCGTTAATATGGCTTATAAATCCAAACACACCAACATAGTGAGAACATGTGATGTTTTTTAGGGCGTGCTCCGCCTCCACCTGCTGGAGGCTCAAGATCTGGTTGCGAAGGACAACATGGGTGGGATGATGAAGGGGAAGAGCGACCCGTATGTCAAGATCCATATCGGAGACACGACCTTTAAGAGTCATGTGATCAAGGAGAATCTCAATCCCACCTGGAATGAGATGTATGAGGTGGGTTAGGTCCTCAGATGCTGTTTTAGTTGACGTTAAAAGGGTTTTAAATATAATATCATGTGATCAATGCTTTTCCCAGCTGGTTCTGGCCTCCAGCTCAACTTCTGATGTCCTTGTGGAGGTTTTTGACAAGGACATGGACAAAGACGACTTTTTGGGGAGGTATGTGGCAGCGTTGTAATTGTTAAATAAAACGAATAAAAATATGTTGTGTAAGCTAAAATAAAAATGATATAAAATAAATGTAATACATCTAATATAAAATTATATTGTATCTAAAATGTTTTTTTTAATAAGAAACAAAAGTGCTAAAATTACTAAAGCTGAAATAAAAAAAAGCTAAATTGAGATATTGAAAATGGAAAAGCACAACAAAATTACTCAAGTTTAAGTGAAAATTGGAAATATATACATTCAAGCTATTTATAAATAGTCAAGTCACCCTTAGTGCTTTATACAACACAGATTGTTTTTAAGTAACTTACCTGTGATAAATATTATAATGGTATATTAATCGTAAAATAACACTGGAATGTGGATTAAAGTCGAAAAGCTTCGGCATGTTGACTTGATGCTTGTCCGTGTCATGTACGTGTCCACAGGCTGAAGATCAGCTTACAGGAGATCATGCAGTCCCAGTTGACTGATGAAGTGAGTGCATCGTCACTAGCATCTTTCCTCATTTCTCATTCTCTTGGGATTAGATTTTGAACAGTTTACACAAATTGTCTTATATTGGCATTTAGAGAGGATTCAATTTGCTAGTAAGTTTACTGATAAGATGAGAAAGTATTGTAATCTATTCACTCCGTTGTGTTTTCTTCCTCTGTGTAAGTGGTTTTCTCTGAGTGATGTCAAACATGGCCGAGTTCATATGATTCTGGAGTGGCTGCCTGCAGTAACACAACCTGACCGACTGCAAAAGGTCATTGTTAAAGCTGACATATATTCATTCGTTCATGTTTTTGAGTATCAATAGTAATTCGATCCATGTGTAATGCATCTATTCTAGACCGTTTTATAAATCTTATTTGTTTTATTTAATTGATTTACTTCAAGCACCTCCTAAAACTTTAAGTGAGGTTCGAACCTTTCAATAAAAATGATGAATTTTAGATCAGAGTTAAGTGTTTATTTTAATATGAAATATATTTTTTAAATATAGATTTGTTTATTATGAAGTATATTTAATGGGGATATAATTTTTAGTATTTAATTTGGCATTATTTTCTGAATTTTGAATTGTTTTCTTGTTTTCTCCATGTCCAGGCTCTGCAGTTACAGTCAGAACATTCGTTCCAGAACAAATCCGTGCCGTCGGCAGCTCTGTTCTACGTCCTCTTGGAGAGAGCTCATGACCTGCCGGTACGTCTTACACACATGCGCTTACAAGCATTTTCACACAAACACAGTTCAGCTGTATTGGATCAACTGCTGTGATCAAAACACTTTCGTTTGTGTTCATGTGTGCAGCTGAAGAAGAGTGGAAAGGAACCTAAAGCTGCTGCAGAGCTGATTTTCGGTGATACTTCTCGTAAAACCAAGGTGAAACTTGTGCCTTATGGAAAGATAAAGTTGTGTGTCCATTTCTGGCCCTTAATGTAAGCAACTTCTTTGCTGGTCTCTTTAAAGGTGTGTGACCGCACCAAATCTCCTCAGTGGAGTGAAGATTTTCACTTTCTGGTCCACAACCCAATAGAGGAGACTCTTATTATAAAGGTGAAGTAGATTTGGTTTCTAATTTTGTTTTGGAGGTTTACATGCATCCATAATCAAAAACACTTTCATTTTCACGCATCGCAGCATCACCTCGTTTCTCACAGTGTCTGAAACGATAAAGGATTCAAGGCCCTATCTTGTACCCTATTGCAAATGACTTTGACAAATGAAACGAAACACTCATTGCCATATCTGAATTTCACCTCTGGATCTTCTTCAGCAATAGTAACAGTAGCGATGGTGTCGGTTTTACCGTATCAATCCCAGCGCGAGTCCTCATCCTTTTGAATTGCATGCAAAGTGGAATTGCTTTCACAGCGCAGAAAACAGCATCTTCCTGACACGTCGACAACACGAACCAAACTCCTCCAGTCTCAGCTACAACTACAGTGTTTGAGGGCGGGGAAAAGTAGATGTCTTTAGCTGGCAGCCAATGAATGAAGAGCATAGGCGGGCCTTTTTCAAATCTGTTATAAGCATTACTGTATGTATAATCGAGCAGGAAGTGAGACTGGAATTACTGATGACTCATTTCAGGCAATTCAGAATCGATTCTTTCTTTTTGGAGACAATTAACTATTTGGTCTTTGAAACTTTGCAGACCTTTTACATTCACAAACACTACATGAAAAATAATATCTGGAAAAATCTGAATAGGGGCAATTAAAAATAAAAGTTTAAATGTCTATATTGGGGTAGTCAACATGTCCTGGGGTTTGACATGATATCTGATCTACATTAAATATTAATCATTGTGTCTATTATTTATATTAAGTTGAATGTTTAATTATCAAATTATTAGTATTATTTATAATAGCAATAATAATAATAGGTTATCATTTACATTTATTATGTAATTTATTTTACATTTAAATTAATAATTTAAGCATTGATAATGGATTTTTTAATTTCTATTTTTATCTTTGTTCATATTTTTCTTTCGTTTCACTGCTGTAGCTTTCAAGTGCCTTTGAGCAGCCCTTGGGCTCTGTGGTTCTACCAATCAGAGAGTTGCTTTCAAAACCAGATCTACTGATGGACCAATGGTTGAGTTTGGATGGAGCCGGTCCTGACAGTCAAATTCTGCTGAGAGCACAACTTAAGGTGAACGAATTGTTATGATGTAACTACTTTTTCTAGAAACTACAGTCAAAAAAGTTTTATTTTTTTACATCAATCTGTCAAATTATGACCATAACACATTTTTAAAAGCCTAATTGCTCTACTTTATTATCAGATTTTGGACTCGAGAATGGATTCAAGTGCTCTTCATCGTAAAAAGCCTGTTGTTGAAGAACAGCATTCAGTGGGTGGACAGCATGTAGAAAAAGCACCAGTTGCTGCTGAACATTCACAAGCTGCAGTCAATAAGGAGTCTGAGAGGAAGAAGCTGCAAGCAAAAGGGTTTGATTTATTTTGTGATGATTACTGATTTCATTTAAATCACATCATTTTATCTTGAGAACTGAACCAGATTATTTTGTGCTCATTACCAACAGGATCAGTGACCTGGCAGCCTTTACTCTTCCGGTACCTACACCACGGCCTGAAGAACCTCAGAAACAAACAGCCGCCCGTGTCATGGATGAGCATCACACACCATCTGCACCCAAAACTCAGCTAACTGAGGTTAGTTTGTGTGTGTGTGTAAAGCATAACTCGCTCAAAGATTTTATTTGAATGAATTTCATGTTTTTTTTATTAATTTATTTATATATTTAATAATCACTGTATTTTAATGTCAATGTTTTATTTGATTATATTTTATATAATTTTAAAATATGAATCAAACATTTCCATCAGATGTATTTTAGATACATTATGTATGTATCATGTATTTGTGTTTATCATACATCTCGTTTTAATGTTTATTTTAAAAATACATTAATTTTACATATTCATCAAAAATGTTACAATAAACATTGTTTTGGTGAAAGTGAATGGTGAACACAGCTATTATTTTATTTAATTTATTTATTAAATATATATATATATATATATATATTTGTTTACTTGTCACTTTTCATTTACAGGATCTCAGCAAACTTCCTGATTCCACTTCTAATGTGGCTGGATACATGGAACCAGTAAAAACATTTGGATCCCATGAAGAACAACATGTGGATAAACCAGTAGAACAGTGAGTTTTTTTTTTTTTGGTTTTAATAATCCCGTTTTAGCTTGAATTAACAAAGTAATATGCCATTATTAATAACAATAATGGGTTATGATCATATAAAGATTAGTTTATGTCTGTGTGTGTTTCATGTTAAACAGGTCTCACAAGAAGGTTTCTCCCAGTGTTGCTGCAGGAGAGTCTAAAGTCTCTAGCTCAACAGATGTACGACCCCAGAAGACTAGCCATGACCCCAGCTTTGGCACCAAGGCGAGTCTGTTATTTTATTGACCTTTTAGTTTCCTGGATCAACATGCCCTCTGCTTTTAGTGTTAGGTTTGAGGATGTTGGAACGTGTCTTGGCAGGATCACATTAGAACTCTTTTAGTGCTGTCGTTGTTGTTTAATATCTGTCCCACAGGGGGTGCTACGTATCCATCTTTTGGAGGCTCAAGATCTGGTTGCGAAGGACAACATGATGGGTGGGATGGTGAAGGGGAAGAGCGACCCGTATGTCAAGATCCATATCGGAGAAACAACCTTTAAGAGTCATGTGATCAAGGAGAATCTCAATCCCACCTGGAATGAGATGTATGAGGTGGGAATAAGAGAATGTAGTTTTGAATTTTGATGTCAAGATATCATAGAAAGGTTAACGGTGTTTATGTAGTAACTATTTTTATTCTCTTGTTATGCTCAACTCTGTAATATTTCTATATATTTTAAATTATTATCAATCAATCAATAAAAAACATTAAAAGGGCTTAATTGTTACTCTTTTTATTTACCAGATGATTCTGAGTCCTGATCATAATCTAGATGTAAAGTTTGAGGTCTATGACAAGGATGTTGACTCTGATGATTTCCTTGGAAGGTTAGTATATTTTTATTTTTTGCATCATTGAACTAATTGCATTGAACAACTAGGCACATGTTCCCTCCATGTCTAATTACTGTAATGTGTGTGTGTGTGTGTGTGTGTGTGTGTGTAAAACACGTTTAATCAATTTAACACATCCTTACAGAAAATAAATTATTCAAATAAAGAAAAAAAATTAATGACCCCAAATTTGTTGCTGTTTTTCAACTTCATCAAAGAATCCTGAAAAAAGTATCAAAAATAGTAATATTCCTGTTTTTAAAATTTGGACCATATATATATATATATATATATATGAAGACCTCCGATGCAAAAGCCTCTAAAAGCCACCTCTGTCAAAAGTGAGATAATAATATTGAATGAATACGTTCACACACACACACACACACACACACACACACACACACACACAGTATTATAGTAATAAAAACTAAAGAGATTTTTCTGAGCGTCTGAGAATTAAAATGAGAATTAAAAAAGAAAGTTAAATATGCAAAAAAAAAAAAAATTACATATTATTTCAAATACCATAATTTACATAAATCACACTTTAGTTTTGTCTCCATGTGTGCTCAGGTTCAAGCTCAAACTTGGAGGCATCATCAGGTCCCAGTACAATGATGAAGTGAGTGTCAATCAACCCATTTGGCTCAGATTCATAAAATCACAACACAATAAGCACATAAATTTTTCCCTGTTGGCTTTTCTTTTTCAGTGGTTTACTTTGAATGATATAAAACATGGTCGAGTCCATTTGGTTCTGGAATGGCTGCCCACCACAACACAGCGAGATAGATTGGAACAAGTCCGTTTTAAATGAAGACACATGGAGTCTGTTGATTTTTTGTTTATACAAAAAATGACTTAATACTAAAATATATATATATTTTTTTTATCAGGTAATACAGATGCAAAGCACTCTGTCCTACCAGAACAAATCTGTGCCGTCAGCAGCGATGGTGTTTATTCTTTTAGACAGAGCTCATGAACTGCCTGTGAGTCATTCACACTAATCATATTTTTCAGCATAAATTTGTCTTTATTAAAAAAATCTGGATAAAACTGTTTTAATGGAATTATTACATTTGTACTGGAAGAGTAACCTGTTAATAATGGTTATATTGCTGTCTAGTTGAAGAAAAGCGGAAAGGAACCCAAAGCTGCCGCTGAACTTGTACTTGGAGGAACATCGTACAAAACCAAGGCAGGAGATTTTTATCAATAATGACAATCATACGTTATTGTAAAATGTTATATGCCATATATTTTAATCTATTTGTAATATATTTAAATTTCTAATTCTGTTATGTCTAATATAAAGGTGTGTGATCGTTCAACCTCTCCTCACTGGAATGAAGCTTTCGACTTCCTGGTTCATGATCCCAAAAAGGACATACTTGTCATTAAGGTGAGGGTATTGTAGTCTGAAATGGAATTAACTCTTTCCTCGACAGCATTTAAAAAATAAAAGTTGCCAGACATCACTGCCATTTTGATCAAACAAACAAAAAACATTTTATTCTAGCTTATTACGTATTCATCAATACGTAAATGTGCTCAAGTCACGTGTGATAAAAAACCAATCATGTACGTCTGGAAAGCAGATGGAGTACATCAACACCCCCAACGCTTCACAGTCAATAAAGCTCATTCTGGGTTTACTTTTCATTAATTAATATTATTCTGTTTTAGAAGATGCGAAATAGCGCCCTCTACCGTATAGCAGTCAAAACATAGATTGGTGAAAATATGCATAGACTGTGTCCTAACCCCCTCAGACCTGAATTATGTTTCAAGTTTCTGAAAAATATTGTTCCCCCTTAAGTTTTTTTTTTTCGGGTTGAAATTTTGACTTTCGATATCTCGGCTCTGGAAGGGTCTAGAGCCTCCATTTTTGCGCGCTGGTCGAAGTCTCGTGGCCCTCTGTCAGAATCCAGAGTTTCAAGAAGATCGGAGGGGGTCAAAATTTCGGCCAAAAAAAAAACACGACAGTGTTACCCCTTATGTTGTTTTTTTTTCAGGTTGAAATTTTGACTTTCGATATCTCGGCTCTGGAAGGGTCTAGAGCCTCCATTTTTGCGCGTTGGTCGAAGTCTCGTGGCCCTCTGTCAGAATCCAGAGTTTCAAGAAGATCGGAGGGGGTGAAAATTTCGGCCAAAAAAAAAAAAATGACAGTATTACCCCTTATGTTTTTTTTCAGGTCCAAATTTTGACCTTCGATATCTCGGCTCTGGAAGGGTCTAGAGCCTCCATTTTTGCGCGTTGGTCGAAGTCTCGTGGCCCTCTGTCAGCATCCAGAGTTTCAAGAAGATCAGAGGGGGTCAAAATTTCGGCCAAAAAAAAAAATGACAGTGTTACCCCTTATGTTTTTTTTTCAGGTCCAAATTTTGACCTTTGATATCTCGGCTCTGGAAGGGTCTAGAGCCTCCATTTTTGCGCGCTGGTCGAAGTCTCGTGGCCCTCTGTCAGAATCCAGAGTTTCAAGAAGATCGGAGGGGGTCAAAATTTCGGCCAAAAAAAAAAAATGACAGTGTTACCCCTTATGTTTTTTTTCAGGTCCAAATTTTGACCTTCGATATCTCGGTTCTGGAAGGGTCTAGAGCCTCCATTTTTGCGCGTTGGTCGAAGTCTCGTGGCCCTCTGTCAGAATCCAGAGTTTCAAGAAGAACGGAGGGGGTCAAAATTTCGGCCAAAAAAAAAAATGACAGTGTTACCCCTTATGTTTTTTTTTCAACTCCAAATTTTGACCTTCGATATTTCGGCTCTGGAAGGGTCTAGAGCCTCCATTTTTGCGCGTTGGTCGAAGTCTCGTGGCCCTCTGTCAGAATCCAGAGTTTCAAGAAGATCGGAGGGGGTCAAAATTTCGGCCAAAAGAAAATGACAGCGTTACCCCTTATGTTTTTTTTTTCAGGTCCAAATTTTGACCTTCGATATATTGGCTCTGGAAGGGTCTAGAGCCTCCATTTTTGCGCGTTGGTCGAAGTCTCGTGGCCCTCTGTCAGCATCCAGAGTTTCAAGAAGATCGGAGGGGGTCAAAATTTCGGCCAAAAAAAAAATGACAGTGTTACCCCTTATGTTTTTTTTTTCAGCTCCAAATTTTGACCTTCGATATCTCGGCTCTGGAAGGGTCTAGAGCCTCCATTTTTGCGCGTTGGTCGAAGTCTCGTGGCCCTCTGTCAGAATCCAGAGTTTCAAGAAGATTGGAGGGGGTCAAAATTTCGGCCAAAAAAAAATGACAGTGTTACCCCTTATGTTTTTTTTTTCAGGTCCAAATTTTGACCTTTGATATCTCGGCTCTGGAAGGGTCTAGAGCCTCCATTTTTGCGCGCTGGTCGAAGTCTCGAGGCCCTCTGTCAGAATCCAGAGTTTCAAGAAGATCGGAGGGGGTCAAAATTTCGGCCAAAAAAAAAAATGACAGTGTTACCCCTTATGTTTTTTTTTTCAGGTCCAAATTTTGACCTTCGATATCTCGGCTCTGGAAGGGTCTAGAGGCTCCATTTTTGCGCGTTGGTCGAAGTCTCGTGGCTCTCTGTCAGCATCCAGAGTTTCAAGAAGATCGGAGGGGGTCAAAATTTCGGCCAAAAAAAAAAAATGACAGTGTTACCCCTTATGTTTTTTTTCAGGTCCAAATTTTGACCTTCGATATCTCGGCTCTGGAAGGGTCTAGAGCCTCCATTTTTGCGCATTGGTCGAAGTCTCGTGGCCCTCTGTCAGAATCCAGAGTTTCAAGAAGATCGGAGGGGGTCAAAATTTCGGCCAAAAAAAAAAAATGACAGTGTTACCCCTTATGTTTTTTTTTCAGCTCCAAATTTTGACCTTCGATATCTCGGCTCTGGAAGGGTCTAGAGCCTCCATTTTTGCGCGTTGGTCGAAGTCTCGTGGCCCTCTGTCAGAATCCAGAGTTTCAAGAAGATCGGAGGGGGTCAAAATTTCGGCCAAAAAAAAAATGACAGTGTTACCCCTTATGTTTTTTTTTTCAGGTCCAAATTTTGACCTTTGATATCTCGGCTCTGGAAGGGTCTAGAGCCTCCATTTTTGCGCGCTGGTCGAAGTCTCGTGGCCCTCTGTCAGAATCCAGAGTTTCAAGAAGATCGGAGGGGGTCAAAATTTCGGCCAAAAAAAAAAATGACAGTGTTACCCCTTATGTTTTTTTTTCAGGTCCAAATTTTGACCTTCGATATCTCGGCTCTGGAACGGCCTAGAGCCTCCATTTTTGCGCGTTGGTCGAAGTCTCGTGGTCCTCTGTCAGAATCCAGAGTTTCAAGAAGATCGGAGGGGGTCAAAATTTCGGCCAAAAAAAAAATGACAGTGTTACCCCTTATGTTTTTTTTTTCAGGTCCAAATTTTGACCTTTGATATCTCGGCTCTGGAAGGGTCTAGAGCCTCCATTTTTGCGCGCTGGTCGAAGTCTCGTGGCCCTCTGTCAGAATCCAGAGTTTCAAGAAGATCGGAGGGGGTCAAAATTTCGGCCAAAAAAAAATGACAGTGTTACCCCTTATGTTTTTTTTTCAGGTCCAAATTTTGACCTTCGATATCTCGGCTCTGGAACGGCCTAGAGCCTCCATTTTTGCGCGTTGGTCGAAGTCTCGTGGCCCTCTGTCAGAATCCAGAGTTTCAAGAAGATCGGAGGGGGTCAAAATTTCGCCCCAAAAAAAAAAATGACAGTGTTACCCCTTATGTTTTTTTTCAGGTCAAAATTTTGACCTTCGATATCTCGGCTCTGGAAGGGTCTAGAGCCTCCATTTTTGCGCGTTGGTCGAAGTCTTGTGGCCCTCTGTCAGCATCCAGAGTTTCAAGAAGATCGGAGGGGGTCAAAATTTCGGCCAAAAAAAAAAAAATGACAGTGTTACCCCTTATGGTTTTTTTTTCAGGTCCAAATTTTGACCTTCGATATCTCGGCTCTGGAAGGGTCTAGAGCCTCCATTTTTGCGCGTTGGTCGAAGTCTCGTGGCCCTCTGTCAGCATCCAGAGTTTCAAGAAGATCGGAGGGGGTCAAAATTTCGGCCAAAAAAAAAAAATGACAGTGTTACCCCTTATGTTTTTTTTCAGGTCCAAATTTTGACCTTCGATATCTCGGCTCTGGAAGGGTCTAGAGCCTCCATTTTTGCGCGTTGGTCGAAGTCTCGTGGCCCTCTGTCAGAATCCAGAGTTTCAAGAAGATCGGAGGGGGTCAAAATTTCGGCCAAAAAAAAAAATGACAGTGTTACCCCTTATGTTTTTTTTCAGGTCCAAATTTTGACCTTTGATATCTCGGCTCTGGAAGGGTCTAGAGCCTCCATTTTTGCGCGCTGGTCGAAGTCTCGTGGCCCTCTGTCAGAATCCAGAGTTTCAAGAAGATCGGAGGGGGTCAAAATTTCGGCCAAAAAAAAAATGACAGTGTTACCCCTTATGTTTTTTTTTTCAGCTCCAAATTTTGACCTTCGATATCTCGGCTCTGGAAGGGTCTAGAGCCTCCATTTTTGCGCGTTGGTCGAAGTCTCGTGGCCCTCTGTCAGAATCCAGAGTTTCAAGAAGATCGGAGGGGGTCAAAATTTCGGCCAAAAAAAAAATGACAGTGTTACTCCTTATGTTTTTTTTTTCAGCTCCAAATTTTGACCTTCGATATCTCGGCTCTGGAAGGGTCTAGAGCCTCCATTTTTGCGCGCTGGTCGAAGTCTCGTGGCCCTCTGTCAGAATCCAGAGTTTCAAGAAGATCGGAGGGGGTCGAAATTTCGGCCAAAAACAACAGTGTTACCCCTAATGTTTTTTTTCGGGTCAAAACTTTGACGTCCGATATCTCGGCTCTGGAAGGGTCTAGAGCCTCCATTTTTGCGCGCTGGTCGAAGTCTCGTGGCCCTCTGTCAGAATCCAGAGTTTCAAGAAGATCGGAGGGGGTCAAAATTTCGGCCAAAAACGACAGTGTTACCCCTTATGTTTTTTTTTTCAGGTCAAAACTATGACATCCGATATCTCGGCTCTGGAAAGGTCTAGAGCCTCCATTTTTGCGCGCTGGTCGAAGTCTCGTGGCCCTCTGTCAGAATCCAGAGTTTCAAGAAGATCGGAGGGGGTCAAAATTTCGGCCAAAAACAACAGTGTTACCCCTTATGTTTTTTTTTCGGGTCAAAACTTTGACGTCCGATATCTCGGCTCTGGAAGGGTCTGGAGCCTCCATTTTTGCGCGCTGGTCGAAGTCTCGTGGCCCTCTGTCAGAATCCAGTGTTTCAAGAAGATCGGAGGGGGCCAAAATTTCAGCCAAAAACGACAGTGTTACCCCTTATGTTTTTTTTTCAGGTCAAAACTTTGACATCCGATATCTCGGCTCTGGAAGGGTCTAGAGCCTCAATTTTTGCGCGCTGGTCGAAGTCTCGTGGCCCTCTGTCAGAATCCAGAGTTTCAAGAAGATCGGAGGGGGTCAAAATTTCGGCCAAAAACGACAGTGTTACCCCTTATGTTTTTTTTTCAAGTCAAAACTTTGACATCCGATATCTCGGCTCTGGAAGGGTCTAGAGCCTCCATTTTTGCGCGCTGGTCGAAGTCTCGTGGCCCTCTGTCAGAATCCAGAGTTTCAAGAAGATCGGAGGGGGTCAAAATTTCGGCCAAAAACGACAGTGTTACCCCTTATGTTTTTTTTTCAAGTCAAAACTTTGACATCCGATATCTCGGCTCTGGAAGGGTCTAGAGCCTCCATTTTTGCGTGCTGGTCGAAGTCTCGTGGCCCTCTGTCAGAATCCAGAGTTTCAAGAAGATCAGAGGGGGTCAAAATTTCGGCCAAAAACGACAGTGTTACCCCTTATGTTTTTTTTTCGGGTGAAAACTTTGACATCCGATATCTCGGCTCTGGAAGGGTCTAGAGCCTCCATTTTTGCGCGCTGGTCAAAGTCTCGTGGCCCTCTGTCAGAATCCAGAGTTTCAAGAAGATCGGAGGGGGTCAAAATTTCGGCCAAAAACGACAGTGTTACCCCTTATGTTTTTTTTTCAAGTCAAAACTTTGACATCCGATATCTCGGCTCTGGAAGGGTCTAGAGCCTCCATTTTTGCGCGCTGGTCGAAGTCTCGTGGCCCTCTGTCAGAATCCAGAGTTTCAAGAAGATCGGAGGGGGTCAAAATTTCGGCCAAAAACGACAGTGTTACCCCTTATGTTTTTTTTTCAAGTCAAAACTTTGACATCCGATATCTCGGCTCTGGAAGGGTCTAGAGCCTCCATTTTTGCGTGCTGGTCGAAGTCTCGTGGCCCTCTGTCAGAATCCAGAGTTTCAAGAAGATCAGAGGGGGTCAAAATTTCGGCCAAAAACGACAGTGTTACCCCTTATGTTTTTTTTTCGGGTGAAAACTTTGACATCCGATATCTCGGCTCTGGAAGGGTCTAGAGCCTCCATTTTTGCGCGCTGGTCGAAGTCTCGTGGCCCTCTGTCATAATCCAGAGTTTCAAGAAGATCGGAGGGGGTCAAAATTTCGGCCAAAAACGACAGTGTTACCCCTTATGTTTTTTTTTCTGGTCAAAACTTTGACATCCGATATCTCGGCTCTGGAAGGGTCTAGAGCCTCCATTTTTGCGCGCTGGTCGAAGTCTCGTGGCCCTCTGTCAGAATCCAGAGTTTCAAGAAGATCGGAGGGGGTCAAAATTTCGGCCAAAAACGACAGTGTTACCCCTTATGTTTTTTTTTTTTCGGGTCAAAACTTTGACATCCGATATCTCGGCTCTGGAAGGGTCTAGAACCTCCATTTTTGCGCGCTGGTCAAAGTCTCGTGGCCCTCTGTCAGAATCCAGAGTTTCAAGAAGATCGGAGGGGGTCAAAATTTCGGCCAAAAACGACAGTGTTACCCCTTATGTTTTTTTTTCAGGTCAAAACTTTGACATCCGATATCTCGGCTCTGGAAGGGTCTAGAGCCTCCATTTTTGCGCGCTGGTCGAAGTCTCGTGGCCCTCTGTCAGAATCCAGAGTTTCAAGAAGATCGGAGGGGGTCAAAATTTCGGCCAAAAACGACAGTGTTACCCCTTATGTTTTTTTTTCAAGTCAAAACTTTGACATCCGATATCTCGGCTCTGGAAGGGTCTAGAGCCTCCATTTTTGCGCGCTGGTCGAAGTCTCGTGGCCCTCTGTCAGAATCCAGAGTTTCAAGAAGATCGGAGGGGGTCAAAATTTCGGCCAAAAACGACAGTGTTACCCCTTATGTTTTTTTTTCAAGTCAAAACTTTGACATCCGATATCTCGGCTCTGGAAGGGTCTAGAGCCTCCATTTTTGCGCGCTGGTCGAAGTCTCGTGGCCCTCTGTCAGAATCCAGAGTTTCAAGAAGATCAGAGGGGGTCAAAATTTCGGCCAAAAATGACAGTGTTACCCCTTATGTTTTTTTTTTTTCAGGTCAAAACTTTGACATCTGATATCTCGGCTCTGGAAGGGTCTAGAGCCTCCATTTTTGCGCGCTGGTCGAAGTCTCGTGGCCCTCTGTCAGAATCCAGAGTTTCAAGAAGATCGGAGGGGGTCAAAATTTCGGCCAAAAACGACAGTGTTACCCCTTATGTTTTTTTTTTTTTCAGGTCAAAACTTTGACATCTGATATCTCGGCTCTGGAAGGTTCTAGAGCCTCCATTTTTGCGCGCTGGTCGAAGTCTCGTGGCCCTCTGTCAGAATCCAGAGTTTCAAGAAGATCGGAGGGGGTCAAAATTTCGGCCAAAAACAACAGTGTTACCCCTTATGTTTTTTTTCGGGTCAAAACTTTGACGTCCGATATCTCGGCTCTGGAAGGGTCTGGAGCCTCCATGTTTGCGCGCTGGTCGAAGTCTCGTGGCCCTCTGTCAGAATCCAGAGT
The DNA here is from genome assembly GCA_038021265.1 of Cyprinella venusta. Lineage (NCBI taxonomy): Eukaryota > Metazoa > Chordata > Actinopteri > Cypriniformes > Leuciscidae > Cyprinella > Cyprinella venusta. The sequence goes on from CM075868.1 coordinate 34,161,221, forward strand.
TTCAAGAAGATCGGAGGGGGTCAAAATTTCGGCCAAAAACGACAGTGTTACCCCTTATGTTTTTTTTTCAGGTCAAAACTTTGACATCCGATATCTCGGCTCTGGAAGGGTCTAGAGCCTCCATTTTTGCGTGCTGGTCGAAGTCTCGTGGCCCTCTGTCAGAATCCAGAGTTTCAAGAAGATCGGAGGGGGTCAAAATTTCGGCCAAAAACGACAGTGTTACCCCTTATGTTTTTTTTTTTTCAGGTCAAAACTTTGACATCCGATATCTCGGCTCTGGAAGGGTCTAGAGCCTCCATTTTTGCGCGCTGGTCGAAGTCTCGTGGCCCTCTGTCAGAATCCAGAGTTTCAAGAAGATCGGAGGGGGTCAAAATTTCGGCCAAAAACGACAGTGTTACCCCTTATGTTTTTTTTTTCAGGTCAAAACTTTGACATCCGATATCTCGGCTCTGGAAGGGTCTAGAGCCTCCATTTTTGCGCGCTGGTCGAAGTCTCGTGGCCCTCTGTCAGAATCCAGAGTTTCAAGAAGATCGGAGGGGGTCAAAATTTCGGCCAAAAACGACAGTGTTACCCCTTATGTTTTTTTTCTGGTCAAAACTTTGACATCCGATATCTCGGCTCTGGAAGGTTCTAGAGCCTCCATTTTTGCGCGCTGGTCGAAGTCTCGTGGCCCTCTGTCAGAATCCAGAGTTTCAAGAAGATCGGAGGGGGTCAAAATTTCGGCCAAAAACAACAGTGTTACCCCTTATGTTTTTTTTCGGGTCAAAACTTTGACGTCCGATATCTCGGCTCTGGAAGGGTCTGGAGCCTCCATTTTTGCGCGCTGGTCGAAGTCTCGTGGCCCTCTGTCAGAATCCAGAGTTTCAAGAAGATCGGAGGGGGTCAAAATTTCGGCCAAAAACGACAGTGTTACCCCTTATGTTTTTTTTTCTGGTCAAAACTTTGACATCCGATATCTCGGCTCTGGAAGGTTCTAGAGCCTCCATTTTTGCGCGCTGGTCGAAGTCTCGTGGCCCTCTGTCAGAATCCAGAGTTTCAAGAAGATCGGAGGGGGTCAAAATTTCGGCCAAAAACAACAGTGTTACCCCTTATGTTTTTTTCGGGTCAAAACTTTGACGTCCGATATCTCGGCTCTGGAAGGGTCTGGAGCCTCCATTTTTGCGCGCTGGTCGAAGTCTCTTGGCCCTCTGTCAGAATCCAGAGTTTCAAGAAGATCGGAGGGGGTCAAAATTTCGGCCAAAAACGACAGTGTTACCCCTTATGTTTTTTTTCAGGTCAAAACTTTGACATCCGATATCTCGGCTCTGGAAGGGTCTAGAGCCTCCATTTTTGCGTGCTGGTCGAAGTCTCGTGGCCCTCTGTCAGAATCCAGAGTTTCAAGAAGATCGGAGGGGGTCAAAATTTCGGCCATAAACGACAGTGTTACCCCTTATGTTTTTTTTTTTCAGGTCAAAACTTTGACATCCGATATCTCGGCTCTGGAAGGGTCTAGAGCCTCCATTTTTGCGCGCTGGTCGAAGTCTCGTGGCCCTCTGTCAGAATCCAGAGTTTCAAGAAGATCGGAGGGGGTCAAAATTTCGGCCAAAAACGACAGTGTTACCCCTTATGTTTTTTTTTCTGGTCAAAACTTTGACATCCGATATCTCGGCTCTGGAAGGTTCTAGAGCCTCCATTTTTGCGCGCTGGTCGAAGTCTCGTGGCCCTCTGTCAGAATCCAGAGTTTCAAGAAGATCGGAGGGGGTCAAAATTTCGGCCAAAAACAACAGTGTTACCCCTTATGTTTTTTTTCGGGTCAAAACTTTGACGTCCGATATCTCGGCTCTGGAAGGGTCTGGAGCCTCCATTTTTGCGCGCTGGTCGAAGTCTCGTGGCCCTCTGTCAGAATCCAGAGTTTCAAGAAGATCGGAGGGGGTCAAAATTTCGGCCAAAAACGACAGTGTTACCCCTTATGTTTTTTTTTCAGGTCAAAACTTTGACATCCGATATCTCGGCTCTGGAAGGGTCTAGAGCCTCCATTTTTGCGCGCTGGTCGAAGTCTCGTGGCCCTCTGTCAGAATCCAGAGTTTCAAGAAGATCGGAGGGGGTCAAAATTTCGGCCAAAAACGACAGTGTTACTCCTTATGTTTTTTTTTTCAGGTCAAAACTTTGACATCCGATATCTCGGCTCTGGAAGGGTCTAGAGCCTCCATTTTTGCGCGCTGGTCGAAGTCTCGTGGCCTTCTGTCAGAATCCAGAGTTTCAAGAAGATCGGAGGGGGTCAAAATTTCGGCCAAAAACGACAGTGTTACCCCTTATGTTTTTTTTTTCAGGTCAAAACTTTGACATCCAATATCTTGGCTCTGGAAGGGTCTAGAGCCTCCATTTTTGCGCGCTGGTCGAAGTCTCGTGGCCCTCTGTCAGAATCCAGAGTTTCAAGAAGATCGGAGGGGGTCAAAATTTCGGCCAAAAACGACAGTGTTACCCCTTATGTTTTTTTCTGGTCAAAACTTTGACATCCGATATCTCGGCTCTGGAAGGGTCTAGAGCCTCCATTTTTGCGCGCTGGTCGAAGTCTCGTGGCCCTCTGTCAGAATCCAGAGTTTCAAGAAGATCGGAGGGGGTCAAAATTTCGGCCAAAAACAACAGTGTTACCCCTTATGTTTTTTTTTCTGGTCAAAACTTTGACATCCGATATCTCGGCTCTGGAAGGGTCTAGAGCCTCCATTTTTGCGCGCTGGTCGAAGTCTCGTGGCCCTCTGTCAGAATCCAGAGTTTCAAGAAGATCGGAGGGGGTCAAAATTTCGGCCAAAAACGACAGTGTTACCCCTTATGTTTTTTTTTTCAGGTCAAAACTTTGACATCCGATATCTCGGCTCTGGAAGGGTCTAGAGCCTCCATTTTTGCGCGCTGGTCGAAGTCTCGTGGCCCTCTGTCAGAATCCAGAGTTTCAAGAAGATCGGAGGGGGTCAAAATTTCGGCCAAAAACGACAGTGTTACCTCTTATGTTTTTTTTTCTGGTCAAAACTTTGACATCCGATATCTCGGCTCTGGAAGGGTCTAGAGCCTCCATTTTTGCGCGCTGGTCGAAGTCTCGTGGCCCTCTGTCAGAATCCAGAGTTTCAAGAAGATCGGAGGGGGTCAAAATTTCGGCCAAAAACAACAGTGTTACCCCTTATGTTTTTTTTCGGGTCAAAACTTTGACGTCCGATATCTCGGCTCTGGAAGGGTCTGGAGCCTCCATTTTTGCGCGCTGGTCGAAGTCTCGTGGCCCTCTGTCAGAATCCAGAGTTTCAAGAAGATCGGAGGGGGTCAAAATTTCGGCCAAAAACGACAGTGTTACCCCTTATGTTTTTTTTTCGGGTCAAAACTTTGACATCCGATATCTCGGCTCTGGAAGGGTCTAGAGCCTCCATTTTTGCGCGCTGGTCAAAGTCTCGTGGCCCTCTGTCAGAATCCAGAGTTTCAAGAAGATCGGAGGGGGTCAAAATTTCGGCCAAAAACGACAGTGTTACCCCTTATGTTTTTTTTTTCAGGTCAAAACTTTGACATCCGATATCTCGGCTCTGGAAGGGTCTAGAGCCTCCATTTTTGCGTGCTGGTCGAAGTCTCGTGGCCCTCTGTCAGAATCCAGAGTTTCAAGAAGATCAGAGGGGGTCAAAATTTCGGCCAAAAACGACAGTGTTACCCCTTATGTTTTTTTTTCGGGTGAAAACTTTGACATCCGATGTCTCGGCTCTGGAAGGGTCTAGAGCCTCCACTTTTGCGCGCTGGTCGAAGTCTCGTGGCCCTCTGTCAGAAACCAGAGTTTCAAGAAGATCGGAGGGGGTCAAAATTTCGGCCAAAAACGACAGTGATGGTTTTTTTTTCGGGTCAAAACTTTGACATCCGATATCTCGGCTCTGGAAGGGTCTAGAGCCTCCATTTTTGCGCGCTGGTCGAAGTCTCGTGGCCCTCTGTCAGAATCCAGAGTTTCAAGAAGATCGGAGGGGGTCAAAATTTCGGCCAAAAACGACAGTGTTACCCCTTATGTTTTTTTTTCTGGTCAAAACTTTGACATCCGATATCTCGGCTCTGGAAGGGTCTAGAGCCTCCATTTTTGCGCGCTGGTCGAAGTCTCGTGGCCCTCTGTCAGAATCCAGAGTTTCAAGAAGATCGGAGGGGGTCAAAATTTCGGCCAAAAACAACAGTGTTACCCCTTATGTTTTTTTTCCTGGTCAAAACTTTGACATCCGATATCTCGGCTCTGGAAGGGTCTAGAGCCTCCATTTTTGCGCGCTGGTCGAAGTCTCGTGGCCCTCTGTCAGAATCCAGAGTTTCAAGAAGATCAGAGGGGGTCAAAATTTCGGCCAAAAACGACAGTGTTACCCCTTATGTTTTTTTTTCGGGTCAAAACTTTGACATCCGATATCTCGGCTCTGGAAGGGTCTAGAGCCTCCATTTTTGCGCGCTGGTCGAAGTCTCGTGGCCCTCTGTCAGAATCCAGAGTTTCAAGAAGATCGGAGGGGGTCAAAATTTCGGCCAAAAACGACAGTGTTACCCCTTATGTTTTTTTTTTTCAGGTCAAAACTTTGACATCCGATATCTCGGCTCTGGAAGGGTCTAGAGCCTCCATTTTTGCGCGCTGGTCGAAGTCTCGTGGCCCTCTGTCAGAATCCAGAGTTTCAAGAAGATCGGAGGGGGTCAAAATTTCGGCCAAAAACGACAGTGTTACCCCTTATGGTTTTTTTTTCGGGTCAAAACTTTGACATCCGATATCTCGGCTCTGGAAGGGTCTAGAGCCTCCATTTTTGCGCGCTGGTCGAAGTCTCGTGGCCCTCTGTCAGAATCCAGAGTTTCAAGAAGATCGGAGGGGGTCAAAATTTCGGCCAAAAACGACAGTGTTACCCCTTATGGTTTTTTTTTAGGTCAAACCTTTGACATCCGATATCTCGGCTCTGGAAGGGTCTAGAGCCTCCATTTTTGCGCGCTGGTCGAAGTCTCGTGGCCCTCTGTCAGAATCCAGAGTTTCAAGAAGATCGGAGGGGGTCAAAATTTCGGCCAAAAACGACAGTGTTACCCCTTATGTTTTTTTTTCTGGTCAAAACTTTGACATCCGATATCTCGGGTCTGGAAGGGTCTAGAGCCTCCATTTTTGCGCGCTGGTCGAAGTCTCGTGGCCCTCTGTCATAATCCAGAGTTTCAAGAAGATCGGAGGGGGTCAAAATTTCGGCCAAAAACGACAGTGTTACCCCTTATGTTTTTTTCAGGTCAAAACTTTGACATCCGATATCTCGGCTCTGGAAGGGTCTAGAGCCTCCATTTTTGCGCGCTGGTCGAAGTCTCGTGGCCCTCTGTCATAATCCAGAGTTTCAAGAAGATCGGAGGGGGTCAAAATTTCGGCCAAAAACGACAGTGTTACCCCTTATGTTTTTTTTTTTTCAGGTCAAAACTTTGACATCCGATATCTCGGCTCTGGAAGGGTCTAGAGCCTCCATTTTTGCGCGCTGGTCGAAGTCTCGTGGCCCTCTGTCAGAATCCAGAGTTTCAAGAAGATCGGAGGGGGTCAAAATTTCGGCCAAAAACGACAGTGTTACCCCTTATGTTTTTTTTTTCAGGTCAAAACTTTGACATCCGATATCTCGGCTCTGGAAGGGTCTAGAGCCTCCATTTTTGCGCGCTGGTCGAAGTCTCGTGGCCCTCTGTCAGAATCCAGAGTTTCAAGAAGATCGGAGGGGGTCAAAATTTCGGCCAAAAACGACAGTGTTACCCCTTATGTTTTTTTTTCTGGTCAAAACTTTGACATCCGATATCTCGGCTCTGGAAGGGTCTAGAGCCTCCATTTTTGCGCGCTGGTCGAAGTCTCGTGGCCCTCTGTCAGAATCCAGAGTTTCAAGAAGATCGGAGGGGGTCAAAATTTCGGCCAAAAACGACAGTGTTACCCCTTATGTTTTTTTTCGGGTCAAAACTTTGACGTCCGATATCTCGGCTCTGGAAGGGTCTGGAGCCTCCATTTTTGCGCGCTGGTCGAAGTCTCGTGGCCCTCTGTCAGAATCCAGAGTTTCAAGAAGATCGGAGGGGGTCAAAATTTCGGCCAAAAACGACAGTGTTACCCCTTATGTTTTTTTTTCAGGTCAAAACTTTGACATCCGATATCTCGGCTCTGGAAGGGTCTGGAGCCTCCATTTTTGCGCGCTGGTCGAAGTCTCGTGGCCCTCTGTCAGAATCCAGAGTTTCAAGAAAATCGGAGGGGGTCAAAATTTCGGCCAAAAACGACAGTGTTACCCCTTATGTTTTTTTTTCTGGTCAAAACTTTGACATCCGATATCTCGGCTCTGGAAGGGTCTAGAGCCTCCATTTTTGCGCGCTGGTCGAAGTCTCGTGGCCCTCTGTCAGAATCCAGAGTTTCAAGAAGATCGGAGGGGGTCAAAATTTCGGCCAAAAACGACAGTGTTACCCCTTATGTTTTTTTTTTCAGGTCAAAACTTTGACATCCGATATCTCGGCCCTGGAAGAGTCTAGAGCCTCCATTTTTGCGCGCTGGTCGAAGTCTCGTGGCCCTCTGTCAGAATCCAGAGTTTCAAGAAGATCGGAGGGGGTCAAAATTTCGGCCAAAAACGACAGTGTTACCCCTTATGTTTTTTTTTCAGGTCAAAACTTTGACATCCGATATCTCGGCTCTGGAAGGGTCTAGAGCCTCCATTTTTGCGCGCTGGTCGAAGTCTCGTGGCCCTCTGTCAGAATCCAGAGTTTCAAGAAGATCGGAGGGGGTCAAAATTTCGGCCAAAAACGACAGTGTTACCCCTTATGTTTTTTTTTCGGGTCAAAACTTTGACATCCGATATCTCGGCTCTGGAAGGGTCTAGAGCCTCCATTTTTGCGCGCTGGTCGAAGTCTCGTGGCCCTCTGTCAGAATCCAGAGTTTCAAGAAGATCGGAGGGGGTCAAAATTTCGGCCAAAAACGACAGTGTTACCCCTTATGTTTTTTTTTTCAGGTCAAAACTTTGACATCCGATATCTCGGCTCTGGAAAGGTCTAGAGCCTCCATTTTTGCGTGCTGGTCGAAGTCTCGTGGCCCTCTGTCAGAATCCAGAGTTTCAAGAAGATCGGAGGGGGTCAAAATTTCGGCCAAAAACGACAGTGTTACCCCTTATGTTTTTTTTTCAGGTCAAAACTTTGACATCCGATATCTCGGCTCTGGAAGGGTCTAGAGTCTCCATTTTTGCGCGCTGGTCGAAGTCTCGTGGCCCTCTGTCATAATCCAGAGTTTCAAGAAGATCGGAGGGGGTCAAAATTTCGGCCAAAAACGACAGTGTTACCCCTTATGTTTTTTTTTCAGGTCAAAACTTTGACATCCGATATCTCGGCTCTGGAAGGGTCTAGAGCCTCCATTTTTGCGCGCTGGTCGAAGTCTCGTGGCCCTCTGTCAGAATCCAGAGTTTCAAGAAGATCGGAGGGGGTCAAAATTTCGGCCAAAAACGACAGTGTTACCCCTTATGTTTTTTTTTTTCAGGTCAAAACTTTGACATCCGATATCTTGGCTCTGGAAGGGTCTAGAGCCTCCATTTTTGCGCGCTGGTCGAAGTCTCGTGGCCCTCTGTCAGAATCCAGAGTTTCAAGAAGATCGGAGGGGGTCAAAATTTCGGCCAAAAACGACAGTGTTACCCCTTATGTTTTTTTTTCTGGTCAAAACTTTGACATCCGATATCTCGGCTCTGGAAGGGTCTAGAGCCTCCATTTTTGCGCGCTGGTCGAAGTCTCGTGGCCCTCTGTCAGAATCCAGAGTTTCAAGAAGATCAGAGGGGGTCAAAATTTCGGCCAAAAACGACAGTGTTACCCCTTATGTTTTTTTTTCGGGTCAAAACTTTGACATCCGATATCTCGGCTCTGGAAGGGTCTAGAGCCTCCATTTTTGCGCGCTGGTCGAAGTCTCGTGGCCCTCTGTCAGAATCCAGAGTTTCAAGAAGATCGGAGGGGGTCAAAATTTCGGCCAAAAACGACAGTGTTACCCCTTATGTTTTTTTTTTTCAGGTCAAAACTTTGACATCCGATATCTCGGCTCTGGAAGGGTCTAGAGCCTCCATTTTTGCGCGCTGGTCGAAGTCTCGTGGCCCTCTGTCAGAATCCAGAGTTTCAAGAAGATCGGAGGGGGTCAAAATTTCGGCCAAAAACGACAGTGTTACCCCTTATGGTTTTTTTTTCGGGTCAAAACTTTGACATCCGATATCTCGGCTCTGGAAGGGTCTAGAGCCTCCATTTTTGCGCGCTGGTCGAAGTCTCGTGGCCCTCTGTCAGAATCCAGAGTTTCAAGAAGATCGGAGGGGGTCAAAATTTCGGCCAAAAACGACAGTGTTACCCCTTATGGTTTTTTTTTAGGTCAAACCTTTGACATCCGATATCTCGGCTCTGGAAGGGTCTAGAGCCTCCATTTTTGCGCGCTGGTCGAAGTCTCGTGGCCCTCTGTCAGAATCCAGAGTTTCAAGAAGATCGGAGGGGGTCAAAATTTCGGCCAAAAACGACAGTGTTACCCCTTATGTTTTTTTTTCTGGTCAAAACTTTGACATCCGATATCTCGGCTCTGGAAGGGTCTGGAGCCTCCATTTTTGCGCGCTGGTCGAAGTCTCGTGGCCCTCTGTCAGAATCCAGAGTTTCAAGAAGATCGGAGGGGGTCAAAATTTCGGCCAAAAACGACAGTGTTACCCCTTATGTTTTTTTCAGGTCAAAACTTTGACATCCGATATCTCGGCTCTGGAAGGGTCTAGAGCCTCCATTTTTGCGCGCTGGTCGAAGTCTCGTGGCCCTCTGTCAGAATCCAGAGTTTCAAGAAGATCGGAGGGGGTCAAAATTTCGGCCAAAAACGACAGTGTTACCCCTTATGTTTTTTTTTTCGGGTCAAAACTTTGACATCCGATATCTCGGCTCTGGAAGGGTCTAGAGCCTCCATTTTTGCGCGCTGGTCAAAGTCTCGTGGCCCTCTGTCAGAATCCAGAGTTTCAAGAAGATCGGAGGGGGTCAAAATTTCGGCCAAAAACGACAGTGTTACCCCTTATGTTTTTTTTTTCAGGTCAAAACTTTGACATCCGATATCTCGGCTCTGGAAGGGTTTAGAGCCTCCATTTTTGCGCGCTGGTCGAAGTCTCGTGGCCCTCTGTCAGAATCCAGAGTTTCAAGAAGATCGGAGGGGGTCAAAATTTCGGCCAAAAACGACAGTGTTACCCCTTATGTTTTTTTTCTGGTCAAAACTTTGACATCCGATATCTCGGCTCTGGAAGGGTCTAGAGCCTCCATTTTTGCGCGCTGGTCGAAGTCTCGTGGCCCTCTGTCAGAATCCAGAGTTTCAAGAAGATCGGAGGGGGTCAAAATTTCGGCCAAAAACAACAGTGTTACCCCTTATGTTTTTTTTTCTGGTCAAAACTTTGACATCCGATATCTCGGCTCTGGAAGGGTCTAGAGCCTCCATTTTTGCGCGCTGGTCGAAGTCTTGTGGCCCTCTGTCAGAATCCAGAGTTTCAAGAAGATCGGAGGGGGTCAAAATTTCGGCCAAAAACGACAGTGTTACCCCTTATGTTTTTTTTTTCGGGTCAAAACTTTGACATCCGATATCTCGGCTCTGGAAGGGTCTAGAGCCTCCATTTTTGCGCGCTGGTCAAAGTCTCGTGGCCCTCTGTCAGAATCCAGAGTTTCAAGAAGATCGGAGGGGGTCAAAATTTCGGCCAAAAACGACAGTGTTACCCCTTATGTTTTTTTTTCAGGTCAAAACTTTGACATCCGATATCTCGGCTCTGGAAGGGTCTAGAGCCTCCATTTTTGCGCGCTGGTCGAAGTCTCGTGGCCCTCTGTCAGAATCCAGAGTTTCAAGAAGATCGGAGGGGGTCAAAATTTCGGCCAAAAACGACAGTGTTACCCCTTATGTTTTTTTCTGGTCAAAACTTTGACATCCGATATCTCGGCTCTGGAAGGGTCTAGAGCCTCCATTTTTGCGCGCTGGTCGAAGTCTCGTGGCCCTCTGTCAGAATCCAGAGTTTCAAGAAGATCAGAGGGGGTCAAAATTTCGGCCAAAAACGACAGTGTTACCCCTTATGTTTTTTTTTCGGGTCAAAACTTTGACATCCGATATCTCGGCTCTGGAAGGGTCTAGAGCCTCCATTTTTGCGCGCTGGTCGAAGTCTCGTGGCCCTCTGTCAGAATCCAGAGTTTCAAGAAGATCGGAGGGGGTCAAAATTTCGGCCAAAAACGACAGTGTTACCCCTTATGTTTTTTTTTTCAGGTCAAAACTTTGACATCCGATATCTCGGCTCTGGAAGGGTCTAGAGCCTCCATTTTTGCGCGCTGGTCGAAGTCTTGTTCCCCTCTGTCAGAATCCAGAGTTTCAAGAAGATCGGAGGGGGTCAAAATTTCGGCCAAAAACGACAGTGTTACCCCTTATGTTTTTTTTTCTGGTCAAAACTTTGACGTCCGATATCTCGGCTCTGGAAGGGTCTAGAGCCTCCATTTTTGCGCGCTGGTCGAAGTCTCGTGGCCCTCTGTCAGAATCCAGAGTTTCAAGAAGATCGGAGGGGGTCAAAATTTCGGCCAAAAACGACAGTGTTACCCCTTATGTTTTTTTTTCAGGTCAAAACTTTGACGTCCGATATCTCGGCTCTGGAAGGGTCTTGAGCCTCCATTTTTGCGCGCTGGTCGAAGTCTCGTGGCCCTCTGTCAGAATCCAGAGTTTCAAGAAGATCGGAGGGGGTCAAAATTTCGGCCAAAAACGACAGTGTTACCCCTTATGTTTTTTTTTTCAGGTCAAAACTTTGACGTCCGATATCTCGGCTCTGGAAGGGTCTAGAGCCTCCATTTTTGCGCGCTGGTCGAAGTCTCGTGGCCCTCTGTCAGAATCCAGAGTTTCAAGAAGATCGGAGGGGGTCAAAATTTCGGCCAAAAATGACAGTGTTACCCCTTATGTTTTTTTTTCAGGTCAAAACTTTGACGTCCGATATCTCGGCTCTGGAAGGGTCTAGAGCCTCCATTTTTGCGCGCTGGTCGAAGTCTCGTGGCCCTCTGTCAGAATCCAGAGTTTCAAGAAGATCGGAGGGGGTCAAAATTTCGGCCAAAAACGACAGTGTTACCCCTTATGTTTTTTTTTTCAGGTCAAAACTTTGACGTCCGATATCTCGGCTCTGGAAGGGTCTAGAGCCTCCATTTTTGCGCGCTGGTCGAAGTCTCGTGGCCCTCTGTCAGAATCCAGAGTTTCAAGAAGATCGGAGGGGGTCAAAATTTCGGCCAAAAACGACAGTGTTACCCCTTATGTTTTTTTTTCAGGTCAAAACTTTGACGTCCGATATCTCGGCTCTGGAAGGGTCTAGAGCCTCCATTTTTGCGCGCTGGTCGAAGTCTCGTGGCCCTCTGTCAGAATCCAGAGTTTCAAGAAGATCGGAGGGGGTCAAAATTTCGGCCAAAAACGACAGTGTTACCCCTTATGTTTTTTTTTCAGGTCAAAACTTTGACGTCCGATATCTCGGCTCTGGAAGGGTCTAGAGCCTCCATTTTTGCGCGCTGGTCGAAGTCTCGTGGCCCTCTGTCAGAATCCAGAGTTTCAAGAAGATCGGAGGGGGTCAAAATTTCGTCCAAAAACGACAGTGTTACCCCTTATGTTTTTTTTTCAGGTCAAAACTTTGACGTCCGATATCTCGGCTCTGGAAGGGTCTAGAGCCTCCATTTTTGCGCGCTGGTCGAAGTCTCGTGGCCCTCTGTCAGAATCCAGAGTTTCAAGAAGATCGGAGGGGGTCAAAATTTCGGCCAAAAACGACAGTGTTACCCCTTTTTTTTTTTTCAGGTCAAAACTTTGACGTCCGATATCTCGGCTCTGGAAGGGTCTAGAGCCTCCATTTTTGCGCGCTGGTCGAAGTCTCGTGGCCCTCTGTCAGAATCCAGAGTTTCAAGAAGATCGGAGGGGGTCAAAATTTCGGCCAAAAACGACAGTGTTACCCCTTATGTTTTTTTTTTCGGGTCAAAACTTTGACGTCCGATATCTCGGCTCTGGAAGGGTCTAGAGCCTCCATTTTTGCGCGCTGGTCGAAGTCTCGTGGCCCTCTGTCAGAATACAGAGTTTCAAGAAGATCGGAGGGGGTCAAAATTTCGTCCAAAAACGACAGTGTTACCCCTTATGTTTTTTTTTTCAGGTCAAAACTTTGACGTCCGATATCTCGGCTCTGGAAGGGTCTAGAGCCTCCATTTTTGCGCGCTGGTCGAAGTCTCGTGGCCCTCTGTCAGAATCCAGAGTTTCAAGAAGATCGGAGGGGGTCAAAATTTCGGCCAAAAACGACAGTGTTACCCCTTATGTTTTTTTTTTTCAGGTCAAAACTTTGACGTCCGATATCTCGGCTCTGGAAGGGTCTAGAGCCTCCATTTTTGCGGGCTGGTCGAAGTCTCGTGGCCCTCTGTCAGAATCCAGAGTTTCAAGAAGATCGGAGGGGGTCAAAATTTCGGCCAAAAACGACAGTGTTACCCCTTATGTTTTTTTTTTTTCAGGTCAAAACTTTGACGTCCGATATCTCGGCTCTGGAAGGGTCTAGAGCCTCCATTTTTGCGCGCTGGTCGAAGTCTCGTGGCCCTCTGTCAGAATCCAGAGTTTCAAGAAGATCGGAGGGGGTCAAAATTTCGGCCAAAAACGACAGTGTTACCCCTTATGTTTTTTTTTCAGGTCAAAACTTTGACGTCCAATATCTCGGCTCTGGAAGGGTCTAGAGCCTCCATTTTTGCGCGCTGGTCGAAGTCTCGTGGCCCTCTGTCAGAATCCAGAGTTTCAAGAAGATCGGAGGGGGTCAAAATTTCGGCCAAAAACGACAGTGTTACCCCTTATGTTTTTTTTTCAGGTCAAAACTTTGACGTCCGATATCTCGGCTCTGGAAGGGTCTAGAGCCTCCATTTTTGCGCGCTGGTCGAAGTCTCGTGGCCCTCTGTCAGAATCCAGAGTTTCAAGAAGATCGGAGGGGGTCAAAATTTCGGCCAAAAACGACAGTGTTACCCCTTATGTTTTTTTTTCAGGTCAAAACTTTGACATCCGATATCTCGGCTCTGGAAGGGTCTAGAGCCTCCATTTTTGCGCGCTGGTCGAAGTCTCGTGGCCCTCTGTCAAAATCCAGAGTTTCAAGAAGATCGGAGGGGGTCAAAATTTCGGCCAAAAACGACAGTGTTACCCCTTATGTTTTTTTTTTCAGGTCAAAACTTTGACGTCCGATATCTCGGCTCTGGAAGGGTCTAGAGCCTCCATTTTTGCGCGCTGGTCGAAGTCTCGTGGCCCTCTGTCAGAATCCAGAGTTTCAAGAAGATCGGAGGGGGTCAAAATTTCGGCCAAAAACGACAGTGTTACCCCTTATGTTTTTTTTTCAGGTCAAAACTTTGACGTCCGATATCTCGGCTCTGGAAGGGTCTAGAGCCTCCATTTTTGCGCGCTGGTCGAAGTCTCGTGGCCCTCTGTCAGAATCCAGAGTTTCAAGAAGATCGGAGGGGGTCAAAATTTCGTCCAAAAACGACAGTGTTACCCCTTATGTTTTTTTTTTCAGGTCAAAACTTTGACGTCCGATATCTCGGCTCTGGAAGGGTCTAGAGCCTCCATTTTTGCGCGCTGGTCGAAGTCTCGTGGCCCTCTGTCAGAATCCAGAGTTTCAAGAAGATCGGAGGGGGTCAAAATTTCGGCCAAAAACGACAGTGTTACCCCTTATGTTTTTTTTTTTTCAGGTCAAAACTTTGACGTCCGATATCTCGGCTCTGGAAGGGTCTAGAGCCTCCATTTTTGCGGGCTGGTCGAAGTCTCGTGGCCCTCTGTCAGAATCCAGAGTTTCAAGAAGATCGGAGGGGGTCAAAATTTCGGCCAAAAACGACAGTGTTACCCCTTATGTTTTTTTTTCAGGTCAAAACTTTGACGTCCGATATCTCGGCTCTGGAAGGGTCTAGAGCCTCCATTTTTGTGCGCTGGTCGAAGTCTCGTGGCCCTCTGTCAGAATCCAGAGTTTCAAGAAGATCGGAGGGGGTCAAAATTTCGGCCAAAAACGACAGTGTTACCCCTTATGTTTTTTTTTTCAGGTCAAAACTTTGACGTCCGATATCTCGGCTCTGGAAGGGTCTAGAGCCTCCATTTTTGCGCGCTGGTCGAAGTCTCGTGGCCCTCTGTCAGAATCCAGAGTTTCAAGAAGATCGGAGGGGGTCAAAATTTCGGCCAAAAACGACAGTGTTACCCCTTATGTTTTTTTTTCAGGTCAAAACTTTGACGTCCGATATCTCGGCTCTGGAAGGGTCTAGAGCCTCCATTTTTGCGCGCTGGTCGAAGTCTCGTGGCCCTCTGTCAGAATCCAGAGTTTCAAGAAGATCGGAGGGGGTCAAAATTTCGGCCAAAAACGACAGTGTTACCCCTTATGTTTTTTTTTCAGGTCAAAACTTTGACGTCCGATATCTCGGCTCTGGAAGGGTCTAGAGCCTCCATTTTTGCGCGCTGGTCGAAGTCTCGTGGCCCTCTGTCAGAATCCAGAGTTTCAAGAAGATCGGAGGGGGTCAAAATTTCGGCCAAAAACGACAGTGTTACCCCTTATGTTTTTTTTTTCAGGTCAAAACTTTGACGTCCGATATCTCGGCTCTGGAAGGGTCTAGAGCCTCCATTTTTGCGCGCTGGTCGAAGTCTCGTGGCCCTCTGTCAGAATCCAGAGTTTCAAGAAGATCGGAGGGGGTCAAAATTTCGGCCAAAAATGACAGTGTTACCCCTTATGTTTTTTTTTCAGGTCAAAACTTTGACGTCCGATATCTCGGCTCTGGAAGGGTCTAGAGCCTCCATTTTTGCGCGCTGGTCGAAGTCTCGTGGCCCTCTGTCAGAATCCAGAGTTTCAAGAAGATCGGAGGGGGTCAAAATTTCGGCCAAAAACGACAGTGTTACCCCTTATGTTTTTTTTTTCAGGTCAAAACTTTGACGTCCGATATCTCGGCTCTGGAAGGGTCTAGAGCCTCCATTTTTGCGCGCTGGTCGAAGTCTCGTGGCCCTCTGTCAGAATCCAGAGTTTCAAGAAGATCGGAGGGGGTCAAAATTTCGGCCAAAAACGACAGTGTTACCCCTTATGTTTTTTTTTCAGGTCAAAACTTTGACGTCCGATATCTCGGCTCTGGAAGGGTCTAGAGCCTCCATTTTTGCGCGCTGGTCGAAGTCTCGTGGCCCTCTGTCAGAATCCAGAGTTTCAAGAAGATCGGAGGGGGTCAAAATTTCGGCCAAAAACGACAGTGTTACCCCTTATGTTTTTTTTTCAGGTCAAAACTTTGACGTCCGATATCTCGGCTCTGGAAGGGTCTAGAGCCTCCATTTTTGAGCGCTGGTCGAAGTCTCGTGGCCCTCTGTCAGAATCCAGAGTTTCAAGAAGATCGGAGGGGGTCAAAATTTCGTCCAAAAACGACAGTGTTACCCCTTATGTTTTTTTTTTCAGGTCAAAACTTTGACGTCCGATATCTCGGCTCTGGAAGGGTCTAGAGCCTCCATTTTTGCGCGCTGGTCGAAGTCTCGTGGCCCTCTGTCAGAATCCAGAGTTTCAAGAAGATCGGAGGGGGTCAAAATTTCGGCCAAAAACGACAGTGTTACCCCTTTTTTTTTTTTTCAGGTCAAAACTTTGACGTCCGATATCTCGGCTCTGGAAGGGTCTAGAGCCTCCATTTTTGCGCGCTGGTCGAAGTCTCGTGGCCCTCTGTCAGAATCCAGAGTTTCAAGAAGATCGGAGGGGGTCAAAATTTCGGCCAAAAACGACAGTGTTACCCCTTATGTTTTTTTTTTCAGGTCAAAACTTTGACGTCCGATATCTCGGCTCTGGAAGGGTCTAGAGCCTCCATTTTTGCGCGCTGGTCGAAGTCTCGTGGCCCTCTGTCAGAATCCAGAGTTTCAAGAAGATCGGAGGGGGTCAAAATTTCGGCCAAAAACGACAGTGTTACCCCTTATGTTTTTTTTTTTCAGGTCAAAACTTTGACGTCCGATATCTCGGCTCTGGAAGGGTCTAGAGCCTCCATTTTTGCGCGCTGGTCGAAGTCTCGTGGCCCTCTGTCAGAATCCAGAGTTTCAAGAAGATCGGAGGGGGTCAAAATTTCGGCCAAAAACGACAGTGTTACCCCTTATGTTTTTTTTTTCAGGTCAAAACTTTGACATCCGATATCTCGGCTCTGGAAGGGTCTAGAGCCTCCATTTTTGCGCGCTGGTCGAAGTCTCGTGGCCCTCTGTCAAAATCCAGAGTTTCAAGAAGATCGGAGGGGGTCAAAATTTCGGCCAAAAACGACAGTGTTACCCCTTATGTTTTTTTTTTCAGGTCAAAACTTTGACGTCCGATATCTCGGCTCTGGAAGGGTCTAGAGCCTCCATTTTTGCGCGCTGGTCGAAGTCTCGTGGCCGAAATTTTGACCCCCTCCGATCTTCTTGAAACTCTGGATTCTGACAGAGGGCCACGAGACTTCGACCAGCGCGCAAAAATGGAGGCTCTAGACCCTTCCAGAGCCGAGATATCGGACGTCAAAGTTTTGACCTGAAAAAAAAACATAAGGGGTAACACTGTCGTTTTTGGCCGAAATTTTGACCCCCTCCGATCTTCTTGAAACTCTGGATTCTGACAGAGGGCCACGAGACTTCGACCAGCGCGCAAAAATGGAGGCTCTAGACCCTTCCAGAGCCGAGATATCGGACGTCAAAGTTTTGACCTGAAAAAAAAAACATGAGGGGTAACACTGTCGTTTTTGGCCGAAATTTTGACCCCCTCCGATCTTCTTGAAACTCTGGATTCTGACAGAGGGCCACGAGACTTCGACCAGCGCGCAAAAATGGAGGCTCTAGACCCTTCCAGAGCCGAGATATCGGACGTCAAAGTTTTGACCTGAAAAAAAAACATAAGGGGTAACACTGTCGTTTTTGGCCGAAATTTTGACCCCCTCCGATCTTCTTGAAACTCTGGATTCTGACAGAGGGCCACGAGACTTCGACCAGCGCGCAAAAATGGAGGCTCTAGACCCTTCCAGAGCCGAGATATCGGACGTCAAAGTTTTGACCTGAAAAAAAAACATAAGGGGTAACACTGTCGTTTTTGGCCGAAATTTTGACCCCCTCCGATCTTCTTGAAACTCTGGATTCTGACAGAGGGCCACGAGACTTCGACCAGCGCACAAAAATGGAGGCTCTAGACCCTTCCAGAGCCGAGATATCGGACGTCAAAGTTTTGACCTGAAAAAAAAAACATAAGGGGTAACACTGTCGTTTTTGGCCGAAATTTTGACCCCCTCCGATCTTCTTAAAACTCTGGATTCTGACAGAGGGCCACGAGACTTCGACCAGCGCGCAAAAATGGAGGCTCTAGACCCTTCCAGAGCCGAGATATCGGACGTCAAAGTTTTGACCTGAAAAAAAAAACATAAGGGGTAACACTGTCGTTTTTGGCCGAAATTTTGACCCCCTCCGATCTTCTTGAAACTCTGGATTCTGACAGAGGGCCACGAGACTTCGACCAGCGCGCAAAAATGGAGGCTCTAGACCCTTCCAGAGCCGAGATATCGGACGTCAAAGTTTTGACCTGAAAAAAAAACATAAGGGGTAACACTGTCGTTTTTGGCCGAAATTTTGACCCCCTCCGATCTTCTTGAAACTCTGGATTCTGACAGAGGGCCACGAGACTTCGACCAGCGCGCAAAAATGGAGGCTCTAGACCCTTCCAGAGCCGAGATATCGGACGTCAAAGTTTTGACCTGAAAAAAAAAAACATGAGGGGTAACACTGTCGTTTTTGGCCGAAATTTTGACCCCCTCCGATCTTCTTGAAACTCTGGATTCTGACAGAGGGCCACGAGACTTCGACCAGCGCGCAAAAATGGAGGCTCTAGACCCTTCCAGAGCCGAGATATCGGACGTCAAAGTTTTGACCTGAAAAAAAAACATAAGGGGTAACACTGTCGTTTTTGGCCGAAATTTTGACCCCCTCCGATCTTCTTGAAACTCTGGATTCTGACAGAGGGCCACGAGACTTCGACCAGCGCGCAAAAATGGAGGCTCTAGACCCTTCCAGAGCCGAGATATCGGACGTCAAAGTTTTGACCTGAAAAAAAAACATAAGGGGTAACACTGTCGTTTTTGGCCGAAATTTTGACCCCCTCCGATCTTCTTGAAACTCTGGATTCTGACAGAGGGCCACGAGACTTCGACCAGCGCACAAAAATGGAGGCTCTAGACCCTTCCAGAGCCGAGATATCGGACGTCAAAGTTTTGACCTGAAAAAAAAAACATAAGGGGTAACACTGTCGTTTTTGGCCGAAATTTTGACCCCCTCCGATCTTCTTAAAACTCTGGATTCTGACAGAGGGCCACGAGACTTCGACCAGCGCGCAAAAATGGAGGCTCTAGACCCTTCCAGAGCCGAGATATCGGACGTCAAAGTTTTGACCTGAAAAAAAAAACATAAGGGGTAACACTGTCGTTTTTGGCCGAAATTTTGACCCCCTCCGATCTTCTTGAAACTCTGGATTCTGACAGAGGGCCACGAGACT